>JAWMAG010000045.1:0-639926 GCA_037013455.1 Ceratitis rosa | reverse complement strand
AAAACGGATATACCTCAGTGCATTGCATTTGGTTAGCTTTTTTAAAGACGGATGTAACTCAGTCCATTGCACTTGGTTAGTTTTATTAAAAACGGATATAACTCAGTGCATTGCATTTTGTTAGTTTTATTAAAAACGGATATACCTCAGTGCATTGCATTTGGTTAGCTTTTTTAAAGACGGATGTAACTCAGTGCATTGCATTTGGTTATTTTTATTAAAAACTGATATAACTCAGTGCATTGCATTTTGTTTGTTTTATTAAAAACTGATACAACTCAGTGCATTGCATTTGGTTAGTTTTATTAAAAACGGATATAACTCACTGCATTGCATTTGGTTAGTTTTATTAAAAATTTATATAACTCAGTGCATTGCATTTTGTTAGTTTTATTAAAAACGGATATACCTCAGTGCATTGCATTTGGTTAGCTTTTTTAAAGACGGATGTAACTCAGTCCATTGCACTTGGTTAGTTTTATTAAAAACGGATATAACTCAGTGCATTGCATTTTGTTAGTTTTATTAAAAACGGATATACCTCAGTGCATTGCATTTGGTTAGCTTTTTTAAAGACGGATGTAACTCAGTGCATTGCATTTGGTTATTTTTATTAAAAACTGATATAACTCAGTGCATTGCATTTTGTTTGTTTTATTAAAAACTGATACAACTCAGTGCATTGCATTTGGTTAGTTTTATTAAAAACGGATATAACTCACTGCATTGCATTTGGTTAGTTTTATTAAAAATTTATATAACTCAGTGCATTGCATTTGGTTAGTTTTATTAAAAACGGATATAACTCAGTGCATTGCATTTTGTTTGTTTTATTAAAAATTTATATAACTCAGTGCATTGCATTTGGTTAGTTTTATTAAAAACGGATATAACTCACTGCATTGCATTTGGTTAGCTTTTTTAAAGACGGATGTAACTCAGTCCATTGCACTTGGTTAGTTTTATTAAAAACGGATATAACTCAGTGCATTGCATTTTGTTAGTTTTATTAAAAACGGATATACCTCAGTGCATTGCATTTGGTTAGCTTTTTTAAAGACGGATGTAACTCAGTGCATTGCATTTGGTTATTTTTATTAAAAACTGATATAACTCAGTGCATTGCATTTTGTTTGTTTTATTAAAAACTGATACAACTCAGTGCATTGCATTTGGTTAGTTTTATTAAAAACGAATATAACTCACTGCATTGCATTTGGTTAGTTTTATTAAAAATTTATATAACTCAGTGCATTGCATTTGGTTAGTTTTATTAAAAACGGATATAACTCAGTGCATTGCATTTTGTTTGTTTTATTAAAAATTTATATAACTCAGTGCATTGCATTTGGTTAGTTTTATTAAAAACGGATATAACTCACTGCATTGCATTTGGTTAGCTTTTTTAAAGACGGATGTAACTCAGTCCATTGCACTTGGTTAGTTTTATTAAAAACGGATATAACTCAGTGCATTGCATTTTGTTAGTTTTATTAAAAACGGATATACCTCAGTGCATTGCATTTGGTTAGCTTTATTAAAAATTTATATAACTCAGTGCATTGCATTTTGTTAGTTTTATTAAAAACGGATATAACTCACTGCATTGCATTTGCTTAGTTTTATTAAAAATTTATATAACTCAGTGCATTGCATTTTGTTTGTTTTATTAAAAATTTATATAACTCAGTGCATTGCATTTTGTTAGTTTTATTAAAAACGGATATACCTCAGTGCATTGCATTTGGTTAGCTTTTTTAAAGACGGATGTAACTCAGTCCATTGCACTTGGTTAGTTTTATTAAAAACGGATATAACTCAGTGCATTGCATTTTGTTAGTTTTATTAAAAACGGATATACCTCAGTGCATTGCATTTGGTTAGCTTTTTTAAAGACGGATGTAACTCAGTCCATTGCACTTGGTTAGTTTTATTAAAAACGGATATAACTCAGTGCATTGCATTTTGTTAGTTTTATTAAAAACGGATATACCTCAGTGCATTGCATTTGGTTAGCTTTTTTAAAGACGGATGTAACTCAGTCCATTGCACTTGGTTAGTTTTATTAAAAACGGATATAACTCAGTGCATTGCATTTTGTTAGTTTTATTAAAAACGGATATAACTCAGTGCATTGTATTATGTTAGCTTTGTTAAAAACGGATGTAACTCAGTGCATTGCATTTGGTTAGTTTTATTAAAAACGGATATAACTCACTGCATTGCATTTGGTTAGTTTTATTAAAAATTTATATAACTCAGTGCATTGCATTTTGTTAGTTTTATTAAAAACGGATATACCTCAGTGCATTGCATTTGGTTAGCTTTTTTAAAGACGGATGTAACTCAGTGCATTGCATTTGGTTATTTTTATTAAAAACTGATATAACTCAGTGCATTGCATTTTGTTTGTTTTATTAAAAACTGATACAACTCAGTGCATTGCATTTGGTTAGTTTTATTAAAAACGGATATAACTCACTGCATTGCATTTGGTTAGTTTTATTAAAAATTTATATAACTCAGTGCATTGCATTTGGTTAGTTTTATTAAAAACGGATATAACTCAGTGCATTGCATTTTGTTTGTTTTATTAAAAATTTATATAACTCAGTGCATTGCATTTGGTTAGTTTTATTAAAAACGGATATAACTCACTGCATTGCATTTGGTTAGCTTTTTTAAAGACGGATGTAACTCAGTCCATTGCACTTGGTTAGTTTTATTAAAAACGGATATAACTCAGTGCATTGCATTTTGTTAGTTTTATTAAAAACGGATATACCTCAGTGCATTGCATTTGGTTAGCTTTATTAAAAATTTATATAACTCAGTGCATTGCATTTTGTTAGTTTTATTAAAAACGGATATAACTCACTGCATTGCATTTGCTTAGTTTTATTAAAAATTTATATAACTCAGTGCACTGCATTTTGTTTGTTTTATTAAAAATTTATATAACTCAGTGCATTGCATTTTGTTAGTTTTATTAAAAACGGATATACCTCAGTGCATTGCATTTGGTTAGCTTTTTTAAAGACGGATGTAACTCAGTCCATTGCACTTGGTTAGTTTTATTAAAAACGGATATAACTCAGTGCATTGCATTTTGTTAGTTTTATTAAAAACGGATATACCTCAGTGCATTGCATTTGGTTAGCTTTTTTAAAGACGGATGTAACTCAGTCCATTGCACTTGGTTAGTTTTATTAAAAACGGATATAACTCAGTGCATTGCATTTTGTTAGTTTTATTAAAAACGGATATACCTCAGTGCATTGCATTTGGTTAGCTTTTTTAAAGACGGATGTAACTCAGTCCATTGCACTTGGTTAGTTTTATTAAAAACGGATATAACTCAGTGCATTGCATTTTGTTAGTTTTATTAAAAACGGATATAACTCAGTGCATTGTATTATGTTAGCTTTGTTAAAAACGGATGTAACTCAGTGCATTGCATTTGGTTAGTTTTATTAAAAACGGATATAACTCACTGCATTGCATTTGGTTAGTTTTATTAAAAATTTATATAACTCAGTGCATTGCATTTTGTTAGTTTTATTAAAAACGGATATACCTCAGTGCATTGCATTTGGTTAGCTTTTTTAAAGACGGATGTAACTCAGTCCATTGCACTTGGTTAGTTTTATTAAAAACGGATATAACTCAGTGCATTGCATTTGGTTAGTTTTATTAAAAACGGATATACCTCAGTGCATTGCATTTGGTTAGCTTTTTTAAAGACGGATGTAACTCAGTCCATTGCACTTGGTTAGTTTTATTAAAAACGGATATAACTCAGTGCATTGCATTTTGTTAGTTTTATTAAAAACGGATATACCTCAGTGCATTGCATTTGGTTAGCTTTTTTAAAGACGGATGTAACTCAGTGCATTGCATTTGGTTATTTTTATTAAAAACTGATATAACTCAGTGCATTGCATTTTGTTTGTTTTATTAAAAACTGATACAACTCAGTGCATTGCATTTGGTTAGTTTTATTAAAAACGGATATAACTCACTGCATTGCATTTGGTTAGTTTTATTAAAAATTTATATAACTCAGTGCATTGCATTTTGTTAGTTTTATTAAAAACGGATATACCTCAGTGCATTGCATTTGGTTAGCTTTTTTAAAGACGGATGTAACTCAGTCCATTGCACTTGGTTAGTTTTATTAAAAACGGATATAACTCAGTGCATTGCATTTTGTTAGTTTTATTAAAAACGGATATACCTCAGTGCATTGCATTTGGTTAGCTTTTTTAAAGACGGATGTAACTCAGTGCATTGCATTTGGTTATTTTTATTAAAAACTGATATAACTCAGTGCATTGCATTTTGTTTGTTTTATTAAAAACTGATACAACTCAGTGCATTGCATTTGGTTAGTTTTATTAAAAACGGATATAACTCACTGCATTGCATTTGGTTAGTTTTATTAAAAATTTATATAACTCAGTGCATTGCATTTGGTTAGTTTTATTAAAAACGGATATAACTCAGTGCATTGCATTTTGTTTGTTTTATTAAAAATTTATATAACTCAGTGCATTGCATTTGGTTAGTTTTATTAAAAACGGATATAACTCACTGCATTGCATTTGGTTAGTTTTATTTAAAACTGATATAACTCAGTGCATTGAATTTGGTTAGTTTTATTAAAAACGGATATAACTCAGTGCATTGCATTTGGTTAGTTTTATTATAAACGGATGTAACTCAGTGCATTGCATTTGGTTAGTTTTATTAAAAACGGATATAACTCAGTGCATTGCATTTGGTTAGTTTTATTATAAACGGATATAACTCAGTGCATTGCATTTGGTTAGTTTTATTAAAAACGGATGTAACTCAGTGCATTGCAGTTGGTGAGTTTTATTATAAACGGATATAACTCAGTGCATTGCATTTGGTTAGTTTTATTGAAAACGGATGTAACTCAGTGCATTGCATTTTGTTAGTTTTATTAAAAACGGATATAACTCAGTGCATTGTATTATGTTAGTTTTGTTAAAAACGGATGTAACTCAGTGCATTGCATTTTGTTTGTTTTATTAAAAACTGATACAACTCAGAGCATTGCATTTGGTTAGTTTTATTAAAAACTGATATAACTCACTGCATTGCATTTGGTTAGTTTTATTAAAAATTGATATAACTCAGTGCATTGCATTTGGTTAGTTTTATTAAAAACTGATATAACTCAGTGCATTGCATTTTGTTTGTTTTATTAAAAACTGATACAACTCAGTGCATTGCATTTGGTTAGTTTTATTAAAAACGGATATAACTCACTGCATTGCATTGGGTTAGTTTTATTAAAAATTTATATAACTCAGTGCATTGCATTTGGTTAGTTTTATTAAAAACGGATATAACTCAGTGCATTGCATTTTGTTAGTTTTATTAAAAACGGATATAACTCAGTGCATTGCATTTTGTTAGTTTTATTAAAAACGGATATACCTCAGTGCATTGCATTTGGTTAGCTTTTTTAAAGACGGATGTAACTCAGTCCATTGCATTTGGTTAGTTTTATTAAAAACGGATGTAACTCAGTGCATTGCATTTGGTTAGTTTTATTAAAAGCTGATACAACTCAGTGCATTGCATTTTGTTTGTTTTATTAAAAACTGATACAACTCAGTGCATTGCATTTGGTTAGTTTTATTAAAAACGGATGTAACTCACTGCATTGCATTTGGTTAGTTTTATTAAAAATTTATATAACTCAGTGCATTGCATTTGGTTATTTTTATTAAAAACTGATATAACTCAGTGCATTGCATTTTGTTTGTTTTATTAAAAACTGATACAACTCAGTGCATTGCATTTGGTTAGTTTTATTAAAAACGGATATAACTCACTGCATTGCATTTGGTTAGTTTTATTAAAAATTTATATAACTCAGTGCATTACATTTGGTTAGTTTTATTAAAAACGAATGTAACTCAGTGCATTGCATTTGGTTAGTTTTATTAAAAATTGATATAACTCAGTGCATTGCATTTGGTTAGTTTTATTAAAAACTGATATAACTCAGTGCATTGCATTTTGTTTGTTTTATTAAAAACTGATACAACTCACTGCATTGCATTTTGTTAGTTTTATTAAAAACGGATATAACTCAGTGCATTGTATTATGTTAGTTTTGTTAAAAACGGATGTAACTCAGTGCATGGCATTTTGTTTGTTTTATTAAAAACTGATACAACTCAGAGCATTGCATTTGGTTAGTTTTATTAAAAACTGATATAACTCAGTGCATTGCATTTTGTTTGTTTTATTAAAAACTGATACAACTCAGTGCATTGCATTTGGTTAGTTTTATTAAAAACAGATATAACTCACTGCATTGCATTGGGTTAGTTTTATTAAAAATTTATATAACTCAGTGCATTGCATTTGGTTAGTTTTATTAAAAACGGATATAACTCAGTGCATTGCATTTGGTTAGTTTTATTAAAAACGGATATAACTCACTGCATTGCATTTGGTTAGTTTTATTAAAAATTTATATAACTCAGTGCATTGCATTTGGTTAGTTTTATTAAAAACGGATATAACTCAGTGCATTGCATTTTGTTTGTTTTATTAAAAATTTATATAACTCAGTGCATTGCATTTGGTTAGTTTTATTAAAAACGGATATAACTCACTGCATTGCATTTGGTTAGTTTTATTTAAAACTGATATAACTCAGTGCATTGAATTTGGTTAGTTTTATTAAAAACGGATATAACTCAGTGCATTGCATTTGGTTAGTTTTATTATAAACGGATGTAACTCAGTGCATTGCATTTGGTTAGTTTTATTAAAAACGGATATAACTCAGTGCATTGCATTTGGTTAGTTTTATTATAAACGGATATAACTCAGTGCATTGCATTTGGTTAGTTTTATTAAAAACGGATGTAACTCAGTGCATTGCAGTTGGTGAGTTTTATTATAAACGGATATAACTCAGTGCATTGCATTTGGTTAGTTTTATTGAAAACGGATGTAACTCAGTGCATTGCATTTTGTTAGTTTTATTAAAAACGGATATAACTCAGTGCATTGTATTATGTTAGTTTTGTTAAAAACGGATGTAACTCAGTGCATTGCATTTTGTTTGTTTTATTAAAAACTGATACAACTCAGAGCATTGCATTTGGTTAGTTTTATTAAAAACTGATATAACTCACTGCATTGCATTTGGTTAGTTTTATTAAAAATTGATATAACTCAGTGCATTGCATTTGGTTAGTTTTATTAAAAACTGATATAACTCAGTGCATTGCATTTTGTTTGTTTTATTAAAAACTGATACAACTCAGTGCATTGCATTTGGTTAGTTTTATTAAAAACGGATATAACTCACTGCATTGCATTGGGTTAGTTTTATTAAAAATTTATATAACTCAGTGCATTGCATTTGGTTAGTTTTATTAAAAACGGATATAACTCAGTGCATTGCATTTGGTTAGCTTTTTTAAAAATTGATATAACTCAGTGCATTGTATTTGGTTAGTTTTATTAAAAATTGATATAACTCAGTGCATTGTATTTGGTTAGTTTTATTAAAAATTGATATAACTCAGTGCATTGCATTTGGTTAGTTTTATTTAAAACTGATATAACTCAGTGCATTGCATTTGGTTAGTTTTATTAAAAATTGATATAACTCAGTGCATTGTATTTGGTTAGTTTTATTAAAAATTGATATAACTCAGTGCATTGTATTTGGTTAGTTTTATTAAAAATTGATATAACTCAGTGCATTGCATTTGGTTAGTTTTATTCAAAACTGATATAACTCAGTGC
Organism: Ceratitis rosa; assembly: GCA_037013455.1. Lineage (NCBI taxonomy): Eukaryota > Metazoa > Arthropoda > Insecta > Diptera > Tephritidae > Ceratitis > Ceratitis rosa. Next base: position 632,117 of record JAWMAG010000045.1, on the reverse strand, counting down.
ATTGCATTTGGTTAGTTTTATTAAAAACTGATACAACTCAGTGCATTGCATTTGGTTAGTTTTATTAAAAATTGATATAACTCAGTGCATTGCATTTGGTTAGTTTTATTTAAAACTGATATAACTCAGTGCATTGCATTTGGTTAGTTTTATTAAAAACTGATACAACTCAGTGCATTGCATTTGGTTAGTTTTATTAAAAATTGATATAACTCAGTGCATTGTATTTGGTTAGTTTTATTAAAAACTGATATAACTCAGTGCATTGCATTTGGTTAGTTTTATTAAAAACTGATATAACTCAGTGCATTGCATTTGGTTAGTTTTATTAAAAACTGATACAACTCAGTGCATTGCATTTGGTTAGTTTTATTTAAAACTGATATAACTCAGTGCATTGCATTTGGTTAGTTTTATTAAAAACTGATACAACTCAGTGCATTGCATTTGGTTAGTTTTATTAAAAACTGATATAACTCAGTGCATTGCATTTGGTTAGTTTTATTAAAAATTGATATAACTCAGTGCATTGTATTTGGTTAGTTTTATTAAAAATTGATATAACTCAGTGCATTGTATTTGGTTAGTTTTATTAAAAATTGATATAACTCAGTGCATTGCATTTGGTTAGTTTTATTTAAAACTGATATAACTCAGTGCATTGCATTTGGTTAGTTTTATTAAAAATTGATATAACTCAGTGCATTGTATTTGGTTAGTTTTATTAAAAATTGATATAACTCAGTGCATTGTATTTGGTTAGTTTTATTAAAAATTGATATAACTCAGTGCATTGCATTTGGTTAGTTTTATTTAAAACTGATATAACTCAGTGCATTGCATTTGGTTAGTTTTATTAAAAACTGATACAACTCAGTGCATTGCATTTGGTTAGTTTTATTAAAAATTGATATAACTCAGTGCATTGCATTTGGTTAGTTTTATTTAAAACTGATATAACTCAGTGCATTGCATTTGGTTAGTTTTATTAAAAACTGATACAACTCAGTGCATTGCATTTGGTTAGTTTTATTAAAAACGGATATAACTCAGTGCATTGCATTTGGTTAGTTTTATTATAAACGGATATAACTCAGTGCATTGCATTTGGTTAGCTTTTTTAAAGACGGATGTAACTCAGTCCATTGCATTTGGTTAGTTTTATTAAAAACGGATGTAACTCAGTGCATTGCATTTGGTTAGTTTTATTAAAAGCTGATACAACTCAGTGCATTGCATTTGGTTAGTTTTATTTAAAACTGATATAACTCACTGCATTGCATTTGGTTAGTTTTATTAAAAATTGATATAACTCAGTGCATTGCATTTGGTTATTTTTATTAAAAACTGATATAACTCAGTGCATTGCATTTTGTTTGTTTTATTAAAAACTGATACAACTCAGTGCATTGCATTTGGTTAGTTTTATTAAAAACGGATATAACTCACTGCATTGCATTTGGTTAGTTTTATTAAAAATTTATATAACTCAGTGCATTACATTTGGTTAGTTTTATTAAAAACGAATGTAACTCAGTGCATTGCATTTGGTTAGTTTTATTAAAAACGGATATAACTCAGTGCATTGCATTTGGTTAGTTTTATTAAAAACTGATATAACTCAGTGCATTGCATTTGGTTAGTTTTATTAAAAATTGATATAACTCAGTGCATTGCATTTGGTTAGTTTTATTAAAAGCTGATACAACTCAGTGCATTGCATTTGGTTAGTTTTATTAAAAACTGATATAACTCACTGCATTGCATTTGGTTAGTTTTATTAAAAATTGATATAACTCAGTGCATTGCATTTGGTTATTTTTATTAAAAACTGATATAACTCAGTGCATGGCATTTTGTTTGTTTTATTAAAAACTGATACAACTCAGAGCATTGCATTTGGTTAGTTTTATTAAAAACTGATGTAACTCAGTGCATTGCATTTTGTTTGTTTTATTAAAAACTGATACAACTCAGTGCATTGCATTGGGTTAGTTTCATTAAAAACGGATATAACTCAGTGCATTGCATTTTGTTAGTTTTATTAAAAACGGATATAACTCAGTGCATTGCATTTTGTTAGTTTTATTAAAAACGGATATACCTCAGTGCATTGCATTTGGTTAGCTTTTTTAAAGACGGATGTAACTCAGTCCATTGCACTTGGTTAGTTTTATTAAAAACGGATGTAACTCAGTGCATTGCATTTGGTTAGTTTTATTAAAAACGGATATAACTCAGTGCATTGCATTTGGTTAGTTTTATTAAAAACTGATACAACTCAGTGCATTGCATTTTGTTAGTTTTATTAAAAACTGATACAACTCAGTGCATTGCATTTTGTTAGTTTTATTAAAAACGGATATACCTCAGTGCATTGCATTTGGTTAGCTTTTTTAAAGACGGATGTAACTCAGTCCATTGCACTTGGTTAGTTTTATTAAAAACGGATGTAACTCAGTGCATTGCATTTGGTTAGTTTTATTAAAAATTGATATAACTCAGTGCATTGCATTTGGTTAGTTTTATTAAAAGCTGATACAACTCAGTGCATTGCATTTGGTTAGTTTTATTAAAAACTGATATAACTCACTGCATTGCATTTGGTTAGTTTTATTAAAAATTGATATAACTCAGTGCATTGCATTTGGTTATTTTTATTAAAAACTGATATAACTCAGTGCATGGCATTTTGTTTGTTTTATTAAAAACTGATACAACTCAGAGCATTGCATTTGGTTAGTTTTATTAAAAACTGATATAACTCAGTGCATTGCATTTTGTTTGTTTTATTAAAAACTGATACAACTCAGTGCATTGCATTGGGTTAGTTTCATTAAAAACGGATATAACTCAGTGCATTGCATTTTGTTAGTTTTATTAAAAACGGATATAACTCAGTGCATTGCATTTTGTTAGTTTTATTAAAAACGGATATACCTCAGTGCATTGCATTTGGTTAGCTTTTTTAAAGACGGATGTAACTCAGTCCATTGCACTTGGTTAGTTTTATTAAAAACGGATGTAACTCAGTGCATTGCATTTGGTTAGTTTTATTAAAAACGGATGTAACTCAGTGCATTGCATTTGGTTAGTTTTATTAAAAACGGATATAACTCAGTGCATTGCATTTTGTTAGTTTTATTAAAAACGGATATAACTCAGTGCATTGCATTTTGTTAGTTTTATTAAAAACGGATATACCTCAGTGCATTGCATTTGGTTAGCTTTTTTAAAGACGGATGTAACTCAGTCCATTGCACTTGGTTAGTTTTATTAAAAACGGATGTAACTCAGTGCATTGCACTTGGTTAGTTTTATTAAAAACGGATGTAACTCAGTGCATTGCATTTGGTTAGTTTTATTAAAAATTGATATAACTCAGTGCATTGCATTTGGTTAGTTTTATTAAAAGCTGATACAACTCAGTGCATTGCATTTGGTTAGTTTTATTAAAAACTGATATAACTCACTGCATTGCATTTGGTTAGTTTTATTAAAAATTGATATAACTCAGTGCATTGCATTTGGTTATTTTTATTAAAAACTGATATAACTCAGTGCATGGCATTTTGTTTGTTTTATTAAAAACTGATACAACTCAGAGCATTGCATTTGGTTAGTTTTATTAAAAACTGATATAACTCAGTGCATTGCATTTTGTTTGTTTTATTAAAAACTGATACAACTCAGTGCATTGCATTGGGTTAGTTTCATTAAAAACGGATATAACTCAGTGCATTGCATTTTGTTAGTTTTATTAAAAACGGATATAACTCAGTGCATTGCATTTTGTTAGTTTTATTAAAAACGGATATACCTCAGTGCATTGCATTTGGTTAGCTTTTTTAAAGACGGATGTAACTCAGTCCATTGCACTTGGTTAGTTTTATTAAAAACGGATGTAACTCAGTGCATTGCATTTGGTTAGTTTTATTAAAAGCTGATACAACTCAGTGCATTGCATTTGGTTAGTTTTATTAAAAACTGATATAACTCACTGCATTGCATTTGGTTAGTTTTATTAAAAATTGATATAACTCAGTGCATTGCATTTGGTTATTTTTATTAAAAACTGATATAACTCAGTGCATTGCATTTTGTTTGTTTTATTAAAAACTGATACAACTCAGAGCATTGCATTTGGTTAGTTTTATTAAAAACTGATATAACTCAGTGCATTGCATTTTGTTTGTTTTATTAAAAACTGATACAACTCAGTGCATTGCATTGGGTTAGTTTCATTAAAAACTGATATAACTCAGTGCATTGCATTTTGTTTGTTTTATTAAAAACGGATATAACTCACTGCATTGCATTGGGTTAGTTTTATTAAAAATTTATATAACTCAGTGCATTGCATTTGGTTAGTTTTATTAAAAACGGATATAACTCAGTGCATTGCATTTGGTTAGTTTCATTAAAAACGGATATAACTCAGTGCATTGCATTTTGTTAGTTTTATTAAAAACGGATATAACTCAGTGCATTGCATTTTGTTAGTTTTATTAAAAACGGATATACCTCAGTGCATTGCATTTGGTTAGCTTTTTTAAAGACGGATGTAACTCAGTCCATTGCACTTGGTTAGTTTTATTAAAAACGGATGTAACTCAGTGCATTGCATTTGGTTAGTTTTATTAAAAGCTGATACAACTCAGTGCATTGCATTTGGTTAGTTTTATTAAAAACTGATATAACTCACTGCATTGCATTTGGTTAGTTTTATTAAAAATTGATATAACTCAGTGCATTGCATTTGGTTATTTTTATTAAAAACTGATATAACTCAGTGCATTGCATTTTGTTTGTTTTATTAAAAACTGATACAACTCAGTGCAGTGCATTTGGTTAGTTTTATTAAAAACGGATATAACTCACTGCATTGCATTTGGTTAGTTTTATTAAAAATTTATATACTTCAGTGCATTGCATTTGGTTAGTTTTATTAAAAACGAATGTAACTCAGTGCATTGCATTTGGTTAGTTTTATTAAAAACGGATATAACTCAGTGCATTGCATTTTGTTTGTTTTAGTAAAAATTTATATAACTCAGTGCATTGCATTTGGTTAGTTTTATTAAAAACTGATATAACTCAGTGCATTGCATTTTGTTTGTTTTATTAAAAACTGATACAACTCAGTGCATTGCATTTGGTTAGTTTTATTAAAAATTTATATAACTCAGTGCATTGCATTTGGTTAGTTTTATTAAAAACGAATGTAACTCAGTGCATTGCATTTGGTTAGTTTTATTAAAAACGGATATAACTCAGTGCATTGCATTTGGTTAGTTTTATTAAAAACGGATATAACTCAGTGCATTGTATTATGTTAGTTTTGTTAAAAACGGATGTAACTCAGTGCATGGCATTTTGTTTGTTTTATTAAAAACTGATACAACTCAGAGCATTGCATTTGGTTAGTTTTATTAAAAACTGATATAACTCAGTGCATTGCATTTTGTTTGTTTTATTAAAAACTGATACAACTCAGTGCATTGCATTGGGTTAGTTTCATTAAAAACTGATATAACTCAGTGCATTGCATTTTGTTTGTTTTATTAAAAACGGATATAACTCACTGCATTGCATTGGGTTAGTTTTATTAAAAATTTATATAACTCAGTGCATTGCATTTGGTTAGTTTTATTAAAAACGGATATAACTCAGTGCATTGCATTTGGTTAGTTTCATTAAAAACGGATATAACTCAGTGCATTGCATTTTGTTAGTTTTATTAAAAACGGATATAACTCAGTGCATTGCATTTTGTTAGTTTTATTAAAACCGGATATACCTCAGTGCATTGCATTTGGTTAGCATTTTTAAAGACGGATGTAACTCAGTCCATTGCACTTGGTTAGTTTTATTAAAAACGGATGTAACTCAGTGCATTGCATTTGGTTAGTTTTATTAAAAGCTGATACAACTCAGTGCATTGCATTTGGTTAGTTTTATTAAAAACTGATATAACTCACTGCATTGCATTTGGTTAGTTTTATTAAAAATTGATATAACTCAGTGCATTGCATTTGGTTATTTTTATTAAAAACTGATATAACTCAGTGCATTGCATTTTGTTTGTTTTATTAAAAACTGATACAACTCAGTGCATTGCATTTGGTTAGTTTTATTAAAAACGGATATAACTCAGTGCATTGCATTTTGTTTGTTTTATTAAAAATTTATATAACTCAGTGCATTGCATTTGGTTAGTTTTATTAAAAACTGATATAACTCAGTGCATTGCATTTTGTTTGTTTTATTAAAAACTGATACAACTCAGTGCATTGCATTTGGTTAGTTTTATTAAAAATTTATATAACTCAGTGCATTGCATTTGGTTAGTTTTATTAAAAACGAATGTAACTCAGTGCATTGCATTTGGTTAGTTTTATTAAAAACGGATATAACTCAGTGCATTGCATTTTGTTTGTTTTATTAAAAATTGATATAACTCAGTGCATTGCATTTGGTTAGTTTTATTAAAAACTGATATAACTCAGTGCATTGCATTTTGTTTGTTTTATTAAAAACTGATACAACTCAGTGCATTGCATTTGGTTAGTTTTATTAAAAACGGATATAACTCACTGCATTGCATTTGGTTAGTTTTATTAAAAATTTATATAACTCAGTGCATTGCATTTGGTTAGTTTTATTAAAAACTGATATAACTCAGTGCATTGCATTTTGTTTGTTTTATTAAAAACTGATACAACTCAGTGCATTGCATTTGGTTAGTTTTATTAAAAACTGATATAACTCACTGCATTGCATTTGGTTATTTTTATTAAAAACTGATACAACTCAGTGCATTGCATTTGGTTAGTTTTATTAAAAACGGATATAACTCACTGCATTGCATTGGGTTAGTTTTATTAAAAATTTATATAACTCAGTGCATTGCATTTGGTTAGTTTTATTAAAAACGGATATAACTCAGTGCATTGCATTTGGTTAGTTTCATTAAAAACGGATATAACTCAGTGCATTGCATTTTGTTAGTTTTATTAAAAACGGATATAACTCAGTGCATTGCATTTTGTTAGTTTTATTAAAAACGGATATACCTCAGTGCATTGCATTTGGTTAGCTTTTTTAAAGACGGATGTAACTCAGTCCATTGCACTTGGTTAGTTTTATTAAAAACGGATGTAACTCAGTGCATTGCATTTGGTTAGTTTTATTAAAAACGGATATAACTCAGTGCATTGCATTTGGTTAGTTTTATTAAAAACGGATGTAACTCAGTGCATTGCATTTGGTTAGTTTTATTAAAAATTGATATAACTCAGTGCATTGCATTTGGTTATTTTTATTAAAAACTGATATAACTCAGTGCATTGCATTTTGTTTGTTTTATTAAAAACTGATACAACTCAGTGCATTGCATTTGGTTAGTTTTATTAAAAACGGATATAACTCACTGCATTGCATTTGGTTAGTTTTATTAAAAATTTATATAACTCAGTGCATTGCATTTGGTTAGTTTTATTAAAAACGAATGTAACTCAGTGCATTGCATTTGGTTAGTTTTATTAAAAACGGATATAACTCAGTGCATTGCATTTTGTTTGTTTTATTAAAAATTTATATAACTCAGTGCATTGCATTTGGTTAGTTTTATTAAAAACTGATATAACTCAGTGCATTGCATTTTGTTTGTTTTATTAAAAACTGATACAACTCAGTGCATTGCATTTGGTTAGTTTTATTAAAAATTTATATAACTCAGTGCATTGCATTTGGTTAGTTTTATTAAAAACGAATGTAACTCAGTGCATTGCATTTGGTTAGTTTTATTAAAAACGGATATAACTCAGTGCATTGCATTTTGTTTGTTTTATTAAAAATTGATATAACTCAGTGCATTGCATTTGGTTAGTTTTATTAAAAACTGATATAACTCAGTGCATTGCATTTTGTTTGTTTTATTAAAAACTGATACAACTCAGTGCATTGCATTTGGTTAGTTTTATTAAAAACGGATATAACTCACTGCATTGCATTTGGTTAGTTTTATTAAAAATTTATATAACTCAGTGCATTGCATTTGGTTAGTTTTATTAAAAACGAATGTAACTCAGTGCATTGCATTTGGTTAGTTTTATTAAAAACGGATATAACTCACTGCATTGCATTTGGTTAGTTTTATTTAAAACTGATATAACTCAGTGCATTGAATTTGGTTAGTTTTATTAAAAACTGATACAACTCAGTGCATTGTATTTGGTTAGTTTTATTAAAAACTGATATAACTCAGTGCATTGCATTTTGTTTGTTTTATTAAAAATTTATATAACTCAGTGCATTGCATTTGGTTAGTTTTATTAAAAACGGATATAACTCACTGCATTGCATTTGGTTAGTTTTATTTAAAACTGATATAACTCAGTGCATTGCATTTGGTTAGTTTTATTAAAAACTGATATAACTCAGTGCACTGCATTTTGTTTGTTTTATTAAAAATTTATATAACTCAGTGCATTGCATTTGGTTAGTTTTATTAAAAACGGATATAACTCACTGCATTGCATTTGGTTAGTTTTATTTAAAACTGATATAACTCAGTGCATTGAATTTGGTTAGTTTTATTAAAAACTGATACAACTCAGTGCATTGTATTTGGTTAGTTTTATTAAAAACGAATGTAACTCAGTGCATTGCATTTGGTTAGTTTTATTAAAAACGGATATAACTCAGTGCATTGCATTTGGTTAGTTTTATTAAAAATTTATATAACTCAGTGCATTGCATTTGGTTAGTTTTATTAAAAACGAATGTAACTCAGTGCATTGCATTTGGTTAGTTTTATTAAAAACGGATATAACTCAGTGCATTGCATTTGGTTAGTTTTATTAAAAACTGATACAACTCAGTGCATTGCATTTGGTTAGTTTTATTAAAATCTGATATAACTCACTGCATTGCATTTGGTTAGTTTTATTAAAAATTGATATAACTCAGTGCATTGCATTTGGTTATTTTTATTAAAAACTGATATAACTCAGTGCATTGCATTTTGTTTGTTTTATTAAAAACTGATACAACTCAGTGCATTGCATTTGGTTAGTTTTATTAAAAACGGATATAACTCACTGCATTGCATTTGGTTAGTTTTATTAAAAATTTATATAACTCAGTGCATTGCATTTGGTTAGTTTTATTAAAAACGAATGTAACTCAGTGCATTGCATTTGGTTAGTTTTATTAAAAACGGATATAACTCAGTGCATTGCATTTGGTTAGTTTTATTAAAAACTGATATAACTCAGTGCATTGCATTTGGTTAGTTTTATTAAAAACTGATACAACTCAGTGCATTGTATTTGGTTAGTTTTATTAAAAATTGATATAACTCAGTGCATTGTAGTTGGTTAGTTTTATTAAAAATTGATATAACTCAGTGCATTGCATTTGGTTAGTTTTATTAAAAATTGATATAACTCAGTGCATTGTATTTGGTTAGTTTTATTAAAAATTGATATAACTCAGTGCATTGTATTTGGTTAGTTTTATTAAAAATTGATATAACTCAGTGCATTGTATTTGGTTAGTTTTATTAAAAATTGATATAACTCAGTGCATTGTATTTGGTTAGTTTTATTAAAAATTGATATAACTCAGTGCATTGCATTTGGTTAGTTTTATTTAAAACTGATATAACTCAGTGCATTGCATTTGGTTAGTTTTATTAAAAACTGATACAACTCAGTGCATTGCATTTGGTTAGTTTTATTAAAAACTGATACAACTCAGTGCATTGCATTTGGTTAGTTTTATTAAAAACGAATGTAACTCAGTGCATTGCATTTGGTTAGTTTTATTAAAAACGGATATAACTCAGTGCATTGCATTTTGTTTGTTTTATTAAAAATTTATATAACTCAGTGCATTGCATTTGGTTAGTTTTATTAAAAACGAATGTAACTCAGTGCATTGCATTTTGTTTGTTTTATTAAAAATTTATATAACTCAGTGCATTGCATTTGGTTAGTTTTATTAAAAACGAATGTAACTCAGTGCATTGCATTTGGTTAGTTTTATTAAAAACGGATATAACTCAGTGCATTGCATTTTGTTTGTTTTATTAAAAATTTATATAACTCAGTGCATTGCATTTGGTTAGTTTTATTAAAAACGAATGTAACTCAGTGCATTGCATTTTGTTTGTTTTATTAAAAACTGATACAACTCAGTGCATTGCATTTGGTTAGTTTTATTAAAAACGAATGTAACTCAGTGCATTGCATTTGGTTAGTTTTATTAAAAACGGATATAACTCAGTGCATTGCATTTTGTTTGTTTTATTAAAAATTTATATAACTCAGTGCATTGCATTTGGTTAGTTTTATTAAAAACGAATGTAACTCAGTGCATTGCATTTGGTTAGTTTTATTAAAAACGGATATAACTCAGTGCATTGCATTTTGTTTGTTTTATTAAAAATTGATATAACTCAGTGCATTGCATTTGGTTAGTTTTATTAAAAACTGATATAACTCAGTGCATTGCATTTTGTTTGTTTTATTAAAAACTGATACAACTCAGTGCATTGCATTTGGTTAGTTTTATTAAAAACGGATATAACTCACTGCATTGCATTTGGTTAGTTTTATTAAAAATTTATATAACTCAGTGCATTGCATTTGGTTAGTTTTATTAAAAACGAATGTAACTCAGTGCATTGCATTTGGTTAGTTTTATTAAAAACGGATATAACTCAGTGCATTGCATTTTGTTTGTTTTATTAAAAATTGATATAACTCAGTGCATTGCATTTTGTTTGTTTTATTAAAAACTGATACAACTCAGTGCATTGCATTTTGTTTGTTTTATTAAAAATTTATATAACTCAGTGCATTGCATTTGGTTAGTTTTATTAAAAACTGATATAACTCAGTGCATTGCATTTTGTTTGTTTTATTAAAAACTGATACAACTCAGTGCATTGCATTTGGTTAGTTTTATTAAAAATTTATATAACTCAGTGCATTGCATTTGGTTAGTTTTATTAAAAACGAATGTAACTCAGTGCATTGCATTTGGTTAGTTTTATTAAAAACGGATATAACTCAGTGCATTGCATTTTGTTTGTTTTATTAAAAATTGATATAACTCAGTGCATTGCATTTGGTTAGTTTTATTAAAAACTGATATAACTCAGTGCATTGCATTTTGTTTGTTTTATTAAAAACTGATACAACTCAGTGCATTGCATTTGGTTAGTTTTATTAAAAACGGATATAACTCACTGCATTGCATTTGGTTAGTTTTATTAAAAATTTATATAACTCAGTGCATTGCATTTGGTTAGTTTTATTAAAAACGAATGTAACTCAGTGCATTGCATTTGGTTAGTTTTATTAAAAACGGATATAACTCAGTGCATTGCATTTTGTTTGTTTTATTAAAAATTGATATAACTCAGTGCATTGCATTTGGTTAGTTTTATTAAAAACTGATATAACTCAGTGCATTGCATTTTGTTTGTTTTATTAAAAACTGATACAACTCAGTGCATTGCATTTGGTTAGTTTTATTAAAAACGAATGTAACTCACTGCATTGCATTTGGTTAGTTTTATTAAAAATTTATATAACTCAGTGCATTGCATTTGGTTAGTTTTATTAAAAACGAATGTAACTCAGTGCATTGCATTTGGTTAGTTTTATTAAAAACGGATATAACTCAGTGCATTGCATTTTGTTTGTTTTATTAAAAATTTATATAACTCAGTGCATTGCATTTGGTTAGTTTTATTAAAAACTGATATAACTCAGTGCATTGCATTTTGTTTGTTTTATTAAAAACTGATACAACTCAGTGCATTGCATTTGGTTAGTTTTATTAAAAATTTATATAACTCAGTGCATTGCATTTGGTTAGTTTTATTAAAAACGAATGTAACTCAGTGCATTGCATTTGGTTAGTTTTATTAAAAACGGATATAACTCAGTGCATTGCATTTTGTTTGTTTTATTAAAAATTGATATAACTCAGTGCATTGCATTTGGTTAGTTTTATTAAAAACTGATATAACTCAGTGCATTGCATTTTGTTTGTTTTATTAAAAACTGATACAACTCAGTGCATTGCATTTGGTTAGTTTTATTAAAAACGGATATAACTCACTGCATTGCATTTGGTTAGTTTTATTAAAAATTTATATAACTCAGTGCATTGCATTTGGTTAGTTTTATTAAAAACGAATGTAACTCAGTGCATTGCATTTGGTTAGTTTTATTAAAAACGGATATAACTCACTGCATTGCATTTGGTTAGTTTTATTTAAAACTGATATAACTCAGTGCATTGAATTTGGTTAGTTTTATTAAAAACTGATACAACTCAGTGCATTGTATTTGGTTAGTTTTATTAAAAACTGATATAACTCAGTGCATTGCATTTTGTTTGTTTTATTAAAAATTTATATAACTCAGTGCATTGCATTTGGTTAGTTTTATTAAAAACGGATATAACTCACTGCATTGCATTTGGTTAGTTTTATTTAAAACTGATATAACTCAGTGCATTGCATTTGGTTAGTTTTATTAAAAACTGATATAACTCAGTGCACTGCATTTTGTTTGTTTTATTAAAAATTTATATAACTCAGTGCATTGCATTTGGTTAGTTTTATTAAAAACGGATATAACTCACTGCATTGCATTTGGTTAGTTTTATTTAAAACTGATATAACTCAGTGCATTGAATTTGGTTAGTTTTATTAAAAACTGATACAACTCAGTGCATTGTATTTGGTTAGTTTTATTAAAAACGAATGTAACTCAGTGCATTGCATTTGGTTAGTTTTATTAAAAACGGATATAACTCAGTGCATTGCATTTGGTTAGTTTTATTAAAAATTTATATAACTCAGTGCATTGCATTTGGTTAGTTTTATTAAAAACGAATGTAACTCAGTGCATTGCATTTGGTTAGTTTTATTAAAAACGGATATAACTCAGTGCATTGCATTTGGTTAGTTTTATTAAAAACTGATACAACTCAGTGCATTGCATTTGGTTAGTTTTATTAAAATCTGATATAACTCACTGCATTGCATTTGGTTAGTTTTATTAAAAATTGATATAACTCAGTGCATTGCATTTGGTTATTTTTATTAAAAACTGATATAACTCAGTGCATTGCATTTTGTTTGTTTTATTAAAAACTGATACAACTCAGTGCATTGCATTTGGTTAGTTTTATTAAAAACGGATATAACTCACTGCATTGCATTTGGTTAGTTTTATTAAAAATTTATATAACTCAGTGCATTGCATTTGGTTAGTTTTATTAAAAACGAATGTAACTCAGTGCATTGCATTTGGTTAGTTTTATTAAAAACGGATATAACTCAGTGCATTGCATTTGGTTAGTTTTATTAAAAACTGATATAACTCAGTGCATTGCATTTGGTTAGTTTTATTAAAAACTGATACAACTCAGTGCATTGTATTTGGTTAGTTTTATTAAAAATTGATATAACTCAGTGCATTGTAGTTGGTTAGTTTTATTAAAAATTGATATAACTCAGTGCATTGCATTTGGTTAGTTTTATTAAAAATTGATATAACTCAGTGCATTGTATTTGGTTAGTTTTATTAAAAATTGATATAACTCAGTGCATTGTATTTGGTTAGTTTTATTAAAAATTGATATAACTCAGTGCATTGTATTTGGTTAGTTTTATTAAAAATTGATATAACTCAGTGCATTGTATTTGGTTAGTTTTATTAAAAATTGATATAACTCAGTGCATTGCATTTGGTTAGTTTTATTTAAAACTGATATAACTCAGTGCATTGCATTTGGTTAGTTTTATTAAAAACTGATACAACTCAGTGCATTGCATTTGGTTAGTTTTATTAAAAACTGATACAACTCAGTGCATTGCATTTGGTTAGTTTTATTAAAAATTGATATAACTCAGTGCATTGTATTTGGTTAGTTTTATTAAAAATTGATATAACTCAGAGCATTGCATTTGGTTAGTTTTATTAAAAATTGATATAACTCAGTGCATTGTATTTGGTTAGTTTTATTAAAAATTGATATAACTCAGTGCATTGTATTTGGTTAGTTTTATTAAAAATTGATATAACTCAGTGCATTGCATTTGGTTAGTTTTATTAAAAATTGATATAACTCAGTGCATTGCATTTGGTTAGTTTTATTTAAAACTGATATAACTCAGTGCATTGCATTTGGTTAGTTTTATTAAAAACTGATACAACTCAGTGCATTGCATTTGGTTAGTTTTATTAAAAATTGATATAACTCAGTGCATGGCATTTGGTTAGTTTTATTAAAAACTGATATAACTCAGTGCATTGCATTTGGTTAGTTTTATTAAAAACTGATATAACTCAGTGCATTGCATTTGGTTAGTTTTATTTAAAACTGATATAACTCAGTGCATTGCATTTGGTTAGTTTTATTAAAAACTGATACAACTCAGTGCATTGCATTTGGTTAGTTTTATTAAAAATTGATATAACTCAGTGCATTGTATTTGGTTAGTTTTATTTAAAACTGATATAACTCAGTGCATTGCATTTGGTTAGTTTTATTAAAAACTGATACAACTCAGTGCATTGCATTTGGTTAGTTTTATTAAAAATTGATATAACTCAGTGCATTGTATTTGGTTAGTTTTATTAAAAATTGATATAACTCAGTGCATGGCATTTGGTTAGTTTTATTAAAAACTGATATAACTCAGTGCATTGCATTTGGTTAGTTTTATTAAAAACTGATATAACTCAGTGCATTGCATTTGGTTAGTTTTATTTAAAACTGATATAACTCAGTGCATTGCATTTGGTTAGTTTTATTAAAAACTGATACAACTCAGTGCATTGCATTTGGTTAGTTTTATTAAAAATTGATATAACTCAGTGCATTGCATTTGGTTAGTTTTATTTAAAACTGATATAACTCAGTGCATTGCATTTGGTTAGTTTTATTAAAAACTGATACAACTCAGTGCATTGCATTTGGTTAGTTTTATTAAAAACGGATATAACTCAGTGCATTGCATTTGGTTAGTTTTATTAAAAACTGATACAACTCAGTGCATTGCATTTGGTTAGTTTTATTAAAAATTGATATAACTCAGTGCATTGTATTTGGTTAGTTTTATTAAAAATTGATATAACTCAGTGCATGGCATTTGGTTAGTTTTATTAAAAACTGATACAACTCAGTGCATTGCATTTGGTTAGCTTTATTAAAAACGAATATAACTCACTGCATTGCATTTGGTTAGTTTTATTAAAAATTGATATAACTCAGTGCATTGCATTTGGTTAGTTTTATTAAAAACTGATACAACTTAGTGCATTGCATTTGGTTAGTTTTATTAAAAACGGATATAACTCACTGCATTGTATTTGGTTAGTTTTATTAAAAACGGATATAACTCAGTGCATTGCATTTGGTTAGTTTTATTAAAAACGGATATAACTCAGTGCATTGCATTTGGTTAGTTTTATTAAAAACTGATACAACTCAGTGCATTGCATTTGGTTAGTTTTATTAAAAATTGATATAACTCAGTGCATGGCATTTGGTTAGTTTTATTAAAAACTGATATAACTCAGTGCATTGCATTTGGTTAGTTTTATTTAAAACTGATATAACTCAGTGCATTGCATTTGGTTAGTTTTATTAAAAACTGATACAACTCAGTGCATGGCATTTGGTTAGTTTTATTAAAAATTGATATAACTCAGTGCATTGTATTTGGTTAGTTTTATTAAAAATTGATATAACTCAGTGCATTGTATTTGGTTAGTTTTATTAAAAACTGATACAACTCAGTGCATTGCATTTGGTTAGTTTTATTAAAAATTGATATAACTCAGTGCATTGTATTTGGTTAGTTTTATTAAAAATTGATATAACTCAGTGCATTGCATTTGGTTAGTTTTATTTAAAACTGATATAACTCAGTGCATTGCATTTGGTTAGTTTTATTAAAAACTGATACAACTCAGTGCATTGCATTTGGTTAGTTTTATTAAAAACGGATATAACTCACTGCATTGTATTTGGTTAGTTTTATTAAAAACGGATATAACTCAGTGCATTGCATTTGGTTAGTTTTATTAAAAACGGATATAACTCAGTGCATTGCATTTGGTTAGTTTTATTAAAAACTGATACAACTCAGTGCATTGCATTTGGTTAGTTTTATTAAAAATTGATATAACTCAGTGCATGGCATTTGGTTAGTTTTATTAAAAACTGATATAACTCAGTGCATTGCATTTGGTTAGTTTTATTTAAAACTGATATAACTCAGTGCATTGCATTTGGTTAGTTTTATTAAAAACTGATACAGCTCAGTGCATGGCATTTGGTTAGTTTTATTAAAAACTGATATAACTCAGTGCATTGCATTTGGTTAGTTTTATTAAAAACTGATACAACTCAGTGCATTGCATTTGGTTAGTTTTATTAAAAATTGATATAACTCAGTGCATTGTATTTGGTTAGTTTTATTTAAAACTGATATAACTCAGTGCATGGCATTTGGTTAGTTTTATTAAAAACTGATATAACTCAGTGCATTGCATTTGGTTAGTTTTATTAAAAACTGATATAACTCAGTGCATTGCATTTGGTTAGTTTTATTTAAAACTGATATAACTCAGTGCATTGCATTTGGTTAGTTTTATTAAAAACTGATACAACTCAGTGCATTGCATTTGGTTAGTTTTATTAAAAATTGATATAACTCAGTGCATTGTATTTGGTTAGTTTTATTTAAAACTGATATAACTCAGTGCATTGCATTTGGTTAGTTTTATTAAAAACTGATACAACTCAGTGCATTGCATTTGGTTAGTTTTATTAAAAATTGATATAACTCAGTGCATTGTATTTGGTTAGTTTTATTAAAAATTGATATAACTCAGTGCATGGCATTTGGTTAGTTTTATTAAAAACTGATATAACTCAGTGCATTGCATTTGGTTAGTTTTATTTAAAACTGATATAACTCAGTGCATTGCATTTGGTTAGTTTTATTAAAAACTGATATAACTCAGTGCATTGCATTTGGTTAGTTTTATTTAAAACTGATATAACTCAGTGCATTGCATTTGGTTAGTTTTATTAAAAACTGATACAACTCAGTGCATTGCATTTGGTTAGTTTTATTAAAAACTGATATAACTCAGTGCATTGCATTTGGTTAGTTTTATTTAAAACTGATATAACTCAGTGCATTGCATTTGGTTAGTTTTATTAAAAACTGATACAACTCAGTGCATTGCATTTGGTTAGTTTTATTAAAAATTGATATAACTCAGTGCATTGCATTTGGTTAGTTTTATTTAAAACTGATATAACTCAGTGCATTGCATTTGGTTAGTTTTATTTAAAACTGATATAACTCAGTGCATTGCATTTGGTTAGTTTTATTAAAAACTGATACAACTCAGTGCATTGCATTTGGTTAGTTTTATTAAAAATTGATATAACTCAGTGCATTGCATTTGGTTAGTTTTATTTAAAACTGATATAACTCAGTGCATTGCATTTGGTTAGTTTTATTAAAAACTGATACAACTCAGTGCATTGCATTTGGTTAGTTTTATTAAAAATTGATATAACTCAGTGCATTGTATTTGGTTAGTTTTATTTAAAACTGATATAACTCAGTGCATTGCATTTGGTTAGTTTTATTAAAAACTGATACAACTCAGTGCATTGCATTTGGTTAGTTTTATTAAAAATTGATATAACTCAGTGCATTGCATTTGGTTAGTTTTATTAAAAACTGATATAACTCAGTGCATTGCATTTGGTTAGTTTTATTTAAAACTGATATAACTCAGTGCATTGCATTTGGTTAGTTTTATTTAAAACTGATATAACTCAGTGCATTGCATTTGGTTAGTTTTATTTAAAACTGATATAACTCAGTGCATTGCATTTGGTTAGTTTTATTAAAAACTGATACAACTCAGTGCATTGCATTTGGTTAGTTTTATTAAAAACTGATATAACTCAGTGCATTGCATTTGGTTAGTTTTATTTAAAACTGATATAACTCAGTGCATTGCATTTGGTTAGTTTTATTAAAAACTGATACAACTCAGTGCATTGCATTTGGTTAGTTTTATTAAAAACTGATATAACTCAGTGCATTGCATTTGGTTAGTTTTATTAAAAACTGATACAACTCAGTGCATTGCATTTGGTTAGTTTTATTAAAAACTGATATAACTCAGTGCATTGCATTTGGTTAGTTTTATTTAAAACTGATATAACTCAGTGCATTGCATTTGGTTAGTTTTATTTAAAACTGATATAACTCAGTGCATTGCATTTGGTTAGTTTTATTAAAAACTGATATAACTCAGTGCATTGCATTTGGTTAGTTTTATTAAAAACTGATACAACTCAGTGCATTGCATTTGGTTAGTTTTATTAAAAACTGATACAACTCAGTGCATTGCATTTGGTTAGTTTTATTAAAAACTGATATAACTCAGTGCATTGCATTTGGTTAGTTTTATTTAAAACTGATATAACTCAGTGCATTGCATTTGGTTAGTTTTATTTAAAACTGATATAACTCAGTGCATTGCATTTGGTTAGTTTTATTAAAAACTGATATAACTCAGTGCATTGCATTTGGTTAGTTTTATTAAAAACTGATACAACTCAGTGCATTGCATTTGGTTAGTTTTATTTAAAACTGATATAACTCAGTGCATTGCATTTGGTTAGTTTTATTAAAAACTGATATAACTCAGTGCATTGCATTTGGTTAGTTTTATTTAAAACTGATATAACTCAGTGCATTGCATTTGGTTAGTTTTATTTAAAACTGATATAACTCAGTGCATTGCATTTGGTTAGTTTTATTTAAAACTGATATAACTCAGTGCATTGCATTTGGTTAGTTTTATTAAAAACTGATATAACTCAGTGCATTGCATTTGGTTAGTTTTATTTAAAACTGATATAACTCAGTGCATTGCATTTGGTTAGTTTTATTAAAAACTGATATAACTCAGTGCATTGCATTTGGTTAGTTTTATTTAAAACTGATATAACTCAGTGCATTGCATTTGGTTAGTTTTATTTAAAACTGATATAACTCAGTGCATTGCATTTGGTTAGTTTTATTAAAAACTGATATAACTCAGTGCATTGCATTTGGTTAGTTTTATTAAAAACTGATACAACTCAGTGCATTGCATTTGGTTAGTTTTATTAAAAACTGATACAACTCAGTGCATTGCATTTGGTTAGTTTTATTAAAAACTGATATAACTCAGTGCATTGCATTTGGTTAGTTTTATTTAAAACTGATATAACTCAGTGCATTGCATTTGGTTAGTTTTAATTAAAACTGATACAACTCAGTGCATTGCATTTGGTTAGTTTTATTAAAAACTGATATAACTCAGTGCATTGCATTTGGTTAGTTTTATTTAAAACTGATATAACTCAGTGCATTGCATTTGGTTAGTTTTATTAAAAACTGATACAACTCAGTGCATTGCATTTGGTTAGTTTTATTTAAAACTGATATAACTCAGTGCATTGCATTTGGTTAGTTTTATTAAAAACTGATACAACTCAGTGCATTGCATTTGGTTAGTTTTATTAAAAACTGATATAACTCAGTGCATTGCATTTGGTTAGTTTTATTTAAAACTGATATAACTCAGTGCATTGCATTTGGTTAGTTTTATTAAAAACTGATACAACTCAGTGCATTGCATTTGGTTAGTTTTATTTAAAACTGATATAACTCAGTGCATTGCATTTGGTTAGTTTTATTAAAAACTGATACAACTCAGTGCATTGCATTTGGTTAGTTTTATTAAAAACTGATATAACTCAGTGCATTGCATTTGGTTAGTTTTATTTAAAACTGATATAACTCAGTGCATTGCATTTGGTTAGTTTTATTAAAAACTGATACAACTCAGTGCATTGCATTTGGTTAGTTTTATTTAAAACTGATATAACTCAGTGCATTGCATTTGGTTAGTTTTATTAAAAACTGATACAACTCAGTGCATTGCATTTGGTTAGTTTTATTAAAAACTGATATAACTCAGTGCATTGCATTTGGTTAGTTTTATTTAAAACTGATATAACTCAGTGCATTGCATTTGGTTAGTTTTATTAAAAACTGATACAACTCAGTGCATTGCATTTGGTTAGTTTTATTAAAAATTGATATAACTCAGTGCATTGCATTTGGTTAGTTTTATTTAAAACTGATATAACTCAGTGCATTGCATTTGGTTAGTTTTATTTAAAACTGATATAACTCAGTGCATTGCATTTGGTTAGTTTTATTAAAAACTGATACAACTCAGTGCATTGCATTTGGTTAGTTTTATTAAAAATTGATATAACTCAGTGCATTGCATTTGGTTAGTTTTATTTAAAACTGATATAACTCAGTGCATTGCATTTGGTTAGTTTTATTAAAAACTGATACAACTCAGTGCATTGCATTTGGTTAGTTTTATTAAAAATTGATATAACTCAGTGCATTGTATTTGGTTAGTTTTATTTAAAACTGATATAACTCAGTGCATTGCATTTGGTTAGTTTTATTAAAAACTGATACAACTCAGTGCATTGCATTTGGTTAGTTTTATTAAAAATTGATATAACTCAGTGCATTGTATTTGGTTAGTTTTATTAAAAATTGATATAACTCAGTGCATGGCATTTGGTTAGTTTTATTAAAAACTGATATAACTCAGTGCATTGCATTTGGTTAGTTTTATTTAAAACTGATATAACTCAGTGCATTGCATTTGGTTAGTTTTATTAAAAACTGATATAACTCAGTGCATTGCATTTGGTTAGTTTTATTTAAAACTGATATAACTCAGTGCATTGCATTTGGTTAGTTTTATTAAAAACTGATACAACTCAGTGCATTGCATTTGGTTAGTTTTATTAAAAACTGATATAACTCAGTGCATTGCATTTGGTTAGTTTTATTTAAAACTGATATAACTCAGTGCATTGCATTTGGTTAGTTTTATTAAAAACTGATACAACTCAGTGCATTGCATTTGGTTAGTTTTATTAAAAATTGATATAACTCAGTGCATTGCATTTGGTTAGTTTTATTTAAAACTGATATAACTCAGTGCATTGCATTTGGTTAGTTTTATTTAAAACTGATATAACTCAGTGCATTGCATTTGGTTAGTTTTATTAAAAACTGATACAACTCAGTGCATTGCATTTGGTTAGTTTTATTAAAAATTGATATAACTCAGTGCATTGCATTTGGTTAGTTTTATTAAAAACTGATATAACTCAGTGCATTGCATTTGGTTAGTTTTATTAAAAACTGATATAACTCAGTGCATTGCATTTGGTTAGTTTTATTTAAAACTGATATAACTCAGTGCATTGCATTTGGTTAGTTTTATTAAAAACTGATACAACTCAGTGCATTGCATTTGGTTAGTTTTATTAAAAACTGATATAACTCAGTGCATTGCATTTGGTTAGTTTTATTTAAAACTGATATAACTCAGTGCATTGCATTTGGTTAGTTTTATTAAAAACTGATACAACTCAGTGCATTGCATTTGGTTAGTTTTATTAAAAATTGATATAACTCAGTGCATTGTATTTGGTTAGTTTTATTAAAAATTGATATAACTCAGTGCATGGCATTTGGTTAGTTTTATTAAAAACTGATATAACTCAGTGCATTGCATTTGGTTAGTTTTATTAAAAACTGATATAACTCAGTGCATTGCATTTGGTTAGTTTTATTTAAAACTGATACAACTCAGTGCATTGCATTTGGTTAGTTTTATTAAAAATTGATATAACTCAGTGCATGGCATTTGGTTAGTTTTATTAAAAACTGATATAACTCAGTGCATTGCATTTGGTTAGTTTTATTAAAAACTGATATAACTCAGTGCATTGCATTTGGTTAGTTTTATTTAAAACTGATATAACTCAGTGCATTGCATTTGGTTAGTTTTATTAAAAACTGATACAACTCAGTGCATTGCATTTGGTTAGTTTTATTAAAAATTGATATAACTCAGTGCATTGTATTTGGTTAGTTTTATTAAAAATTGATATAACTCAGTGCATGGCATTTGGTTAGTTTTATTAAAAACTGATATAACTCAGTGCATTGCATTTTGTTTGTTTTATTAAAAACTGATATAACTCAGTGCATTGCATTTGGTTAGTTTTATTAAAAATTGATATAACTCAGTGCATTGTATTTGGTTAGTTTTATTAAAAATTGATATAACTCAGTGCATGGCATTTGGTTAGTTTTATTAAAAACTGATACAACTCAGTGCATTGCATTTGGTTAGTTTTATTAAAAACGGATATAACTCACTGCATTGCATTTGGTTAGTTTTATTAAAAATTGATATAACTCAGTGCATTGTATTTGGTTAGTTTTATTAAAAATTGATATAACTCAGTGCATTGCATTTGGTTAGTTTTATTAAAAACTGATACAACTCAGTGCGTTGCATTTGGTTAGTTTTATTAAAAACGGATATAACTCACTGCATTGTATTTGGTTAGTTTTATTAAAAATTGATATAACTCAGTGCATTGTATTTGGTTAGTTTTATTAAAAATTGATATAACTCAGTGCATTGCATTTGGTTAGTTTTATTAAAAACTGATACAACTCAGTGCATTGCATTTGGTTAGTTTTATTAAAAACTGATACAACTCAGTGCATTGCATTTGGTTAGTTTTATTAAAAATTGATATAACTCAGTGCATTGTATTTGGTTAGTTTTATTAAAAATTGATATAACTCAGAGCATTGCATTTGGTTAGTTTTATTAAAAATTGATATAACTCAGTGCATTGTATTTGGTTAGTTTTATTAAAAATTGATATAACTCAGTGCATTGTATTTGGTTAGTTTTATTAAAAATTGATATATTTCAGTGCTTTGCATTTTGTTAGTTTTATTAAAAACGGATATAACTCAGTGCATTGCATTTTGTTTGTTTTATTAAAAACTGATACAACTCAGTGCATTGCATTTGGTTAGTTTTATTAAAAACTGATACAACTCACTGCATTGCATTTGGTTAGTTTTATTAAAAACTGATATAACTCAGTGCATTGCATTTTGTTTGTTTTATTAAAAACTGATACAACTCAGTGCATTGCATTTGGTTAGTTTTATTAAAAACGGATATAACTCACTGCATTGCATTTGGTTAGTTTTATTAAAAATTGATATAACTCAGTGCATTGCATTTGGTTAGTTTTATTAAAAACGAATGTAACTCAGTGCATTGCATTTGGTTAGTTTTATTAAAAACGGATATAACTCAGTGCATTGCATTTGGTTAGTTTTATAAAAAACTGATACAACTCAGTGCAATGCATTTGGTTAGTTTTATTAAAAATTTATATAACTCAGTGCATTGCATTTGGTTAGTTTTATGTAAAACTGATATAACTCAGTGCATTGCATTTGGTTAGTTTTATTAAAAATTGATATATTTCAGTGCTTTGCATTTGGTTAGTTTTATGTAAAACTGATATAACTCAGTGCATTGCATTTGGTTAGTTTTATTAAAAACGGATATAACTCACTGCATTGCATTTGGTTAGTTTTATTAAAAATTGATATAACTCAGTGCATTGCATTTGGTTAGTTTTATTAAAAACGAATGTAACTCAGTGCATTGCATTTGGTTAGTTTTATTAAAAACGGATATAACTCAGTGCATTGCATTTGGTTAGTTTTATAAAAAACTGATACAACTCAGTGCAATGCATTTGGTTAGTTTTATTAAAAATTTATATAACTCAGTGCATTGCATTTGGTTAGTTTTATGTAAAACTGATATAACTCAGTGCATTGCATTTGGTTAGTTTTATTAAAAACGAATGTAACTCAGTGCATTGCATTTGGTTAGTTTTATTAAAAACGGATATAACTCAGTGCATTGCATTTGGTTAGTTTTATAAAAAACTGATACAACTCAGTGCAATGCATTTGGTTAGTTTTATTAAAAATTTATATAACTCAGTGCATTGCATTTGGTTAGTTTTATGTAAAACTGATATAACTCAGTGCATTGCATTTGGTTAGTTTTATTAAAAATTGATATATTTCAGTGCTTTGCATTTTGTTAGTTTTATTAAAAACGGATATAACTCAGTGCATTTAATTTTGTTAGTTTTATTAAAAACGGATGTAACTCAGTGCATTGCATTTGGTTAGTTTTATTAAAAACTGATACAACTCACTGCATTGCATTTGGTTAGTTTTATTAAAAACGGATATAACTCAGTGCATCGCATTTTGTTAGTTTTATTAAAAACGGATATAACTCAGTGCATTACACTTGGTTAGTTTTATTAAAAACGGATGTAACTCAGTCCATTGCATTTGAATAGTTTTATTTAAAACTGATACAACTCACTGCATTGCATTTTGTTAGTTTTATTAAAAACGGATATAACTCAGTGCATTGTATTATGTTAGTTTTGTTAAAAACGGATGTAACTCAGTGCATTTCATTTTGTTAGTTTTATTAAAAACGGATATAACTCAGTGCATTGCATTTGGTTAGTTTTATTAAAAACTGATACAACTCACTGCATTGCATTTGGTTAGTTTTATTAAAGACGGATGTAACTCAGTCCATTTTATTTGGTTAGTTTTGTTAAAAACTGATACAACTCCCTGCATTGCATTTTGTTAGTTTTATTAAAAACCGATACAACTCAGTGCATTGCATTTTGTTAGTTTTATTAAAAACTGATACAACTCAGTGCATTGCATTTTGTTAGTTTTATTAAAAACGGATATAACTCAGTGCATTACACTTGGTTAGTTTTATTAAAAACGGATGTAACTCAGTCCGTTGCATTTGGTTAGTTTTATTTAAAACGGATATAACTCAGTGCATTGTATTATGTTAGTTTTGTTAAAAACGGATGTATTTCAGTGCATTTCATTTTGTTAGTTTTATTAAAAACGGATATAACTCAGTGCATTGCATTTGGTTAGTTTTATTAAAGACGGATGTAACTCACTGCATTGCATTTGGTTAGTTTTATTAAAGATGGATGTAACGCAGTCCATTGCATTTGGTTAGTTTTATTAAAAACTGATACAACTCACGGCATTGCATTTGGTTAGTTTTATTAAAAACGGATATAACTCAGTGCATTGCATTTGGTTAGTTTTATTAAAGACGGATGTAACTCACTGCATTGCATTTGGTTAGTTTTATTAAAGATGGATGTAACGCAGTCCATTGCATTTGGTTAGTTTTATTAAAAACTGATACAACTCACGGCATTGCATTTGGTTAGTTTTATTAAAAACGGATATAACTCAGTGCATTGTATTATGTTAGTTTTGTTAAAAACGGATGTATTTCAGTGCATTTCATTTTGTTAGTTTTATTTAAAACTGATACAACTCACTGCATTGCATTTGGTTAGTTTTATTAAAAACGGATATAACTCAGTGCATTGTATTATGTTAGTTTTGTTAAAAACGAATGTATTTCAGTGCATTTCATTTTGTTAGTTTTATTAAAAACGGATATAACTCAGTGCATTACACTTGGTTAGTTTTATTAAAAACGGATGTAACTCAGTCCGTTGCATTTGGTTAGTTTTATTTAAAACGGATATAACTCAGTGCATTGTATTATGTTAGTTTTGTTAAAAACGGATGTATTTCAGTGCATTTCATTTTGTTAGTTTTATTAAAAACGGATATAACTCAGTGCATTGCATTTGGTTAGTTTTATTAAAGACGGATGTAACTCACTGCATTGCATTTGGTTAGTTTTATTAAAGATGGATGTAACGCAGTCCATTGCATTTGGTTAGTTTTATTAAAAACTGATACAACTCACGGCATTGCATTTGGTTAGTTTTATTAAAAACGGATATAACTCAGTGCATTGTATTATGTTAGTTTTGTTAAAAACGGATGTATTTCAGTGCATTTCATTTTGTTAGTTTTATTAAAAACGGATATAACTCAGTGCATTACACTTGGTTAGTTTTATTAAAAACGGATGTAACTCAGTCCGTTGCATTTGGTTAGTTTTATTTAAAACGGATATAACTCAGTGCATTGTATTATGTTAGTTTTGTTAAAAACGGATGTATTTCAGTGCATTTCATTTTGTTAGTTTTATTAAAAACGGATATAACTCAGTGCATTGCATTTGGTTAGTTTTATTAAAGACGGATGTAACTCACTGCATTGCATTTGGTTAGTTTTATTAAAGATGGATGTAACGCAGTCCATTGCATTTGGTTAGTTTTATTAAAAACTGATACAACTCACGGCATTGCATTTGGTTAGTTTTATTAAAAACGGATATAACTCAGTGCATTGTATTATGTTAGTTTTGTTAAAAACGGATGTATTTCAGTGCATTTCATTTTGTTAGTTTTATCTAAAACTGATACAACTCACTGCATTGCATTTGGTTAGTTTTATTAAAAACGGATATAACTCAGTGCATTGTATTATGTTAGTTTTGTTAAAAACGAATGTATTTCAGTGCATTTCATTTTGTTAGTTTTATTTAAAACTGATACAACTCACTGCATTGCATTTGGTTAGTTTTATTAAAAACGGATATAACTCAGTGCATTGTATTATGTTAGTTTTGTTAAAAACGGATGTATTTCAGTGCATTTCATTTTGTTAGTTTTATTAAAAACGGATATAACTCAGTGCATTGCATTTGGTTAGTTTTATTAAAAACGGATGTAACTCACTGCATTGCATTTGGTTAGTTTTATTAAAGATGGATGTAACGCAGTCCATTGCATTTGGTTAGTTTTATTAAAAACTGATACAACTCACTGCATTGCATTTGGTTAGTTTTATTAAAAACGGATATAACTCAGTGCATTGTATTATGTTAGTTTTGTTAAAAACGGATGTATTTCAGTGCATTTCATTTTGTTAGTTTTATTAAAAACGGATATAACTCAGTGCATTGCATTTGGTTAGTTTTATTAAAAACGGATGTAACTCAGTCCATTGCATTTGGTTAGTTTTATTAAAGATGGATGTAACGCAGTCCATTGCATTTGGTTAGTTTTATTAAAAACTGATACAACTCACTGCATTGCATTTGGTTAGTTTTATTAAAAACGGATGTAACTCAGTGCATTTCATTTTGTTAGTTTTATTAAAAACGGATATAACTCAGTGCATTGTATTATGTTAGTTTTATTAAAAACGGATATAACTCAGTGCATTGTATTATGTTAGTTTTGTTAAAAACGGATGTAACTCAGTGCATTTCATTTTGTTAGTTTTATTAAAAACGGATATAACTCAGTGCATTGCATTTGGTTAGTTTTATTAAAAACGGATATAACTCAGTGCATTGTATTATGTTAGTTTTGTTAAAAACGGATGTATTTCAGTGCATTTCATTTTGTTAGTTCTATTAAAAACGGATATAACTCAGTGCATTGCATTTGGTTAGTTTTATTAAAGACGGATGTAACTCACTGCATTGCATTTGGTTAGTTTTATTAAAGATGGATGTAACGCAGTCCATTGCATTTGGTTAGTTTTATTAAAAACTGATACAACTCACTGCATTGCATTTGGTTAGTTTTATTAAAAACGGATATAACTCAGTGCATTGTATAATGTTAGTTTTGTTAAAAACGGATGTATTTCAGTGCATTTCATTTTGTTAGTTTTATTAAAAACGGATATAACTCAGTGCATTGCATTTGGTTAGTTTTATTAAAGACGGATGTAACTCACTGCATTGCATTTGGTTAGTTTTATTAAAGATGGATGTAACGCAGTCCATTGCATTTGGTTTGTTTTATTAAAAACTGATACAACTCACTGCATTGCATTTGGTTAGTTTTATTAAAAACGGATATAACTCAGTGCATTGTATTATGTTAGTTTTGTTAAAAACGGATGTATTTCAGTGCATTTCATTTTGTTAGTTTTATTAAAAACGGATATAACTCAGTGCATTGCATTTGGTTAGTTTTATTAAAAACGGATGTAACTCACTGCATTGCATTTGGTTAGTTTTATTAAAGATGGATGTAACGCAGTCCATTGCATTTGGTTAGTTTTATTAAAAACTGATACAACTCACTGCATTGCATTTGGTTAGTTTTATTAAAAACGGATATAACTCAGTGCATTGTATTATGTTAGTTTTGTTAAAAACGGATGTATTTCAGTGCATTTCATTTTGTTAGTTTTATTAAAAACGGATATAACTCAGTGCATTGCATTTGGTTAGTTTTATTAAAGACGGATGTAACTCACTGCATTGCATTTGGTTAGTTTTATTAAAGATGGATGTAACGCAGTCCATTGCATTTGGTTAGTTTTATTAAAAACTGACACAACTCACTGCATTGCATTTGGTTAGTTTTATTAAAAACGGATATAACTCAGTGCATTGTATTATGTTAGTTTTGTTAAAAACGGATGTATTTCAGTGCATTTCATTTTGTTAGTTTTATTAAAAACGGATATAACTCAGTGCATTGCATTTGGTTAGTTTTATTAAAGACGGATGTAACTCAGTGCATTGCATTTGGTTAGTTTTATTAAAAACGGATATAACTCAGTGCATTGCATTTGGTTAGTTTTATTTAAAACTGATACAACTCACTGCATTGCATTTGGTTAGTTTTATTAAAGACGGATGTAACTCAGTCCATTGCATTTGGTTAGTTTTATTTAAAACTGATACAACTCACTGCGTTGCATTTGGTTAGTTTTATTAAAAACGGATATAACTCAGTGCATTGCATTTGGTTAGTTTTATTTAAAACTGATACAACTCACTGCATTGCATTTGGTTAGTTTTATTAAAGACGGATGTAACTCAGTCCATTGCATTTGGTTAGTTTTATTTAAAACTGATACAACTCGCTGCATTGCATTTGGTTAGTTTTATTAAAAACGGATATAACTCAGTGCATTGCATTTGGTTAGTTTTATTTAAAACTGATACAACTCACTGCATTGCATTTGGTTAGTTTTATTAAAGACGGATGTAACTCAGTCCATTGCATTTGGTTAGTTTTATTTAAAACTGATACAACTCACTGCATTGCATTTGGTTAGTTTTATTAAAAACGGATATAACTCAGTGCATTGCATTTGGTTAGTTTTATTAAAGACGGATGTAACTCAGTGCATTGCATTTGGTTAGTTTTATTAAAAACGGATATAACTCAGTGCATTGCATTTGGTTAGTTTTATTTAAAACTGATACAACTCACTGCATTGCATTTGGTTAGTTTTATTAAAGACGGATGTAACTCAGTCCATTGCATTTGGTTAGTTTTATTTAAAACTGATACAACTCACTGCATTGCATTTGGTTAGTTTTATTAAAAACGGATATAACTCAGTGCATTGTATTATGTTAGTTTTGTTAAAAACGGATGTAACTCAGTCCATTGCATTTGGTTAGTTTTATTAAAAACGGATATAACTCAGTGCATTGCATTTGGTTAGTTTTATTAAAAACGGATGTAACTCAGTCCATTGCATTTGGTTAGTTTTATTTAAAACTGATACAACTCACTGCATTGCATTTGGTTAGTTTTATTAAAAACGGATATAACTCAGTGCATTGTATTATGTTAGTTTTGTTAAAAACGGATGTAACTCAGTGCATTTCATTTTGTTAGTTTTATTAAAAACGGATATAACTCAGTGCATTGCATTTGGTTAGTTTTATTAAAAACGGATGTAACTCAGTCCATTGCATTTGGTTAGTTTTATTTAAAACTGATACAACTCACTGCATTGCATTTGGTTAGTTTTATTAAAAACGGATATAACTCAGTGCATTGTATTATGTTAGTTTTGTTAAAAACGGATGTAACTCAGTCCATTGCATTTGGTTAGTTTTATTAAAAACGGATATAACTCAGTGCATTGTATTATGTTAGTTTTGTTAAAAACGGATGTAACTCAGTCCATTGCATTTGGTTAGTTTTATTTAAAACTGATACAACTCACTGCATTGCATTTGGTTAGTTTTATTAAAGACGGATGTAACTCAGTGCATTGCATTTGGTTAGTTTTATTAAAAACGGATATAACTCAGTGCATTGCATTTGGTTAGTTTTATTAAAAACGGATATAACTCAGTGCATTTCATTTGGTTAGTTTTATTAAAGACGGATGTAACTCAGTGCATTGCATTTGGTTAGTTTTATTAAAAACGGATATAACTTAGTGCATTGCATTTGGTTAGTTTTATTAAAAACGGATGTAACTCAGTCCATTGCATTTGGTTAGTTTTATTTAAAACTGATACAACTCACTGCATTGCATTTGGTTAGTTTTATTAAAAACGGATATAACTCAGTGCATTGTATTATGTTAGTTTTGTTAAAAACGGATGTATTTCAGTGCATTTCATTTTGTTAGTTTTATTAAAAACGGATACAACTCACTGCATTGCATTTGGTTAGTTTTATTAAAGACGGATGTAACTCAGTCCATTTTATTTGGTTAGTTTTGTTAAAAACTGATACAACTCCCTGCATTGCATTTTGTTAGTTTTATTAAAAACCGATACAACTCAGTGCATTGCATTTTGTTAGTTTTATTAAAAACTGATACAACTCAGTGCATTGCATTTTGTTAGTTTTATTAAAAACGGATATAACTCAGTGCATTACAGTTGGTTAGTTTTATTAAAAACGGATGTAACTCAGTCCATTGCATTTGGTTAGTTTTATTTAAAACTGATACAACTCACTGCATTGCATTTTGTTAGTTTTATTAAAAACGGATATAACTCAGTGCATTGTATTATGTTAGTTTTGTTAAAAACGGATGTAACTCAGTGCATTTCATTTTGTAAGTTTTATTAAAAACGGATATAATTCAGTGCATTGCATTTGGTTAGTTTTATTTAAGACGGATGTAACTCAGTGCATTGCATTTGGTTAGTTTTATTAAAAACTGATACAACTCACTGCATTGCATTTGGTTAGTTTTATTAAAAACGGATGTAACTCAGTGCATTGCATTTGGTTAGTTTTATTAAAAACTGATACAACTCAGTGCATTGCATTCTGTTAGCTTTATTAAAAACGGATATAACTCAGTGCATTGCATTTGGTTAGTTTTATTAAAGACGGATGTAACTCAGTGCATTGCATTTGGTTAGTTTTATTAAAAACGGATATAACTCAGTGCATTGCATTTGGTTAGTTTTATTAAAAACGGATGTAACTCAGTCCATTGCATTTGGTTAGTTTTATTTAAAACTGATACAACTCACTGCATTGCATTTGGTTAGTTTTATTAAAAACGGATATAACTCAGTGCATTGTATTATGTTAGTTTTGTTAAAAACGGATGTAACTCAGTCCATTGCATTTGGTTAGTTTTATTTAAAACTGATACAACTCACTGCATTGCATTTGGTTAGTTTTATTAAAAACGGATATAACTCAGTGCATTGTATTATGTTAGTTTTGTTAAAAACGGATGTATTTCAGTGCATTTCATTTTGTTAGTTTTATTAAAAACGGATACAACTCACTGCATTGCATTTGGTTAGTTTTATTAAAGACGGATGTAACTCAGTCCATTTTATTTGGTTAGTTTTGTTAAAAACTGATACAACTCCCTGCATTGCATTTTGTTAGTTTTATTAAAAACCGATACAACTCAGTGCATTGCATTTTGTTAGTTTTATTAAAAACGGATATAACTCAGTGCATTACACTTGGTTAGTTTTATTAAAAACGGATGTAACTCAGTCCATTGCATTTGGTTAGTTTTATTTAAAACTGATACAACTCACTGCATTGCATTTTGTTAGTTTTATTAAAAACGGATATAACTCAGTGCATTGTATTATGTTAGTTTTGTTAAAAACGGATGTAACTCAGTGCATTTCATTTTGTAAGTTTTATTAAAAACGGATATAATTCAGTGCATTGCATTTGGTTAGTTTTATTAAAGACGGATGTAACTCAGTCCATTGCATTTGGTTAGTTTTATTAAAAACGGATATAACTCAGTGCATTGCATTTGGTTAGTTTTATTTAAGACGGATGTAACTCAGTGCATTGCATTTGGTTAGTTTTATTAAAAACTGATACAACTCACTGCATTGCATTTGGTTAGTTTTATTAAAAACGGATGTAACTCAGTGCATTGCATTTGGTTAGTTTTATTAAAAACTGATACAACTCAGTGCATTGCATTCTGTTAGCTTTATTAAAAACGGATATAACTCAGTGCATTGCATTTGGTTAGTTTTATTAAAAACGGATATAACTCAGTGCATTGCATTTGGTTAGTTTTATTAAAAACTGATACAACTCACTGCATTGCATTTTGTTAGTTTTATTAAAAACGGATATAACTCAGTGCATTGTATTATGTTAGTTTTGTTAAAAACGGATGTAACTCAGTGCATTGCATTTGGTTAGTTTTATTTAAGACGGATGTAACTCAGTGCATTGCATTTGGTTAGTTTTATTAAAAACTGATACAACTCACTGCATTGCATTTGGTTAGTTTTATTAAAAACGGATGTAACTCAGTGCATTGCATTTGGTTAGTTTTATTAAAAACTGATACAACTCAGTGCATTGCATTTGGTTAGTTTTATTAAAAACGGATGTAACTCAGTGCATTGCATTTGGTTAGTTTTATTAAAAACTGATACAACTCACTGCATTGCATTTGGTTAGTTTTATTAAAAACGGATATAACTCAGTGCATTGTATTATGTTAGTTTTGTTAAAAACGGATGTAACTCAGTCCATTGCATTTGGTTAGTTTTATTTAAAACTGATACAACTCACTGCATTGCATTTGGTTAGTTTTATTAAAAACGGATATAACTCAGTGCATTGTATTATGTTAGTTTTGTTAAAAACGGATGTATTTCAGTGCATTTCATTTTGTTAGTTTTATTAAAAACGGATACAACTCACTGCATTGCATTTGGTTAGTTTTATTAAAGACGGATGTAACTCAGTCCATTTTATTTGGTTAGTTTTGTTAAAAACTGATACAACTCCCTGCATTGCATTTTGTTAGTTTTATTAAAAACCGATACAACTCAGTGCATTGCATTTTGTTAGTTTTATTAAAAACTGATACAACTCAGTGCATTGCATTTTGTTAGTTTTATTAAAAACGGATATAACTCAGTGCATTACACTTGGTTAGTTTTATTAAAAACGGATGTAACTCAGTCCATTGCATTTGGTTAGTTTTATTTAAAACTGATACAACTCACTGCATTGCATTTTGTTAGTTTTATTAAAAACGGATATAACTCAGTGCATTGTATTATGTTAGTTTTGTTAAAAACGGATGTAACTCAGTGCATTTCATTTTGTAAGTTTTATTAAAAACGGATATAATTCAGTGCATTGCATTTGGTTAGTTTTATTAAAGACGGATGTAACTCAGTCCATTGCATTTGGTTAGTTTTATTAAAAACGGATATAACTCAGTGCATTGCATTTGGTTAGTTTTATTTAAGACGGATGTAACTCAGTGCATTGCATTTGGTTAGTTTTATTAAAAACTGATACAACTCACTGCATTGCATTTGGTTAGTTTTATTAAAAACGGATGTAACTCAGTGCATTGCATTTGGTTAGTTTTATTAAAAACTGATACAACTCAGTGCATTGCATTCTGTTAGCTTTATTAAAAACGGATATAACTCAGTGCATTGCATTTGGTTAGTTTTATTAAAAACGGATATAACTCAGTGCATTGCATTTGGTTAGTTTTATTAAAAACTGATACAACTCACTGCATTGCATTTTGTTAGTTTTATTAAAAACGGATATAACTCAGTGCATTGTATTATGTTAGTTTTGTTAAAAACGGATGTAACTCAGTGCATTGCATTTGGTTAGTTTTATTTAAGACGGATGTAACTCAGTGCATTGCATTTGGTTAGTTTTATTAAAAACTGATACAACTCACTGCATTGCATTTGGTTAGTTTTATTAAAAACGGATGTAACTCAGTGCATTGCATTTGGTTAGTTTTATTAAAAACTGATACAACTCAGTGCATTGCATTTGGTTAGTTTTATTAAAAACGGATGTAACTCAGTGCATTGCATTTGGTTAGTTTTATTAAAAACTGATACAACTCACTGCATTGCATTTGGTTAGTTTTATTAAAAACGGATATAACTCAGTGCATTGCATTTGGTTAGTTTTATTAAAAACGGATATAACTCAGTGCATTGCATTTGGTTAGTTTTATTAAAAACTGATACAACTCACTGCATTGCATTTGGTTAGTTTTATTAAAAACGGATGTAACTCAGTGCATTGCATTTGGTTAGTTTTATTAAAAACTGATACAACTCACTGCATTGCATTTGGTTAGTTTTATTAAAAACGGATGTAACTCAGTGCATTGCATTTGGTTAGTTTTATTAAAAACTGATACAACTCACTGCATTGCATTTGGTTAGTTTTATTAAAAACGGATATAACTCAGTGCATTGCATTTGGTTAGTTTTATTAAAAACGGATATAACTCAGTGCATTGCATTTGGTTAGTTTTATTAAAAACTGATACAACTCAGAGCATTGCATTTGGTTAGTTTTATTAAAAACTGATATAACTCACTGCATTGCATTTGGTTAGTTTTATTAAAAATTGATATAACTCAGTGCATTGCATTTGGTTAGTTTTATTAAAAACGGATGTATTTCAGTGCTTTTCATTTTGTTAGTTTTATTAAAAACGGATATAACTCAGTGCATTGCATTTGGTTAGTTTTATTAAAAACTGATATAACTCACTGCATTGCATTTGGTTAGTTTTATTAAAAATTTATATAACTCAGTGCATTGC
Organism: Ceratitis rosa; assembly: GCA_037013455.1. Taxonomy (NCBI): domain Eukaryota; kingdom Metazoa; phylum Arthropoda; class Insecta; order Diptera; family Tephritidae; genus Ceratitis; species Ceratitis rosa. The sequence continues at coordinate 597,220 of JAWMAG010000045.1, read as the reverse complement.
ATTTGGTTAGTTTTATTAAAAACGGATGTAACTCAGTGCATTGCATTTGGTTAGTTTTATTAAAAACTGATACAACTCACTGCATTGCATTTGGTTAGTTTTATTAAAAACGGATGTAACTCAGTGCATTGCATTTGGTTAGTTTTATTAAAAACTGATACAACTCACTGCATTGCATTTGGTTAGTTTTATTAAAAACGGATGTAACTCAGTGCATTGCATTTGGTTAGTTTTATTAAAAATTTATATAACTCAGTGCATTGCATTTGGTTAGTTTTATTAAAAACTGATATAACTCACTGCATTGCATTTGGTTAGTTTTATTAAAAATTTATATAACTCAGTGCATTGCATTTGGTTAGTTTTATTAAAAACTGATACAACTCACTGCATTGCATTTGGTTAGTTTTATTAAAAACTGATACAACTCACTGCATTGCATTTGGTTAGTTTTATTAAAAACGGATGTAACTCAGTGCATTGCATTTGGTTAGTTTTATTAAAAATTTATATAACTCAGTGCATTGCATTTGGTTAGTTTTATTAAAAACTGATATAACTCACTGCATTGCATTTGGTTAGTTTTATTAAAAATTTATATAACTCAGTGCATTGCATTTGGTTAGTTTTATTAAAAACGGATGTAACTCAGTGCATTGCATTTGGTTAGTTTTATTAAAAACTGATACAACTCACTGCATTGCATTTGGTTAGTTTTATTAAAAACGGATGTAACTCAGTGCATTGCATTTGGTTAGTTTTATTAAAAACTGATACAACTCACTGCATTGCATTTGGTTAGTTTTATTAAAAACGGATATAACTCAGTGCATTGCATTTGGTTAGTTTTATTAAAAACGGATATAACTCAGTGCATTGCATTTGGTTAGTTTTATTAAAAACTGATACAACTCAGAGCATTGCATTTGGTTAGTTTTATTAAAAATTGATATAACTCAGTGCATTGCATTTGGTTAGTTTTATTAAAAATTGATATAACTCAGTGCATTGCATTTGGTTAGTTTTATTAAAAACTGATATAACTCACTGCATTGCATTTGGTTAGTTTTATTAAAAATTTATATAACTCAGTGCATTGCATTTGGTTAGTTTTATTAAAAACGGATGTAACTCACTGCATTGCATTTGGTTAGTTTTATTAAAAACGGAGATAACTCAGTGCATTGCATTTGGTTAGTTTTATTAAAAATTGATATAACTCAGTGCATTGCATTTGGTTAGTTTTATTAAAAATTGATATAACTCAGTGCATTGCATTTGGTTAGTTTTATTAAAAATTGATATAACTCAGTGCATTGCATTTGGTTAGTTTTATTAAAAACTGATATAACTCACTGCATTGCATTTGGTTAGTTTTATTAAAAATTTATATAACTCAGTGCATTGCATTTGGTTAGTTTTATTAAAAACGGATGTAACTCACTGCATTGCATTTGGTTAGTTTTATTAAAAACGGATATAACTCACTGCATTGCATTTGGTTAGTTTTATTAAAAACTGATATAACTCACTGCATTGCATTTGGTTAGTTTTATTAAAAATTTATATAACTCAGTGCATTGCATTTGGTTAGTTTTATTAAAAACTGATATAACTCACTGCATTGCATTTGGTTAGTTTTATTAAAAATTTATATAACTCAGTGCATTGCATTTGGTTAGTTTTATTAAAAACGGATGTAACTCAGTGCATTGCATTTGGTTAGTTTTATTAAAAACTGATACAACTCACTGCATTGCATTTGGTTAGTTTTATTAAAAACGGATGTAACTCAGTGCATTGCATTTGGTTAGTTTTATTAAAAACTGATACAACTCACTGCATTGCATTTGGTTAGTTTTATTAAAAACGGATGTAACTCAGTGCATTGCATTTGGTTAGTTTTATTAAAAATTTATATAACTCAGTGCATTGCATTTGGTTAGTTTTATTAAAAACTGATATAACTCACTGCATTGCATTTGGTTAGTTTTATTAAAAATTTATATAACTCAGTGCATTGCATTTGGTTAGTTTTATTAAAAACTGATACAACTCACTGCATTGCATTTGGTTAGTTTTATTAAAAACGGATGTAACTCAGTGCATTGCATTTGGTTAGTTTTATGAAAAACTGATACAACTCACTGCATTGCATTTGGTTAGTTTTATTAAAAACGGATGTAACTCAGTGCATTGCATTTGGTTAGTTTTATTAAAAATTTATATAACTCAGTGCATTGCATTTGGTTAGTTTTATTAAAAACTGATATAACTCACTGCATTGCATTTGGTTAGTTTTATGAAAAACTGATACAACTCACTGCATTGCATTTGGTTAGTTTTATTAAAAACGGATGTAACTCAGTGCATTGCATTTGGTTAGTTTTATTAAAAATTTATATAACTCAGTGCATTGCATTTGGTTAGTTTTATTAAAAACTGATATAACTCACTGCATTGCATTTGGTTAGTTTTATTAAAAATTGATATAACTCAGTGCATTGCATTTGGTTAGTTTTATTAAAAATTTATATAACTCAGTGCATTGCATTTGGTTAGTTTTATTAAAAACTGATATAACTCACTGCATTGCATTTGGTTAGTTTTATTAAAAATTTATATAACTCAGTGCATTGCATTTGGTTAGTTTTATTAAAAACGGATGTAACTCAGTGCATTGCATTTGGTTAGTTTTATTAAAAACTGATACAACTCACTGCATTGCATTTGGTTAGTTTTATTAAAAACGGATGTAACTCAGTGCATTGCATTTGGTTAGTTTTATTAAAAACTGATACAACTCACTGCATTGCATTTGGTTAGTTTTATTAAAAACGGATATAACTCAGTGCATTGCATTTGGTTAGTTTTATTAAAAACGGATATAACTCAGTGCATTGCATTTGGTTAGTTTTATTAAAAACTGATACAACTCAGAGCATTGCATTTGGTTAGTTTTATTAAAAATTGATATAACTCAGTGCATTGCATTTGGTTAGTTTTATTAAAAATTGATATAACTCAGTGCATTGCATTTGGTTAGTTTTATTAAAAATTGATATAACTCAGTGCATTGCATTTGGTTAGTTTTATTAAAAACTGATACAACTCAGAGCATTGCATTTGGTTAGTTTTATTAAAAATTTATACAACTCACTGCATTGCATTTGGTTAGTTTTATTAAAAACGGATATAACTCAGTGCATTGCATTTGGTTAGTTTTATTAAAAACGGATATAACTCAGTGCATTGCATTTGGTTAGTTTTATTAAAAACTGATACAACTCAGAGCATTGCATTTGGTTAGTTTTATTAAAAATTGATATAACTCAGTGCATTGCATTTGGTTAGTTTTATTAAAAATTGATATAACTCAGTGCATTGCATTTGGTTAGTTTTATTAAAAACTGATATAACTCACTGCATTGCATTTGGTTAGTTTTATTAAAAATTTATATAACTCAGTGCATTGCATTTGGTTAGTTTTATTAAAAACGGATGTAACTCACTGCATTGCATTTGGTTAGTTTTATTAAAAACGGATGTAACTCAGTGCATTGCATTTGGTTAGTTTTATTAAAAACTGATACAACTCACTGCATTGCATTTGGTTAGTTTTATTAAAAACGGATATAACTCAGTGCATTGCATTTGGTTAGTTTTATTAAAAACGGATATAACTCAGTGCATTGCATTTGGTTAGTTTTATTAAAAACTGATACAACTCAGAGCATTGCATTTGGTTAGTTTTATTAAAAATTGATATAACTCAGTGCATTGCATTTGGTTAGTTTTATTAAAAATTGATATAACTCAGTGCATTGCATTTGGTTAGTTTTATTAAAAACTGATATAACTCACTGCATTGCATTTGGTTAGTTTTATTAAAAATTTATATAACTCAGTGCATTGCATTTGGTTAGTTTTATTAAAAACGGATGTAACTCACTGCATTGCATTTGGTTAGTTTTATTAAAAACGGATATAACTCAGTGCATTGCATTTGGTTAGTTTTATTAAAAATTGATATAACTCAGTGCATTGCATTTGGTTAGTTTTATTAAAAATTGATATAACTCAGTGCATTGCATTTGGTTAGTTTTATTAAAAATTGATATAACTCAGTGCATTGCATTTGGTTAGTTTTATTAAAAACTGATATAACTCACTGCATTGCATTTGGTTAGTTTTATTAAAAATTTATATAACTCAGTGCATTGCATTTGGTTAGTTTTATTAAAAACGGATGTAACTCACTGCATTGCATTTGGTTAGTTTTATTAAAAACGGATATAACTCACTGCATTGCATTTGGTTAGTTTTATTAAAAACTGATATAACTCACTGCATTGCATTTGGTTAGTTTTATTAAAAATTTATATAACTCAGTGCATTGCATTTGGTTAGTTTTATTAAAAACTGATATAACTCACTGCATTGCATTTGGTTAGTTTTATTAAAAATTTATATAACTCAGTGCATTGCATTTGGTTAGTTTTATTAAAAACGGATGTAACTCACTGCATTGCATTTGGTTAGTTTTATTAAAAACGGATATAACTCAGTGCATTGTATTATGTTAGTTTTGTTAAAAACGGATGTAACTCAGTCCATTGCATTTGGTTAGTTTTATTTAAAACTGATACAACTCACTGCATTGCATTTGGTTAGTTTTATTAAAAACGGATATAACTCAGTGCATTGTATTATGTTAGTTTTGTTAAAAACGGATGTAACTCAGTGCATTTCATTTTGTTAGTTTTATTAAAAACGGATATAACTCAGTGCATTGCATTTGGTTAGTTTTATTAAAAACGGATGTAACTCAGTCCATTGCATTTGGTTAGTTTTATTAAAAACGGATGTAACTCAGTGCATTTTATTTTGTTAGTTTTATTAAAAACGGATATAACTCAGTGCATTGCATTTGGTTAGTTTTATTAAAGACGGATGTAACTCAGTGCATTGCATTTGGTTAGTTTTATTAAAAACTGATACAACTCACTGCATTGCATTTGGTTAGTTTTATTAAAAACGGATATAACTCAGTGCATTGTATTATGTTAGTTTTGTTAAAAACGGATGTATTTCAGTGCATTTAATTTTGTTAGTTTTATTAAAAACGGATATAACTCAGTGCATTGCATTTGGTTAGTTTTATTAAAGACGGATGTAACTCAGTGCATTGCATTTGGTTAGTTTTATTAAAAACGGATATAACTCAGTGCATTGCATTTGGTTAGTTTTATTAAAAACGGATGTAACTCAGTCCATTGCATTTGGTTAGTTTTATTTAAAACTGATACAACTCACTGCATTGCATTTGGTTAGTTTTATTAGAAACGGATATAACTCAGTGCATTGTATTATGTTAGTTTTGTTAAAAACGGATGTAACTCAGTCCATTGCATTTGGTTAGTTTTATTTAAAACTGATACAACTCACTGCATTGCATTTGGTTAGTTTTATTAAAAACGGATATAACTCAGTGCATTGTATTATGTTAGTTTTGTTAAAAACGGATGTAACTCAGTGCATTTCATTTTGTTAGTTTTATTAAAAACGGATATAACTCAGTGCATTGCATTTGGTTAGTTTTATTAAAAACGGATGTAACTCAGTCCATTGCATTTGGTTAGTTTTATTTAAAACTGATACAACTCACTGCATTGCATTTGGTTAGTTTTATTAAAAACGGATATAACTCAGTGCATTGTATTATGTTAGTTTTGTTAAAAACGGATGTAACTCAGTGCATTTCATTTTGTTAGTTTTATTAAAAACGGATATAACTCAGTGCATTGCATTTGGTTAGTTTTATTAAAGACGGATGTAACTCAGTGCATTGCATTTGGTTAGTTTTATTAAAAACTGATACAACTCACTGCATTGCATTTGGTTAGTTTTATTAAAAACGGATATAACTCAGTGCATTGTATTATGTTAGTTTTGTTAAAAACGGATGTAACTCACTGCATTTCATTTTGTAAGTTTTATTAAAAACGGATATAACTCAGTGCATTGCATTTGGTTAGTTTTATTAAAGACGGATGTAACTCAGTGCATTGCATTTGGTTAGTTTTATTAAAAACTGATACAACTCACTGCATTGCATTTGGTTAGTTTTATTAAAAACGGATATAACTCAGTGCATTGCATTTGGTTAGTTTTATTAAAAACGGATGTAACTCAGTCCATTGCATTTGGTTAGTTTTATTTAAAACTGATACAATTCACTGCATTGCATTTGGTTAGTTTTATCAAAAACGGATATAACTCAGTGCATTGTATTATGTTAGTTTTGTTAAAAACGGATGTAACTCAGTGCATTTCATTTTGTTAGTTTTATTAAAAACGGATATAACTCAGTGCATTGCATTTGGTTAGTTTTATTAAAGACGGATGTAACTCAGTGCATTGCATTTGGTTAGTTTTATTAAAAACTGATACAACTCACTGCATTGCATTTGGTTAGTTTTATTAAAGACGGATGTAACTCAGTCCATTTTATTTGGTTAGTTTTGTTAAAAACTGATACAACTCTCTGCATTGCATTTTGTTAGTTTTATTAAAAACCGATACAACTCAGTGCATTGCATTTTGTTAGTTTTATTAAAAACTGATACAACTCAGTGCATTGCATTTTGTTAGTTTTATTAAAAACGGATATAACTCAGTGCATTACACTTGGTTAGTTTTATTAAAAACGGATGTAACTCAGTCCATTGCATTTGGTTAGTTTTATTTAAAACTGATACAACTCACTGCATTGCATTTTGTTAGTTTTATTAAAAACGGATATAACTCAGTGCATTGTATTATGTTAGTTTTGTTAAAAACGGATGTAACTCAGTGCATTTCATTTTGTAAGTTTTATTAAAAACGGATATAATTCAGTGCATTGCATTTGGTTAGTTTTAATAAAGACGGATGTAACTCAGTCCATTGCATTTGGTTAGTTTTATTAAAAACGGATATAACTCAGTGCATTGCATTTGGTTAGTTTTATTTAAGACGGATGTAACTCAGTGCATTGCATTTGGTTAGTTTTATTAAAAACTGATACAACTCACTGCATTGCATTTGGTTAGTTTTATTAAAAACGGATGTAACTCAGTGCATTGCATTTGGTTAGTTTTATTAAAAACTGATACAACTCAGTGCATTGCATTCTGTTAGCTTTATTAAAAACGGATATAACTCAGTGCATTGCATTTGGTTAGTTTTATTAAAAACGGATATAACTCAGTGCATTGCATTTGGTTAGTTTTATTAAAAACTGATACAACTCACTGCATTGCATTTTGTTAGTTTTATTAAAAACTGATACAACTCACTGCATTGCATTTGGTTAGTTTTATTAAAAACGGATATAACTCAGTGCATTGTATTATGTTAGTTTTGTTAAAAACGGATGTAACTCACTGCATTTCATTTTGTAAGTTTTATTAAAAACGGATATAACTCAGTGCATTGCATTTGGTTAGTTTTATTAAAGACGGATGTAACTCAGTGCATTGCATTTGGTTAGTTTTATTAAAAACTGATACAACTCACTGCTTTGCATTTGGTTAGTTTTATTAAAAACGGATATAACTCAGTGCATTGCATTTGGTTAGTTTTATTAAAAACGGATGTAACTCAGTCCATTGCATTTGGTTAGTTTTTTTTAAAACTGATACAATTCACTGCATTGCATTTGGTTAGTTTTATCAAAAACGGATATAACTCAGTGCATTGTATTATGTTAGTTTTGTTAAAAACGGATGTAACTCAGTGCATTTCATTTTGTTAGTTTTATTAAAAACGGATATAACTCAGTGCATTGCATTTGGTTAGTTTTATTAAAGACGGATGTAACTCAGTGCATTGCATTTGGTTAGTTTTATTAAAAACTGATACAACTCACTGCATTGCATTTGGTTAGTTTTATTAAAGACGGATGTAACTCAGTCCATTTTATTTGGTTAGTTTTGTTAAAAACTGATACAACTCCCTGCATTGCATTTTGTTAGTTTTATTAAAAACCGATACAACTCAGTGCATTGCATTTTGTTAGTTTTATTAAAAACGGATATAACTCAGTGCATTGCATTTGGTTAGTTTTATTAAAAACTGATACAACTCAGAGCATTGCATTTGGTTAGTTTTATTAAAAATTGATATAACTTAGTGCATTGCATTTGGTTAGTTTTATTAAAAACTGATATAACTCACTGCATTGCATTTGGTTAGTTTTATTAAAAATTTATATAACTCAGTGCATTGCATTTGGTTAGTTTTATTAAAAACTGATATAACTCACTGCATTGCATTTGGTTAGTTTTATTAAAAATTTATATAACTCAGTGCATTGCATTTGGTTAGTTTTATTAAAAACGGATGTAACTCACTGCATTGCATTTGGTTAGTTTTATTAAAAACGGATATAACTCAGTGCATTGCATTTGGTTAGTTTTATTTAAGACGGATGTAACTCAGTGCATTGCATTTGGTTAGTTTTATTAAAAACTGATACAACTCACTGCATTGCATTTGGTTAGTTTTATTAAAAACGGATGTAACTCAGTGCATTGCATTTGGTTAGTTTTATTAAAAACTGATACAACTCAGTGCATTGCATTCTGTTAGCTTTATTAAAAACGGATATAACTCAGTGCATTGCATTTGGTTAGTTTTATTAAAAACTGATACAACTCAGTGCATTGCATTTGGTTAGTTTTATTAAAAACGGATGTAACTCAGTGCATTGCATTTGGTTAGTTTTATTATAAACGGATATAACTCAGTGCATTGCATTTGGTTAGTTTTATTAAAAACTGATATAACTCACTGCATTGCATTTTGTAAGTTTTATTAAAAACGGATATAACTCAGTGCATTGCATTTGGTTAGTTTTATTAAAGACGGATGTAACTCAGTGCATTGCATTTGGTTAGTTTTATTAAAAACTGATACAACTCACTGCATTGCATTTGGTTAGTTTTATTAAAAACGGATATAACTCAGTGCATTGCATTTGGTTAGTTTTATTAAAAACGGATATAACTCAGTGCATTGCATTTGGTTAGTTTTATTTAAGACGGATGTAACTCAGTGCATTGCATTTGGTTAGTTTTATTAAAAACTGATACAACTCACTGCATTGCATTTGGTTAGTTTTATTAAAAACGGATGTAACTCAGTGCATTGCATTTGGTTAGTTTTATTAAAAACTGATACAACTCAGTGCGTTGCATTCTGTTAGCTTTATTAAAAACGGATATAACTCAGTGCATTGCATTTGGTTAGTTTTATTAAAGACGGATGTAACTCAGTGCATTGCATTTGGTTAGTTTTATTAAAAACGGATATAACTCAGTGCATTGCATTTGGTTAGTTTTATTAAAAACGGATGTAACTCAGTCCATTGCATTTGGTTAGTTTTATTTAAAACTGATACAACTCACTGCATTGCATTTGGTTAGTTTTATTAGAAACGGATATAACTCAGTGCATTGTATTATGTTAGTTTTGTTAAAAACGGATGTAACTCAGTCCATTGCATTTGGTTAGTTTTATTTAAAACTGATACAACTCACTGCATTGCATTTGGTTAGTTTTATTAAAAACGGATATAACTCAGTGCATTGTATTATGTTAGTTTTGTTAAAAACGGATGTAACTCAGTGCATTTCATTTTGTTAGTTTTATTAAAAACGGATATAACTCAGTGCATTGCATTTGGTTAGTTTTATTAAAAACGGATGTAACTCAGTCCATTGCATTTGGTTAGTTTTATTTAAAACTGATACAACTCACTGCATTGCATTTGGTTAGTTTTATTAAAAACGGATATAACTCAGTGCATTGTATTATGTTAGTTTTGTTAAAAACGGATGTAACTCAGTGCATTTCATTTTGTTAGTTTTATTAAAAACGGATATAACTCAGTGCATTGCATTTGGTTAGTTTTATTAAAGACGGATGTAACTCAGTGCATTGCATTTGGTTAGTTTTATTAAAAACTGATACAACTCACTGCATTGCATTTGGTTAGTTTTATTAAAAACGGATATAACTCAGTGCATTGTATTATGTTAGTTTTGTTAAAAACGGATGTAACTCACTGCATTTCATTTTGTAAGTTTTATTAAAAACGGATATAACTCAGTGCATTGCATTTGGTTAGTTTTATTAAAGACGGATGTAACTCAGTGCATTGCATTTGGTTAGTTTTATTAAAAACTGATACAACTCACTGCATTGCATTTGGTTAGTTTTATTAAAAACGGATATAACTCAGTGCATTGCATTTGGTTAGTTTTATTAAAAACGGATGTAACTCAGTCCATTGCATTTGGTTAGTTTTATTTAAAACTGATACAATTCACTGCATTGCATTTGGTTAATTTTATCAAAAACGGATATAACTCAGTGCATTGTATTATGTTAGTTTTGTTAAAAACGGATGTAACTCAGTGCATTTCATTTTGTTAGTTTTATTAAAAACGGATATAACTCAGTGCATTGCATTTGGTTAGTTTTATTAAAGACGGATGTAACTCAGTGCATTGCATTTGGTTAGTTTTATTAAAAACTGATACAACTCACTGCATTGCATTTGGTTAGTTTTATTAAAGACGGATGTAACTCAGTCCATTTTATTTGGTTAGTTTTGTTAAAAACTGATACAACTCCCTGCATTGCATTTTGTTAGTTTTATTAAAAACCGATACAACTCAGTGCATTGCATTTTGTTAGTTTTATTAAAAACTGATACAACTCAGTGCATTGCATTTTGTTAGTTTTATTAAAAACGGATATAACTCAGTGCATTACACTTGGTTAGTTTTATTAAAAACGGATGTAACTCAGTCCATTGCATTTGGTTAGTTTTATTTAAAACTGATACAACTCACTGCATTGCATTTTGTTAGTTTTATTAAAAACGGATATAACTCAGTGCATTGTATTATGTTAGTTTTGTTAAAAACGGATGTAACTCAGTGCATTTCATTTTGTAAGTTTTATTAAAAACGGATATAATTCAGTGCATTGCAATTGGTTAGTTTTATTAAAGACGGATGTAACTCAGTCCATTGCATTTGGTTAGTTTTATTAAAAACGGATATAACTCAGTGCATTGCATTTGGTTAGTTTTATTTAAGACGGATGTAACTCAGTGCATTGCATTTGGTTAGTTTTACTAAAAACTGATACAACTCACTGCATTGCATTTGGTTAGTTTTATTAAAAACGGATGTAACTCAGTGCATTGCATTTGGTTAGTTTTATTAAAAACTGATACAACTCAGTGCATTGCATTCTGTTAGCTTTATTAAAAACGGATATAACTCAGTGCATTGCATTTGGTTAGTTTTATTAAAAACGGATATAACTCAGTGCATTGCATTTGGTTAGTTTTATTAAAAACTGATACAACTCACTGCATTGCATTTTGTTAGTTTTATTAAAAACTGATACAACTCACTGCATTGCATTTGGTTAGTTTTATTAAAAACGGATATAACTCAGTGCATTGTATTATGTTAGTTTTGTTAAAAACGGATGTAACTCACTGCATTTCATTTTGTAAGTTTTATTAAAAACGGATATAACTCAGTGCATTGCATTTGGTTAGTTTTATTAAAGACGGATGTAACTCAGTGCATTGCATTTGGTTAGTTTTATTAAAAACTGATACAACTCACTGCATTGCATTTGGTTAGTTTTATTAAAAACGGATGTAACTCAGTGCATTGCATTTGGTTAGTTTTATTAAAAACGGATGTAACTCAGTCCATTGCATTTGGTTAGTTTTTTTTAAAACTGATACAATTCACTGCATTGCATTTGGTTAGTTTTATCAAAAACGGATATAACTCAGTGCATTGTATTATGTTAGTTTTGTTAAAAACGGATGTAACTCAGTGCATTTCATTTTGTTAGTTTTATTAAAAACGGATATAACTCAGTGCATTGCATTTGGTTAGTTTTATTAAAGACGGATGTAACTCAGTGCATTGCATTTGGTTAGTTTTATTAAAAACTGATACAACTCACTGCATTGCATTTGGTTAGTTTTATTAAAGACGGATGTAACTCAGTCCATTTTATTTGGTTAGTTTTGTTAAAAACTGATACAACTCCCTGCATTGCATTTTGTTAGTTTTATTAAAAACCGATACAACTCAGTGCATTGCATTTTGTTAGTTTTATTAAAAACGGATATAACTCAGTGCATTGCATTTGGTTAGTTTTATTAAAAACTGATACAACTCAGAGCATTGCATTTGGTTAGTTTTATTAAAAATTGATATAACTTAGTGCATTGCATTTGGTTAGTTTTATTAAAAACTGATATAACTCACTGCATTGCATTTGGTTAGTTTTATTAAAAATTGATATAACTCAGTGCATTGCATTTGGTTAGTTTTATTAAAAACTGATATAACTCACTGCATTGCATTTGGTTAGTTTTATTAAAAATTTATATAACTCAGTGCATTGCATTTGGTTAGTTTTATTAAAAACTAATATAACTCACTGCATTGCATTTGGTTAGTTTTATTAAAAATTTATATAACTCAGTGCATTGCATTTGGTTAGTTTTATTAAAAACGGATGTAACTCACTGCATTGCATTTGGTTAGTTTTATTAAAAACGGATATAACTCAGTGCATTGCATTTGGTTAGTTTTATTTAAGACGGATGTAACTCAGTGCATTGCATTTGGTTAGTTTTATTAAAAACTGATACAACTCACTGCATTGCATTTGGTTAGTTTTATTAAAAACGGATGTAACTCAGTGCATTGCATTTGGTTAGTTTTATTAAAAACTGATACAACTCAGTGCATTGCATTCTGTTAGCTTTATTAAAAACGGATATAACTCAGTGCATTGCATTTGGTTAGTTTTATTAAAAACTGATACAACTCAGTGCATTGCATTTGGTTAGTTTTATTAAAAACGGATGTAACTCAGTGCATTGCATTTGGTTAGTTTTATTATAAACGGATATAACTCAGTGCATTGCATTTGGTTAGTTTTATTAAAAACTGATATAACTCACTGCATTGCATTTTGTAAGTTTTATTAAAAACGGATATAACTCAGTGCATTGCATTTGGTTAGTTTTATTAAAGACGGATGTAACTCAGTGCATTGCATTTGGTTAGTTTTATTAAAAACGGATATAACTCAGTGCATTGCATTTGGTTAGTTTTATTAAAAACGGATATAACTCAGTGCATTGCATTTGGTTAGTTTTATTTAAGACGGATGTAACTCAGTGCATTGCATTTGGTTAGTTTTATTAAAAACTGATACAACTCACTGCATTGCATTTGGTTAGTTTTATTAAAAACGGATGTAACTCAGTGCATTGCATTTGGTTAGTTTTATTAAAAACTGATACAACTCAGTGCGTTGCATTCTGTTAGCTTTATTAAAAACGGATATAACTCAGTGCATTGCATTTGGTTAGTTTTATTAAAAACGGATATAACTCAGTGCATTGCATTTGGTTAGTTTTATTAAAAACTGATACAACTCAGAGCATTGCATTTGGTTAGTTTTATTAAAAACTGATATAACTCACTGCATTGCATTTGGTTAGTTTTATTAAAAATTGATATAACTCAGTGCATTGCATTTGGTTAGTTTTATTAAAAACTGATATAACTCACTGCATTGCATTTGGTTAGTTTTATTAAAAATTTATATAACTCAGTGCATTGCATTTGGTTAGTTTTATTAAAAACTGATATAACTCACTGCATTGCATTTGGTTAGTTTTATTAAAAATTTATATAACTCAGTGCATTGCATTTGGTTAGTTTTATTTAAAACGGATGTAACTCACTGCATTGCATTTGGTTAGTTTTATTAAAAACGGATATAACTCACTGCATTGCATTTGGTTAGTTTTATTAAAAACTGATACAACTCAGTGCATTGCATTTTGTTAGTTTTATTAAAAACTGATACAACTCAGTGCATTGCATTTGGTTAGTTTTATTAAAAACTGATACAACTCAGTGCATTGCATTTGGTTAGTTTTATTAAAAACGGATGTAACTCAGTGCATTGCATTTGGTTAGTTTTATTATAAACGGATATAACTCAGTGCATTGCATTTGGTTAGTTTTATTAAAAACTGATATAACTCACTGCATTGCATTTGGTTAGTTTTATTAAAAATTTATATAACTCAGTGCATTGCATATGGTTAGTTTTATTAAAAACTGATATAACTCACTGCATTGCATTTGGTTAGTTTTATTAAAAATTTATATAACTCAGTGCATTGCATTTGGGTAGGTTTATTAAAAACGGATGTAACTCACTGCATTGCATTTGGTTAGTTTTATTAAAAACGGATATAACTCAGTGCATTGCATTTGGTTAGTTTTATTTAAGACGGATGTAACTCAGTGCATTGCATTTGGTTAGTTTTATTAAAAACTGATACAACTCACTGCATTGCATTTGGTTAGTTTTATTAAAAACGGATGTAACTCAGTGCATTGCATTTGGTTAGTTTTATTAAAAACTGATACAACTCAGTGCATTGCATTCTGTTAGCTTTATTAAAAACGGATATAACTCAGTGCATTGCATTTGGTTAGTTTTATTAAAAACGGATATAACTCAGTGCAATGCATTTGGTTAGTTTTATTAAAAACTGATACAACTCAGAGCATTGCATTTGGTTAGTTTTATTAAAAACTGATATAACTCACTGCATTGCATTTGGTTAGTTTTATTAAAAATTGATATAACTCAGTGCATTGCATTCTGTTAGCTTTATTAAAAACGGATATAACTCAGTGCATTGCATTTGGTTAGTTTTATTAAAAATTTATATAACTCAGTGCATTGCATTTGGTTAGTTTTATTAAAAACGGATATAACTCAGTGCATTGCATTTTGTTAGTTTTATTAAAAACGGATATAACTCAGTGCATTGCATTTTGTTAGATTTATTAAAAACGGATATAACTCAGTGCATTGCATTTGGTTAGTTTCATTAAAAACGGATATAACTCAGTGCATTGCATTTTGTTAGTTTTATTAAAAACGGATATAACTCAGTGCATTGCATTTTGTTAGTTTTATTAAAAACGGATATAACTCAGTGCATTGCATTTGGTTAGCTTTTTTAAAGACGGATGTAACTCAGTCCATTGCATTTGGTTAGTTTTATTAAAGACGGATGTAACTCAGTGCATTGCATTTGGTTAGTTTTATTAAAAACGGATATAACTCAGTGCATTGCATTTGGTTAGTTTTATTAAAAACTGATACAACTCAGTGCATTGCATTTTGTTAGTTTTATTAAAAACGGATGTAACTCAGTGCATTGTATTTGGTTAGTTTTATTAAAAATTGATATAACTCAGTGCATTGCATTTTGTTTGTTTTATTAAAAACTGATACAACTCAGTGCATTGCATTTGGTTAGTTTTATTAAAAACGGATATAACTCACTGCATTGTATTTGGTTAGTTTTATTAAAAATTGATATAACTCAGTGCATTGCATTTGGTTAGTTTTATTAAAAACGAATGTAACTCAGTGCATTGCATTTGGTTAGTTTTATTAAAAACGGATATAACTCAGTGCATTGCATTTGGTTAGTTTTATTAAAAACTGATATAACTCAGTGCATTGCATTTGGTTAGTTTTATTAAAAATTGATATATTTCAGTGCTTTGCATTTGGTTAGTTTTATTAAAAACTGATATAACTCAGTGCATTGCATTTTGTTAGTTTTATTAAAAACGGATATAACTCAGTGCATTTAATTTTGTTAGTTTTATTAAAAACGGATGTAACTCAGTCCATTGCATTTGGTTAGTTTTATTAAAAACTGATACAACTCACTGCATTGCATTTTGTTAGTTTTATTAAAAACGGATATAATTCAGTGCATTGCATTTGGTTAGTTTTATTAAAGACGGATGTAACTCAGTCCATTGCATTTGGTTAGTTTTATTAAAAACTGATACAACTCACTGCATTGCATTTGGTTAGTTTTATTAAAAACGGATGTAACTCAGTGCATTGCATTTGGTTAGTTTTATTAAAAACTGATACAACTCAGTGCATTGTATTCTGTTAGCTTTATTAAAAACGGATATAACTCAGTGCATTGCATTTGGTTAGTTTTATTAAAAACGGATATAACTCAGTGCATTGCGTTTGGTTAGTTTTATTAAAAACGGATGTAACTAAGTCCATTGCATTTGGTTAGTTTTATTAAAAACGGATATAACTCAGTGCATTGTATTATGTTAGTTTTATTAAAGACGGATGTAACTCAGTGCATTGCATTTGGTTAGTTTTATTAAAGACGGATGTAACTCAGTGCATTGCATTTGGTTAGTTTTATTAAAAACTGATACAACTCACTGCATTGCATTTGGTTAGTTTTATTAAAAACGGATGTAACTCAGTGCATTGCATTTGGTTAGTTTTATTAAAAACTGATACAACTCAGTGCATTGCATTCTGTTAGCTTTATTAAAAACGGATATAACTCTGTGCATTGCATTTGGTTAGTTTTATTAAAAACGGATATAACTCAGTGCATTGCATTTGGTTAGTTTTATTAAAAACGGATGTAACTCAGTCCATTGCATTTGGTTAGTTTTATTAAAAACGGATATAACTCAGTCCATTGCATTTGGTTAGTTTTATTAAAAACGGATATAACTCAGTGCATTGCATTTGGTTAGTTTTATTAAAGACGGATGTAACTCAGTGCATTGCATTTGGTTAGTTTTATTAAAACCTGATACAACTCACTGCATTGCATTTGGTTAGTTTTATTAAAAACGGATGTAACTCAGTGCATTACACTTGGTTAGTTTTATTAAAAACGGATGTAACTCAGTCCATTGCATTTGGTTAGTTTTATTTAAAACTGATACAACTCACTGCATTTCATTTTGTTAGTTTTATTAAAAACGGATATAACTCAGTGCATTGTATTATGTTAGTTTTGCTAAAAACGGATGTAACTCAGTGCATTTCATTTTGTTAGTTTTATTAAAAACGGATATAATTCAGTGCATTGCATTTGGTTAGTTTTATTAAAGACGGATGTAACTCAGTCCATTGCATTTGGTTAGTTTTATTAAAAACGGATATAACTCAGTGCATTGCATTTGGTTAGTTTTATTAAAGACGGATGTAACTCAGTGCATTGCATTTGGTTAGTTTTATTAAAAACTGATACAACTCTCTGCATTGCATTTGGTTAGTTTTATTAAAAACGGATGTAACTCAGTGCATTGCATTTGGTTAGTTTTATTAAAAACTGATACAACTCAGTGCATTGCATTCTGTTAGCTTTATTAAAAACGGATATAACTCAGTGCATTGCATTTGGTTAGTTTTATTAAAAACGGATATAACTCAGTGCATTGCGTTTGGTTAGTTTTATTAAAAACGGATGTAACTCACTGCATTGCATTTGGTTAGTTTTATTAAAAACGGATGTAACTCAGTGCATTGCATTTGGTTAGTTTTATTAAAAACTGATACAACTCAGTGCATTGCATTCTGTTAGCTTTATTAAAAACGGATATAACTCAGTGCATTGCATTTGGTTAGTTTTATTAAAAACGGATATAACTCAGTGCATTGCATTTGGTTAGTTTTATTAAAAACTGATACAACTCAGAGCATTGCATTTGGTTAGTTTTATTAAAAACTGATATAACTCACTGCATTGCATTTGGTTAGTTTTATTAAAAATTGATATAACTCAGTGCATTGCATTTGGTTAGTTTTATTAAAAACTGATATAACTCACTGCATTGCATTTGGTTAGTTTTATTAAAAATTGATATAACTCAGTGCATTGCATTTGGTTAGTTTTATTAAAAACTGATATAACTCACTGCATTGCATTTGGTTAGTTTTATTAAAAATTTATATAACTCAGTGCATTGCATTTGGTTAGTTTTATTAAAAACTGATATAACTCACTGCATTGCATTTGGTTAGTTTTATTAAAAATTTATATAACTCAGTGCATTGCATTTGGTTAGTTTTATTAAAAACGGATGTAACTCACTGCATTGCATTTGGTTAGTTTTATTAAAAACGGATATAACTCAGTGCATTGCATTTGGTTAGTTTTATTTAAGACGGATGTAACTCAGTGCATTGCATTTGGTTAGTTTTATTAAAAACTGATACAACTCAGTGCATTGCATTTGGTTAGTTTTATTAAAAACGGATATAACTCACTGCATTGCATTTGGTTAGTTTTATTAAAAACTGATACAACTCAGTGCATTGCATTTTGTTAGTTTTATTAAAAACTGATACAACTCAGTGCATTGCATTTGGTTAGTTTTATTAAAAACTGATACAACTCAGTGCATTGCATTTGGTTAGTTTTATTAAAAACGGATGTAACTCAGTGCATTGCATTTGGTTAGTTTTATTAAAAACTGATACAACTCAGTGCATTGCATTTGGTTAGTTTTATTATAAACGGATATAACTCAGTGCATTGCATTTGGTTAGTTTTATTGAAAACGGATATAACTCAGTGCATTGCATTTGGTTAGTTTTATTAAAAACTGATACAACTCAGTGCATTGCATTTGGTTAGTTTTATTAAAAACGGATGTAACTCAGTGCATTGCATTTGGTTAGTTTTATTGAAAACGGATGTAACTCAGTGCATTGCATTTTGTTAGTTTTATTAAAAACTGATACAACTCAGTGCATTGCATTTGGTTAGTTTTATTAAAAACGGATGTAACTCAGTGCATTGCATTTGGTTAGTTTTATTAAAAACTGATACAACTCAGTGCATTGCATTTGGTTAGTTTTATTAAAAACGGATATAACTCAGTGCATTGCATTTGGTTAGTTTTATTAAAAACTGATATAACTCACTGCATTGCATTTGGTTAGTTTTATTAAAAATTTATATAACTCAGTGCATTGCATATGGTTAGTTTTATTAAAAACTGATATAACTCACTGCATTGCATTTGGTTAGTTTTATTAAAAATTTATATAACTCAGTGCATTGCATTTGGTTAGTTTTATTAAAAACGGATGTAACTCACTGCATTGCATTTGGTTAGTTTTATTAAAAACGGATATAACTCAGTGCATTGCATTTGGTTAGTTTTATTTAAGACGGATGTAACTCAGTGCATTGCATTTGGTTAGTTTTATTAAAAACTGATACAACTCAGTGCATTGCATTTGGTTAGTTTTATTAAAAACGGATGTAACTCAGTGCATTGCATTTGGTTAGTTTTATTAAAAACTGATACAACTCAGTGCATTGCATTCTGTTAGCTTTATTAAAAACGGATATAACTCAGTGCATTGCATTTGGTTAGTTTTATTAAAAACGGATATAACTCAGTGCATTGCATTTGGTTAGTTTTATTAAAAACGGATATAACTCAGTGCATTGCGTTTGGTTAGTTTTATTAAAAACGGATGTAACTCAGTCCATTGCATTTGGTTAGTTTTATTAAAAACGGATATAACTCAGTGCATTGTATTATGTTAGTTTTATTAAAGACGGATGTAACTCAGTGCATTGCATTTGGTTAGTTTTATTAAAGACGGATGTAACTCAGTGCATTGCATTTGGTTAGTTTTATTAAAAACTGATACAACTCACTGCATTGCATTTGGTTAGTTTTATTAAAAACGGATGTAACTCAGTGCATTGCATTTGGTTAGTTTTATTAAAAACTGATACAACTCAGTGCATTGCATTCTGTTAGCTTTATTAAAAACGGATATAACTCAGTGCATTGCATTTGGTTAGTTTTATTAAAAACGGATATAACTCAGTGCATTGCATTTGGTTAGTTTTATTAAAAACGGATGTAACTCAGTCCATTGCATTTGGTTAGTTTTATTAAAAACGGATATAACTCAGTCCATTGCATTTGGTTAGTTTTATTAAAAACGGATATAACTCAGTGCATTGCATTTGGTTAGTTTTATTAAAGACGGATGTAACTCAGTGCATTGCATTTGGTTAGTTTTATTAAAACCTGATACAACTCACTGCATTGCATTTGGTTAGTTTTATTAAAAACGGATGTAACTCAGTGCATTACACTTGGTTAGTTTTATTAAAAACGGATGTAACTCAGTCCATTGCATTTGGTTAGTTTTATTTAAAACTGATACAACTCACTGCATTTCATTTTGTTAGTTTTATTAAAAACGGATATAACTCAGTGCATTGTATTATGTTAGTTTTGCTAAAAACGGATGTAACTCAGTGCATTTCATTTTGTTAGTTTTATTAAAAACGGATATAATTCAGTGCATTGCATTTGGTTAGTTTTATTAAAGACGGATGTAACTCAGTCCATTGCATTTGGTTAGTTTTATTAAAAACGGATATAACTCAGTGCATTGCATTTGGTTAGTTTTATTAAAGACGGATGTAACTCAGTGCATTGCATTTGGTTAGTTTTATTAAAAACTGATACAACTCACTGCATTGCATTTGGTTAGTTTTATTAAAAACGGATGTAACTCAGTGCATTGCATTTGGTTAGTTTTATTAAAAACTGATACAACTCAGTGCATTGCATTCTGTTAGCTTTATTAAAAACGGATATAACTCAGTGCATTGCATTTGGTTAGTTTTATTAAAAACGGATGTAACTCACTGCATTGCATTTGGTTAGTTTTATTAAAAACGGATGTAACTCAGTGCATTGCATTTGGTTAGTTTTATTAAAAACTGATACAACTCAGTGCATTGCATTCTGTTAGCTTTATTAAAAACGGATATAACTCAGTGCATTGCATTTGGTTAGTTTTATTAAAAACGGATGTAACTCACTGCATTGCATTTGGTTAGTTTTATTAAAAACGGATGTAACTCAGTGCATTGCATTTGGTTAGTTTTATTAAAAACTGATACAACTCAGTGCATTGCATTCTGTTAGCTTTATTAAAAACGGATATAACTCAGTGCATTGCATTTGGTTAGTTTTATTAAAAACGGATGTAACTCACTGCATTGCATTTGGTTAGTTTTATTAAAAACGGATGTAACTCAGTGCATTGCATTTGGTTAGTTTTATTAAAAACTGATACAACTCAGTGCATTGCATTCTGTTAGCTTTATTAAAAACGGATATAACTCAGTGCATTGCGTTTGGTTAGTTTTATTAAAAACGGATGTAACTCACTGCATTGCATTTGGTTAGTTTTATTAAAAACGGATGTAACTCAGTGCATTGCATTCTGTTAGCTTTATTAAAAACGGATATAACTCAGTGCATTGCATTTGGTTAGTTTTATTAAAAACGGATGTAACTCACTGCATTGCATTTGGTTAGTTTTATTAAAAACGGATGTAACTCAGTGCATTGCATTTGGTTAGTTTTATTAAAAACTGATACAACTCAGTGCATTGCATTCTGTTAGCTTTATTAAAAACGGATATAACTCAGTGCATTGCATTTGGTTAGTTTTATTAAAAACGGATGTAACTCACTGCATTGCATTTGGTTAGTTTTATTAAAAACGGATGTAACTCAGTGCATTGCATTTGGTTAGTTTTATTAAAAACTGATACAACTCAGTGCATTGCATTCTGTTAGCTTTATTAAAAACGGATATAACTCAGTGCATTGCATTTGGTTAGTTTTATTAAAAACGGATGTAACTCACTGCATTGCATTTGGTTAGTTTTATTAAAAACGGATGTAACTCAGTGCATTGCATTTGGTTAGTTTTATTAAAAACTGATACAACTCAGTGCATTGCATTCTGTTAGCTTTATTAAAAACGGATATAACTCAGTGCATTGCATTTGGTTAGTTTTATTAAAAACGGATGTAACTCACTGCATTGCATTTGGTTAGTTTTATTAAAAACGGATGTAACTCAGTGCATTGCATTTGGTTAGTTTTATTAAAAACTGATACAACTCAGTGCATTGCATTCTGTTAGCTTTATTAAAAACGGATATAACTCAGTGCATTGCGTTTGGTTAGTTTTATTAAAAACGGATGTAACTCACTGCATTGCATTTGGTTAGTTTTATTAAAAACGGATGTAACTCAGTGCATTGCATTTGGTTAGTTTTATTAAAAACTGATACAACTCAGTGCATTGCATTCTGTTAGCTTTATTAAAAACGGATATAACTCAGTGCATTGCATTTGGTTAGTTTTATTAAAAACGGATATAACTCAGTGCATTGCATTTGGTTAGTTTTATTAAAAACTGATACAACTCAGAGCATTGCATTTGGTTAGTTTTATTAAAAACTGATATAACTCACTGCATTGCATTTGGTTAGTTTTATTAAAAATTGATATAACTCAGTGCATTGCATTTGGTTAGTTTTAGTAAAAACTGATATAACTCACTGCATTGCATTTGGTTAGTTTTATTAAAAATTGATATAACTCAGTGCATTGCATTTGGTTAGTTTTATTAAAAACTGATATAACTCACTGCATTGCATTTGGTTAGTTTTATTAAAAATTGATATAACTCAGTGCATTGCATTTGGTTAGTTTTATTAAAAACTGATATAACTCACTGCATTGCATTTGGTTAGTTTTATTAAAAATTTATATAACTCACTGCATTGCATTTGGTTAGTTTTATTAAAAATTTATATAACTCAGTGCATTGCATATGGTTAGTTTTATTAAAAACTGATATAACTCACTGCATTGCATTTGGTTAGTTTTATTAAAAATTTATATAACTCAGTGCATTGCATTTGGTTAGTTTTATTAAAAACGGATGTAACTCAGTGCATTGCATTTGGTTAGTTTTATTAAAAACTGATATAACTCACTGCATTGCATTTGGTTAGTTTTATTAAAAATTTATATAACTCAGTGCATTGCATTTGGTTAGTTTTATTAAAAACGGATGTAACTCACTGCATTGCATTTGGTTAGTTTTATTAAAAATTTATATAACTCAGTGCATTGCATTTGGTTAGTTTTATTAAAAACGGATATAACTCAGTGCATTGCATTTGGTTAGTTTTATTAAAAACTGATATAACTCACTGCATTGCATTTGGTTAGTTTTATTAAAAATTTATATAACTCAGTGCATTGCATATGGTTAGTTTTATTAAAAACTGATATAACTCACTGCATTGCATTTGGTTAGTTTTATTAAAAATTTATATAACTCAGTGCATTGCATTTGGTTAGTTTTATTAAAAACGGATGTAACTCACTGCATTGCATTTGGTTAGTTTTATTAAAAACGGATATAACTCAGTGCATTGCATTTGGTTAGTTTTATTTAAGACGGATGTAACTCAGTGCATTGCATTTGGTTAGTTTTATTAAAAATTTATATAACTCAGTGCATTGCATTTGGTTAGTTTTATTAAAAACGGATGTAACTCACTGCATTGCATTTGGTTAGTTTTATTAAAAACGGATATAACTCAGTGCATTGCATTTGGTTAGTTTTATTTAAGACGGATGTAACTCAGTGCATTGCATTTGGTTAGTTTTATTAAAAACTGATACAACTCAGTGCATTGCATTTGGTTAGTTTTATTAAAAACGGATGTAACTCAGTGCATTGCATTTGGTTAGTTTTATTAAAAACTGATATAACTCACTGCATTGCATTTGGTTAGTTTTATTAAAAATTGATATAACTCAGTGCATTGCATTTGGTTAGTTTTAGTAAAAACTGATATAACTCACTGCATTGCATTTGGTTAGTTTTATTAAAAATTGATATAACTCAGTGCATTGCATTTGGTTAGTTTTATTAAAAACTGATACAACTCAGTGCATTGCATTTTGTTAGTTTTATTAAAAACTGATACAACTCAGTGCATTGCATTTGGTTAGTTTTATTAAAAACTGATACAACTCAGTGCATTGCATTTGGTTAGTTTTATTAAAAACGGATGTAACTCAGTGCATTGCATTTGGTTAGTTTTATTAAAAACTGATACAACTCAGTGCATTGCATTTGGTTAGTTTTATTATAAACGGATATAACTCAGTGCATTGCATTTGGTTAGTTTTATTGAAAACGGATATAACTCAGTGCATTGCATTTGGTTAGTTTTATTAAAAACTGATACAACTCAGTGCATTGCATTTGGTTAGTTTTATTAAAAACGGATGTAACTCAGTGCATTGCATTTGGTTAGTTTTATTGAAAACGGATGTAACTCAGTGCATTGCATTTTGTTAGTTTTATTAAAAACTGATACAACTCAGTGCATTGCATTTGGTTAGTTTTATTAAAAACGGATGTAACTCAGTGCATTGCATTTGGTTAGTTTTATTAAAAACTGATAC
This sequence comes from Ceratitis rosa, assembly GCA_037013455.1. NCBI lineage: Eukaryota > Metazoa > Arthropoda > Insecta > Diptera > Tephritidae > Ceratitis > Ceratitis rosa. The sequence continues at coordinate 572,903 of JAWMAG010000045.1, read as the reverse complement.
AACTCAGTGCATTGCATTTGGTTAGTTTTATTAAAAACGGATATAACTCAGTGCATTGCATTTGGTTAGTTTTATTAAAAACTGATATAACTCACTGCATTGCATTTGGTTAGTTTTATTAAAAATTTATATAACTCAGTGCATTGCATATGGTTAGTTTTATTAAAAACTGATATAACTCACTGCATTGCATTTGGTTAGTTTTATTAAAAATTTATATAACTCAGTGCATTGCATTTGGTTAGTTTTATTAAAAACGGATGTAACTCACTGCATTGCATTTGGTTAGTTTTATTAAAAACGGATATAACTCAGTGCATTGCATTTGGTTAGTTTTATTTAAGACGGATGTAACTCAGTGCATTGCATTTGGTTAGTTTTATTAAAAACTGATACAACTCAGTGCATTGCATTTGGTTAGTTTTATTAAAAACGGATGTAACTCAGTGCATTGCATTTGGTTAGTTTTATTAAAAACTGATACAACTCAGTGCATTGCATTTGGTTAGTTTTATTAAAAACGGATGTAACTCAGTGCATTGCATTTGGTTAGTTTTATTAAAAACGGATATAACTCAGTGCATTGCATTTGGTTAGTTTTATTAAAAACTGATATAACTCACTGCATTGCATTTGGTTAGTTTTATTAAAAATTTATATAACTCAGTGCATTGCATATGGTTAGTTTTATTAAAAACTGATATAACTCACTGCATTGCATTTGGTTAGTTTTATTAAAAATTTATATAACTCAGTGCATTGCATTTGGTTAGTTTTATTAAAAACGGATGTAACTCACTGCATTGCATTTGGTTAGTTTTATTAAAAACGGATATAACTCAGTGCATTGCATTTGGTTAGTTTTATTTAAGACGGATGTAACTCAGTGCATTGCATTTGGTTAGTTTTATTAAAAACTGATACAACTCAGTGCATTGCATTTGGTTAGTTTTATTAAAAACGGATGTAACTCAGTGCATTGCATTTGGTTAGTTTTATTAAAAACGGATATAACTCAGTGCATTGCATTTGGTTAGTTTTATTAAAAACTGATATAACTCACTGCATTGCATTTGGTTAGTTTTATTAAAAATTTATATAACTCAGTGCATTGCATATGGTTAGTTTTATTAAAAACTGATATAACTCACTGCATTGCATTTGGTTAGTTTTATTAAAAAATTATATAACTCAGTGCATTGCATTTGGTTAGTTTTATTAAAAACGGATGTAACTCACTGCATTGCATTTGGTTAGTTTTATTAAAAACGGATATAACTCAGTGCATTGCATTTGGTTAGTTTTATTTAAGACGGATGTAACTCAGTGCATTGCATTTGGTTAGTTTTATTAAAAATTTATATAACTCAGTGCATTGCATTTGGTTAGTTTTATTAAAAACGGATGTAACTCACTGCATTGCATTTGGTTAGTTTTATTAAAAACGGATATAACTCAGTGCATTGCATTTGGTTAGTTTTATTTAAGACGGATGTAACTCAGTGCATTGCATTTGGTTAGTTTTATTAAAAACTGATACAACTCAGTGCATTGCATTTGGTTAGTTTTATTAAAAACGGATGTAACTCAGTGCATTGCATTTGGTTAGTTTTATTAAAAATTTATATAACTCAGTGCATTGCATTTGGTTAGTTTTATTAAAAACGGATGTAACTCACTGCATTGCATTTGGTTAGTTTTATTAAAAACGGATATAACTCAGTGCATTGCATTTGGTTAGTTTTATTTAAGACGGATGTAACTCAGTGCATTGCATTTGGTTAGTTTTATTAAAAATTTATATAACTCAGTGCATTGCATTTGGTTAGTTTTATTAAAAACGGATGTAACTCACTGCATTGCATTTGGTTAGTTTTATTAAAAACGGATATAACTCAGTGCATTGCATTTGGTTAGTTTTATTTAAGACGGATGTAACTCAGTGCATTGCATTTGGTTAGTTTTATTAAAAACTGATACAACTCAGTGCATTGCATTTGGTTAGTTTTATTAAAAACGGATGTAACTCAGTGCATTGCATTTGGTTAGTTTTATTAAAAACTGATACAACTCAGTGCATTGCATTTGGTTAGTTTTATTAAAAATTTATATAACTCAGTGCATTGCATTTGGTTAGTTTTATTAAAAACGGATGTAACTCACTGCATTGCATTTGGTTAGTTTTATTAAAAATTTATATAACTCAGTGCATTGCATTTGGTTAGTTTTATTAAAAACGGATATAACTCAGTGCATTGCATTTGGTTAGTTTTATTAAAAACTGATATAACTCACTGCATTGCATTTGGTTAGTTTTATTAAAAATTTATATAACTCAGTGCATTGCATATGGTTAGTTTTATTAAAAACTGATATAACTCACTGCATTGCATTTGGTTAGTTTTATTAAAAATTTATATAACTCAGTGCATTGCATTTGGTTAGTTTTATTAAAAACGGATGTAACTCAGTGCATTGCATTTGGTTAGTTTTATTAAAAACTGATATAACTCACTGCATTGCATTTGGTTAGTTTTATTAAAAATTTATATAACTCAGTGCATTGCATTTGGTTAGTTTTATTAAAAACGGATGTAACTCACTGCATTGCATTTGGTTAGTTTTATTAAAAATTTATATAACTCAGTGCATTGCATTTGGTTAGTTTTATTAAAAACGGATATAACTCAGTGCATTGCATTTGGTTAGTTTTATTAAAAACTGATATAACTCACTGCATTGCATTTGGTTAGTTTTATTAAAAATTTATATAACTCAGTGCATTGCATATGGTTAGTTTTATTAAAAACTGATATAACTCACTGCATTGCATTTGGTTAGTTTTATTAAAAATTTATATAACTCAGTGCATTGCATTTGGTTAGTTTTATTAAAAACGGATGTAACTCACTGCATTGCATTTGGTTAGTTTTATTAAAAACGGATATAACTCAGTGCATTGCATTTGGTTAGTTTTATTTAAGACGGATGTAACTCAGTGCATTGCATTTGGTTAGTTTTATTAAAAATTTATATAACTCAGTGCATTGCATTTGGTTAGTTTTATTAAAAACGGATGTAACTCACTGCATTGCATTTGGTTAGTTTTATTAAAAACGGATATAACTCAGTGCATTGCATTTGGTTAGTTTTATTTAAGACGGATGTAACTCAGTGCATTGCATTTGGTTAGTTTTATTAAAAACTGATACAACTCAGTGCATTGCATTTGGTTAGTTTTATTAAAAACGGATGTAACTCAGTGCATTGCATTTGGTTAGTTTTATTAAAAACTGATACAACTCAGTGCATTGCATTTGGTTAGTTTTATTAAAAACGGATGTAACTCAGTGCATTGCATTTGGTTAGTTTTATTAAAAACGGATATAACTCAGTGCATTGCATTTGGTTAGTTTTATTAAAAACTGATATAACTCACTGCATTGCATTTGGTTAGTTTTATTAAAAATTTATATAACTCAGTGCATTGCATTTGGTTAGTTTTATTAAAAACGGATGTAACTCACTGCATTGCATTTGGTTAGTTTTATTAAAAACGGATATAACTCAGTGCATTGCATTTGGTTAGTTTTATTTAAGACGGATGTAACTCAGTGCATTGCATTTGGTTAGTTTTATTAAAAACTGATACAACTCAGTGCATTGCATTTGGTTAGTTTTATTAAAAACGGATGTAACTCAGTGCATTGCATTTGGTTAGTTTTATTAAAAACGGATATAACTCAGTGCATTGCATTTGGTTAGTTTTATTAAAAACTGATATAACTCACTGCATTGCATTTGGTTAGTTTTATTAAAAATTTATATAACTCAGTGCATTGCATATGGTTAGTTTTATTAAAAACTGATATAACTCACTGCATTGCATTTGGTTAGTTTTATTAAAAATTTATATAACTCAGTGCATTGCATTTGGTTAGTTTTATTAAAAACGGATGTAACTCACTGCATTGCATTTGGTTAGTTTTATTAAAAACGGATATAACTCAGTGCATTGCATTTGGTTAGTTTTATTTAAGACGGATGTAACTCAGTGCATTGCATTTGGTTAGTTTTATTAAAAACTGATACAACTCAGTGCATTGCATTTGGTTAGTTTTATTAAAAACGGATGTAACTCAGTGCATTGCATTTGGTTAGTTTTATTAAAAACGGATATAACTCAGTGCATTGCATTTGGTTAGTTTTATTAAAAACTGATATAACTCACTGCATTGCATTTGGTTAGTTTTATTAAAAATTTATATAACTCAGTGCATTGCATATGGTTAGTTTTATTAAAAACTGATATAACTCACTGCATTGCATTTGGTTAGTTTTATTAAAAAATTATATAACTCAGTGCATTGCATTTGGTTAGTTTTATTAAAAACGGATGTAACTCACTGCATTGCATTTGGTTAGTTTTATTAAAAACGGATATAACTCAGTGCATTGCATTTGGTTAGTTTTATTTAAGACGGATGTAACTCAGTGCATTGCATTTGGTTAGTTTTATTAAAAATTTATATAACTCAGTGCATTGCATTTGGTTAGTTTTATTAAAAACGGATGTAACTCACTGCATTGCATTTGGTTAGTTTTATTAAAAACGGATATAACTCAGTGCATTGCATTTGGTTAGTTTTATTTAAGACGGATGTAACTCAGTGCATTGCATTTGGTTAGTTTTATTAAAAACTGATACAACTCAGTGCATTGCATTTGGTTAGTTTTATTAAAAACGGATGTAACTCAGTGCATTGCATTTGGTTAGTTTTATTAAAAATTTATATAACTCAGTGCATTGCATTTGGTTAGTTTTATTAAAAACGGATGTAACTCACTGCATTGCATTTGGTTAGTTTTATTAAAAACGGATATAACTCAGTGCATTGCATTTGGTTAGTTTTATTTAAGACGGATGTAACTCAGTGCATTGCATTTGGTTAGTTTTATTAAAAATTTATATAACTCAGTGCATTGCATTTGGTTAGTTTTATTAAAAACGGATGTAACTCACTGCATTGCATTTGGTTAGTTTTATTAAAAACGGATATAACTCAGTGCATTGCATTTGGTTAGTTTTATTTAAGACGGATGTAACTCAGTGCATTGCATTTGGTTAGTTTTATTAAAAACTGATACAACTCAGTGCATTGCATTTGGTTAGTTTTATTAAAAACGGATGTAACTCAGTGCATTGCATTTGGTTAGTTTTATTAAAAACTGATACAACTCAGTGCATTGCATTTGGTTAGTTTTATTAAAAATTTATATAACTCAGTGCATTGCATTTGGTTAGTTTTATTAAAAACGGATGTAACTCACTGCATTGCATTTGGTTAGTTTTATTAAAAATTTATATAACTCAGTGCATTGCATTTGGTTAGTTTTATTAAAAACGGATATAACTCAGTGCATTGCATTTGGTTAGTTTTATTAAAAACTGATATAACTCACTGCATTGCATTTGGTTAGTTTTATTAAAAATTTATATAACTCAGTGCATTGCATATGGTTAGTTTTATTAAAAACTGATATAACTCACTGCATTGCATTTGGTTAGTTTTATTAAAAATTTATATAACTCAGTGCATTGCATTTGGTTAGTTTTATTAAAAACGGATGTAACTCAGTGCATTGCATTTGGTTAGTTTTATTAAAAACTGATATAACTCACTGCATTGCATTTGGTTAGTTTTATTAAAAATTTATATAACTCAGTGCATTGCATTTGGTTAGTTTTATTAAAAACGGATGTAACTCACTGCATTGCATTTGGTTAGTTTTATTAAAAATTTATATAACTCAGTGCATTGCATTTGGTTAGTTTTATTAAAAACGGATATAACTCAGTGCATTGCATTTGGTTAGTTTTATTAAAAACTGATATAACTCACTGCATTGCATTTGGTTAGTTTTATTAAAAATTTATATAACTCAGTGCATTGCATATGGTTAGTTTTATTAAAAACTGATATAACTCACTGCATTGCATTTGGTTAGTTTTATTAAAAATTTATATAACTCAGTGCATTGCATTTGGTTAGTTTTATTAAAAACGGATGTAACTCACTGCATTGCATTTGGTTAGTTTTATTAAAAACGGATATAACTCAGTGCATTGCATTTGGTTAGTTTTATTTAAGACGGATGTAACTCAGTGCATTGCATTTGGTTAGTTTTATTAAAAATTTATATAACTCAGTGCATTGCATTTGGTTAGTTTTATTAAAAACGGATGTAACTCACTGCATTGCATTTGGTTAGTTTTATTAAAAACGGATATAACTCAGTGCATTGCATTTGGTTAGTTTTATTTAAGACGGATGTAACTCAGTGCATTGCATTTGGTTAGTTTTATTAAAAACTGATACAACTCAGTGCATTGCATTTGGTTAGTTTTATTAAAAACGGATGTAACTCAGTGCATTGCATTTGGTTAGTTTTATTAAAAACTGATACAACTCAGTGCATTGCATTTGGTTAGTTTTATTAAAAACGGATGTAACTCAGTGCATTGCATTTGGTTAGTTTTATTAAAAACGGATATAACTCAGTGCATTGCATTTGGTTAGTTTTATTAAAAACTGATATAACTCACTGCATTGCATTTGGTTAGTTTTATTAAAAATTTATATAACTCAGTGCATTGCATTTGGTTAGTTTTATTAAAAACGGATGTAACTCACTGCATTGCATTTGGTTAGTTTTATTAAAAACGGATATAACTCAGTGCATTGCATTTGGTTAGTTTTATTTAAGACGGATGTAACTCAGTGCATTGCATTTGGTTAGTTTTATTAAAAACTGATACAACTCAGTGCATTGCATTTGGTTAGTTTTATTAAAAACGGATGTAACTCAGTGCATTGCATTTGGTTAGTTTTATTAAAAACGGATATAACTCAGTGCATTGCATTTGGTTAGTTTTATTAAAAACTGATATAACTCACTGCATTGCATTTGGTTAGTTTTATTAAAAATTGATATAACTCAGTGCATTGCATTTGGTTAGTTTTATTAAAAACGGATATAACTCAGTGCATTGCATTTGGTTAGTTTTATTAAAAACTGATACAACTCAGAGCATTGCATTTGGTTAGTTTTATTAAAAACTGATATAACTCACTGCATTGCATTTGGTTAGTTTTATTAAAAATTTATATAACTCAGTGCATTGCATTTGGTTAGTTTTATTAAAAACGGATATAACTCAGTGCATTGCATTTGGTTAGTTTCATTAAAAACGGATATAACTCAGTGCATTGCATTCTGTTAGCTTTATTACAAACGGATATAACTCAGTGCATTGCATTTGGTTAGTTTTATTAAAAACGGATATAACTCAGTGCATTGCATTTGGTTAGTTTTATTAAAAACTGATACAACTCAGAGCATTGCATTTGGTTAGTTTTATTAAAAACTGATATAACTCACTGCATTGCATTTGGTTAGTTTTATTAAAAATTTATATAACTCAGTGCATTGCATTTGGTTAGTTTTATTAAAAACTGATACAACTCAGTGCATTGCATTCTGTTAGCTTTATTAAAAACGGATATAACTCAGTGCATTGCATTTGGTTAGTTTTATTAAAAACGGATATAACTCAGTGCATTGCATTTGGTTAGTTTTATTAAAAACTGATACAACTCAGTGCATTGCATTCTGTTAGCTTTATTAAAAACGGATATAACTCAGTGCATTGCATTTGGTTAGTTTTATTAAAAACGGATGTAACTCAGTGCATTGCATTTGGTTAGTTTTATTAAAAACTGATACAACTCAGTGCATTGCATTCTGTTAGCTTTATTAAAAACGGATATAACTCAGTGCATTGCATTTGGTTAGTTTTATTAAAAACTGATACAACTCAGTGCATTGCATTCTGTTAGCTTTATTAAAAACGGATATAACTCAGTGCATTGCATTTGGTTAGTTTTATTAAAAACGGATGCAACTCAGTGCATTGCATTTGGTTAGTTTTATTAAAAACTGATACAACTCAGTGCATTGCATTCTGTTAGCTTTATTAAAAACGGATATAACTCAGTGCATTGCATTTGGTTAGTTTTATTAAAAACGGATATAACTCAGTGCATTGCATTTGGTTAGTTTTATTAAAAACTGATACAACTCAGTGCATTGCATTTGGTTAGTTTTATTAAAAACGGATTTAACTCAGTGCATTGCATTTGGTTAGTTTTATTAAAAACTGATACAACTCAGTGCATTGCATTCTGTTAGCTTTATTAAAAACGGATATAACTCAGTGCATTGCATTTGGTTAGTTTTATTAAAAACGGATATAACTCAGTGCATTGCATTTGGTTAGTTTTATTAAAAACTGATACAACTCAGAGCATTGCATTTGGTTAGTTTTATTAAAAACTGATATAACTCACTGCATTGCATTTGGTTAGTTTTATTAAAAATTTATATAACTCAGTGCATTGCATTTGGTTAGTTTTATTAAAAACGGATATAACTCAGTGCATTGCATTTGGTTAGTTTCATTAAAAACGGATATAACTCAGTGCATTGCATTTTGTTAGTTTTATTAAAAACGGATATAACTCAGTGCATTGCATTTTGTTAGATTTATTAAAAACGGATATAACTCAGTGCATTGCATTTGGTTAGTTTCATTAAAAACGGATATAACTCAGTGCATTGCATTTTGTTAGTTTTATTAAAAACGGATATAACTCAGTGCATTGCATTTTGTTAGTTTTATTAAAAACGGATATAACTCAGTGCATTGCATTTGGTTAGCTTTTTTAAAGACGGATGTAACTCAGTCCATTGCATTTGGTTAGTTTTATTAAAAACGGATGTAACTCAGTGCATTGCATTTGGTTAGTTTTATTAAAAGCTGATACAACTCAGTGCATTGCATTTGGTTAGTTTTATTAAAAACGGATGTAACTCACTGCATTGCATTTGGTTAGTTTTATTAAAAATTGATATAACTCAGTGCATTGCATTTGGTTAGTTTTATTAAAAACGGATATAACTCAGTGCATTGCATTTTGTTTGTTTTATTAAAAACTGATACAACTCAGTGCATTGCATTTAGTTAGTTTTATTAAAAACGGATATAACTCACTGCATTGCATTTGGTTAGTTTTATTAAAAATTTATATAACTCAGTGCATTGCATTTGGTTAGTTTTATTAAAAACGAATGTAACTCAGTGCATTGCATTTGGTTAGTTTTATTAAAAACGGATATAACTCAGTGCATTGCATTTGGTTAGTTTTATTAAAAACTGATACAACTCAGTGCATTGCATTTTGTTAGTTTTATTAAAAACGGATGTAACTCAGTGCATTGTATTTGGTTAGTTTTATTAAAAATTGATATAACTCAGTGCATTGCATTTGGTTAGTTTTATTAAAAACTGATATAACTCAGTGCATTGCATTTTGTTTGTTTTATTAAAAACTGATACAACTCAGTGCATTGCATTTGGTTAGTTTTATTAAAAACGGATATAACTCACTGCATTGCATTTGGTTAGTTTTATTAAAAATTGATATAACTCAGTGCATTGCATTTGGTTAGTTTTATTAAAAACTGATACAACTCAGTGCATTGCATTTGGTTAGTTTTATTAAAAATTGATATAACTCAGTGCATTGCATTTGGTTAGTTTTATTAAAAATTGATATAACTCAGTGCATTGCATTTGGTTAGTTTTATTTAAAACTGATATAACTCAGTGCATTGCATTTGGTTAGTTTTATTAAAAATTGATATATTTCAGTGCTTTGCATTTGGTTAGTTTTATTAAAAACTGATATAACTCAGTGCATTGCATTTTGTTAGTTTTATTAAAAACGGATATAACTCAGTGCATTTAATTTTGTTAGTTTTATTAAAAACGGATGTAACTCAGTGCATTGCATTTGGTTAGTTTTATTAAAAACGGATGCAACTCAGTGCATTGCATTTGGTTAGTTTTATTAAAAACTGATACAACTCAGTGCATTGCATTCTGTTAGCTTTATTAAAAACGGATATAACTCAGTGCATTGCATTTGGTTAGTTTTATTAAAAACGGATATAACTCAGTGCATTGCATTTGGTTAGTTTTATTAAAAACTGATACAACTCAGTGCATTGCATTTGGTTAGTTTTATTAAAAACGGATGTAACTCAGTGCATTGCATTTGGTTAGTTTTATTAAAAACTGATACAACTCAGAGCATTGCATTTGGTTAGTTTTATTAAAAACTGATATAACTCACTGCATTGCATTTGGTTAGTTTTATTAAAAATTTATATAACTCAGTGCATTGCATTTGGTTAGTTTTATTAAAAACGGATATAACTCAGTGCATTGCATTTGGTTAGTTTCATTAAAAACGGATATAACTCAGTGCATTGCATTTTGTTAGTTTTATTAAAAACGGATATAACTCAGTGCATTGCATTTTGTTAGATTTATTAAAAACGGATATAACTCAGTGCATTGCATTTGGTTAGTTTTATTAAAAACTGATACAACTCAGAGCATTGCATTTGGTTAGTTTTATTAAAAACTGATATAACTCAGTGCATTGCATTTGGTTAGTTTTATTAAAAACTGATACAACTCAGAGCATTGCATTTGGTTAGTTTTATTAAAAACTGATATAACTCAGTGCATTGCATTTGGTTAGTTTTATTAAAAACTGATATAACTCACTGCATTGCATTTGGTTAGTTTTATTAAAAACGGATATAACTCAGTGCATTGCATTTGGTTAGTTTTATTAAAAACTGATACAACTCAGAGCATTGCATTTGGTTAGTTTTATTAAAAACTGATATAACTCAGTGCATTGCATTTGGTTAGTTTTATTAAAAACTGATATAACTCACTGCATTGCATTTGGTTAGTTTTATTAAAAACTGATACAACTCAGAGCATTGCATTTGGTTAGTTTTATTAAAAACGGATATAACTCAGTGCATTGCATTTGGTTAGTTTTATTAAAAACTGATACAACTCAGAGCATTGCATTTGGTTAGTTTTATTAAAAACTGATATAACTCAGTGCATTGCATTTGGTTAGTTTTATTAAAAACTGATACAACTCAGAGCATTGCATTTGGTTAGTTTTATTAAAAACGGATATAACTCAGTGCATTGCATTTGGTTAGTTTTATTAAAAACTGATACAACTCAGAGCATTGCATTTGGTTAGTTTTATTAAAAACTGATATAACTCAGTGCATTGCATTTGGTTAGTTTTATTAAAAACTGATACAACTCAGAGCATTGCATTTGGTTAGTTTTATTAAAAACGGATATAACTCAGTGCATTGCATTTGGTTAGTTTTATTAAAAACTGATACAACTCAGAGCATTGCATTTGGTTAGTTTTATTAAAAACTGATATAACTCAGTGCATTGCATTTGGTTAGTTTTATTAAAAACTGATATAACTCACTGCATTGCATTTGGTTAGTTTTATTAAAAACTGATACAACTCAGAGCATTGCATTTGGTTAGTTTTATTAAAAACGGATATAACTCAGTGCATTGCATTTGGTTAGTTTTATTAAAAACTGATATAACTCACTGCATTGCATTTGGTTAGTTTTATTAAAAACGGATATAACTCAGTGCATTGCATTTGGTTAGTTTTATTAAAAACTGATACAACTCAGAGCATTGCATTTGGTTAGTTTTATTAAAAACTGATATAACTCAGTGCATTGCATTTGGTTAGTTTTATTAAAAACTGATACAACTCAGAGCATTGCATTTGGTTAGTTTTATTAAAAACTGATATAACTCAGTGCATTGCATTTGGTTAGTTTTATTAAAAACGGATATAACTCAGTGCATTGCATTTGGTTAGTTTTATTAAAAACTGATACAACTCAGAGCATTGCATTTGGTTAGTTTTATTAAAAACGGATATAACTCAGTGCATTGCATTTGGTTAGTTTTATTAAAAACGGATATAACTCAGTGCATTGCATTTGGTTAGTTTTATTAAAAACTGATACAACTCAGAGCTTTGCATTTGGTTAGTTTTATTAAAAACTGATATAACTCAGTGCATTGCATTTGGTTAGTTTTATTAAAAACGGATGTAACTCAGTGCATTGCATTTGGTTAGTTTTATTAAAAACTGATACAACTCAGAGCATTGCATTTGGTTAGTTTTATTAAAAACTGATACAACTCACTGCATTGCATTTGGTTAGTTTTATTAAAAACGGATATAACTCAGTGCATTGCATTCTGTTAGCTTTATTAAAAACGGATATAACTCAGTGCATTGCATTTGGTTAGTTTTATTAAAAACGGATATAACTCAGTGCATTGCATTTGGTTAGTTTTATTAAAAACTGATACAACTCAGAGCATTGCATTTGGTTAGTTTTATTAAAAACTGATATAACTCACTGCATTGCATTTGGTTAGTTTTATTAAAAATTTATATAACTCAGTGCATTGCATTTGGTTAGTTTTATTAAAAACGGATATAACTCAGTGCATTGCATTTGGTTAGTTTCATTAAAAACGGATATAACTCAGTGCATTGCATTTTGTTAGTTTTATTAAAAACGGATATAACTCAGTGCATTGCATTTTGTTAGATTTATTAAAAACGGATATAACTCAGTGCATTGCATTTGGTTAGTTTCATTAAAAACGGATATAACTCAGTGCATTGCATTTTGTTAGTTTTATTAAAAACGGATATAACTCAGTGCATTGCATTTTGTTAGATTTATTAAAAACGGATATAACTCAGTGCATTGCATTTGGTTAGTTTTATTAAAAACGGATATAACTCAGTGCATTGCATTTGGTTAGCTTTTTTAAAGACGGATGTAACTCAGTGCATTGCATTTGGTTAGTTTTATTAAAAACGGATGCAACTCAGTGCATTGCATTTGGTTAGTTTTATTAAAAACTGATACAACTCAGTGCATTGCATTCTGTTAGCTTTATTAAAAACGGATATAACTCAGTGCATTGCATTTGGTTAGTTTTATTAAAAACGGATATAACTCAGTGCATTGCATTTGGTTAGTTTTATTAAAAACTGATACAACTCAGTGCATTGCATTTGGTTAGTTTTATTAAAAACGGATGTAACTCAGTGCATTGCATTTGGTTAGTTTTATTAAAAACTGATACAACTCAGTGCATTGCATTCTGTTAGCTTTATTAAAAACGGATATAACTCAGTGCATTGCATTTGGTTAGTTTTATTAAAAACGGATATAACTCAGTGCATTGCATTTGGTTAGTTTTATTAAAAACTGATACAACTCAGAGCATTGCATTTGGTTAGTTTTATTAAAAACTGATATAACTCACTGCATTGCATTTGGTTAGTTTTATTAAAAATTTATATAACTCAGTGCATTGCATTTGGTTAGTTTTATTAAAAACGGATATAACTCAGTGCATTGCATTTGGTTAGTTTCATTAAAAACGGATATAACTCAGTGCATTGCATTTTGTTAGTTTTATAAAAAACGGATATAACTCAGTGCATTGCATTTTGTTAGATTTATTAAAAACGGATATAACTCAGTGCATTGCATTTGGTTAGTTTCATTAAAAACGGATATAACTCAGTGCATTGCATTTTGTTAGTTTTATTAAAAACGGATATAACTCAGTGCATTGCATTTTGTTAGTTTTATTAAAAACGGATATAACTCAGTGCATTGCATTTGGTTAGCTTTTTTAAAGACGGATGTAACTCAGTCCATTGCATTTGGTTAGTTTTATTAAAAACGGATGTAACTCAGTGCATTGCATTTGGTTAGTTTTATTAAAAGCTGATACAACTCAGTGCATTGCATTTGGTTAGTTTTATTAAAAACGGATGTAACTCACTGCATTGCATTTGGTTAGTTTTATTAAAAATTGATATAACTCAGTGCATTGCATTTGGTTAGTTTTATTAAAAACGGATATAACTCAGTGCATTGCATTTTGTTTGTTTTATTAAAAACTGATACAACTCAGTGCATTGCATTTAGTTAGTTTTATTAAAAACGGATATAACTCACTGCATTGCATTTGGTTAGTTTTATTAAAAATTTATATAACTCAGTGCATTGCATTTGGTTAGTTTTATTAAAAACGAATGTAACTCAGTGCATTGCATTTGGTTAGTTTTATTAAAAACGGATATAACTCAGTGCATTGCATTTGGTTAGTTTTATTAAAAACTGATACAACTCAGTGCATTGCATTTTGTTAGTTTTATTAAAAACGGATGTAACTCAGTGCATTGTATTTGGTTAGTTTTATTAAAAATTGATATAACTCAGTGCATTGCATTTGGTTAGTTTTATTAAAAACTGATATAACTCAGTGCATTGCATTTTGTTTGTTTTATTAAAAACTGATACAACTCAGTGCATTGCATTTGGTTAGTTTTATTAAAAACGGATATAACTCACTGCATTGCATTTGGTTAGTTTTATTAAAAATTGATATAACTCAGTGCATTGCATTTGGTTAGTTTTATTAAAAACTGATACAACTCAGTGCATTGCATTTGGTTAGTTTTATTAAAAATTGATATAACTCAGTGCATTGCATTTGGTTAGTTTTATTAAAAATTGATATAACTCAGTGCATTGCATTTGGTTAGTTTTATTTAAAACTGATATAACTCAGTGCATTGCATTTGGTTAGTTTTATTAAAAATTGATATATTTCAGTGCTTTGCATTTGGTTAGTTTTATTAAAAACTGATATAACTCAGTGCATTGCATTTTGTTAGTTTTATTAAAAACGGATATAACTCAGTGCATTTAATTTTGTTAGTTTTATTAAAAACGGATGTAACTCAGTCCATTGCATTTGGTTAGTTTTATTAAAAACTGATACAACTCACTGCATTGCATTTTGTTAGTTTTATTAAAAACGGATATAACTCAGTGCATTACACTTGGTTAGTTTTATTAAAAACGGATGTAACTCAGTCCATTGCATTTGGTTAGTTTTATTTAAAACTGATACAACTCACTGCATTTCATTTTGTTAGTTTTATTAAAAACGGATATAACTCAGTGCATTGTATTATGTTAGTTTTGCTAAAAACGGATATAATTCAGTGCATTGCATTTGGTTAGTTTTATTAAAGACGGATGTAACTCAGTCCATTGCATTTGGTTAGTTTTATTAAAAACTGATACAACTCAGTGCATTGCATTCTGTTAGCTTTATTAAAAACGGATATAACTCAGTGCATTGCATTTGGTTAGTTTTATTAAAAACGGATATAACTCAGTGCATTGCGTTTGGTTAGTTTTATTAAAAACGGATGTAACTCAGTCCATTGCATTTGGTTAGTTTTATTAAAAACGGATATAACTCAGTGCATTGTATTATGTTAGTTTTATTAAAGACGGATGTAACTCAGTGCATTGCATTTGGTTAGTTTTATTAAAGACGGATGTAACTCAGTGCATTGCATTTGGTTAGTTTTATTAAGAACTGATACAACTCACTGCATTGCATTTGGTTAGTTTTATTAAAAACGGATGTAACTCAGTGCATTGCATTTGGTTAGTTTTATTAAAAACTGATACAACTCAGTGCATTGCATTCTGTTAGCTTTATTAAAAACGGATATAACTCAGTGCATTGCATTTGGTTAGTTTTATTAAAAACGGATATAACTCAGTGCATTGCATTTGGTTAGTTTTATTAAAAACGGATGTAACTCAGTCCATTGCATTTGGTTAGTTTTATTAAAAACGGATATAACTCAGTCCATTGCATTTGGTTAGTTTTATTAAAAACTGATACAACTCAGTGCATTGCATTTGGTTAGTTTTATTAAAGACGGATGTAACTCAGTCCATTGCATTTGGTTAGTTTTATTAAAAACGGATATAACTCACTGCATTGCATTTGGTTAGTTTTATTAAAAACGGATGTAACTCAGTGCATTGCATTTGGTTAGTTTTATTAAAAACTGATACAACTCAGTGCATTGCATTCTGTTAGCTTTATTAAAAACGGATATAACTCAGTGCATTGCATTTGGTTAGTTTTATTAAAAACGGATATAACTCAGTGCATTGCGTTTGGTTAGTTTTATCAAAAACGGATGTAACTCAGTCCATTGCATTTGGTTAGTTTTATTAAAAACGGATATAACTCAGTGCATTGTATTATGTTAGTTTTATTAAAGAAGGATGTAACTCAGTGCATTGCATTTGGTTAGTTTTATTAAAGACGGATGTAACTCAGTGCATTGCATTTGGTTAGTTTTATTAAAAACTGATACAACTCACTGCATTGCATTTGGTTAGTTTTATTAAAAACGGATGTAACTCAGTGCATTGCATTTGGTTAGTTTTATTAAAAACTGATACAACTCAGTGCATTGCATTCTGTTAGCTTTATTAAAAACGGATATAACTCAGTGCATTGACTTTGGTTAGTTTTATTAAAAACGTATATAACTCAGTGCATTGCATTTGGTTAGTTTTATTAAAAACGGACGTAACTCAGTCCATTGCATTTGGTTAGTTTTATTAAAAACGGATATAACTCAGTCCATTGCATTTGGTTAGTTTTATTAAAAACGGATATAACTCAGTGCATTGCATTTGGTTAGTTTTATTAAAGACGGATGTAACTCAGTGCATTGCATTTGGTTAGTTTTATTAAAAACTGATACAACTCACTGCATTGCATTTGGTTAGTTTTATTAAAAACGGATGTAACTCAGTGCATTGCATTTGGTTAGTTTTATTAAAAACTGATACAACTCAGTGCATTGCATTCTGTTAGCTTTATTAAAAACGGATATAACTCAGTGCATTGCATTTTGTTAGTTTTATTAAAAACGGATATAACTCAGTGCATTCTATTATGTTAGTTTTATTAAAAACTGATACAACTCAGTGCATTGCATTTTGTTAGTTTTATTAAAAACGGATATAACTCAGTGCATTGTATTATGTTAGTTTTGTTAAAAACGGATGCAACTCAGTGCATTTCATTTTGTTAGTTTTATTAAAAACGGATATAACTCAGTGCATTGCATTTGGTTAGTTTTATTAAAGACGGATGTAACTCAGTGCATTGCATTTGGTTAGTTTTATTAAAAACTGATACAACTCACTGCATTGCATTTGGTTAGTTTTATTAAAGACGGATGTAACTCAGTCCATTGTATTTGGTTAGTTTTATTAAAAACGGATGTAACTCAGTGCATTGCATTTGGTTAGTTTTATTAAAAACTGATACAACTCAGTGCATTGCATTTGGTTAGTTTTATTAAAAACGGATATAACTCAGTGCATTGCATTTGGTTAGTTTTATTAAAAACTGATACAACTCAGTGCATTGCATTTGGTTAGTTTTATTAAAAACGGATGTAACTCAGTGCATTGCATTTGGTTAGTTTTATTAAAAACGGATATAACTCAGTGCATTGCATTTGGTTAGTTTTATTAAAAACGGATATAACTCAGTGCATTGCATTTTGTTAGTTTTATTAAAAACGGATATAACTCAGTGCATTGCATTTTGTTAGTTTTATTAAAAACGGATATAACTCAGTGCATTGTATTATGTTAGTTTTATTAAAAACTGATACAACTCAGTGCATTGCATTTTGTTAGTTTTATTAAAAACTGATATAACTCAGTGCATTGCATTTGGTTAGTTTTATTAAAAACTGATATAACTCAGTGCATTGCATTTGGTTAGTTTTATTAAAAACGGATATAACTCAGTGCATTGCATTTGGTTAGTTTTATTAAAAACGGATATAACTCAGTGCATTGCATTTGGTTAGTTTTATTAAAAACTGATACAACTCAGTGCATTGCATTTGGTTAGTTTTATTAAAAACGGATGTAACTCAGTCCATTGCATTTGGTTAGTTTTATTAAAAACTGATATAACTCAGTGCATTGCATTTGGTTAGTTTTATTAAAAACGGATATAACTCAGTGCATTGCATTTGGTTAGTTTTATTAAAAACGGATATAACTCAGTGCATTGCATTTGGTTAGTTTTATTAAAAACGGATATAACTCAGTGCATTGCATTTGGTTAGTTTTATTAAAAACGGATATAACTCAGTGCATTGCATTTTGTTAGTTTTATTAAAAACTGATATAACTCAGTGCATTGCATTTGGTTAGTTTTATTAAAAACTGATATAACTCAGTGCATTGCATTTGGTTAGTTTTATTAAAAACGGATATAACTCAGTGCATTGCATTTGGTTAGTTTTATTAAAAACGGATATAACTCAGTGCATTGCATTTGGTTAGTTTTATTAAAAACTGATACAACTCAGTGCATTGCATTTGGTTAGTTTTATTAAAAACGGATGTAACTCAATCCATTGCATTTGGTTAGTTTTATTAAAAACTGATATAACTCAGTGCATTGCATTTGGTTAGTTTTATTAAAAACTGATATAACTCAGTGCATTGCATTTGGTTAGTTTTATTAAAAACTGATATAACTCAGTGCATTGCATTTGGTTAGTTTTATTAAAAACGGATATAACTCAGTGCATTGCATTTGGTTAGTTTTATTAAAAACGGATATAACTCAGTGCATTGCATTTGGTTAGTTTTATTAAAAACTGATACAACTCAGTGCATTGCATTTGGTTAGTTTTATTAAAAACGGATGTAACTCAGTCCATTGCATTTGGTTAGTTTTATTAAAAACTGATATAACTCAGTGCATTGCATTTGGTTAGTTTTATTAAAAACTGATATAACTCAGTGCATTGCATTTGGTTAGTTTTATTAAAAACGGATATAACTCAGTGCATTGCATTTTGTTAGTTTTATTAAAAACTGATATAACTCAGTGCATTGCATTTGGTTAGTTTTATTAAAAACTGATATAACTCAGTGCATTGCATTTGGTTAGTTTTATTAAAAACGGATATAACTCAGTGCATTGCATTTGGTTAGTTTTATTAAAAACTGATATAACTCAGTGCATTGCATTTGGTTAGTTTTATTAAAAACGGATATAACTCAGTGCATTGCATTTTGTTAGTTTTATTAAAAACTGATATAACTCAGTGCATTGCATTTGGTTAGTTTTATTAAAAACTGATATAACTCAGTGCATTGCATTTGGTTAGTTTTATTAAAAACGGATATAACTCAGTGCATTGCATTTGGTTAGTTTTATTAAAAACGGATATAACTCAGTGCATTGCATTTGGTTAGTTTTATTAAAAACTGATACAACTCAGTGCATTGCATTTGGTTAGTTTTATTAAAAACGGATGTAACTCAGTCCATTGCATTTGGTTAGTTTTATTAAAAACTGATATAACTCAGTGCATTGCATTTGGTTAGTTTTATTAAAAACGGATATAACTCAGTGCATTGCATTTGGTTAGTTTTATTAAAAACGGATATAACTCAGTGCATTGCATTTTGTTAGTTTTATTAAAAACTGATATAACTCAGTGCATTGCATTTGGTTAGTTTTATTAAAAACTGATATAACTCAGTGCATTGCATTTGGTTAGTTTTATTAAAAACGGATATAACTCAGTGCATTGCATTTGGTTAGTTTTATTAAAAACGGATATAACTCAGTGCATTGCATTTGGTTAGTTTTATTAAAAACTGATACAACTCAGTGCATTGCATTTGGTTAGTTTTATTAAAAACGGATGTAACTCAGTCCATTGCATTTGGTTAGTTTTATTAAAAACGGATGTAACTCAGTCCATTGCATTTGGTTAGTTTTATTAAAAACTGATATAACTCAGTGCATTGCATTTGGTTAGTTTTATTAAAAACTGATGTAACTCAGTGCATTGCATTTGGTTAGTTTTATTAAAGACGGATATAACTCAGTGCATTGCATTTGGTTAGTTTTATTAAAAACTGATACAACTCAGTGCATTGCATTTGGTTAGTTTTATTAAAAACTGATGTAACTCAGTGCATTGCATTTGGTTAGTTTTATTAAAGACGGATGTAACTCAGTCCATTGTATTTGGTTAGTTTTATTAAAAACGGATGTAACTCAGTGCATTGCATTTGGTTAGTTTTATTAAAAACGGATGTAACTCAGTCCATTGCATTTGGTTAGTTTTATTAAAAACGGATGTAACTCAGTCCATTGCATTTGGTTAGTTTTATTAAAAACTGATATAACTCAGTGCATTGCATTTGGTTAGTTTTATTAAAAACTGATGTAACTCAGTGCATTGCATTTGGTTAGTTTTATTAAAGACGGATGTAACTCAGTCCATTGCATTTGGTTAGTTTTATTAAAAACTGATATAACTCAGTGCATTGCATTTGGTTAGTTTTATTAAAAACTGATGTAACTCAGTGCATTGCATTTGGTTAGTTTTATTAAAAACGGATATAACTCAGTGCATTGCATTTGGTTAGTTTTATTAAAAACTGATACAACTCAGTGCATTGCATTTGGTTAGTTTTATTAAAAACGGATGTAACTCAGTCCATTGCATTTGGTTAGTTTTATTAAAAACGGATGTAACTCAGTCCATTGCATTTGGTTAGTTTTATTAAAAACTGATATAACTCAGTGCATTGCATTTGGTTAGTTTTATTAAAAACTGATGTAACTCAGTCCATTGCATTTGGTTAGTTTTATTAAAAACTGATATAACTCAGTGCATTGCATTTGGTTAGTTTTATTAAAAACGGATATAACTCAGTGCATTGCATTTGGTTAGTTTTATTAAAAACGGATATAACTCAGTGCATTGCATTTGGTTAGTTTTATTAAAAACTGATACAACTCAGTGCATTGCATTTGGTTAGTTTTATTAAAAACGGATGTAACTCAGTCCATTGCATTTGGTTAGTTTTATTAAAAACGGATGTAACTCAGTCCATTGCATTTGGTTAGTTTTATTAAAAACTGATATAACTCAGTGCATTGCATTTGGTTAGTTTTATTAAAAACTGATGTAACTCAGTGCATTGCATTTGGTTAGTTTTATTAAAGACGGATGTAACTCAGTCCATTGTATTTGGTCAGTTTTATTAAAAACGGATGTAACTCAGTGCATTGCATTTGGTTAGTTTTTTTAAAAACTGATACAACTCAGTGCATTGCATTCTGTTAGCTTTATTAAAAACGGATATAACTCAGTGCATTGCATTTGGTTAGTTTTATTAAAGACGGATGTAACTCAGTCCATTGTATTTGGTTAGTTTTATTAAAAACGGATGTAACTCAGTGCATTGCATTTGGTTAGTTTTTTTAAAAACTGATACAACTCAGTGCATTGCATTCTGTTAGCTTTATTAAAAACGGATATAACTCAGTGCATTGCATTTGGTTAGTTTTATTAAAAACGGATGTAACTCAGTCCATTGCATTTGGTTAGTTTTATTAAAAACTGATGTAACTCAGTGCATTGCATTTGGTTAGTTTTATTAAAGACGGATGTAACTCAGTCCATTGTATTTGGTTAGTTTTATTAAAAACGGATGTAACTCAGTGCATTGCATTTGGTTAGTTTTTTTAAAAACTGATACAACTCAGTGCATTGCATTCTGTTAGCTTTATTAAAAACGGATATAACTCAGTGCATTGCATTTGGTTAGTTTTATTAAAAACGGATATAACTCGGTGCATTGCATTTTGTTAGTTTTATTAAAAACGGATGTAACTCAGTCCATTGTATTTGGTTAGTTTTATTAAAAACGGATGTAACTCAGTGCATTGCATTTGGTTAGTTTTTTTAAAAACTGATACAACTCAGTGCATTGCATTCTGTTAGCTTTATTAAAAACGGATATAACTCAGTGCATTGCATTTGGTTAGTTTTATTAAAAACGGATATAACTCAGTGCATTGCATTTTGTTAGTTTTATTAAAAACGGATGTAACTCAGTCCATTGTATTTGGTTAGTTTTATTAAAAACGGATGTAACTCAGTCCATTGTATTTGGTTAGTTTTATTAAAAACGGATGTAACTCAGTGCATTGCATTTGGTTAGTTTTTTTAAAAACTGATACAACTCAGTGCATTGCATTCTGTTAGCTTTATTAAAACGGATATAACTCAGTGCATTGCATTTGGTTAGTTTTATTAAAAACGGATATAACTCAGTGCATTGCATTTGGTTAGTTTTATTAAAAACGGATATAACTCAGTGCATTGCATTTGGTAGTTTTATTAAAAACGGATGTAACTCAGTCCATTGTATTTGGTTAGTTTTATTAAAAACGGATGTAACTCAGTGCATTGCATTTGGTTAGTTTTATTAAAAACGGATGTAACTCAGTCCATTGTATTTGGTTAGTTTTATTAAAAACGGATGTAACTCAGTCCATTGTATTTGGTTAGTTTTATTAAAAACGGATGTAACTCAGTGCATTGCATTTGGTTAGTTTTTTTAAAAACTGATACAACTCAGTGCATTGCATTCTGTTAGCTTTATTAAAAACGGATATAACTCAGTCCATTGTATTTGGTTAGTTTTATTAAAAACGGATGTAACTCAGTGCATTGCATTTGGTTAGTTTTATTAAAAACGGATATAACTCAGTGCATTGCATTTTGTTAGTTTTATTAAAAACGGATGTATTTCAGTCCATTGTATTTGGTTAGTTTTATTAAAAACGGATGTAACTCAGTGCATTGCATTTGGTTAGTTTTATTAAAAACGGATGTAACTCAGTCCATTGTATTTGGTTAGTTTTATTAAAAACGGATGTAACTCAGTCCATTGTATTTGGTTAGTTTTATTAAAAACGGATGTAACTCAGTGCATTGCATTTGGTTAGTTTTTTTAAAAACTGATACAACTCAGTGCATTGCATTTTGTTAGTTTTATTAAAAACGGATGTAACTCAGTCCATTGTATTTGGTTAGTTTTATTAAAAACGGATGTAACTCAGTGCATTGCATTTTGTTAGTTTTATTAAAAACGGATGTAACTCAGTCCATTGTATTTGGTTAGTTTTATTAAAAACGGATGTAACTCAGTCCATTGTATTTGGTTAGTTTTATTAAAAACGGATGTAACTCAGTGCATTGCATTTGGTTAGTTTTTTTGAAAACTGATACAACTCAGTGCATTGCATTCTGTTAGCTTTATTAAAAACGGATATAACTCAGTGCATTGCATTTGGTTAGTTTTATTAAAAACGGATATAACTCAGTGCATTGCATTTGGTTAGTTTTATTAAAAACGGATATAACTCAGTGCATTGCATTTTGTTAGTATTATTAAAAACGGATGTAACTCAGTCCATTGTATTTGGTTAGTTTTATTAAAAACGGATATAACTCAGTGCATTGCATTTTGTTAGTTTTATTAAAAACGGATGTAACTCAGTCCATTGTATTTGGTTAGTTTTATTAAAAACGGATGTAACTCAGTGCATTGCATTTGGTTAGTTTTTTTAAAAACTGATACAACTCAGTGCATTGCATTCTGTTAGCTTTATTAAAAACGGATATAACTCAGTGCATTGCATTTGGTTAGTTTTATTAAAAACGGATATAACTCAGTGCATTGCATTTTGTTAGTTTTATTAAAAACGGATGTAACTCAGTCCATTGTATTTGGTTAGTTTTATTAAAAACGGATGTAACTCAGTCCATTGTATTTGGTTAGTTTTATTAAAAACGGATGTAACTCAGTGCATTGCATTTGGTTAGTTTTTTTAAAAACTGATACAACTCAGTGCATTGCATTCTGTTAGCTTTATTAAAAACGGATATAACTCAGTGCATTGCATTTGGTTAGTTTTATTAAAAACGGATATAACTCAGTGCATTGCATTTGGTTAGTTTTATTAAAAACGGATATAACTCAGTGCATTGCATTTTGTTAGTTTTATTAAAAACGGATGTAACTCAGTCCATTGTATTTGGTTAGTTTTATTAAAAACGGATGTAACTCAGTGCATTGCATTTGGTTAGTTTTTTTAAAAACTGATACAACTCAGTGCATTGCATTCTGTTAGCTTTATTAAAAACGGATATAACTCAGTGCATTGCATTTGGTTAGTTTTATTAAAAACGGATATAACTCAGTGCATTGCATTTTGTTAGTTTTATTAAAAACGGATGTAACTCAGTCCATTGTATTTGGTTAGTTTTATTAAAAACGGATGTAACTCAGTGCATTGCATTTGGTTAGTTTTATTAAAAACTGATGTAACTCAGTGCATTGCATTTGGTTAGTTTTATTAAAGACGGATGTAACTCAGTCCATTGTATTTGGTTAGTTTTATTAAAAACGGATGTAACTCAGTGCATTGCATTTGGTTAGTTTTTTTAAAAACTGATACAACTCAGTGCATTGCATTCTGTTAGCTTTATTAAAAACGGATATAACTCAGTGCATTGCATTTGGTTAGTTTTATTAAAAACGGATATAACTCAGTGCATTGCATTTTGTTAGTTTTATTAAAAACGGATGTAACTCAGTCCATTGTATTTGGTTAGTTTTATTAAAAACGGATGTAACTCAGTGCATTGTATTTGGTTAGTTTTATTAAAAACGGATGTAACTCAGTGCATTGTATTTGGTTAGTTTTATTAAAAACGGATGTAACTCAGTGCATTGCATTTGGTTAGTTTTATTCAAAACGGATGTAACTCAGTGCATTGCATTTGGTTAGTTTTATTAAAAACTGATACAACTCAGTGCATTGCATTCTGTTAGCTTTATTAAAAACGGATATAACTCAGTGCATTGCATTTGGTTAGTTTTATTAAAAACTGATACAACTCAGTGCATTGCATTCTGTTAGCTTTATTAAAAACGGATATAACTCAGTGCATTGCATTTGGTTAGTTTTATTAAAAACGGATGTAACCCAGTGCATTGCATTTGGTTAGTTTTATTAAAAACGGATGTAACTCAGTGCATTGCATTTGGTTAGTTTTATTAAAAACTGATACAACTCAGTGCATTGCATTCTGTTAGCTTTATTAAAAACGGATATAACTCAGTGCATTGCATTTGGTTAGTTTTATTAAAAACGGATATAACTCAGTGCATTGCATTTTGTTAGTTTTATTAAAAACGGATGTAACTCAGTCCATTGTATTTGGTTAGTTTTATTAAAAACGGATGTAACTCAGTGCATTGTAGTTGGTTAGTTTTATTAAAAACGGATGTAACTCAGTGCATTGCATTTGGTTAGTTTTATTAAAAACGGATGTAACTCAGTGCATTACATTTGGTTAGTTTTATTAAAAACTGATACAACTCAGTGCATTGCATTCTGTTAGCTTTATTAAAAACGGATGTAACTCAGTGCATTGCATTTGGTTAGTTTTATTAAAAACGGATATAACTCAGTGCATTGCATTTTGTTAGTTTTATTAAAAACGGATGTAACTCAGTGCATTGTATTTGGTTAGTTTTATTAAAAACGGATGTAACTCAGTGCATTGCATTTGGTTAGTTTTATTAAAAACGGATGTAACTCAGTGCATTGCATTTGGTTAGTTTTATTAAAAACTGATACAACTCAGTGCATTGCATTCTGTTAGCTTTATTAAAAACGGATGTAACTCAGTGCATTGCATTTGGTTAGTTTTATTAAAAACGGATGTAACTCGGTGCATTGCATTTGGTTAGTTTTATTAAAACCGGATGTAGCTCAGTGCGTTGCATTTGGTTAGTTTTATTAAAAACTGATACAACTCAGTGCATTGCATTTGGTTAGTTTTATTAAAAACGGATGTAACTCAGTGCATTGCATTTGGTTAGTTTTATTAAAAACGGATATAACTCAGTGCATTGTATTTGGTTAGTTTTATTAAAAACGGATGTAACTCAGTGCATTGTATTTGGTTAGTTTTATTAAAAACGGATGTAACTCAGTGCATTGTATTTGGTTAGTTTTACTAAAAACGGATGTAACTCAGTGCATTGCATTTGGTTAGTTTTATTAAAAACGGATGTAACTCAGTGCATTGCATTTGGTTAGTTTTATTAAAAACTGATACAACTCAGTGCATTGCATTCTGTTAGCTTTATTAAAAACGGATATAACTCAGTGCATTGCATTTGGTTAGTTTTATTAAAAACTGATACAACTCAGTGCATTGCATTCTGTTAGCTTTATTAAAAACGGATATAACTCAGTGCATTGCATTTGGTTAGTTTTATTAAAAACGGATGTAACTCAGTGCATTGCATTTGGTTAGTTTTATTAAAAACGGATGTAACTCAGTGCATTGCATTTGGTTAGTTTTATTAAAAACTGATACAACTCAGTGCATTGCATTCTGTTAGCTTTATTAAAAACGGATATAACTC
The DNA here is from genome assembly GCA_037013455.1 of Ceratitis rosa. Taxonomy (NCBI): domain Eukaryota; kingdom Metazoa; phylum Arthropoda; class Insecta; order Diptera; family Tephritidae; genus Ceratitis; species Ceratitis rosa. Next base: position 546,632 of record JAWMAG010000045.1, on the reverse strand, counting down.
AGTGCATTGCATTTGGTTAGTTTTATTAAAAACGGATATAACTCAGTGCATTGCATTTTGTTAGTTTTATTAAAAACGGATGTAACTCAGTCCATTGTATTTGGTTAGTTTTATTAAAAACGGATGTAACTCAGTGCATTGTATTTGGTTAGTTTTATTAAAAACGGATGTAACTCAGTGCATTGCATTTGGTTAGTTTTATTAAAAACGGATGTAACTCAGTGCATTGCATTTGGTTAGTTTTATTAAAAACTGATACAACTCAGTGCATTGCATTCTGTTAGCTTTATTAAAAACGGATATAACTCAGTGCATTGCATTTGGTTAGTTTTATTAAAAACGGATATAACTCAGTGCATTGCATTTTGTTAGTTTTATTAAAAACGGATGTAACTCAGTCCATTGTATTTGGTTAGTTTTATTAAAAACGGATGTAACTCAGTGCATTGTATTTGGTTAGTTTTATTAAAAACGGATATAACTCAGTGCATTGTATTTGGTTAGTTTTATTAAAAACGGATGTAACTCAGTGCATTGCATTTGGTTAGTTTTATTAAAAACGGATGTAACTCAGTGCATTGCATTTGGTTAGTTTTATTAAAAACTGATACAACTCAGTGCATTGCATTCTGTTAGCTTTATTAAAAACGGATATAACTCAGTGCATTGCATTTGGTTAGTTTTATTAAAAACGGATATAACTCAGTGCATTGCATTTTGTTAGTTTTATTAAAAACGGATGTAACTCAGTCCATTGTATTTGGTTAGTTTTATTAAAAACGGATGTAACTCAGTGCATTGTATTTGGTTAGTTTTATTAAAAACGGATGTAACTCAGTGCATTGTATTTGGTTAGTTTTATTAAAAACGGATGTAACTCAGTGCATTGCATTTGGTTAGTTTTATTAAAAACGGATGTAACTCAGTGCATTGCATTTTGTTAGTTTTATTAAAAACGGATGTAACTCAGTCCATTGTATTTGGTTAGTTTTATTAAAAACGGATGTAACTCAGTCCATTGTAGTTGGTTAGTTTTATTAAAAACGGATGTAACTCAGTGCATTGTATTTGGTTAGTTTTATTAAAAACGGATATAACTCAGTGCATTGTATTTGGTTAGTTTTATTAAAAACGGATGTAACTCAGTGCATTGCATTTGGTTAGTTTTATTAAAAACGGATGTAACTCAGTGCATTGCATTTGGTTAGTTTTATTAAAAACGGATGTAACTCAGTGCATTGCATTTGGTTAGTTTTATTAAAAACTGATACAACTCACTGCATTGCATTTGGTTAGTTTTATTAAAAACGGATGTAACTCAGTCCATTGTATTTGGTTAGTTTTATTAAAAACGGATGTAACTCAGTGCATTGTATTTGGTTAGTTTTATTAAAAACGGATGTAACTCAGTGCATTGCATTTGGTTAGTTTTATTAAAAACTGATACAACTCAGTGCATTGCATTCTGTTAGCTTTATTAAAAACGGATATAACTCAGTGCATTGCATTTGGTTAGTTTTATTAAAAACGGATATAACTCAGTGCATTGCATTTTGTTAGTTTTATTAAAAACGGATGTAACTCAGTCCATTGTATTTGGTTAGTTTTATTAAAAACGGATGTAACTCAGTGCATTGTATTTGGTTAGTTTTATTAAAAACGGATATAACTCAGTGCATTGTATTTGGTTAGTTTTATTAAAAACGGATGTAACTCAGTGCATTGCATTTGGTTAGTTTTATTAAAAACGGATGTAACTCAGTGCATTGCATTTGGTTAGTTTTATTAAAAACTGATACAACTCAGTGCATTGCATTCTGTTAGCTTTATTAAAAACGGATATAACTCAGTGCATTGCATTTGGTTAGTTTTATTAAAAACGGATATAACTCAGTGCATTGCATTTTGTTAGTTTTATTAAAAACGGATGTAACTCAGTCCATTGTATTTGGTTAGTTTTATTAAAAACGGATGTAACTCAGTGCATTGTATTTGGTTAGTTTTATTAAAAACGGATGTAACTCAGTGCATTGTATTTGGTTAGTTTTATTAAAAACGGATGTAACTCAGTGCATTGCATTTGGTTAGTTTTATTAAAAACGGATGTAACTCAGTGCATTGCATTTTGTTAGTTTTATTAAAAACGGATGTAACTCAGTCCATTGTATTTGGTTAGTTTTATTAAAAACGGATGTAACTCAGTCCATTGTATTTGGTTAGTTTTATTAAAAACGGATGTAACTCAGTGCATTGTATTTGGTTAGTTTTATTAAAAACGGATATAACTCAGTGCATTGTATTTGGTTAGTTTTATTAAAAACGGATGTAACTCAGTGCATTGCATTTGGTTAGTTTTATTAAAAACGGATGTAACTCAGTGCATTGCATTTGGTTAGTTTTATTAAAAACGGATGTAACTCAGTGCATTGCATTTGGTTAGTTTTATTAAAAACTGATACAACTCACTGCATTGCATTTGGTTAGTTTTATTAAAAACGGATGTAACTCAGTCCATTGTATTTGGTTAGTTTTATTAAAAACGGATGTAACTCAGTGCATTGCATTTGGTTAGTTTTATTAAAAACGGATGTAACTCAGTCCATTGTATTTGGTTAGTTTTATTAAAAACGGATGTAACTCAGTGCATTGCATTTGGTTAGTTTTATTAAAAACTGATACAACTCACTGCATTGCATTTGGTTAGTTTTATTAAAGACGGATGTAACTCAGTCCATTGTATTTGGTTAGTTTTATTAAAAACGGATGTAACTCAGTGCATTGCATTTGGTTAGTTTTATTAAAAACTGATACAACTCAGTGCATTGCATTCTGTTAGCTTTATTAAAAACGGATATAACTCAGTGCATTGCATTTGGTTAGTTTTATTAAAAACGGATATAACTCAGTGCATTGCATTTTGTTAGTTTTATTAAAAACGGATATAACTCAGTGCATTGTATTGTGTTAGTTTTATTAAAAACTGATACAACTCAGTGCATTGCATTTTGTTAGTTTTATTAAAAACGGATATAACTCAGTGCATTGTATTATGTTAGTTTTGTTAAAAACGGATGCAACTCAGTGCATTTCATTTTGTTAGTTTTATTAAAAACGGATATAACTCAGTGCATTGCATTTGGTTAGTTTTATTAAAGACGGATGTAACTCAGTGCATTGCATTTGGTTAGTTTTATTAAAAACTGATACAACTCACTGCATTGCATTTGGTTAGTTTTATTAAAGACGGATGTAACTCAGTCCTTTGCATTTGGTTAGTTTTATTAAAAACGGATATAACTCAGTGCATTGCATTTGGTTAGTTTTATTAAAGACGGATGTAACTCAATGCATTGCATTTGGTTAGTTTTATTAAAAACTGATACAACTCACTGCATTGCATTTGGTTAGTTTTATTAAAAACGGATGTAACTCAGTGCATTGCATTTGGTAAGTTTTATTAAAAACTGATACAACTCAGTGCATTGCATTCTGTTAGCTTTATTAAAAACGGATATAACTCAGTGCATTGCATTTGGTTAGTTTTATTAAAAACTGATACAACTCACTGCATTGCATTTTGTTAGTTTTATTAAAAACGGATGTAACTCAGTGCATTGCATTTGGTTAGTTTTATTAAAAACTGATACAACTCAGTGCATTGCATTCTGTTAGCTTTATTAAAAACGGATATAACTCAGTGCATTGCATTTGGTTAGTTTTATTAAAAACGGATGTAACTCAGTCCATTGCATTTGGTTAGTTTTATTTAAAACTGATACAACTCACTGCTTTGCATTTTGTTAGTTTTATTAAAAACGGATATAACTCAGTGCATTGTATTATGTTAGTTTTGTTAAAAACGGATGTAACTCAGTGCATTGCATTCTGTTAGCTTTATTAAAAACGGATATAACTCAGTGCATTGTATTTGGTTAGTTTTATTAAAAACGGATGTAACTCAGTGCATTGTATTTGGTTAGTTTTATTAAAAACGGATGTAACTCAGTGCATTGTATTTGGTTAGTTTTACTAAAAACGGATGTAACTCAGTGCATTGCATTTGGTTAGTTTTATTAAAAACGGATGTAACTCAGTGCATTGCATTTGGTTAGTTTTATTAAAAACTGATACAACTCAGTGCATTGCATTCTGTTAGCTTTATTAAAAACGGATATAACTCAGTGCATTGCATTTGGTTAGTTTTATTAAAAACTGATACAACTCAGTGCATTGCATTCTGTTAGCTTTATTAAAAACGGATATAACTCAGTGCATTGCATTTGGTTAGTTTTATTAAAAACGGATGTAACTCAGTGCATTGCATTTGGTTAGTTTTATTAAAAACTGATACAACTCAGTGCATTGCATTCTGTTAGCTTTATTAAAAACGGATATAACTCAGTGCATTGCATTTGGTTAGTTTTATTAAAAACTGATACAACTCAGTGCATTGCATTCTGTTAGCTTTATTAAAAACGGATATAACTCAGTGCATTGCATTTGGTTAGTTTTATTAAAAACGGATGTAACTCAGTGCATTGTATTTGGTTAGTTTTATTAAAAACGGATGTAACTCAGTGCATTGTATTTGGTTAGTTTTATTAAAAACGGATGTAACTCAGTGCATTGTATTTGGTTAGTTTTACTAAAAACGGATGTAACTCAGTGCATTGCATTTGGTTAGTTTTATTAAAAACTGATACAACTCAGTGCATTGCATTCTGTTAGCTTTATTAAAAACGGATATAACTCAGTGCATTGCATTTGGTTAGTTTTATTAAAAACTGATACAACTCAGTGCATTGCATTCTGTTAGCTTTATTAAAAACGGATATAACTCAGTGCATTGCATTTGGTTAGTTTTATTAAAAACGGATATAACTCAGTGCATTGTATTTGGTTAGTTTTATTAAAAACGGATGTAACTCAGTGCATTGTATTTGGTTAGTTTTATTAAAAACGGATGTAACTCAGTGCATTGTATTTGGTTAGTTTTACTAAAAACGGATGTAACTCAGTGCATTGCATTTGGTTAGTTTTATTAAAAACGGATGTAACTCAGTGCATTGCATTTGGTTAGTTTTATTAAAAACTGATACAACTCAGTGCATTGCATTCTGTTAGCTTTATTAAAAACGGATATAACTCAGTGCATTGCATTTGGTTAGTTTTATTAAAAACTGATACAACTCAGTGCATTGCATTCTGTTAGCTTTATTAAAAACGGATATAACTCAGTGCATTGCATTTGGTTAGTTTTATTAAAAACGGATGTAACTCAGTGCATTGCATTTGGTTAGTTTTATTAAAAACTGATACAACTCAGTGCATTGCATTCTGTTAGCTTTATTAAAAACGGATATAACTCAGTGCATTGCATTTGGTTAGTTTTATTAAAAACTGATACAACTCAGTGCATTGCATTCTGTTAGCTTTATTAAAAACGGATATAACTCAGTGCATTGCATTTGGTTAGTTTTATTAAAAACGGATGTAACTCAGTGCATTGCATTTGGTTAGTTTTATTAAAAACTGATACAACTCAGTGCATTGCATTCTGTTAGCTTTATTAAAAACGGATATAACTCAGTGCATTGCATTTGGTTAGTTTTATTAAAAACGGATATAACTCAGTGCATTGCATTTTGTTAGTTTTATTAAAAACGGATGTAACTCAGTCCATTGTATTTGGTTAGTTTTATTAAAAACGGATGTAACTCAGTGCATTGTATTTGGTTAGTTTTATTAAAAACGGATGTAACTCAGTGCATTGCATTTGGTTAGTTTTATTAAAAACGGATGTAACTCAGTGCATTGCATTTGGTTAGTTTTATTAAAAACTGATACAACTCAGTGCATTGCATTCTGTTAGCTTTATTAAAAACGGATATAACTCAGTGCATTGCATTTGGTTAGTTTTATTAAAAACGGATATAACTCAGTGCATTGCATTTTGTTAGTTTTATTAAAAACGGATGTAACTCAGTCCATTGTATTTGGTTAGTTTTATTAAAAACGGATGTAACTCAGTGCATTGTATTTGGTTAGTTTTATTAAAAACGGATATAACTCAGTGCATTGTATTTGGTTAGTTTTATTAAAAACGGATGTAACTCAGTGCATTGCATTTGGTTAGTTTTATTAAAAACGGATGTAACTCAGTGCATTGCATTTGGTTAGTTTTATTAAAAACTGATACAACTCAGTGCATTGCATTCTGTTAGCTTTATTAAAAACGGATATAACTCAGTGCATTGCATTTGGTTAGTTTTATTAAAAACGGATATAACTCAGTGCATTGCATTTTGTTAGTTTTATTAAAAACGGATGTAACTCAGTCCATTGTATTTGGTTAGTTTTATTAAAAACGGATGTAACTCAGTGCATTGTATTTGGTTAGTTTTATTAAAAACGGATGTAACTCAGTGCATTGTATTTGGTTAGTTTTATTAAAAACGGATGTAACTCAGTGCATTGCATTTGGTTAGTTTTATTAAAAACGGATGTAACTCAGTGCATTGCATTTTGTTAGTTTTATTAAAAACGGATGTAACTCAGTCCATTGTATTTGGTTAGTTTTATTAAAAACGGATGTAACTCAGTCCATTGTATTTGGTTAGTTTTATTAAAAACGGATGTAACTCAGTGCATTGTATTTGGTTAGTTTTATTAAAAACGGATATAACTCAGTGCATTGTATTTGGTTAGTTTTATTAAAAACGGATGTAACTCAGTGCATTGCATTTGGTTAGTTTTATTAAAAACGGATGTAACTCAGTGCATTGCATTTGGTTAGTTTTATTAAAAACGGATGTAACTCAGTGCATTGCATTTGGTTAGTTTTATTAAAAACTGATACAACTCACTGCATTGCATTTGGTTAGTTTTATTAAAAACGGATGTAACTCAGTCCATTGTATTTGGTTAGTTTTATTAAAAACGGATGTAACTCAGTGCATTGCATTTGGTTAGTTTTATTAAAAACGGATGTAACTCAGTCCATTGTATTTGGTTAGTTTTATTAAAAACGGATGTAACTCAGTGCATTGCATTTGGTTAGTTTTATTAAAAACTGATACAACTCACTGCATTGCATTTGGTTAGTTTTATTAAAGACGGATGTAACTCAGTCCATTGTATTTGGTTAGTTTTATTAAAAACGGATGTAACTCAGTGCATTGCATTTGGTTAGTTTTATTAAAAACGGATGTAACTCAGTGCATTGCATTTGGTTAGTTTTATTAAAAACGGATGTAACTCAGTGCATTGCATTTGGTTAGTTTTATTAAAAACTGATACAACTCAGTGCATTGCATTCTGTTAGCTTTATTAAAAACGGATATAACGCAGTGCATTGCATTTGGTTAGTTTTATTAAAAACGGATATAACTCAGTGCATTGCATTTTGTTAGTTTTATTAAAAACGGATATAACTCAGTGCATTGTATTGTGTTAGTTTTATTAAAAACTGATACAACTCAGTGCATTGCATTTTGTTAGTTTTATTAAAAACGGATATAACTCAGTGCATTGTATTATGTTAGTTTTGTTAAAAACGGATGCAACTCAGTGCATTTCATTTTGTTAGTTTTATTAAAAACGGATATAACTCAGTGCATTGCATTTGGTTAGTTTTATTAAAGACGGATGTAACTCAGTGCATTGCATTTGGTTAGTTTTATTAAAAACTGATACAACTCACTGCATTGCATTTGGTTAGTTTTATTAAAGACGGATGTAACTCAGTCCATTGTATTTGGTTAGTTTTATTAAAAACTGATACAACTCAGTGCATTGCATTTGGTTAGTTTTATTAAAAACGGATGTAACTCAGTGCATTGCATTTTGTTAGTTGTATTAAAAACTGATACAACTCAGTGCATTGCATTGGGTTAGTTTTATTAAAAACGGATGTAACTCAGTGCATTGCATTTTGTTAGTTTTATTAAAAACTGATACAACTCAGTGCATTGCATTTGGTTAGTTTTATTTAAAACTGATAAAACTCACTGCATTGCATTTTGTTAGTTTTATTAAAAACGGATATAACTCAGTGCATTGTATTATGTTAGTTTTGTTAAAAACGGATGTAACTCAGTGCATTTCATTTTGTTAGTTTTATTAAAAACGGATATAATTCAGTGCATTGCATTTGGTTAGTTTTATTAAAGACGGATGTAACTCAGTCCTTTGCATTTGGTTAGTTTTATTAAAAACGGATATAACTCAGTGCATTGCATTTGGTTAGTTTTATTAAAGACGGATGTAACTCAGTGCATTGCATTTGGTTAGTTTTATTAAAAACTGATACAACTCACTGCATTGCATTTGGTTAGTTATATTAAAAACGGATGTAACTCAGTGCATTGCATTTGGTTAGTTTTATTAAAAACTGATACAACTCAGTGCATTGCATTCTGTTAGCTTTATTAAAAACGGATATAACTCAGTGCATTGCATTTGGTTAGTTTTATTAAAAACGGATGTAACTCAGTCCATTGCATTTGGTTAGTTTTATTTAAAACTGATACAACTCACTGCTTTGCATTTTGTTAGTTTTATTAAAAACGGATGTAACTCAGTGCATTTCATTTGGTTAGTTTTATTAAAAACGGATATAATTCAGTGCATTGCATTTGGTTAGTTTTATTAAAGACGGATGTAACTCAGTGCATTGCATTTGGTTAGTTTTATTAAAAACTGATACAACTCACTGCATTGCATTTGGTTAGTTATATTAAAAACGGATGTAACTCAGTGCATTGCATTTGGTTAGTTTTATTAAAAACTGATACAACTCAGTGCATTGCATTCTGTTAGCTTTATTAAAAACGGATATAACTCAGTGCATTGCATTTGGTTAGTTTTATTAAAAACGGATGTAACTCAGTCCATTGCATTTGGTTAGTTTTATTTAAAACTGATACAACTCACTGCTTTGCATTTTGTTAGTTTTGTTAAAAACGGATGTAACTCAGTGCATTTCATTTGGTTAGTTTTATTAAAAACGGATATAATTCAGTGCATTGCATTTGGTTAGTTTTATTAAAGACGGATGTAACTCAGTCCATTGCATTTGGTTAGTTTTATTAAAAACGGATATAACTCAGTGCATTGCATTTGGTTAGTTTTATTAAAGACGGATGTAACTCAGTGCATTGCATTTGGTTAGTTTTATTAAAAACTGATACAACTCACTGCATTGCATTTGGTTAGTTTTATTAAAAACGGATGTAACTCAGTGCATTGCATTTGGTTAGTTTTATTAAAAACTGATACAACTCAGTGCATTGCATTCTGTTAGCTTTATTAAAAACGGATATAACTCAGTGCATTGTATTATGTTAGTTTTGTTAAAAACGGATGTAACTCAGTGCATTGCATTTTGTTAGTTTTATTAAAAACGGATATAATTCAGTGCATTGCATTTGGTTAGTTTTATTAAAGACGGATGTAACTCAGTCCATTGCATTTGGTTAGTTTTATTAAAAACGGATATAACTCAGTGCATTGCATTTGGTTAGTTTTATTAAAGACGGATGTAACTCAGTGCATTGCATTTGGTTAGTTTTATTAAAAACTGATACAACTCACTGCATTGCATTTGGTTAGTTTTATTAAAAACGGATGTAACTCAGTGCATTGCATTTGGTTAGTTTTATTAAAAACTGATACAACTCAGTGCATTGCATTCTGTTAGCTTTATTAAAAACGGATATAACTCAGTGCATTGTATTATGTTAGTTTTGTTAAAAACGGATGTAACTCAGTGCATTGCATTTGGTTAGTTTTATTAAAGACGGATGTAACTCAGTGCATTGCATTTGGTTAGTTTTATTAAAAACTGATACAACTCACTGCATTGCATTTGGTTAGTTTTATTAAAAACGGATGTAACTCAGTGCATTGCATTTGGTTAGTTTTATCAAAAACTGATACAACTCAGTGCATTGCATTCTGTTAGCTTTATTAAAAACGGATATAACTCAGTGCATTGTATTATGTTAGTTTTGTTAAAAACGGATGTAACTCAGTGCATTGCATTTTGTTAGTTTTATTAAAAACGGATATAATTCAGTGCATTGCATTTGGTTAGTTTTATTAAAGACGGATGTAACTCAGTCCATTGCATTTGGTTAGTTTTATTAAAAACGGATATAACTCAGTGCATTGCATTTGGTTAGTTTTATTAAAGACGGATGTAACTCAGTGCATTGCATTTGGTTAGTTTTATTAAAAACTGATACAACTCACTGCATTGCATTTGGTTAGTTTTATTAAAAACGGATGTAACTCAGTGCATTGCATTTGGTTAGTTTTATTAAAAACTGATACAACTCAGTGCATTGCATTCTGTTAGCTTTATTAAAAACGGATATAACTCAGTGCATTGTATTATGTTAGTTTTGTTAAAAACGGATGTAACTCAGTGCATTTCATTTTGTTAGTTTTATTAAAAACGGATATAATTCAGTGCATTGCATTTGGTTAGTTTTATTAAAGACGGATGTAACTCAGTCCTTTGCATTTGGTTAGTTTTATTAAAAACGGATATAACTCAGTGCATTGCATTTGGTTAGTTTTATTAAAGACGGATGTAACTCAGTGCATTGCATTTGGTTAGTTTTATTAAAAACTGATACAACTCACTGCATTGCATTTGGTTAGTTATATTAAAAACGGATGTAACTCAGTGCATTGCATTTGGTTAGTTTTATTAAAAACTGATACAACTCAGTGCATTGCATTCTGTTAGCTTTATTAAAAACGGATATAACTCAGTGCATTGCATTTGGTTAGTTTTATTATAAACGGATGTAACTCAGTCCATTGCATTTGGTTAGTTTTATTTAAAACTGATACAACTCACTGCTTTGCATTTTGTTAGTTTTATTAAAAACGGATGTAACTCAGTGCATTTCATTTGGTTAGTTTTATTAAAAACGGATATAATTCAGTGCATTGCATTTGGTTAGTTTTATTAAAGACGGATGTAACTCAGTGCATTGCATTTGGTTAGTTTTATTAAAAACTGATACAACTCACTGCATTGCATTTGGTTAGTTATATTAAAAACGGATGTAACTCAGTGCATTGCATTTGGTTAGTTTTATTAAAAACTGATACAACTCAGTGCATTGCATTCTGTTAGCTTTATTAAAAACGGATATAACTCAGTGCATTGCATTTGGTTAGTTTTATTAAAAACGGATGTAACTCAGTCCATTGCATTTGGTTAGTTTTATTTAAAACTGATACAACTCACTGCTTTGCATTTTGTTAGTTTTGTTAAAAACGGATGTAACTCAGTGCATTTCATTTGGTTAGTTTTATTAAAAACGGATATAATTCAGTGCATTGCATTTGGTTAGTTTTATTAAAGACGGATGTAACTCAGTCCATTGCATTTGGTTAGTTTTATTAAAAACGGATATAACTCAGTGCATTGCATTTGGTTAGTTTTATTAAAGACGGATGTAACTCAGTGCATTGCATTTGGTTAGTTTTATTAAAAACTGATACAACTCACTGCATTGCATTTGGTTAGTTTTATTAAAAACGGATGTAACTCAGTGCATTGCATTTGGTTAGTTTTATTAAAAACTGATACAACTCAGTGCATTGCATTCTGTTAGCTTTATTAAAAACGGATATAACTCAGTGCATTGCATTTGGTTAGTTTTATTAAAAACGGATATAACTCAGTGAATTGCATTTGGTTAGTTTTATTAAAAACGGATATAACTCAGTGCATTGCATTTGGTTAGTTTTATTAAAAACGGATATAACTCACTGCATTGCATTTGGTTAGTTTTATTAAAAACGGATGTAACTCAGTGCATTGCATTTGGTTAGTTTTATTAAAAACTGATACAACTCACTGCATTGCATTTGGTTAGTTTTATTAAAAACGGATGTAACTCAGTGCATTGCATTTGGTTAGTTTTATTAAAAACTGATACAACTCAGTGCATTGCATTCTGTTAGCTTTATTAAAAACGGATATAACTCAGTGCATTGCATTTGGTTAGTTTTATTAAAAACGGATATAACTCAGTGCATTGCATTTGGTTAGTTTTATTAAAAACGGATATAACTCAGTGCATTGCATTTGGTTAGTTTTATTTAAAACTGATACAACTCACTGCATTGCATTTTGTTAGTTTTATTAAAAACGGATATAACTCAGTGCATTGTACTATGTTAGTTTTGTTAAAAACGGATGTAACTCAGTGCATTTCATTTGGTTAGTTTTATTAAAAACGGATATAATTCAGTGCATTGCATTTGGTTAGTTTTATTAAAGACGGATGTAACTCAGTCCATTGCATTTGGTTAGTTTTATTAAAAACGGATATAACTCAGTGCATTGCATTTGGTTAGTTTTATTAAAGACGGATGTAACTCAGTGCATTGCATTTGGTTAGTTTTATTAAAAACTGATACAACTCACTGCATTGCATTTGGTTAGTTTTATTAAAAACGGATGTAACTCAGTGCATTGCATTTGGTTAGTTTTATTAAAAACTGATACAACTCAGTGCATTGCATTCTGTTAGCTTTATTAAAAACGGATATAACTCAGTGCATTGCATTTGGTTAGTTTTATTAAAAACGGATATAACTCAGTGCATTGCATTTGGTTAGTTTTATTAAAAACTGATACAACTCACTGCATTGCATTTTGTTAGTTTTATTAAAAAGGATATAACTCAGTGCATTGTATTATGTTAGTTTTGTTAAAAACGGATGTAACTCAGTACATTTCATTTTGTTAGTTTTATTAAAAACGGATATAATTCAGTGCATTGCATTTGGTTAGTTTTATTAAAGACGGATGTAACTCAGTCCATTGCATTTGGTTAGTTTTATTTAAAACTGATACAACTCACTGCATTGCATTTTGTTAGTTTTATTAAAAACGGATATAACTCAGTGCATTGTATTATGTTAGTTTTGTTAAAAACGGATGTAACTCAGTGCATTGCATCTGGTTAGTTTTATTAAAAACTGATACAACTCAGTGCATTTCATTTGGTTAGTTTTATTAAAAACGGATATAACTCAGTGCATTGCATTTTGTTAGTTTTATTAAAAACGGATATAACTCAGTGCATTGTATTATGTTAGCTTTATTAAAAACGGATATAACTCAGTGCATTGTATTATGTTAGCTTTATTAAAAACGGATATAACTCAGTGCATTGTATTATGTTAGCTTTATTAAAAACGGATATAACTCAGTGCATTGTATTATGTTAGTTTTGTTAAAAACGGATGTAACTCAGTGCATTTCAGTTGGTTAGTTTTATTAAAGACGGATGTAACTCAGTCCATTGCATTTGGTTAGTTTTATTAAAAACGGATATAACTCAGTGCATTGCATTTTGTTAGTTTTATTAAAAACGGATATAACTCAGTGCATTGTATTATGTTAGTTTTATTAAAAACGGATATAACTCAGTGCATTGCATTTGGTTAGTTTTATTAAAAACGGATGTAACTCAGTCCATTGCATTTGGTTAGTTTTATTTAAAACTGATACAACTCACTGCATTGCATTTTGTTAGTTTTATTAAAAACGGATATAACTCAGTGCATTGTAATATTTTAGTTTTGTTAAAAACGGATGTAACTCAGTGCATTTCATTTGGTTAGTTTTATTAAAAACGGATATAATTCAGTGCATTGCATTTGGTTAGTTTTATTAAAGACGGATGTAACTCAGTCCATTGCATTTGGTTAGTTTTATTAAAAACGGATATAACTCAGTGCATTGCATTTGGTTAGTTTTATTAAAGACGGATGTAACTCAGTGCATTGCATTTGGTTAGTTTTATTAAAAATTGATACAACTCACTGCATTGCATTTGGTTAGTTTTATTAAAAACGGATGTAACTCAGTGCATTGCATTTGGTTAGTTTTATTAAAAACTGATACAACTCAGTGCATTGCATTCTGTTAGCTTTATTAAAAACGGATATAACTCAGTGCATTGCATTTGGTTAGTTTTATTAAAAACGGATATAACTCAGTGCATTGCATTTGGTTAGTTTTATTACAAACGGATATAACTCAGTGCATTGCATTTGGTTAGTTTTATTAAAAACGGATATAATTCAGTGCAATGCATTTGGTTAGTTTTATTAAAGACGGATGTAACTCAGTCCATTGCATTTGGTTAGTTTTATTAAAAACGGATATAACTCAGTGCATTGCATTTGGTTAGTTTTATTAAAGACGGATGTAACTCAGTGCATTGCATTTGGTTAGTTTTATTAGAAACTGATACAACTCACTGCATTGCATTTGGTTAGTTTTATTAAAAACGGATGTAACTCAGTGCATTGCATTTGGTTAGTTTTATTAAAAACTGATACAACTCAGTGCATTGCATTCTGTTAGCTTTATTAAAAACGGATATAACTCAGTGAATTGCATTTGGTTAGTTTTATTAAAAACGGATATAACTCAGTGCATTGCATTTGGTTAGTTTTATTAAAAACTGATACAACTCACTGCATTGCATTTTGTTAGTTTTATTAAAAACGGATATAACTCAGTGCATTGTATTATGTTAGTTTTGTTAAAAACGGATATAACTCAGTGCATTGCATTTGGTTAGTTTTATTAAAAACGGATATAATTCAGTGCATTGCATTTGGTTAGTTTTATTAAAGACGGATGTAACTCAGTCCATAGCATTTGGTTAGTTTTATTAAAAACTGATACAACTCAGTGCATTGCATTCTGTTAGCTTTATTAAAAACGGATGTAACTCAGTCCATTGCATTTGGTTAGTTTTATTAAAAACTGATACAACTCAGTGCATTGCATTCTGTTAGCTTTATTAAAAACGGATATAACTCAGTGCATTGCATTTGGTTAGTTTTATTAAAAACGGATATAACTCAGTGCATTGCATTTGGTTAGTTTTATTAAAAACTGATACAACTCACTGCATTGCATTTTGTTAGTTTTATTAAAAACGGATATAACTCAGTGCATTGTATTATGTTAGTTTTGTTAAAAACGGATATAACTCAGTGCATTGCATTTGGTTAGTTTTATTAAAAACGGATATAACTCAGTGCATTGCATTTGGTTAGTTTTATTAAAAACGGATGTAACTCAGTCCATTGCATTTGGTTAGTTTTATTTAAAACTGATACAACTCACTGCATTGCATTTTGTTAGTTTTATTAAAAACGGATATAACTCAGTGCATTGTATTATGTTAGTTTTGTTAAAAACGGATGTAACTCAGTGCATTTCATTTGGTTAGTTTTATTAAAAACGGATATAATTCAGTGCATTGCATTTGGTTAGTTTTATTAAAGACGGATGTAACTCAGTCCATTGCATTTGGTTAGTTTTATTAAAAACGGATATAACTCAGTGCATTGCATTTGGTTAGTTTTATTAAAGACGGATGTAACTCAGTGCATTGCATTTGGTTAGTTTTATTAAAAACTGATACAACTCACTGCATTGCATTTGGTTAGTTTTATTAAAAACGGATGTAACTCAGTGCATTGCATTTGGTTAGTTTTATTAAAAACGGATATAACTCAGTGCATTGCATTTGGTTAGTTTTATTAAAAACGGATATAACTCAGTGCATTGCATTTGGTTAGTTTTATTAAAAACGGATATAACTCAGTGCATTGCATTTGGTTAGTTTTATTAAAAACGGATATAACTCAGTGCATTGCATTTGGTTAGTTTTATTAAAAACGGATATAACTCAGTGCATTGCATTTGGTTAGTTTTATTAAAAACGGATGTAACTCAGTGCATTGCATTTTGTTAGTTTTATTAAAAACGGATATAATTCAGTGCATTGCATTTGGTTAGTTTTATTAAAGACAGATGTAACTCAGTCCAGTGCATTTGGTTAGTTTTATTAAAAACGGATATAACTCAGTGCATTGTATTATGTTAGCTTTATTAAAAACGGATATAACTCAGTGCATTGCATTTGGTTAGTTTTATTAAAAACGGATATAATTCAGTGCATTGCATTTGGTTAGTTTTATTAAAGACAGATGTAACTCAGTGCATTGCATTTTGTTAGTTTTATTAAAAACGGATATAACTCAAAGCATTGTATTATGTTAGCTTTATTAAAAACGGATATAACTCAGTGCATTGCATTTGGTTAGTTTTATTAAAAACGGATATAATTCAGTGCATTGCATTTGGTTAGTTTTATTAAAGACGGATGTAACTCAGTCCATTGCATTTGGTTAGTTTTATTAAAAACGGATATAACTGAGTGCATTGTATTATGTTAGCTTTATTAAAAACGGATATAACTCAGTGCATTGCATTTGGTTAGTTTTATTAAAAACGGATATAATTCAGTGCATTGCATTTGGTTAGTTTTATTAAAGACAGATGTAACTCAGTGCATTGCATTTTGTTAGTTTTATTAAAAACGGATATAATTCAGTGCATTGCATTTGGTTAGTTTTATTAAAGACAGATGTAACTCAGTCCAGTGCATTTGGTTAGTTTTATTAAAAACGGATATAACTCAGTGCATTGTATTATGCTAGTTTTGTTAAAAACGGATGTAACTCAGTGCATTTCATTTTGTTAGTTTTATTAAAAACGGATATAATTCAGTGCATTGCATTTGGTTAGTTTTATTAAAGACAGATGTAACTCAGTCCAGTGCATTTGGTTAGTTTTATTAAAAACGGATATAACTCAGTGCATTGTATTATGTTAGCTTTATTAAAAACGGATATAACTCAGTGCATTGCATTTGGTTAGTTTTATTAAAAACGGATATAATTCAGTGCATTGCATTTGGTTAGTTTTATTAAAGACAGATGTAACTCAGTGCATTGCATTTTGTTAGTTTTATTAAAAACGGATATAACTCAGTGCATTGTATTATGTTAGCTTTATTAAAAACGGATATAACTCAGTGCATTGCATTTGGTTAGTTTTATTAAAAACGGATATAATTCAGTGCATTGCATTTGGTTAGTTTTATTAAAGACGGATGTAACTCAGTCCATTGCATTTGGTTAGTTTTATTAAAAACGGATATAACTCAGTGCATTGCATTTTGTTAGTTTTATTAAAAACGGATATAACTCAGTGCATTGTATTATGTTAGCTTTATTAAAAACGGATATAACTCAGTGCATTGCATTTGGTTAGTTTTATTAAAAACGGATATAATTCAGTGCATTGCATTTGGTTAGTGTATAATTTTGAGTGGGGGTAAAATGGGCCTTTTCCAATAAATGAGGAAGTCTAGGTCTTTTTGGGTTTTAAAATATAACAATTCAGGTTTATTAAATTACGAATGGTATAATATAAATTATTGGAAAAAGAAAAATAATAAATTTGAATTATAATTCGTTGTATGAGTTTTTTAGACACAAATTGTCTTGATGTCTTTGAGACCATTACAATTATTATAAATTTAGGTCTTTAAAGATTCTTTGAAAGTATAATGAAAAAAATGATATAAGCAAAATATAATTTAAATTAGGAAGAGCGGTCCGTGTCGTGATGTCGATTGGTTGGCGGTTTACAAGCGATTGATTGCTGTCTTTTGCAGTTGACTATTTTTGGCCGGTTGATTATTCAAACGGTACGGAGTGTTGGCAACATTGGGCGACATTGGGCAGCACATCGCGGCGTTGCCACCTGAGGGGGATCACTCCGAAAACATAAGGAGGTCCATGTCCTCAACATGGCGCCCCCCCGGCGTTGGTCCCCGTATCTCCTTCTCCAGTTTTTCAATCAAGCTCCGGACGTCTTTCACCAGTTGTTGCAGCTTCTTCCGCTGCTGGGCAGACCGGCTGGATAAAACTGGCCTGGAATTGGCTGCATTCGCTGTACCGCTTACCCTCCTTAACCTCGCCCGGTGGAGCAGAGTATGATGCCCGAGAGTGCACCGATGGCAACTAGACCTTGAATCGCATTCGCCGGTCGTATGGGAGGTTGCCAGGCAGTTGACGCAGTATCGGTGCACCCTTGCGCACTCATACCTGTCCTCCGGTGCCATGGGAGGAAAGCAGGGCAATGGCGCAGCGAATGCAACCGGCCGCATAAACGGCACTTCCCCGATGGCGCGTCTCGTCGATACCTAGGGGAGAAGAGTGAAAATATGCGACTTTAGTATATGGTTGAAAAAAGTGTATATGAAGAGAATTCATGAGATGTTTGTATATGAGTTGTAGGTTGGTATGTGTTAATGTAAAATGTTGGGATTAAGTCATAGGGTTCGAGGTTCCTACAGCGGGCAGCACACACAATTTGGCTATATTTCGGGTTATCTTTCCATTCTGCGTGATTATGTCGACCACCCGGACCTTTTCGTTTGCACCTTGATACACTTTGGTTATACGTCCTAGGCGCCATTCATTCGGGGGGAGGAGGTCATCCTTGACGACGACGAGATCTCCTTCTTTTACGGGGCTTTCCGCCCTTTTCCATTTGTACCTCTTGTGTAATTCTCTGAGATACTCGTTCTTCCATCTGGTACTAAATTGATGATGAAGCACCTTGAGTTTCTGCCATTTGGGAACCAGAGAGAGGTCTTCAGCATTGGGTTCGGGTATGGATAACAGTGGGGCACCGCGGAGGAAATGTCCAGGGGTGAGTGCCAGTAGGTCTTGCGGGTCTTGCGACATGGCTGAGAGCGGTCGGGAATTGAGAACCGCTTCTATTCTTACCATCAGGGTTGTGAGTTCCTCGAAGCTAAATTTATGATTTCCGGCGACCTTAGTGAAGTGCAGCTTAAAACTCTTCACTGCTGCTTCCCATAGTCTACCCATATGAGGGGCAGACTTCGAGGTGTATTGCTTTCGTGGAAAAGCATACAAACACACAAACGTATGCCTTTGAATATGAAGCTCGCCGATGGGTAGATACTTTTACTAGGAACGGGCCGGCGAAATCCACCCCAGTCGTGTGAAACGGTAGGGTATATGTGGTTCGCTCGGAGGGTAGTGCTGCCATGATCTGCGATCTCATCTGCTGCTTGTGGATGGTGCATGTTTTGCAGTGGAAGATGCACTTTTTTATTTTGGGTTTGAGTCGGGGAATGTAGTACTTTTGTTGTACCATTCGCATCATTAACTGATTTCCAGCATGCAGCATGGTGGTGTGTAGAAATTGTAACAGCAGGGTGCAGAATATAGAGTTTCCTGGGATGATTACGGGATGACGCTCGTTGTAACTAAGGGCTGCGTATTTAAGCCGTCCGTTTACACGCAGTACGCCTTTGCTGTCGAGTATAGGATTTAATGTCAGCAGCGGGTCCTTCTTGCTGATCGGTTTTGAGACTTCAAGTTGAGCTATGGTTTCACCATAATGCCTTCGTTGAGTTAGGGTTATGAGTCGTGTTTTTGCTTCGTTCATCTCTTCGTGGCTTAGAGTCGTGCTCATTTGAGATGGCAATTTTCGTGACCTGTGAATAAAACGATATACATATGCAAGTACTCTAAGGGCTCGGGGGAAGGAAGAAAATCTCTCCAAGATATCTTCGGATGGCGAGGTATGGAATGCGGCGATGTGCCTTTGCTCCGGAGGCGATGGGTGTTGGGGGCGAGAGGTAGGCCATTCATTGGCGGGTTTGGCGAGCCATTTAGGACCTTTCCACCAGATGGTGTCTTCGACGAGATCCTGAGGTCGACATCCACGGGTGCCTAGGTCAGCTGGGTTGTCGCTGCTGCATACGTGCCGCCACGTAGCATTGCTTATCAGTTGCAGGATCTGGGATATCCTGTTTGCTACATATGTTTTCCAAGAGTGGGGTGGTTTCTCTAGCCATGCTAAGACGATGGTCGAGTCTGTCCACAGAACAAGTTCGTGAGGCGGTAAACTTAATTCGGTTTGTATTTGGTTTACCAACTTTGACAGTAGAACTGCTCCACAGAGCTCTAGACGGGGGAGACTTATTGTTTGGAGAGGAGCTACCTTTGTTTTTGCAGCTAATAAATGTGAGGTGAAGGAGTTGTCGCCATGTTGTACCCTCATATACACACAAGCGCAGAATGCCTTCTCTGAGGCATCTGAGAAACCGTGGAGTTGAATTGGTTTGTCGAGGGAGTACTGCAACCATCGGGGTATTTGGATATCTTTGATTGCTGGGAGATTCTCATGAAACGAGTTCCATTTATGTAGGGATCCGGATTTTACGTTTTCGTCCCAATCCGTTCCTTCTAGCCAAAGTGTTTGGAGTAGTACCTTGGCTACTATCATAATGGGTGATAACCATCCTGCCGGGTCGAATAATTTCGCCACAGCCGATAAAATCTGGCGTTTAGTACTACACTGTGCTGCGGGTTGAGGTTCGTATGAGTATGAGAAGGTGTCCGTAAGCGCGTTCCAGCGTATTCCTAGAGTTTTTGTTGAGCTTGTGTCGCTGAATTTAAGAAAGTCGGCATCTAACAAATGAGACTCTGGGATTTTCTCGAGTATTTTCGGGTGGTTTGCCGTAATTTTCTTAAGAGGGAATCCTGCTGAATGTAACGCTTCGATAACTTGGGTGAGAGAGTTGATAGTGGACTGTATTTCGTTACTGCCTGAGAGAATGTCATCTACATAAATTTCATTGAGTAGGATATTGTTTGCGAGAGGGTATTCGCTTTTGCAATCTTCGGCTAATTGATGAAGGGTTCGAATAGCTAAATATGGGGCACAGTTAACGCCAAACGTAACTGTCTTTAGCTTGAAATCTTCTATTGGAGAGTCGGGGGTTCTGCGAAAGAGTATTCGCTGGAAGTCTTGATCTTCCTGGTTAACGAGTATTTGCCGGTACATTTTCTCAACGTCGCCGTTAAATACGTACTTATAGAGTCGCCAATTGAGGATTATTAGCATTAAATCGTTTTGTAGTGTTGGGCCTGTGTGTAGGACGTCGTTTAACGAGTTTCCTGATTGTGATAATCTGGATGCGTTGAAAACGACTCGGACCTTTGTGGATTTACTGTCGGGTTTTATGACAGCGTGATGGGGTAGATAGAAGGAGAAGTACTTCCCTTCGTGGATTACTTCGAGAGGTGAAGTGGGTTCCATGTGGTCCAAGGTCAAGTATTCCTCCAAGACCTCCTGATATTTTTGCTGCAGCATTGGTTTTCGTTCTAGGGTCCGCTCGTTGCTGATGTACTGTTGCTGTGCTGCTAGTCTGGAGTGGCCTAGGGCTGCGTCCCTGGGAAATTCCTTTTTGAATGGTAATTTTACTGTGTATTTACCATTCTTTTGACGAGTTGTTGTTTTGCGATACAAATTTTCGCAAAATTCGTCCGCTTATGAGTGAGTTTGGGGAGCTGGGACTTCTTCTTGCTCCCAGAATTTCCTTAGTTGGATGCTGATCGGGTCATTTTGGGTTGGATGGACCTGTGTTGAAAAGGACTCTATCCTTTGAGTTGTCGGTCCGCTGATTATCCATCCGAATATTGTCTGTTGTGCCAACAGGGTTCCATTGTGGAGGTGTTGCACTCCTTGTCTGAGGATTTGGGGTGCTAAGTCGCTGCCGATTACCATATCAATTCGAGATGGGGTGAGACATTTTGGGTCGGCTAACGCTAAGTGTGTTATTTGATTGATGTCAATGGTTGACACCTGGGTCGTGGGTAGTAGGTGTGTGAGCTTGGGTAATATTATTGCCCTTGCTTTCACCTGGTGTGATAAGTCTGACGAACACAGAGTTAGTTCGCAGACTTTAGTTGAGTTCTGGATGAAAGTTCCTCCCATTCCTGAGATTTCGTAATGGGTTTCTTCCGTGGGTAAATTGAGTATTTTTTGAATCCGAGATGTGACAAAGGTTTTTTGCGAACCTTGGTCTATCATTGCTCGGATTTTGTGGTGTTCTCCTGCTAGATATATCGGTACTATAGCCGTGGGCAAGAGTGTGGTTTCGTTGCTGCTTGCATGATGTGTTGTTACCTTGACTGTCTTCTTCTGAGCCTGGGGGGTGTGGCTGATTCCTGTTGAGGTTGATGGTCTGTCGTCTGCTATTTCCACTGCGGTCGCTGCCTGTGCTGTCGATGAGAGGGGTTTTGAGTATGGGTTTGTATTTTGATGATGGAGTAGTGAGTGATGACGCCTTTGGCAGTAAACGCAGGTGAATTTGCTTTGACATTGACTTCGTTGGTGTGAACAGGAAAGACAATTTTCGCAGTAATTGTTTTCTCGAACGAATTTTTGTCGATCTGGGACGGAAAGGTTCCTAAATCGGATGCACATTTTCATCCCGTGACTAGAGTTGCATAACTTGCAGGAAACGGGTTTTGGGTATTCTGTGTGATAGGTTTGCATGCGACTTTTATTCGCAAATGGGGAGCTTTGATTGCCAGCTCTGGGTGTGAAAGTATTGATGTGGGGTTTGGGTTTACCTGGGCGATATGTTCCCAGTCGTTCTACTACCTCGTATCTACTGGTCAGGAATGCGTTCATTTCGGACCAGAGTGGTAGTTCTTTCCTCGAACTGAGTGATTGTTCCCAAAGCGCGAGTGTTTCGCTCGGGAGTTTCGAGGAGCATATATAAATGAGGATGGGGTCCCAATCCTTAGTCGAAATCTTTTGTGATGAGAGATTGGAGAGGCAGTTATTTATTGTGGTCTGCAGTTTTTGCAGCTGCTCCCCGTTCTCTGCATAAATGGGTTGTAGATTAAGGAGGGTTTTGAGCTGGTTATCTACCAGAATTCTTGGGTTCTCATAACGAGATTTTAATGCTTCCCAAGCAAGCGGAAAGCTTTCATCTGTGAGTGGGTATTGTTTCACAATGAGGCCTGCTGGACCTTTCGCCTTATGGCGCAGGTGAAATAATTTTTGGGCGGGTGTTAGTTGAGGGTGATTTATATAGACTGCCGTAAACATGTCTCGGAATGTCGGCCAGTCTTCGTATCCTCCGTAATATGCTTCAGTATCGCATGCTGGTACTTTGAGACATACCCCATTGGAAACTGAGCTTGTGTGAGGATTTGTTGATTGTTGGGTTGTTTGGGTGGGTGTGGTAACTGTGAACAGCTGCAATGCTTCTAGCATTTGCGCTTTACAGTTCTGGAAGCTTTCGGAACATTTCGAGTATTTCTGCTCCACTGACTCGCTGACTTCCGGGTATGCGTCTGCCATGAAGATAGCCTCGTATGCTTCTAGGAGGCTATCCCAGTTTTTGTCCAGCTGCTGTATTTTTACGCTGAGTAGCGTTTCCGTCTGGTCACTCGCCAAGTCCGTTGACCATTTTGCGCAGAAGACCTCCAGCCTGTTGGATTCAAAGATGAACTTCTGTAAGTACCTGTTCATCTTAGTTGATGCTTTTTCTGCCTTATCTTCTGGCATTTGTGGGATTTTTGGGTATTTGATTAAATGGGGTTTTATAAAAAATTAAATATATATTTAGTGGGTTTTTTAAATAAATTGCGTTAGTATTGTAAAACTTGAGTGAGTTTGTAATAAAAATTGGGTTGTTTTTTTTTGAATTGCTTTCCTTTGGTATATATTAACCAACAGCAAAATTTTAATGTGTTTATTTGCCTCAGCGCGTCTGAGTGCAACTATTTGGGTGGGAATGCAAAAAATAAAAAAAAATTTTTTTTTTTTTTGGGTGTATTTATTATTTATTCCAAATGAATAAATAAATTTATTTGGAATAATTGGGGTTTTAGTGGTTGTTTCTATTAAAACTCTTCACTTTTGTCCCACTGTACAAAAGTGTAATGATTGCTTGCTCGCGGCCCACGGTGTCTTATGCTGCGACTCCTTTAGTTTATTTGTCCTCAGCTATGCAATGTGTTTGCTGTTTGAGAGCGCGTTTGAGTGGGAACAAATGTGTGTGCTGCGCTGTACCGGTATTGAAATTTTTCATATGCATATACAGATATGCTATATGCCTACCGTTTTAGAGAGAGATGTATACTAAGTTTTTTATAACAGCTGCAAATTGAGGGAGTGGCCAACGGGATTTCCTCAGTTTAGCTTGTATTCAATTTTTTTGATGGGTATTTCAACCGTTTTTCAAAGAAAACGGTACTGCTATGCTGCAAATGTGAGGGAGTGGCTAACGGGGGTTTTTTGGTGCTGTACAAACTTGTACAGTTGCCACCAATAATTTATGCAATTTATTATATTGTTAAATATGTGACATGGCTCTTTTACTTAGCCTTTGGGTAGCTTAGCCTGGGTAGCGGACTTGATTGTTGTTGGTGTGCTTTCCTTGTACTGGCGGACTTGATTGTTGTTGTTGTTGGTGGTGGTAGTCAGCGTACGCTTTTATTTATTTTATATTCATCGAAAGTTCACGATATTTATATGGATGTATATATATTTAAAAAAATTTTTTGTTATGTTGCGAACCCAAAAACCGAAAATATATATATATATTAATTTATATTAATTTTTACTTGTAGCGGAAAATATCTTTGATTAAAAAAATTTTTTTTGTTGTTGCGAACACAATAAATCCGAAAATATATACATATGTATATATTAATTTATATTAATTTTTGCTTGTAGCGGAAAATATCTTTGATTAAAAATTTATTTTTTTCGTTATGTTGCGAACACAAAAATCCGAAAATATATATATATTAATTTATATTAATTAATGCTTGTAGCGGAGAATATCTTTGAGTAAAAAATTTTTTTTGTTATGTTGCGAACACAAAAATCGGAAAATATATATGTATATATTAATTTATATTAATTTTTGCTTGTAGCGGAAAATATCTGTGATTAAAATTTTTTTTGTTATGTTGCGAACACAAAAATCCGAATATTTATATATTAATTTATATTAATTTTTGCTTGTAGCGGAAAATATCTTTGTGTAAAATTTTTTTTTTTTTTCTTTTTATGATTTTTTCTTATAAATTTATTTTATATTTTTATCGCTTGCACTCTTCTTCTTTGTATATAATCAATATTATAAATTATTTAAATTACATTCAAAATTTTTACTTAAGTATTTACTTTATGCATTTATATAATTTTTATTTAATGTATGTATGCACTACAAGTATATCAATATTTTAAAACACCTTCACGTTTTCTGCTAAATAATGAGTTACTTTAATTTTTTCTTTTTTAACAAATTTTCCATATGTAAATTACAAATTACGTTTTTATGTATCTGTATAGTATATACAATTAATACAAAATTGAAAATTGATTATGTGAAAATAAAATCACTGAAACTAATTTGTTTGCTAATTTTTGTTTTGTTTGTTTAGTAATTATTGGTATATAATTTTTTTGTTTAAATATGCAAAAAGCACACATATACATATGTACACGATTTTATTTGTTGAAACAAAAATTTCTGCGTGCGCTATACTCATTCAAGTCACTCACTATAATTATTCGTAAAATATTATTTATTTATTTATAACTCATATTTACTGAAACAAATTAGACTTATTTTTTTCAATTTTTTCAACAATTTTTTTTGCTTTTATCACACACGACCGCTCGATTAAAAGTTCCGTTTTATTTTTCTTTTTTAATCACACACGACCGCTCGTTTTAAGTTTCCGTTTGGTTTTTTTTCTTTTTTTATTTTCTTGACGAAAATTATTTTGTACTGAACACAATTGTCTTTTAATTTTTTTCTTTTTAATCACACACGACCGCTCGTTTTAATGTTCCGTTTGGTTATTCTTTTTACTGAACACAATTGTCTTTTTAATTTTTTCTCTTTTCAATCACACACGACCGCTCGTTTTAAGTTTCCGTTTGGTTTTTTTTCTTTTTTTATTTTCTTGAAAATTATTTTGTACTGAACACAATTATCTTTTAATTTTTTTCTTTTTAATCACACACGACCGCTCGTTTTAATGTTCCGTTTGGTTATTCTTTTTACTGAACACAATTGTCTTTTTAATTTTTTCTCTTTTCAATCACACACGACCGCTCGTTTTAATGTTCCGTTTGGTTATGTCTATATGTATAATGGCCGCTGTTGCCGTTGGGTAGAGCAGTGGTGCCAATTTGGTTTTTCGGCACCGAAGGACCATGTATAATTTTGAGTGGGGGTAAAATGGGCCTTTTCCAATAAATGAGGAAGTCTAGGTCTTTTTGGGTTTTAAAATATAACAATTCAGGTTTATTAAATTACGAATGGTATAATATAAATTATTGGAAAAAGAAAAATAATAAATTTGAATTATAATTCGTTGTATGAGTTTTTTAGACACAAATTGTCTTGATGTCTTTGAGACCATTACAATTATTATAAATTTAGGTCTTTAAAGATTCTTTGAAAGTATAATGAAAAAAATGATATAAGCAAAATATAATTTAAATTAGGAAGAGCGGTCCGTGTCGTGATGTCGATTGGTTGGCGGTTTACAAGCGATTGATTGCTGTCTTTTGCTGTTGACTATTTTTGGCCGGTTGATTATTCAAACGGTGCGGAGTGTTGGCAACATTGGGCGACATTGGGCAGCACCTCGCGGCGTTGCCACCTGAGGGGGATCACTCCGAAAACATAAGGAGGTCCATGTCCTCAACAGTTAGTTTTATTAAAGACGGATGTAACTCTGTCCATTGCATTTGGTTAGTTTTATTAAAAACTGATACAACTCAGTGCATTGCATTCTGTTAGCTTTATTAAAAACGGATATAACTCAATGCATTGCATTTGGTTAGTTTTATTAAAAACTGATATAACTCAGTGCATTGCATTTGGTTAGTTTTATTAAAAATTGATATATTTCAGTGCTTTGAATTTGGTTAGTTTTATTAAAAACTGATATAACTCAGTGTATTGCATTTTGTTAGTTTTATTAAAAACGGATATAACTCAGTGCATTTAATTTTGTTAGTTTTATTAAAAACGGATGTAACTCAGTCCATTGCATTTGGTTAGTTTTATTAAAAACTGATACAACTCACTGCATTGCATTTTGTTAGTTTTATTAAAAACGGATATAACTCAGTGCATTGCATTTTGTTAGTTTTATTAAAAACGGATATAACTCAGTGCATTACACTTGGTTAGTTTTATTAAAAACGGATGTAACTCAGTCCATTGCATTTGGTTAGTTTTATTTAAAACTGATACAACTCACTGCATTGCATTTTGTTAGTTTTATTAAAAACGGATATAACTCAGTGCATTGTATTATGTTAGTTTTGTTAAAAGCGGATGTAACTCAGTGCATTTCATTTTGTTAGTTTTATTAAAAACGGATATAATTCAGTGCATTGCATTTGGTTAGTTTTATTAAAGACGGATGTAACTCAGTCCATTGCATTTGGTTAGTTTTATTAAAAACGGATATAACTCAGTGCATTGCATTTGGTTAGTTTTATTAAAGACGGATGTAACTCAGTGCATTGCATTTGGTTAGTTTTATTAAAAACTGATACAACTCACTGCATTGCATTTGGTTAGTTTTATTAAAAACGGATGTAACTCAGTCCATTGCATTTGGTTAGTTTTATTAAAAACGGATATAACTCACTGCATTGCATTTTGTTAGTTTTATTAAAAACGGATATAACTCAGTGCATTGCATTTGGTTAGTTTTATTAAAGACGGATGTAACTCAGTGCATTGCGTTTGGTTAGTTTTATTAAAAACTGATACAACTCACTGCATTGCATTTGGTTAGTTTTATTAAAAACGGATATAACTCACTGCATTGCATTTTGTTAGTTTTATTAAAAACGGATATAACTCCGTGCATTGTATTTGGTTAGTTTTATTAAAAACGAATGTAACTCAGTGCATTGCATTTGGTTAGTTTTATTAAAAACGGATATAACTCAGTGCATTGCATTTGGTTAGTTTTATTAAAAACTGATATAACTCAGTGCACTGCATTTGGTTAGTTTTATTAAAAACGGATATAACTCAGTGCATTGCATTTGGTTAGTTTTATTAAAGACGGATGTAACTCAGTGCATTGCATTTGGTTAGTTTTATTAAAAACTGATACAACTCACTGCATTGCATTTGGTTAGTTTTATTAAAAACGGATATAACTCACTGCATTGCATTTTGTTAGTTTTATTAAAAACGGATATAATTCAGTGCATTGCATTTGGTTAGTTTTATTAAAGACGGATGTAACTCAGTCCATTGCATTTGGTTAGTTTTATTAAAAACGGATATAACTCAGTGCATTGCATTTGGTTAGTTTTATTAAAGACGGATGTAACTCAGTGCATTGCATTTGGTTAGTTTTATTAAAAACTGATACAACTCACTGCATTGCATTTGGTTAGTTTTATTAAAAACGGATGTAACTCAGTCCATTGCATTTGGTTAGTTTTATTAAAAACGGATATAACTCACTGCATTGCATTTTGTTAGTTTTATTAAAAACGGATATAACTCAGTGCATTGCATTTGGTTAGTTTTATTAAAGACGGATGTAACTCAGTGCATTGCGTTTGGTTAGTTTTATTAAAAACTGATACAACTCACTGCATTGCATTTGGTTAGTTTTATTAAAAACGGATATAACTCACTGCATTGCATTTTGTTAGTTTTATTAAAAACGGATATAACTCCGTGCATTGTATTTGGTTAGTTTTATTAAAAACGAATGTAACTCAGTGCATTGCATTTGGTTAGTTTTATTAAAAACGGATATAACTCAGTGCATTGCATTTGGTTAGTTTTATTAAAAACTGATATAACTCAGTGCATTGCATTTGGTTAGTTTTATTAAAAACGGATATAACTCAGTGCATTGCATTTGGTTAGTTTTATTAAAGACGGATGTAACTCAGTGCATTGCATTTGGTTAGTTTTATTAAAAACTGATACAACTCACTGCATTGCATTTGGTTAGTTTTATTAAAAACGGATATAACTCACTGCATTGCATTTTGTTAGTTTTATTAAAAACGGATATAACTCCGTGCATTGTATTTGGTTAGTTTTATTAAAAACGAATGTAACTCAGTGCATTGCATTTGGTTAGTTTTATTAAAAACGGATATAACTCAGTGCATTGCATTTGGTTAGTTTTATTAAAAACTGATATAACTCAGTGCATTGCATTTGGTTAGTTTTATTAAAAACGGATATAACTCAGTGCATTGCATTTGGTTAGTTTTATTTAAGACGGATGTAACTCAGTGCATTGCATTTGGTTAGTTTTATTAAAAACTGATACAACTCACTGCATTGCATTCGGTTAGCTTTATTAAAAACGGATATAACTCAGTGCATTGCATTTGGTTAGTTTTATTAAAAACGGATATAACTCAGTGCATTGCATTTGGTTAGTTTTATTAAAAACGGATGTAACTCAGTCCATTGCATTTGGTTAGTTTTATTAAAAACGGATATAACTCACTGCATTGCATTTTGTTAGTTTTATTAAAAACGGATATAACTCAGTGCATTGCATTTGGGTAGTTTTATTAAAAACGGATGTAACTCAGTCCATTGCATTTGGTTAGTTTTATTAAAAACGGATATAACTCACTGCATTGTATTTGGTTAGTTTTATTAAAAACGAATGTAACTCAGTGCATTGCATTTGGTTAGTTTTATTAAAAACGGATATAACTCAGTGCATTGCATTTGGTTAGTTTTATTAAAAACTGATATAACTCAGTACATTGCATTTGGTTAGTTTTATTAAAAACTGATACAACTCAGTGCATTGCATTTGGTTAGTTTTATTAAAAATTGATATAACTCAGTGCATTGCATTTGGTTAGTTTTATATAAAACTGATATAACTCAGTGCATTGCATTTGGTTAGTTTTATTAAAAATTGATATATTTCAGTGCTTTGCATTTGGTTAGTTTTATTAAAAACTGATATAACTCAGTGCATTGCATTTTGATAGTTTTATTAAAAGCGGATATAACTCAGTGCATTTAATTTTGTTAGTTTTATTAAAAACGGATGTAACTCAGTCCATTTATTTGGTTAGTTTTATTAAAAATTGATACAACTCACTGCATTGCATTTTGTTAGTTTTATTAAAAACGGATATAACTCAGTGCATTGCATTTTGTTAGTTTTATTAAAAACGGATATAACTCAGTGCATTACACTTGGTTAGTTTTATTAAAAACGGATGTAACTCAGTCCATTGCATTTGGTTAGTTTTATTTAAAACTGATACAACTCACTGCATTGCATTTTGTTAGTTTTATTAAAAACGGATATAACTCAGTGCATTGTATTATGTTAGTTTTGTTAAAAACGGATGTAACTCAGTGCATTTCATTTTGTTAGTTTTATTAAAAACGGATATAATTCAGTGCATTGCATTTGGTTAGTTTTATTAAAGACGGATGTAACTCAGTCCATTGCATTTGGTTAGTTTTATTAAAAACTGATATAACTCAGTGCATTGCATTTGGTTAGTTTTATTAAAGACGGATGTAACTCAGTGCATTGCATTTGGTTAGTTTTATTAAAAACTGATACAACTCACTGCATTGCATTTGGTTAGTTTTATTAAAAACGGATGTAACTCAGTGCATTGCATTTGGTTAGTTTTATTAAAAACTGATACAACTCAGTGCATTGCATTCTGTTAGCTTTATTAAAAACGGATATAACTCAGTGCATTGCATTTGGTTAGTTTTATTAAAGACGGATGTAACTCAGTCCATTGCATTTGGTTAGTTTTATTAAAAACGGATATAACTCAGTGCATTGCATTTGGTTAGTTTTATTAAAGACGGATGTAACTCAGTGCATTGCATTTGGTTAGTTTTATTAAAAACTGATACAACTCACTGCATTGCATTTGGTTAGTTTTATTAAAAACTGATACAACTCAGTGCATTGCATTTGGTTAGTTTTATTAAAAACGGATATAACTCAGTGCATTGCATTTGGTTAGTTTTATTAAAGACGGA
Source organism: Ceratitis rosa (assembly GCA_037013455.1). Lineage (NCBI taxonomy): Eukaryota > Metazoa > Arthropoda > Insecta > Diptera > Tephritidae > Ceratitis > Ceratitis rosa. Next base: position 515,814 of record JAWMAG010000045.1, on the reverse strand, counting down.
TGTAACTCAGTGCATTGCATTTGGTTAGTTTTATTAAAAACTGATACAACTCACTGCATTGCATTTGGTTAGTTTTATTAAAAACGGATGTAACTCTGTGCATTGCATTTGGCTAGTTTTATTAAAAACTGATACAACTCAGTGCATTGCATTCTGTTAGCTTTATTAAAAACGGATGTAACTCAGTGCATTGCATTCTGTTAGCTTTATTAAAAACGGATATAACTCAGTGCATTGCATTTGGTTAGTTTTATTAAAAACGGATATAACTCAGTGCATTGCATTTGGTTAGTTTTATTAAAGACGGATGTAACTCAGTGCATTGCATTTGGTTAGTTTTATTAAAAACTGATACAACTCACTGCATTGCATTTGGTTAGTTTTATTAAAAACGGATGTAACTCTGTGCATTGCATTTGGCTAGTTTTATTAAAAACTGATACAACTCACTGCATTGCATTTGGTTAGTTTTATTAAAAACGGATGTAACTCAGTGCATTGCATTCTGTTAGCTTTATTAAAAACGGATATAACTCAGTGCATTGCATTTGGTTAGTTTTATTAAAAACGGATATAACTCAGTGCATTGCATTTGGTTAGTTTTATTAAAGACGGATGTAACTCAGTGCATTGCATTTGGTTAGTTTTATTAAAAACTGATACAACTCACTGCATTGCATTTGGTTAGTTTTATTAAAAACGGATGTAACTCTGTGCATTGCATTTGGCTAGTTTTATTAAAAACGGATATAACTCAGTGCATTGCATTTGGTTAGTTTTATTAAAAACGGATGTAACTCAGTGCATTGCATTTGGTTAGTTTTATTAAAGACGGATATAACTCAGTGCATTGCATTTGGTTAGTTTTATTAAAGACGGATGTAACTCAGTGCATTGCATTTGGTTAGTTTTATTAAAAACTGATACAACTCACTGCATTGCATTTGGTTAGTTTTATTAAAAACGGATGTAACTCTGTGCATTGCATTTGGCTAGTTTTATTAAAAACTGATACAACTCACTGCATTGCATTTGGTTAGTTTTATTAAAAACGGATGTAACTCAGTGCATTGCATTCTGTTAGCTTTATTAAAAACGGATATAACTCAGTGCATTGCATTTGGTTAGTTTTATTAAAAACGGATATAACTCAGTGCATTGCATTTGGTTAGTTTTATTAAAAACGGATGTAACTCAGTGCATTGCATTCTGTTAGCTTTATTAAAAACGGATATAACTCAGTGCATTGCATTTGGTTAGTTTTATTAAAAACGGATATAATTCAGTTCATTGCATTTGGTTAGTTTTATTAAAGACGGATGTAACTCAGTCCATTGCATTTGGTTAGTTTTATTAAAAACGGATGTAACTCAGTGCATTGCATTTGGTTAGTTTTATTAAAAACGGATATAACTCAGTGCATTGCATTTGGTTAGTTTTATTAAAAACTGATACAACTCACTGCATTGCATTTTGTTAGTTTTATTAAAAACGGATGTAACTCTGTGCATTGCATTTGGTTAGTTTTATTAAAAACTGATACAACTCACTGCATTGCATTTGGTTAGTTTTATTAAAAACGGATGTAACTCTGTGCATTGCATTTGGCTAGTTTTATTAAAAACTGATACAACTCACTGCATTGCATTTGGTTAGTTTTATTAAAAACTGATACAACTCACTGCATTGCATTTTGTTAGTTTTATTAAAAACGGATACAACTCACTGCATTGCATTTGGTTAGTTTTATTAAAAACGGATATAACTCAGTGCATTGCATTTGGTTAGTTTTATTAAAAACGGATATAACTCAGTGCATTGCATTTTGTTAGTTTTATTAAAAACGGATACAACTCACTGCATTGCATTTGGTTAGTTTTATTAAAAACGGATATAACTCAGTGCATTGCATTTGGTTAGTTTTATTAAAAACGGATATAACTCAGTGCATTGCATTTTGTTAGTTTTATTAAAAACGGATACAACTCACTGCATTGCATTTGGTTAGTTTTATTAAAAACGGATGTAACTCTGTGCATTGCATTTGGCTAGTTTTATTAAAAACTGATACAACTCACTGCATTGCATTTGGTTAGTTTTATTAAAAACTGATACAACTCACTGCATTGCATTTTGTTAGTTTTATTAAAAACGGATACAACTCACTGCATTGCATTTGGTTAGTTTTATTAAAAACGGATATAACTCAGTGCATTGCATTTGGTTAGTTTTATTAAAAACGGATATAACTCAGTGCATTGCATTTTGTTAGTTTTATTAAAAACGGATACAACTCACTGCATTGCATTTGGTTAGTTTTATTAAAAACGGATATAACTCAGTGCATTGCATTTGGTTAGTTTTATTAAAAACGGATATAACTCAGTGCATTGCATTTTGTTAGTTTTATTAAAAACGGATGTAACTCTCTGCATTGCATTTGGTTAGTTTTATTAAAAACGGATGTAACTCTGTGCATTGCATTTGGCTAGTTTTATTAAAAACTGATACAACTCAGTGCATTGCATTTTGTTAGTTTTATTAAAAACGGATGTAACTCAGTCCATTGCATTTGGTTAGTTTTATTAAAAACGGATATAACTCACTGCATTGTATTTGGTTAGTTTTATTAAAAACGAATGTAACTCAGTGCATTGCATTTGGTTAGTTTTATTAAAAACGGATATAACTCAGTGCATTGCATTTGGTTAGTTTTATTAAAAACTGATATAACTCAGTGCATTGCATATGGTTAGTTTTATTAAAAACTGATACAACTCACTGCATTGCATTTGGTTAGTTTTATTAAAAACTGATACAACTCAGTGCATTGCATATGGTTAGTTTTATTAAAAACTGATACAACTCACTGCATTGCATTTGGTTAGTTTTATTAAAAACGGATATAACTCAGTGCATTGCATTTGGTTAGTTTTATTAAAAACGGATATAACTCAGTGCATTGCATTTGGTTAGTTTTATTAAAAACGGATATAACTCAGTGCATTGCATTTGGTTAGTTTTATTAAAGACGGATGTAACTCAGTGCATTGCATTTGGTTAGTTTTATTAAAAACTGATACAACTCACTGCATTGCATTTGGTTAGTTTTATTAAAAACGGATATAACTCAGTGCATTGCATTTGGTTAGTTTTATTAAAAACGGATATAACTCAGTGCATTGCATTTTGTTAGTTTTATTAAAAACGGATGTAACTCACTGCATTGCATTTGGTTAGTTTTATTAAAAACGGATGTAACTCTGTGCATTGCATTTGGCTAGTTTTATTAAAAACTGATACAACTCACTGCATTGCATTTGGTTAGTTTTATTAAAAACTGATACAACTCACTGCATTGCATTTTGTTAGTTTTATTAAAAACGGATACAACTCACTGCATTGCATTTGGTTAGTTTTATTAAAAACGGATATAACTCAGTGCATTGCATTTGGTTAGTTTTATTAAAAACGGATATAACTCAGTGCATTGCATTTTGTTAGTTTTATTAAAAACGGAAACAACTCACTGCATTGCATTTGGTTAGTTTTATTAAAAACGGATGTAACTCTGTGCATTGCATTTGGCTAGTTTTATTAAAAACTGATACAACTCACTGCATTGCATTTGGTTAGTTTTATTAAAAACTGATACAACTCACTGCATTGCATATGGTTAGTTTTATTAAAAACTGATATAACTCAGTGCATTGCATTTGGCTAGTTTTATTAAAAACTGATACAACTCACTGCATTGCATTTGGTTAGTTTTATTAAAAACTGATACAACTCACTGCATTGCATTTTGTTAGTTTTATTAAAAACGGATATAACTCAGTGCATTGCATTTGGTTAGTTTTATTAAAAACGGATATAACTCAGTGCATTGCATTTGGTTAGTTTTATTAAAGACGGATGTAACTCAGTGCATTGCATTTGGTTAGTTTTATTAAAAACTGATACAACTCACTGCATTGCATTTGGTTAGTTTTATTAAAAACGGATGTAACTCTGTGCATTGCATTTGGCTAGTTTTATTAAAAACTGATACAACTCACTGCATTGCATTTGGTTAGTTTTATTAAAAACTGATACAACTCACTGCATTGCATTTTGTTAGTTTTATTAAAAACGGATATAACTCAGTGCATTGCATTTGGTTAGTTTTATTAAAAACTGATACAACTCACTGCATTGCCTTTGGTTAGTTTTATTAAAAACGGATGTAACTCTGTGCATTGCATTTGGCTAGTTTTATTAAAAACTGATACAACTCACCGCATTGCATTTGGTTAGTTTTATTAAAAACTGATACAACTCACTGCATTGCATTTTGTTAGTTTTATCAAAAACTGATACAACTCACTGCATTGCATTTGGTTAGTTTTATTAAAAACGGATATAACTCAGTGCATTGCATTTGGTTAGTTTTATTAAAAACGGATATAACTCAGTGCATTGCATTTGGTTAGTTTTATTAAAGACGGATGTAACTCAGTGCATTGCATTTGGTTAGTTTTATTAAAAACTGATACAACTCACTGCATTGCATTTGGTTAGTTTTATTAAAAACGGATGTAACTCTGTGCATTGCATTTGGCTAGTTTTATTAAAAACTGATACAACTCACTGCATTGCATTTGGTTAGTTTTATTAAAAACTGATACAACTCACTGCATTGCATTTTGTTAGCTTTATTAAAAACGGATATAACTCAGTGCATTGCATTTGGTTAGTTTTATTAAAAACGGATATAACTCAGTGCATTGCATTTGGTTAGTTTTATTAAAGACGGATGTAACTCAGTGCATTGCATTTGGTTAGTTTTATTAAAAACTGATACAACTCACTGCATTGCATTTGGTTAGTTTTATTAAAAACGGATGTAACTCTGTGCATTGCATTTGGCTAGTTTTATTAAAAACTGATACAACTCACTGCATTGCATTTGGTTAGTTTTATTAAAAACGGATGTAACTCAGTGCATTGCATTCTGTTAGCTTTATTAAAAACGGATATAACTCAGTGCATTGCATTTGGTTAGTTTTATTAAAAACGGATATAACTCAGTGCATTGCATTTGGTTAGTTTTATTAAAGACGGATGTAACTCAGTCCATTGCATTTGGTTAGTTTTATTAAAAACGGATATAACTCAGTGCATTGCATTTGGTTAGTTTTATTAAAGACGGATGTAACTCAGTGCATTGCATTTGGTTAGTTTTATTAAAAACTGATACAACTCACTGCATTGCATTTGGTTAGTTTTATTAAAAACTGATACAACTCAGTGCATTGCATTCTGTTAGCTTTATTAAAAACGGATATAACTCAGTGCATTGCATTTGGTTAGTTTTATTAAAAACGGATATAACTCAGTGCATTGCATTTGGTTAGTTTTATTAAAGACGGATGTAACTCAGTGCATTGCATTTGGTTAGTTTTATTAAAAACTGATACAACTCACTGCATTGCATTTGGTTAGTTTTATTAAAAACGGATGTAACTCAGTGCATTGCATTTGGTTAGTTTTATTAAAAACTGATACAACTCAGTGCATTGCATTCTGTTAGCTTTATTAAAAACGGATATAACTGAGTGCATTGCATTTGGTTAGTTTTATTAAAAACGGATATAACTCAGTGCATTGCATTTGGTTAGTTTTATTAAAAACGGATATAACTCAGTGCATTGCATTTGGTTAGTTTTATTTAAAACTGATACAACTCACTGCATTGCATTTTGTTAGTTTTATTAAAAACGGATATAACTCAGTGCATTGTATTATGTTAGTTTTGTTAAAAAGGGATGTAACTCAGTGCATTTCATTTTGTTAGTTTTATTAAAAACGGATATAACTCAGTGCATTGCATTTGGTTAGTTTTATTAAAGACGGATGTAACTCAGTGCATTGCATTTGGTTAGTTTTATTAAAAACTGATACAACTCACTGCATTGCATTTGGTTAGTTTTATTAAAGACGGATGTAACTCAGTCCATTGTATTTGGTTAGTTTTATTAAAAACTGATACAACTCCCTGCATTGCATTTTGTTAGTTTTATTAAAAACCGATACAACTCAGTGCATTGCATTTTGTTAGTTTTATTAAAAACTGATACAACTCAGTGCATTGCATTTTGTTAGTTTTATTAAAAACGGATATAACTCAGTGCATTACACTTGGTAAGTTTTATTAAAAACGGATGTAACTCAGTCCATTGCATTTGGTTAGTTTTATTTAAAACTGATACAACTCACTGCATTGCATTTTGTTAGTTTTATTAAAAACGGATATAACTCAGTGCATTTCATTTTGTTAGTTTTATTAAAAACGGACATAATTCAGTGCATTGCATTTGGTTAGTTTTATTAAAGACGGATGTAACTCAGTCCATTACATTTGGTTAGTTTTATTAAAAACGGATATAACTCAGTGCATTGCATTTTGTTAGTTTTATTAAAGACGGATGTAACTCAGTGCATTGCATTTGGTTAGTTTTATTAAAAACTAATACAACTCACTGCATTGCATTTTGTTAGTTTTATTAAAAACGGATATAACTCAGTGCATTGCATTTTGTTAGCTTTATTAAAAACGGATATAACTCAGTGCATTGCATTTTGTTAGTTTTATTAAAAACGGATATAACTCAGTGCATTGTATTATGTTAGTTTTGTTAAAAACGGATGTAACTCAGTGCATTTCATTTTGTTAGTTTTATTAAAAACGGATATAACTCAGTGCATTGCATCTGGTTAGTTTTATTAAAGACGGATGTAACTCAGTGCATTGCATTTGGTTAGTTTTATTAAAAACTGATACAACTCACTGCATTGCATTTTGTTAGTTTTATTAAAAACGGATGTAACTCAGTGCATTGCATTCTGTTAGCTTTATTAAAAACGGATATAACTCAGTGCATTGCATTTTGTTAGTTTTATTAAAAACGGATATAACTCAGTGCATTGTATTATGTTAGTTTTGTTAAAAACGGATGTAACTCAGTGCATTTCATTTTGTTAGTTTTATTAAAAACGGATATAACTCAGTGCATTGCATCTGGTTAGTTTTATTAAAAACTGATACAACTCAGTGTATTGCATTTGGTTAGTTTTATTAAAAACTGATACAACTCACTGCATTGCATTTTGTTAGTTTTATTAAAAACGGATATAACTCAGTGCATTGTATTATGTTAGTTTTGTTAAAAACGGATATAACTCAGTGCATTGCATTTGGTTAGTTTTATTAAAAACTGATACAACTCACTGCATTGCATTTGGTTAGTTTTATTAAAAACTGATACAACTCAGTGCATTGCATTCTGTTAGCTTTATTAAAAACGGATATAACTCAGTGCATTGCATTTGGTTAGTTTTATTAAAAACGGATATAACTCAGTGCATTGCATTTGGTTAGTTTTATTAAAAACTGATACAACTCACTGCATTGCATTTTGTTAGTTTTATTAAAAACGGATATAACTCAGTGCATTGTATTATGTTAGTTTTGTTAAAAACGGATATAACTCAGTGCATTGCATTTGGTTAGTTTTATTAAAAACTGATACAACTCAGTGCATTGCATTTGGTTAGTTTTATTAAAAACGGATATAACTCAGTGCATTGTATTATGTTAGTTTTGTTAAAAACGGATATAACTCAGTGCATTGCATTTGGTTAGTTTTATTAAAAACGGATATAACTCAGTGCATTGCATTTGGTTAGTTTTATTAAAAACGGATATAACTCAGTGCATTGCATTTGGTTAGTTTTATTAAAGACGGATGTAACTCAGTGCATTGCATTTGGTTAGTTTTATTAAAAACTGATACAACTCACTGCATTGCATTTGGTTAGTTTTATTAAAAACGGATGTAACTCTGTGCATTGCATTTGGCTAGTTTTATTAAAAACTGATACAACTCACTGCATTGCATTTGGTTAGTTTTATTAAAAACGGATGTAACTCAGTGCATTGCATTCTGTTAGCTTTATTAAAAACGGATATAACTCAGTGCATTGCATTTGGTTAGTTTTATTAAAAACGGATATAACTCAGTGCATTGCATTTGGTTAGTTTTATTAAAGACGGATGTAACTCAGTCCATTGCATTTGGTTAGTTTTATTAAAAACGGATATAACTCAGTGCATTGCATTTGGTTAGTTTTATTAAAGACGGATGTAACTCAGTGCATTGCATTTGGTTAGTTTTATTAAAAACTGATACAACTCACTGCATTGCATTTGGTTAGTTTTATTAAAAACTGATACAACTCAGTGCATTGCATTCTGTTAGCTTTATTAAAAACGGATATAACTCAGTGCATTGCATTTGGTTAGTTTTATTAAAAACGGATATAACTCAGTGCATTGCATTTGGTTAGTTTTATTAAAGACGGATGTAACTCAGTGCATTGCATTTGGTTAGTTTTATTAAAAACTGATACAACTCACTGCATTGCATTTGGTTAGTTTTATTAAAAACGGATGTAACTCTGTGCATTGCATTTGGCTAGTTTTATTAAAAACTGATACAACTCAGTGCATTGCATTCTGTTAGCTTTATTAAAAACGGATATAACTCAGTGCATTGCATTTGGTTAGTTTTATTAAAGACGGATGTAACTCAGTCCATTGCATTTGGTTAGTTTTATTAAAAACGGATGTAACTCAGTGCATTGCATTTGGTTAGTTTTATTAAAAACTGATACAACTCAGTGCATTGCATTCTGTTAGCTTTATTAAAAACGGATATAACTGAGTGCATTGCATTTGGTTAGTTTTATTAAAAACGGATATAACTCAGTGCATTGCATTTGGTTAGTTTTATTAAAAACGGATATAACTCAGTGCATTGCATTTGGTTAGTTTTATTTAAAACTGATACAACTCACTGCATTGCATTTTGTTAGTTTTATTAAAAACGGATATAACTCAGTGCATTGTATTATGTTAGTTTTGTTAAAAAGGGATGTAACTCAGTGCATTTCATTTTGTTAGTTTTATTAAAAACGGATATAACTCAGTGCATTGCATTTGGTTAGTTTTATTAAAGACGGATGTAACTCAGTGCATTGCATTTGGTTAGTTTTATTAAAAACTGATACAACTCACTGCATTGCATTTGGTTAGTTTTATTAAAGACGGATGTAACTCAGTCCATTGTATTTGGTTAGTTTTATTAAAAACTGATACAACTCCCTGCATTGCATTTTGTTAGTTTTATTAAAAACCGATACAACTCAGTGCATTGCATTTTGTTAGTTTTATTAAAAACTGACACAACTCAGTGCATTGCATTTTGTTAGTTTTATTAAAAACGGATATAACTCAGTGCATTACACTTGGTTAGTTTTATTAAAAACGGATGTAACTCAGTCCATTGCATTTGGTTAGTTTTATTTAAAACTGATACAACTCACTGCATTGCATTTTGTTAGTTTTATTAAAAACGGATATAACTCAGTGCATTTCATTTTGTTAGTTTTATTAAAAACGGACATAATTCAGTGCATTGCATTTGGTTAGTTTTATTAAAGACGGATGTAACTCAGTCCATTACATTTGGTTAGTTTTATTAAAAACGGATATAACTCAGTGCATTGCATTTTGTTAGTTTTATTAAAGACGGATGTAACTCAGTGCATTGCATTTGGTTAGTTTTATTAAAAACTGATACAACTCACTGCATTGCATTTGGTTAGTTTTATTAAAAACGGATGTAACTCAGTGCATTGCATTCTGTTAGCTTTATTAAAAACGGATATAACTCAGTGCATTGCATTTTGTTAGTTTTATTAAAAACGGATATAACTCAGTGCATTGTATTATGTTAGTTTTGTTAAAAACGGATGTAACTCAGTGCATTTCATTTTGTTAGTTTTATTAAAAACGGATATAACTCAGTGCATTGCATCTGGTTAGTTTTATTAAAAACTGATACAACTCAGTGTATTGCATTTGGTTAGTTTTATTAAAAACTGATACAACTCACTGCATTGCATTTTGTTAGTTTTATTAAAAACGGATATAACTCAGTGCATTGTATTATGTTAGTTTTGTTAAAAACGGATATAACTCAGTGCATTGCATTTGGTTAGTTTTATTAAAAACTGATACAACTCACTGCATTGCATTTGGTTAGTTTTATTAAAAACTGATACAACTCAGTGCATTGCATTCTGTTAGCTTTATTAAAAACGGATATAACTCAGTGCATTGCATTTGGTTAGTTTTATTAAAAACGGATATAACTCAGTGCATTGCATTTGGTTAGTTTTATTAAAAACTGATACAACTCACTGCATTGCATTTTGTTAGTTTTATTAAAAACGGATATAACTCAGTGCATTGTATTATGTTAGTTTTGTTAAAAACGGATATAACTCAGTGCATTGCATTTGGTTAGTTTTATTAAAAACTGATACAACTCAGTGCATTGCATTCTGTTAGCTTTATTAAAAACGGATATAACTCAGTGCATTGCATTTGGTTAGTTTTATTAAAAACGGATGTAACTCAGTGCATTGCATTTGGTTAGTTTTATTAAAAACTGATACAACTCACTGCATTGCATTTGGTTAGTTTTATTAAAAACTGATACAACTCAGTGCATTGCATTCTGTTAGCTTTATTAAAAACGGATATAACTCAGTGCATTGCATTTGGTTAGTTTTATTAAAAACTGATACAACTCACTGCATTGCATTTTGTTAGTTTTATTAAAAACGGATATAACTCAGTGCATTGTATTATGTTAGTTTTGTTAAAAACGGATGTAACTCAGTCCATTGCATTTGGTTAGTTTTATTAAAAACGGATATAACTCAGTGCATTGCATTTGGTTAGTTTTATTAAAAACTGATATAACTCAGTGCATTGCATTTGGTTAGTTTTATTAAAGACGGATATAACTCAGTGCATTGTATTATGTTAGCTTTATTAAAAACGGATATAACTCAGTGCAGTGCATTTGGTTAGTTTTATTAAAAACGGATGTAACTCAGTGCATTGCATTTGGTTAGTTTTATTAAAAACTGATACAACTCAGTGCATTGCATTCTGTTAGCTTTATTAAAAACGGATATAACTCAGTGCATTGCATTTGGTTAGTTTTACTAAAAACGGATATAACTCAGTGCATTGCATTTGGTTAGTTTTATTAAAAACTGATACAACTCACTGCATTGCATTTTGTTAGTTTTATTAAAACGGATATAACTCAGTGCATTGTATTATGTTAGTTTTGTTAAAAACGGATGTAACTCAGTGCATTTCAATATGCTAGTTTTATTAAAAACGGATATAATTCAGTGCATTGCATTTGGTTAGTTTTATTAAAGACGGATGTAACTCAGTCCATTGCATTTGGTTAGTTTTATTAAAAACGGATATAACTCAGTGCATTGCATTTTGTTAGTTTTATTAAAAACGGATATAACTCAGTGCATTGCATTCTGTTAGCTTTATTAAAAACGGATATAACTCAGTGCATTGCATTTGGTTAGTTTTATTAAAAACGGATATAACTCAGTGCATTGCATTTGGTTAGTTTTATTAAAAACGGATATAACTCAGTGCATTGTATTATGTTAGTTTTGTTAAAAACGGATGTAACTCAGTGCATTGTATTATGTTAGTTTTGTTAAAAACGGATATTATTCAGTGCATTGCATTTTGTTAGTTTTATTAAAAACGGATATAACTCAGTGCATTGTATTATGTTAGCTTTATTAAAAACGGATATAACTCAGTGCATTGCATTTGGTTAGTTTTATTAAAAACGGATATAATTCAGTGCATTGCATTTGGTTAGTTTTATTAAAGACGGATGTAACTCAGTCCATTGCATTTGGTTAGTTTTATTAAAAACGGATATAACTCAGTGCATTGCATTTTGTTAGTTTTATTAAAAACGGATATAACTCAGTGCATTGCATTCTGTTAGCTTTATTAAAAACGGATATAACTCAGTGCATTGCATTTGGTTAGTTTTATTAAAAACGGATATAACTCAGTGCATTGCATTTGGTTAGTTTTATTAAAAACGGATATAACTCAGTGCATTGTATTATGTTAGTTTTGTTAAAAACGGACGTAACTCAGTGCATTGTATTATGTTAGTTTTGTTAAAAACGGATATTATTCAGTGCATTGCATTTGGTTAGTTTTATTAAAAACGGATGTAACTCAGTGCATTGTATTGTGTTAGCTTTATTAAAAACGGATATAACTCAGTGCATTGCATTTGGTTAGTTTTATTAAAAACGGATATAATTCAGTGCATTGCATTTGGTTAGTTTTATTAAAGACGGATGTAACTCAGTCCATTGCATTTGGTTAGTTTTATTAAAAACGGATATAACTCACTGCATTGCATTTTGTTAGTTTTATTAAAAACGGATATAACTCAGTGCATTGTATTTTGTTAGTTTTATTAAAAACTGATACAACTCAGTGCATTGCATTCTGTTAGTTTTATTAAAAACGGATATAACTCAGTGCATTGTATTATGTTAGTTTTATTAAAAACGGATATAACTCACTGCATTGCATTTGGTTAGTTTTATTAAAAACGGATATAACTCAGTGCATTGTATTATGTTAGCTTTATTAAAAACGGATATAACTAAGTGCATTGCATTTTGTTAGTTTTATTAAAAACGGATATAACTCAGTGCATTGCATTTGGTTAGTTTTATTAAAGACGGATGTAACTCAGTCCATTGCATTTGGTTAGTTTTTTTAAAACGGATATAACTCACTGCATTGCATTTTGTTAGTTTTATTAAAAACGGATATAACTCAGTGCATTGTATTGTGTTAGCTTTATTAAAAACGGATATAACTCAGTGCATTGCATTTGGTTAGTTTTATTAAAAACGGATATAATTCAGTGCATTGCATTTGGTTAGTTTTATTAAAGACGGATGTAACTCAGTCCATTGCATTTGGTTAGTTTTATTAAAAACGGATATAACTCACTGCATTGCATTTTGTTAGTTTTATTAAAAACGGATATAACTCAGTGCATTGTATTTTGTTAGTTTTATTAAAAACTGATACAACTCAGTGCATTGCATTCTGTTAGTTTTATTAAAAACGGATATAACTCAGTGCATTGTATTATGTTAGTTTTATTAAAAACGGATATAACTCACTGCATTGCATTTTGTTAGTTTTATTAAAAACGGATATAACTCAGTGCATTGTATTATGTTAGCTTTATTAAAAACGGATATAACTAAGTGCATTGCATTTTGTTAGTTTTATTAAAAACGGATATAACTCAGTGCATTGCATTTGGTTAGTTTTATTAAAGACGGATGTAACTCAGTCCATTGCATTTGGTTAGTTTTATTAAAAACGGATATAACTCACTGCATTGCAGTTTGTTAGTTTTATTAAAAACGGATATAACTCAGTGCATTGCATTTGGTTAGTTTTATTAAAAACGGATATAATTCAGTGCATTGCATTTGGTTAGTTTTATTAAAGACGGATGTAACTCAGTCCATTGCATTTGGTTAGTTTTATTAAAAACTGATACAACTCAGTGCATTGCATTTTGTTAGTTTTATTAAAAACGGATATAACTCAGTGCATTGCATTTGGTTAGTTTTATTAAAGACGGATGTAACTCAGTCCATTGCATTTGGTTAGTTTTATTAAAAACGGATATAACTCACTGCATTGCAGTTTGTTAGTTTTATTAAAAACGGATATAACTCAGTGCATTGCATTTGGTTAGTTTTATTAAAAACGGATATAATTCAGTGCATTGCATTTGGTTAGTTTTATTAAAGACGGATGTAACTCAGTCCATTGCATTTGGTTAGTTTTATTAAAAACGGATATAACTCACTGCATTGCAGTTTGTTAGTTTTATTAAAAACGGATATAACTCAGTGCATTGCATTTGGTTAGTTTTATTAAAAACGGATATAATTCAGTGCATTGCATTTGGTTAGTTTTATTAAAGACGGATGTAACTCAGTCCATTGCATTTGGTTAGTTTTATTAAAAACGGATATAACTCACTGCATTGCATTTTGTTAGTTTTATTAAAAACGGATATGACTCAGTGCATTGTATTTTGTTAGTTTTATTAAAAACTGATACAACTCAGTGCATTGCATTTTGTTAGTTTTATTAAAAACGGATATAACTCAGTGCATTGCATTTGGTTAGTTTTATTAAAGACGGATGTAACTCAGTCCATTGCATTTGGTTAGTTTTATTAAAAACGGATATAACTCACTGCATTGCAGTTTGTTAGTTTTATTAAAAACGGATATAACTCAGTGCATTGCATTTGGTTAGTTTTATTAAAAACGGATATAATTCAGTGCATTGCATTTGGTTAGTTTTATTAAAGACGGATGTAACTCAGTCCATTGCATTTGGTTAGTTTTATTAAAAACGGATATAACTCACTGCATTGCAGTTTGTTAGTTTTATTAAAAACGGATATAACTCAGTGCATTGCATTTGGTTAGTTTTATTAAAAACGGATATAATTCAGTGCATTGCATTTGGTTAGTTTTATTAAAGACGGATGTAACTCAGTCCATTGCATTTGGTTAGTTTTATTAAAAACGGATATAACTCACTGCATTGCAGTTTGTTAGTTTTATTAAAAACGGATACAACTAAGTGCATTGCATTTTGTTAGTTTTATTAAAGACGGATGTAACTCAGTCCATTGCATTTGGTTAGTTTTATTAAAAACGGATATAACTCACTGCATTGCAGTTTGTTAGTTTTATTAAAAACGGATATAACTCAGTGCATTGCATTTGGTTAGTTTTATTAAAAACGGATATAATTCAGTGCATTGCATTTGGTTAGTTTTATTAAAGACGGATGTAACTCAGTCCATTGCATTTGGTTAGTTTTATTAAAAACGGATATAACTCACTGCATTGCAGTTTGTTAGTTTTATTAAAAACGGATATAACTCAGTGCATTGCATTTGGTTAGTTTTATTAAAAACGGATATAATTCAGTGCATTGCATTTGGTTAGTTTTATTAAAGACGGATGTAACTCAGTCCATTGCATTTGGTTAGTTTTATTAAAAACGGATATAACTCACTGCATTGCAGTTTGTTAGTTTTATTAAAAACGGATATAACTCAGTGCATTGCATTTGGTTAGTTTTATTAAAAACGGATATAATTCAGTGCATTGCATTTGGTTAGTTTTATTAAAGACGGATGTAACTCAGTCCATTGCATTTGGTTAGTTTTATTAAAAACGGATATAACTCAGTGCATTGCATTTGGTTAGTTTTATTAAAAACGGATATAATTCAGTGCATTGCATTTGGTTAGTTTTATTAAAGACGGATGTAACTCAGTCCATTGCATTTGGTTAGTTTTATTAAAAACGGATATAACTCACTGCATTGCAGTTTGTTAGTTTTATTAAAAACGGATATAATTCAGTGCATTGCATTTTGTTAGTTTTATTAAAGACGGATGTAACTCAGTCCATTGCATTTGGTTAGTTTTATTAAAGACGGATGTAACTCACTGCATTGCAGTTTGTTAGTTTTAGTAAAAACGGATATAACTCAGTGCATTGCATTTGGTTAGTTTTATTAAAAACGGATATAATTCAGTGCATTGCATTTGGTTAGTTTTATTAAAGACGGATGTAACTCAGTCCATTGCATTTGGTTAGTTTTATTAAAAACGGATATAACTCACTGCATTGCAGTTTGTTAGTTTTATTAAAAACGGATATAACTCAGTGCATTGCATTTGGTTAGTTTTATTAAAAACGGATATAATTCAGTGCATTGCATTTGGTTAGTTTTATTAAAGACGGATGTAACTCAGTCCATTGCATTTGGTTAGTTTTATTAAAAACGGATATAACTCACTGCATTGCAGTTTGTTAGTTTTATTAAAAACGGATACAACTAAGTGCATTGCATTTTGTTAGTTTTATTAAAGACGGATGTAACTCAGTCCATTGCATTTGGTTAGTTTTATTAAAAACGGATATAACTCACTGCATTGCAGTTTGTTAGTTTTATTAAAAACGGATATAACTCAGTGCATTGCATTTGGTTAGTTTTATTAAAAACGGATATAATTCAGTGCATTGCATTTGGTTAGTTTTATTAAAGACGGATGTAACTCAGTCCATTGCATTTGGTTAGTTTTATTAAAAACGGATATAACTCACTGCATTGCAGTTTGTTAGTTTTATTAAAAACGGATATAACTCAGTGCATTGCATTTGGTTAGTTTTATTAAAAACGGATATAATTCAGTGCATTGCATTTGGTTAGTTTTATTAAAGACGGATGTAACTCAGTCCATTGCATTTGGTTAGTTTTATTAAAAACGGATATAACTCACTGCATTGCAGTTTGTTAGTTTTATTAAAAACGGATATAACTCAGTGCATTGCATTTGGTTAGTTTTATTAAAAACGGATATAATTCAGTGCATTGCATTTGGTTAGTTTTATTAAAGACGGATGTAACTCAGTCCATTGCATTTGGTTAGTTTTATTAAAAACGGATATAACTCAGTGCATTGCATTTGGTTAGTTTTATTAAAAACGGATATAATTCAGTGCATTGCATTTGGTTAGTTTTATTAAAGACGGATGTAACTCAGTCCATTGCATTTGGTTAGTTTTATTAAAAACGGATATAACTCAGTGCATTGCATTTGGTTAGTTTTATTAAAAACGGATATAATTCAGTGCATTGCATTTTGTTAGTTTTATTAAAGACGGATGTAACTCAGTCCATTGCATTTGGTTAGTTTTATTAAAAACGGATATAACTCACTGCATTGCAGTTTGTTAGTTTTATTAAAAACGGATATAACTCAGTGCATTGCATTTGGTTAGTTTTATTAAAAACGGATATAATTCAGTGCATTGCATTTGGTTAGTTTTATTAAAGACGGATGTAACTCAGTCCATTGCATATGGTTAGTTTTATTAAAAACGGATATAACTCAGTGCATTGCATTTGGTTAGTTTTATTAAAAACGGATATAATTCAGTGCATTGCATTTGGTTAGTTTTATTAAAGACGGATGTAACTCAGTCCATTGCATTTGGTTAGTTTTATTAAAAACGGATATAACTCACTGCATTGCAGTTTGTTAGTTTTATTAAAAACGGATATAATTCAGTGCATTGCATTTGGTTAGTTTTATTAAAGACGGATGTAACTCAGTCCATTGCATTTGGTTAGTTTTATTAAAAACGGATATAACTCAGTGCATTGTATTTTGTTAGTTTTATTAAAAACTGATACAACTCAGTGCATTGCATTCTGTTAGTTTTATTAAAAACGGATATAACTCAGTGCATTGTATTATGTTAGTTTTATTAAAAACGGATATAACTCACTGCATTGCATTTTGTTAGTTTTATTAAAAACGGATATAACTCAGTGCATTGCATTTGGTTAGTTTTATTAAAGACGGATGTAACTCACTGCATTGCAGTTTGTTAGTTTTATTAAAAACGGATATAACTCAGTGCATTGCATTTGGTTAGTTTTATTAAAAACGGATATAATTCAGTGCATTGCATTTGGTTAGTTTTATTAAAGACGGATGTAACTCAGTCCATTGCATTTGGTTAGTTTTATTAAAAACGGATATAACTCACTGCATTGCAGTTTGTTAGTTTTATTAAAAACGGATATAACTCAGTGCATTGCATTTGGTTAGTTTTATTAAAAACGGATATAATTCAGTGCATTGCATTTGGTTAGTTTTATTAAAGACGGATGTAACTCAGTCCATTGCATTTGGTTAGTTTTATTAAAAACGGATATAACTCACTGCATTGCAGTTTGTTAGTTTTATTAAAAACGGATACAACTAAGTGCATTGCATTTTGTTAGTTTTATTAAAGACGGATGTAACTCAGTCCATTGCATTTGGTTAGTTTTATTAAAAACGGATATAACTCACTGCATTGCAGTTTGTTAGTTTTATTAAAAACGGATATAACTCAGTGCATTGCATTTGGTTAGTTTTATTAAAAACGGATATAATTCAGTGCATTGCATTTGGTTAGTTTTATTAAAGACGGATGTAACTCAGTCCATTGCATTTGGTTAGTTTTATTAAAAACGGATATAACTCACTGCATTGCAGTTTGTTAGTTTTATTAAAAACGGATATAACTCAGTGCATTGCATTTGGTTAGTTTTATTAAAAACGGATATAATTCAGTGCATTGCATTTGGTTAGTTTTATTAAAGACGGATGTAACTCAGTCCATTGCATTTGGTTAGTTTTATTAAAAACGGATATAACTCACTGCATTGCAGTTTGTTAGTTTTATTAAAAACGGATATAACTCAGTGCATTGTATTTTGTTAGTTTTATTAAAAACTGATACAACTCAGTGCATTGCATTCTGTTAGTTTTATTAAAAACGGATATAACTCAGTGCATTGTATTATGTTAGTTTTATTAAAAACGGATATAACTCACTGCATTGCATTTTGTTAGTTTTATTAAAAACGGATATAACTCAGTGCATTGTATTATGTTAGCTTTATTAAAAACGGATATAACTAAGTGCATTGCATTTTGTTAGTTTTATTAAAAACGGATATAACTCAGTGCATTGCATTTGGTTAGTTTTATTAAAGACGGATGTAACTCAGTCCATTGCATTTGGTTAGTTTTATTAAAAACGGATATAACTCACTGCATTGCAGTTTGTTAGTTTTATTAAAAACGGATATAACTCAGTGCATTGCATTTGGTTAGTTTTATTAAAAACGGATATAATTCAGTGCATTGCATTTGGTTAGTTTTATTAAAGACGGATGTAACTCAGTCCATTGCATTTGGTTAGTTTTATTAAAAACTGATACAACTCAGTGCATTGCATTTTGTTAGTTTTATTAAAAACGGATATAACTCAGTGCATTGCATTTGGTTAGTTTTATTAAAGACGGATGTAACTCAGTCCATTGCATTTGGTTAGTTTTATTAAAAACGGATATAACTCACTGCATTGCAGTTTGTTAGTTTTATTAAAAACGGATATAACTCAGTGCATTGCATTTGGTTAGTTTTATTAAAAACGGATATAATTCAGTGCATTGCATTTGGTTAGTTTTATTAAAGACGGATGTAACTCAGTCCATTGCATTTGGTTAGTTTTATTAAAAACGGATATAACTCACTGCATTGCAGTTTGTTAGTTTTATTAAAAACGGATATAACTCAGTGCATTGCATTTGGTTAGTTTTATTAAAAACGGATATAATTCAGTGCATTGCATTTGGTTAGTTTTATTAAAGACGGATGTAACTCAGTCCATTGCATTTGGTTAGTTTTATTAAAAACGGATATAACTCACTGCATTGCATTTTGTTAGTTTTATTAAAAACGGATATGACTCAGTGCATTGTATTTTGTTAGTTTTATTAAAAACTGATACAACTCAGTGCATTGCATTTTGTTAGTTTTATTAAAAACGGATATAACTCAGTGCATTGCATTTGGTTAGTTTTATTAAAGACGGATGTAACTCAGTCCATTGCATTTGGTTAGTTTTATTAAAAACGGATATAACTCACTGCATTGCAGTTTGTTAGTTTTATTAAAAACGGATATAACTCAGTGCATTGCATTTGGTTAGTTTTATTAAAAACGGATATAATTCAGTGCATTGCATTTGGTTAGTTTTATTAAAGACGGATGTAACTCAGTCCATTGCATTTGGTTAGTTTTATTAAAAACGGATATAACTCACTGCATTGCAGTTTGTTAGTTTTATTAAAAACGGATATAACTCAGTGCATTGCATTTGGTTAGTTTTATTAAAAACGGATATAATTCAGTGCATTGCATTTGGTTAGTTTTATTAAAGACGGATGTAACTCAGTCCATTGCATTTGGTTAGTTTTATTAAAAACGGATATAACTCACTGCATTGCAGTTTGTTAGTTTTATTAAAAACGGATACAACTAAGTGCATTGCATTTTGTTAGTTTTATTAAAGACGGATGTAACTCAGTCCATTGCATTTGGTTAGTTTTATTAAAAACGGATATAACTCACTGCATTGCAGTTTGTTAGTTTTATTAAAAACGGATATAACTCAGTGCATTGCATTTGGTTAGTTTTATTAAAAACGGATATAATTCAGTGCATTGCATTTGGTTAGTTTTATTAAAGACGGATGTAACTCAGTCCATTGCATTTGGTTAGTTTTATTAAAAACGGATATAACTCACTGCATTGCAGTTTGTTAGTTTTATTAAAAACGGATATAACTCAGTGCATTGCATTTGGTTAGTTTTATTAAAAACGGATATAATTCAGTGCATTGCATTTGGTTAGTTTTATTAAAGACGGATGTAACTCAGTCCATTGCATTTGGTTAGTTTTATTAAAAACGGATATAACTCACTGCATTGCAGTTTGTTAGTTTTATTAAAAACGGATATAACTCAGTGCATTGCATTTGGTTAGTTTTATTAAAAACGGATATAATTCAGTGCATTGCATTTGGTTAGTTTTATTAAAGACGGATGTAACTCAGTCCATTGCATTTGGTTAGTTTTATTAAAAACGGATATAACTCAGTGCATTGCATTTGGTTAGTTTTATTAAAAACGGATATAATTCAGTGCATTGCATTTGGTTAGTTTTATTAAAGACGGATGTAACTCAGTCCATTGCATTTGGTTAGTTTTATTAAAAACGGATATAACTCACTGCATTGCAGTTTGTTAGTTTTATTAAAAACGGATATAACTCAGTGCATTGCATTTGGTTAGTTTTATTAAAAACGGATATAATTCAGTGCATTGCATTTGGTTAGTTTTATTAAAGACGGATGTAACTCAGTCCATTGCATTTGGTTAGTTTTATTAAAGACGGATGTAACTCACTGCATTGCAGTTTGTTAGTTTTATTAAAAACGGATATAACTCAGTGCATTGCATTTGGTTAGTTTTATTAAAAACGGATATAATTCAGTGCATTGCATTTGGTTAGTTTTATTAAAGACGGATGTAACTCAGTCCATTGCATTTGGTTAGTTTTATTAAAAACGGATATAACTCACTGCATTGCAGTTTGTTAGTTTTATTAAAAACGGATATAACTCAGTGCATTGCATTTGGTTAGTTTTATTAAAAACGGATATAATTCAGTGCATTGCATTTGGTTAGTTTTATTAAAGACGGATGTAACTCAGTCCATTGCATTTGGTTAGTTTTATTAAAAACGGATATAATTCAGTGCATTGCATTTGGTTAGTTTTATTAAAGACGGATGTAACTCAGTGCATTGCATTTGGTTAGTTTTATTAAAAACGGATATAATTCAGTGCATTGCATTTGGTTAGTTTTATTAAAGACGGATGTAACTCAGTCCATTGCATTTGGTTAGTTTTATTAAAGACGGATGTAACTCACTGCATTCCAGTTTGTTAGTTTTATTAAAAACGGATATAACTCAGTGCATTGCATTTGGTTAGTTTTATTAAAAACGGATATAATTCAGTGCATTGCATTTGGTTAGTTTTATTAAAGACGGATGTAACTCAGTCCATTGCATTTGGTTAGTTTTATTAAAAACGGATATAACTCACTGCATTGCAGTTTGTTAGTTTTATTAAAAACGGATACAACTAAGTGCATTGCATTTGGTTAGTTTTATTAAAGACGGATGTAACTCAGTCCATTGCATTTGGTTAGTTTTATTAAAAACGGATATAACTCACTGCATTGCAGTTTGTTAGTTTTATTAAAAACGGATACAACTAAGTGCATTGCATTTGGTTAGTTTTATTAAAAACGGATATAATTCAGTGCATTGCATTTGGTTAGTTTTATTAAAGACGGATGTAACTCAGTCCATTGCATTTGGTTAGTTTTATTAAAAACGGATATAACTCACTGCATTGCAGTTTGTTAGTTTTATTAAAAACGGATATAACTCAGTGCATTGCATTTGGTTAGTTTTATTAAAAACGGATATAATTCAGTGCATTGCATTTGGTTAGTTTTATTAAAGACGGATGTAACTCAGTCCATTGCATTTGGTTAGTTTTATTAAAGACGGATGTAACTCACTGCATTGCAGTTTGTTAGTTTTATTAAAAACGGATATAACTCAGTGCATTGCATTTGGTTAGTTTTATTAAAAACGGATATAATTCAGTGCATTGCATTTGGTTAGTTTTATTAAAGACGGATGTAACTCAGTCCATTGCATTTGGTTAGTTTTATTAAAAACGGATATAACTCACTGCATTGCAGTTTGTTAGTTTTATTAAAAACGGATATAACTCAGTGCATTGCATTTGGTTAGTTTTATTAAAAACGGATATAATTCAGTGCATTGCATTTGGTTAGTTTTATTAAAGACGGATGTAACTCAGTCCATTGCATTTGGTTAGTTTTATTAAAAACGGATATAACTCACTGCATTGCAGTTTGTTAGTTTTATTAAAAACGGATACAACTAAGTGCATTGCATTTTGTTAGTTTTATTAAAGACGGATGTAACTCAGTCCATTGCATTTGGTTAGTTTTATTAAAAACGGATATAACTCACTGCATTGCAGTTTGTTAGTTTTATTAAAAACGGATATAACTCAGTGCATTGCATTTGGTTAGTTTTATTAAAAACGGATATAATTCAGTGCATTGCATTTGGTTAGTTTTATTAAAGACGGATGTAACTCAGTCCATTGCATTTGGTTAGTTTTATTAAAAACGGATATAACTCACTGCATTGCAGTTTGTTAGTTTTATTAAAAACGGATATAACTCAGTGCATTGCATTTGGTTAGTTTTATTAAAAACGGATATAATTCAGTGCATTGCATTTGGTTAGTTTTATTAAAGACGGATGTAACTCAGTCCATTGCATTTGGTTAGTTTTATTAAAAACGGATATAACTCACTGCATTGCAGTTTGTTAGTTTTATTAAAAACGGATATAACTCAGTGCATTGCATTTGGTTAGTTTTATTAAAAACGGATATAATTCAGTGCATTGCATTTGGTTAGTTTTATTAAAGACGGATGTAACTCAGTCCATTGCATTTGGTTAGTTTTATTAAAAACGGATATAACTCAGTGCATTGCATTTGGTTAGTTTTATTAAAAACGGATATAATTCAGTGCATTGCATTTGGTTAGTTTTATTAAAGACGGATGTAACTCAGTCCATTGCATTTGGTTAGTTTTATTAAAAACGGATATAACTCAGTGCATTGCATTTGGTTAGTTTTATTAAAAACGGATATAATTCAGTGCATTGCATTTTGTTAGTTTTATTAAAGACGGATGTAACTCAGTCCATTGCATTTGGTTAGTTTTATTAAAAACGGATATAACTCACTGCATTGCTGTTTGTTAGTTTTATTAAAAACGGATATAACTCAGTGCATTGCATTTGGTTAGTTTTATTAAAAACGGATATAATTCAGTGCATTGCATTTGGTTAGTTTTATTAAAGACGGATGTAACTCAGTCCATTGCATATGGTTAGTTTTATTAAAAACGGATATAACTCAGTGCATTGCATTTGGTTAGTTTTATTAAAAACGGATATAATTCAGTGCATTGCATTTGGTTAGTTTTATTAAAGACGGATGTAACTCAGTCCATTGCATTTGGTTAGTTTTATTAAAAACGGATATAACTCACTGCATTGCAGTTTGTTAGTTTTATTAAAAACGGATATAATTCAGTGCATTGCATTTGGTTAGTTTTATTAAAGACGGATGTAACTCAGTCCATTGCATTTGGTTAGGTTTATTAAAAACGGATATAACTCACTGCATTGCAGTTTGTTAGTTTTATTAAAAACGGATATAACTCACTGCATTGCAGTTTGTTAGTTTTATTAAAAACGGATATAATTCAGTGCATTGCATTTGGTTAGTTTTATTAAAGACGGATGTAACTCAGTCCATTGCATTTGGTTAGTTTTATTAAAAACGGATATAGCTCACTGCATTGCAGTTTGTTAGTTTTATTAAAAACGGATATAACTCAGTGCATTGCATTTGGTTAGTTTTATTAAAAACGGATATAATTCAGTGCATTGCATTTGGTTAGTTTTATTAAAGACGGATGTAACTCAGTCCATTGCATTTGGTTAGTTTTATTAAAAACGGATATAACTCACTGCATTGCAGTTTGTTAGTTTTATTAAAAACGGATATAACTCAGTGCATTGCATTTGGTTAGTTTTATTAAAAACGGATATAATTCAGTGCATTGCATTTGGTTAGTTTTATTAAAGACGGATGTAACTCAGTCCATTGCATTTGGTTAGTTTTATTAAAAACGGATATAACTCACTGCATTGCATTTTGTTAGTTTTATTAAAAACGGATATAACTCAGTGCATTGTATTTTGTTAGTTTTATTAAAAACTGATACAACTCAGTGCATTGCATTTTGTTAGTTTTATTAAAAACGGATATAACTCAGTGCATTGCATTCTGTTAGCTTTATTAAAAACGGATATAACTCAGTGCATTGCATTTGGTTAGTTTTATTAAAAACGGATATAACTCAGTGCATTGCATTTGGTTAGTTTTATTAAAAACGGATATAACTCAGTGCATTGTATTATGTTAGTTTTGTTAAAAACGGATGTAACTCAGTGCATTGTATTATGTTAGTTTTGTTAAAAACGGATATTATTCAGTGCATTGCATTTGGTTAGTTTTATTAAAAACGGATGTAACTCAGTGCATTGTATTGTGTTAGCTTTATTAAAAACGGATATAACTCAGTGCATTGCATTTGGTTAGTTTTATTAAAAACGGATATAATTCAGTGCATTGCATTTGGTTAGTTTTATTAAAGACGGATGTAACTCAGTCCATTGCATTTGGTTAGTTTTATTAAAAACGGATATAACTCACTGCATTGCATTTTGTTAGTTTTATTAAAAACGGATATAACTCAGTGCATTGTATTTTGTTAGTTTTATTAAAAACTGATACAACTCAGTGCATTGCATTCTGTTAGTTTTATTAAAAACGGATATAACTCAGTGCATTGTATTATGTTAGTTTTATTAAAAACGGATATAACTCACTGCATTGCATTTTGTTAGTTTTATTAAAAACGGATATAACTCAGTGCATTGTATTATGTTAGCTTTATTAAAAACGGATATAACTAAGTGCATTGCAATTTGTTAGTTTTATTAAAAACGGATATAACTCAGTGCATTGCATTTGGTTAGTTTTATTAAAGACGGATGTAACTCAGTCCATTGCATTTGGTTAGTTTTATTAAAAACGGATATAACTCACTGCATTGCATTTTGTTAGTTTTATTAAAAACGGATATAACTCAGTGCATTGTATTGTGTTAGCTTTATTAAAAACGGATATAACTCAGTGCATTGCATTTGGTTAGTTTTATTAAAAACGGATATAATTCAGTGCATTGCATTTGGTTAGTTTTATTAAAGACGGATGTAACTCAGTCCATTGCATTTGGTTAGTTTTATTAAAAACGGATATAACTCACTGCATTGCATTTTGTTAGTTTTATTAAAAACGGATATAACTCAGTGCATTGTATTTTGTTAGTTTTATTAAAAACTGATACAACTCAGTGCATTGCATTCTGTTAGTTTTATTAAAAACGGATATAACTCAGTGCATTGTATTATGTTAGTTTTATTAAAAACGGATATAACTCACTGCATTGCATTTTGTTAGTTTTATTAAAAACGGATATAACTCAGTGCATTGTATTATGTTAGCTTTATTAAAAACGGATATAACTAAGTGCATTGCATTTTGTTAGTTTTATTAAAAACGGATATAACTCAGTGCATTGCATTTGGTTAGTTTTATTAAAGACGGATGTAACTCAGTCCATTGCATTTGGTTAGTTTTATTAAAAACGGATATAACTCACTGCATTGCAGTTTGTTAGTTTTATTAAAAACGGATATAACTCAGTGCATTGTATTGTGTTAGCTTTATTAAAAACGGATATAACTCAGTGCATTGCATTTGGTTAGTTTTATTAAAAACGGATATAATTCAGTGCATTGCATTTGGTTAGTTTTATTAAAGACGGATGTAACTCAGCCCATTGCATTTGGTTAGTTTTATTAAAAACGGATATAACTCACTGCATTGCATTTTGTTAGTTTTATTAAAAACGGATATAACTCAGTGCATTGCATTTGGTTAGTTTTATTAAAAACGGATATAACTCAGTGCATTGCATTTGGTTAGTTTTATTAAAAACGGATATAACTCAGTGCATTGTATTATGTTAGTTTTGTTAAAAACGGATGTAACTCAGTGCATTGTATTATGTTAGTTTTGTTAAAAACGGATATTATTCAGTGCATTGCATTTGGTTAGTTTTATTAAAAACGGATGTAACTCAGTGCATTGTATTGTGTTAGCTTTATTAAAAACGGATATAACTCAGTGCATTGCATTTGGTTAGTTTTATTAAAAACGGATATAATTCAGTGCATTGCATTTGGTTAGTTTTATTAAAGACGGATGTAACTCAGTCCATTGCATTTGGTTAGTTTTATTAAAAACGGATATAACTCACTGCATTGCATTTTGTTAGTTTTATTAAAAACGGATATAACTCAGTGCATTGTATTTTGTTAGTTTTATTAAAAACTGATACAACTCAGTGCATTGCATTCTGTTAGTTTTATTAAAAACGGATATAACTCAGTGCATTGTATTATGTTAGTTTTATTAAAAACGGATATAACTCAGTGCATTGTATTTTGTTAGTTTTATTAAAAACTGATACAACTCAGTGCATTGCATTCTGTTAGTTTTATTAAAAACGGATATAACTCAGTGCATTGTATTATGTTAGTTTTATTAAAAACGGATATAACTCAGTGCATTGTATTTTGTTAGTTTTATTAAAAACTGATAAAACTCACTGCATTGCATTTTGTTAGTTTTATTAAAAACGGATATAACTCAGTGCATTGTATTTTGTTAGTTTTATTAAAAACTGATACAACTCACTGCATTGCATTTTGTTAGTTTTATTAAAAACGGATATAACTCAGTGCATTGTATTTTGTTAGTTTTATTAAAAACTGATACAACTCAGTGCATTGCATTCTGTTAGTTTTATTAAAAACGGATATAACTCAGTGCATTGTATTATGTTAGTTTTATTAAAAACGGATATAACTCAGTGCATTGTATTTTGTTAGTTTTATTAAAAACTGATACAACTCAGTGCATTGCATTCTGTTAGTTTTATTAAAAACGGATATAACTCAGTGCATTGTATTATGTTAGTTTTATTAAAAACGGATATAACTCAGTGCATTGTATTTTGTTAGTTTTATTAAAAACTGATACAACTCAGTGCATTGCATTCTGTTAGTTTTATTAAAAACGGATATAACTCAGTGCATTGTATTATGTTAGTTTTATTAAAAACGGATATAACTCAGTGCATTGTATTTTGTTAGTTTTATTAAAAACTGATACAACTCACTGCATTGCATTTTGTTAGTTTTATTAAAAACGGATATAACTCAGTGCATTGTATTATGTTAGCTTTATTAAAAACGGATATAACTAAGTGCATTGCATTTTGTTAGTTTTATTAAAAACGGATATAACTCAGTGCATTGCATTTGGTTAGTTTTATTAAAGACGGATGTAACTCAGTCCATTGCATTTGGTTAGTTTTATTAAAAACGGATATAACTCACTGCATTGCAGTTTGTTAGTTTTATTAAAAACGGATATAACTCAGTGCATTGTATTGTGTTAGCTTTATTAAAAACGGATATAACTCAGTGCATTGCATTTGGTTAGTTTTATTAAAAACGGATATAATTCAGTGCATTGCATTTGGTTAGTTTTATTAAAGACGGATGTAACTCAGTCCATTGCATTTGGTTAGTTTTATTAAAAACGGATATAACTCACTGCATTGCATTTTGTTAGTTTTATTAAAAACGGATATAACTCAGTGCATTGTATTTTGTTAGTTTTATTAAAAACTGATACAACTCAGTGCATTGCATTCTGTTAGTTTTATTAAAAACGGATATAACTCAGTGCATTGTATTATGTTAGTTTTATTAAAAACGGATATAACTCACTGCATTGCATTTTGTTAGTTTTATTAAAAACGGATATAACTCAGTGCATTGTATTATGTTAGCTTTATTAAAAACGGATATAACTAAGTGCATTGCATTTTGTTAGTTTTATTAAAAACGGATATAACTCAGTGCATTGCATTTGGTTAGTTTTATTAAAGACGGATGTAACTCAGTCCATTGCATTTGGTTAGTTTTATTAAAAACTGATACAACTCAGTGCATTGCATTTGGTTAGTTTTATTAAAAACTGATATAACTCAGTGCATTGCATTTGGTTAGTTTTATTAAAAACTGATACAACTCACTGCATTGCATTTTGTTAGTTTTATTAAAAACGGATATAACTCAGTGCATTGTATTATGTTAGTTTTGTTAAAAACGGATGTAACTCAGTGCATTTCATTTTGTTAGTTTTATTAAAAACGGATATAACTCAGTGCATTGCATTTGGTTAGTTTTATTAAAAACTGATACAACTCACTGCATTGCATTTTGTTAGTTTTATTAAAAACGGATATAACTCAGTGCATTGTATTATGTTAGTTTTGTTAAAAACGGATATAACTCAGTGCATTGCATTTGGTTAGTTTTATTAAAAACTGATACAACTCACTGCATTGCATTTGGTTAGTTTTATTAAAAACTGATACAACTCAGTGCATTGCATTCTGTTAGCTTTATTAAAAACGGATATAACTCAGTGCATTGCATTTGGTTAGTTTTATTAAAAACGGATATAACTCAGTGCATTGCATTTTGTTAGTTTTATTAAAAACGGATATAACTCAGTGCATTGTATTATGTTAGTTTTGTTAAAAACGGATGTAACTCAGTGCATTTCATTTTGTTAGTTTTATTAAAAACGGATATAACTCAGTGCATTGCATTTGGTTAGTTTTATTAAAAACTGATACAACTCACTGCATTGCATTTTGTTAGTTTTATTAAAAACGGATATAACTCAGTGCATTGTATTATGTTAGTTTTGTTAAAAACGGATGTAACTCAGTGCATTTCATTTTGTTAGTTTTATTAAAAACGGATATAACTCAGTGCATTGCATTTGGTTAGTTTTATTAAAAACTGATACAACTCACTGCATTGCATTTTGTTAGTTTTATTAAAAACGGATATAACTCAGTGCATTGTATTATGTTAGTTTTGTTAAAAAGGGATATAACTCAGTGCATTGCATTTGGTTAGTTTTATTAAAAACTGATACAACTCACTGCATTGCATTTGGTTAGTTTTATTAAAAACTGATACAACTCAGTGCATTGCATTCTGTTAGCTTTATTAAAAACGGATATAACTCAGTGCATTGCATTTGGTTAGTTTTATTAAAAACTGATACAACTCACTGCATTGCATTTTGTTAGTTTTATTAAAAACGGATATAACTCAGTGCATTGTATTATGTTAGTTTTGTTAAAAACGGATATAACTCAGTGCATTGCATTTGGTTAGTTTTATTAAAAACGGATATAACTCAGTGCATTGCATTTGGTTAGTTTTATTAAAAACTGATACAACTCACTGCATTGCATTTTGTTAGTTTTATTAAAAACGGATATAACTCAGTGCATTGTATTATGTTAGTTTTGTTAAAAACGGATATAACTCAGTGCATTGCATTTGGTTAGTTTTATTAAAAACTGATACAACTCACTGCATTGCATTTGGTTAGTTTTATTAAAAACTGATACAACTCAGTGCATTGCATTCTGTTAGCTTTATTAAAAACGGATATAACTCAGTGCATTGCATTTGGTTAGTTTTATTAAAAACGGATATAACTCAGTGCATTGCATTTGGTTAGTTTTATTAAAAACTGATACAACTCACTGCATTGCATTTTGTTAGTTTTATTAAAAACGGATATAACTCAGTGCATTGTATTATGTTAGTTTTGTTAAAAACGGATGTAACTCAGTGCATTTCATTTTGTTAGTTTTATTAAAAACGGATATAATTCAGTGCATTGCATTTGGTTAGTTTTATTAAAGACGGATGTAACTCAGTCCATTGCATTTGGTTAGTTTTATTAAAAACGGATATAACTCAGTCCATTGCATTTGGTTAGTTTTATTAAAAACTGATACAACTCACTGCATTGCATTTTGTTAGTTTTATTAAAAACGGATATAACTCAGTGCATTGTATTATGTTAGTTTTGTTAAAAACGGATGTAACTCAGTGCATTTCATTTTGTTAGTTTTATTAAAAACGGATATAATTCAGTGCATTGCATTTGGTTAGTTTTATTAAAGACGGATGTAACTCAGTCCATTACATTTTGTTAGTTTTATTAAAAACGGATATAACTCAGTGCATTGTATTATGTTAGCTTTATTAAAAACGGATATAATTCAGTGCATTGCATTTGGTTAGTTTTATTAAAGACGGATGTAACTCAGTCCATTGCATTTGGTTAGTTTTATTAAAAACGGATATAACTCAGTGCATTGCATTTTGTTAGTTTTATTAAAAACGGATATAACTCAGTGCATTGTATTATGTTAGCTTTATTAAAAACGGATATAACTCAGTGCATTGCATTTGGTTAGTTTTATTAAAAACGGATATAACTCAGTGCATTGCATTTTGTTAGTTTTATTAAAAACGGATATAACTCAGTGCATTGTATTATGTTAGCTTTATTAAAAACGGATATAACTCAGTGCATTGCATTTGGTTAGTTTTATTAAAAACGGATATAACTCAGTGCATTGCATTTGGTTAGTTTTATTAAAAACGGATATAACTCAGTGCATTGCATTTTGTTAGTTTTATTAAAAACGGATATAACTCAGTGCATTGCATTTGGTTAGTTTTATTAAAAACGGATATAACTCAGTGCATTGCATTTGGTTAGTTTTATTAAAAACGGATATAACTCAGTGCATTGTATTATGTTAGTTTTGTTAAAAACGGATGTAACTCAGTGCATTTCATTTTGTTAGTTTTATTAAAAACGGATATAACTCAGTGCATTGCATTTGGTTAGTTTTATTAAAGACGGATGTAACTCAGTCCATTACATTTTGTTAGTTTTATTAAAAACGGATATAACTCAGTGCATTGTATTATGTTAGCTTTATTAAAAACGGATATAATTCAGTGCATTGCATTTGGTTAGTTTTATTAAAGACGGATGTAACTCAGTCCATTGCATTTGGTTAGTTTTATTAAAAACGGATATAACTCAGTGCATTGCATTTTGTTAGTTTTACTAAAAACGGATATAACTCAGTGCATTGTATTATGTTAGCTTTATTAAAAACGGATATAACTCAGTGCATTGCATTTGGTTAGTTTTATTAAAAACGGATATAACTCAGTGCATTGCATTTTGTTAGTTTTATTAAAAACGGATATAACTCAGTGCATTGTATTATGTTAGCTTTATTAAAAACGGATATAACTCAGTGCATTGCATTTGGTTAGTTTTATTAAAAACGGATATAACTCAGTGCATTGCATTTGGTTAGTTTTATTAAAAACGGATATAACTCAGTGCATTGCATTTTGTTAGTTTTATTAAAAACGGATATAACTCAGTGCATTGTATTATGTTAGCTTTATTAAAAACGGATATAACTCAGTGCATTGCATTTGGTTAGTTTTATTAAAAACGGATATAATTCAGTGCATTGCATTTGGTTAGTTTTATTAAAGACGGATGTAACTCAGTCCATTGCATTTGGTTAGTTTTATTAAAAACTGATACAACTCAGTGCATTGCATTCTGTTAGCTTTATTAAAAACGGATATAACTCAGTGCATTGCATTTGGTTAGTTTTATTAAAAACGGATATAACTCAGTGCATTGCATTTGGTTAGTTTTATTAAAAACGGATATAACTCAGTGCATTGCATTTGGTTAGTTTTATTAAAACGGATATAACTCAGTGCATTGTATTATGTTAGTTTTGTTAAAAACGGATGTAACTCAGTGCATTTCATTTTGCTAGTTTTATTAAAAACGGATATAATTCAGTGCATTGCATTTGGTTAGTTTTATTAAAAACGGCTATAACTCAGTGCATTGCATTTTGTTAGTTTTATTAAAAACGGATATAACTCAGTGCATTGTATTATGTTAGCTTTATTAAAAACGGATATAACTCAGTGCATTGCATTTGGTTAGTTTTATTAAAAACGGATATAACTCAGTGCATTGTATTATGTTAGTTTTGTTAAAAACGGATGTAACTCAGTGCATTGTATTATGTTAGTTTTGTTAAAAACGGATATTATTCAGTGCATTGCATTTGGTTAGTTTTATTAAAAACGGATGTAACTCAGTCCATTGCATTTGGTTAGTTTTATTAAAAACGGATATAACTCAGTGCATTGCATTTGGTTAGTTTTATTAAAAACGGATATAACTCAGTGCATTGCATTTTGTTAGTTTTATTAAAAACGGATATAACTCAGTGCATTGCATTTTGTTAGTTTTATTAAAAACGGATATAACTCAGTGCATTGCATTTTGTTAGTTTTATTAAAAACGGATATAACTCAGTGCATTGCATTTTGTTAGATTTATTAAAAACGGATATAACTCAGTGCATTGCATTTGGTTAGTTTTATTAAAAACGGATATAACTCAGTGCATTGCATTTTGTTAGTTTTATTAAAAACGGATATAACTCAGTGCATTGTATTATGTTAGCTTTATTAAAAACGGATATAATTCAGTGCATTGCATTTGGTTAGTTTTATTAAAGACGGATGTAACTCAGTCCATTGCATTTGGTTAGTTTTATTAAAAACGGATATAACTCAGTGCATTGCATTTTGTTAGTTTTACTAAAAACGGATATAACTCAGTGCATTGTATTATGTTAGCTTTATTAAAAACGGATATAACTCAGTGCATTGCATTTGGTTAGTTTTATTAAAAACGGATATAACTCAGTGCATTGCATTTTGTTAGTTTTATTAAAAACGGATATAACTCAGTGCATTGTATTATGTTAGCTTTATTAAAAACGGATATAACTCAGTGCATTGCATTTGGTTAGTTTTATTAAAAACGGATATAACTCAGTGCATTGCATTTGGTTAGTTTTATTAAAAACGGATATAACTCAGTGCATTGCATTTTGTTAGTTTTATTAAAAACGGATATAACTCAGTGCATTGTATTATGTTAGCTTTATTAAAAACGGATATAACTCAGTGCATTGCATTTGGTTAGTTTTATTAAAAACGGATATAATTCAGTGCATTGCATTTGGTTAGTTTTATTAAAGACGGATGTAACTCAGTCCATTGCATTTGGTTAGTTTTATTAAAAACTGATACAACTCAGTGCATTGCATTCTGTTAGCTTTATTAAAAACGGATATAACTCAGTGCATTGCATTTGGTTAGTTTTATTAAAAACGGATATAACTCAGTGCATTGCATTTGGTTAGTTTTATTAAAAACGGATATAACTCAGTGCATTGCATTTGGTTAGTTTTATTAAAACGGATATAACTCAGTGCATTGTATTATGTTAGTTTTGTTAAAAACGGATGTAACTCAGTGCATTTCATTTTGCTAGTTTTATTAAAAACGGATATAATTCAGTGCATTGCATTTGGTTAGTTTTATTAAAAACGGCTATAACTCAGTGCATTGTATTTGGTTAGTTTTATTAAAAACGGATGTAACTCAGTGCATTGTATTATGTTAGCTTTATTAAAAACGGATATAACTCAGTGCATTGCATTTGGTTAGTTTTATTAAAAACGGATATAACTCAGTGCATTGTATTATGTTAGTTTTGTTAAAAACGGATGTAACTCAGTGCATTTCATTTTGCTAGTTTTATTAAAAACGGATATAATTCAGTGCATTGCATTTGGTTAGTTTTATTAAAAACGGATATAACTCAGTGCATTGCATTTTGTTAGTTTTATTAAAAACGGATATAACTCAGTGCATTGTATTATGTTAGCTTTATTAAAAACGGATATAACTCAGTGCATTGCATTTGGTTAGTTTTATTAAAAACGGATATAACTCAGTGCATTGCATTTGGTTAGTTTTATTAAAAACGGATATAACTCAGTGCATTGCATTTTGTTAGTTTTATTAAAAACGGCTATAACTCAGTGCATTGTATTATGTTAGTTTTATTAAAAACGGATATAACTCAGTGCATTGTATTATGTTAGCTTTATTAAAAACGGATATAACTCAGTGCATTGCATTTGGTTAGTTTTATTAAAAACGGATATAATTCAGTGCATTGCATTTGGTTAGTTTTATTAAAGACGGATGTAACTCAGTCCATTGCATTTGGTTAGTTTTATTAAAAACTGATACAACTCAGTGCATTGCATTCTGTTAGCTTTATTAAAAACGGATATAACTCAGTGCATTGCATTTGGTTAGTTTTATTAAAAACGGATATAACTCAGTGCATTGCATTTGGTTAGTTTTATTAAAAACGGATATAACTCAGTGCATTGTATTATGTTAGTTTTGTTAAAAACGGATGTAACTCAGTGCATTGTATTATGTTAGTTTTGTTAAAAACGGATATTATTCAGTGCATTGCATTTGGTTAGTTTTATTAAAAACGGATGTAACTCAGTCCATTGCATTTGGTTAGTTTTATTAAAAACGGATATAACTCACTGCATTGCAGTTTGTTAGTTTTATTAAAAACGGATATAACTCAGTGCATTGTATTGTGTTAGCTTTATTAAAAACGGATATAACTCAGTGCATTGCATTTGGTTAGTTTTATTAAAAACGGATATAATTCAGTGCATTGCATTTGGTTAGTTTTATTAAAGACGGATGTAACTCAGTCCATTGCATTTGGTTAGTTTTATTAAAAACGGATATAACTCACTGCATTGCATTTTGTTAGTTTTATTAAAAACGGATATAACTCAGTGCATTGTATTTTGTTAGTTTTATTAAAAACTGATACAACTCAGTGCATTGCATTCTGTTAGTTTTATTAAAAACGGATATAACTCAGTGCATTGTATTATGTTAGTTTTATTAAAAACGGATATAACTCACTGCATTGCATTTGGTTAGTTTTATTAAAAACGGATATAACTCAGTGCATTGTATTATGTTAGCTTTATTAAAAGCGGATATAACTAAGTGCATTGCATTTTGTTAGTTTTATTAAAAACGGATATAACTCAGTGCATTGCATTTGGTTAGTTTTATTAAAGACGGATGTAACTCAGTCCATTGCATTTGGTTAGTTTTATTAAAAACTGATACAACTCAGTGCATTGCATTTGGTTAGTTTTATTAAAAACTGATACAACTCCCTGCATTGCATTTTGTTAGTTTTATTAAAAACGGATATAACTCAGTGCATTGCATTTGGTTAGTTTTATTAAAAACGGATATAACTCAGTGCATTGCATTTGGTTAGTTTTATTAAAAACTGATACAACTCACTGCATTGCATTTTGTTAGTTTTATTAAAAACGGATATAACTCAGTGCATTGTATTATATTAGTTTTGTTAAAAACGGATATAATTCAGTGCATTGCATTTGGTTAGTTTTATTAAAAACGGATGTAACTCAGTCCATTGCATTTGGTTAGTTTTATTAAAAACGGATATAACTCACTGCATTGCATTTGGTTAGTTTTATTAAAGACGGATGTAACTCAGTCCATTGTATTTGGTTAGTTTTATTAAAAACTGATACAACTCCCTGCATTGCATTTTGTTAGTTTTATTAAAAACGGATATAACTCAGTGCATTGCATTTTGTTAGTTTTATTAAAAACGGATATAACTCAGTGCATTACACTTGGTTAGTTTTATTAAAAACGGATGTACCTCAGTCCATTGCATTTGGTTAGTTTTATTTAAAACTGATACAACTCACTGCATTGCATTTTGTTAGTTTTATTAAAAACGGATATACCTCAGTGCATTGTATTATGTTAGTTTTGTTAAAAACGAATGTAACTCAGTGCATTTCGTTTTGTTAGTTTTATTAAAAACGGATATAATTCAGTGCATTGCATTTGGTTAGTTTTATTAAAGACGGATGTAACTCAGTGCATTGCATTTGGTTAGTTTTATTAAAAACGGATATAACTCAGTGCATTGCATTTGGTTAGTTTTATTAAAGACGGATGTAACTCAGTGCATTGCATTTGGTTAGTTTTATTAAAAACTGATACAAATCACTGCATTGCATTTGGTTAGTTTTATTAAAAACGGATGTAACTCAGTCCATTGCATTTGGTTAGTTTTATTAAAAACGGATATAACTCAGTGCATTGCATTTGGTTAGTTTCATTAAAGACGGATGTAACTCAGTGCATTGCATTTGGTTAGTTTTATTAAAAACGGATATAACTCAGTGCATTGCATTTGGTTAGTTTTATTAAAAACGGATGTAACTCAGTGCATTGCATTTGGTTAGTTTTATTAAAAACTGATACAACTCAGTGCATTGCATTCTGTTAGCTTTATTAAAAACGGATATAACTCAGTGCATTGCATTTGGTTAGTTTTATTAAAAACGTATATAACTCAGTGCATTGCATTTGGTTAGTTTTATTAAAAACTGATACAACTCACTGCATTGCATTTTGTTAGTTTTATTAAAAACGGATATAACTCAGTGCATTGTATTATGTTAGTTTTGTTAAAAACGGATGTAACTCAGTGCATTTCGTTTTGTTAGTTTTATTAAAAACGGATATAATTCAGTGCATTGCATTTGGTTAGTTTTATTAAAGACGGATGTAACTCAGTGCATTGCATTTGGTTAGTTTTATTAAAAACGGATATAACTCAGTGCATTGCATTTGGTTAGTTTTATTAAAGACGGATGTAACTCAGTGCATTGCATTTGGTTAGTTTTATTAAAAACTGATACAACTCACTGCATTGCATTTGGTTAGTTTTATTAAAAACGGATGTAACTCAGTGCATTGCATTTGGTTAGTTTTATTAAAAACTGATACAACTCACTGCATTGCATTTGGTTAGTTTTATTAAAAACGGATATAACTCAGTGCATTGCATTTGGTTAGTTTTATTAAAGACGGATGTTACTCAGTGCATTGCATTTGGTTAGTTTTATTAAAAACTGATACAACTCACTGCATTGCATTTGGTTAGTTTTATTAAAAACTGATACAACTCACTGCATTGCATTTGGTTAGTTTTATTAAAAACGGATATAACTCAGTGCATTGTATTATGTTAGTTTTGTTAAAAACGGATGTAACTCAGTGCATTTCGTTTTGTTAGTTTTATTAAAAACGGATATAATTCAGTGCATTGCATTTGGTTAGTTTTAATAAAGACGGATGTAACTCAGTGCATTGCATTTGGTTAGTTTTATTAAAAACGGATGTAACTCAGTGCATTGCATTTGGTTAGTTTTATTAAAAACTGATACAACTCACTGCATTGCATTTGGTTAGTTTTATTAAAAACGGATATAACTCAGTGCATTGCATTTGGTTAGTTTTATTAAAGACGGATGTAACTCAGTGCATTGCATTTGGTTAGTTTTATTAAAAACTGATACAACTCACTGCATTGCATTTTGTTAGTTTTATTAAAAACGGATATAACTCAGTGCATTGTATTATGTTAGTTTTGTTAAAAACGGATGTAACTCAGTGCATTTCGTTTTGTTAGTTTTATTAAAAACGGATATAATTCAGTGCATTGCATTTGGTTAGTTTTATTAAAGACGGATGTAACTCAGTGCATTGCATTTGGTTAGTTTTATTAAAAACGGATATAACTCAGTGCATTGCATTTGGTTAGTTTTATTAAAGACGGATGTAACTCAGTGCATTGCATTTGGTTAGTTTTATTAAAAACTGATACAACTCACTGCATTGCATTTGGTTAGTTTTATTAAAAACGGATATAACTCAGTGCATTGCATTTGGTTAGTTTTATTAAAGACGGATGTAACTCAGTGCATTGCATTTGGTTAGTTTTATTAAAAACTGATACAACTCACTGCATTGCATTTGGTTAGTTTTATTAAAAACGGATGTAACTCAGTGCATTGCATTTGGTTAGTTTTATTAAAGACGGATGTAACTCAGTGCATTGCATTTGGTTAGTTTTATTAAAAACTGATACAACTCACTGCATTGCATTTGGTTAGTTTTATTAAAAACGGATGTAACTCAGTGCATTGCATTTGGTTAGTTTTATTAAAAACTGATACAACTCACTGCATTGCATTTTGTTAGTTTTATTAAAAACGGATATAACTCAGTGCATTGTATTATGTTAGTTTTGTTAAAAACGGATGTAACTCAGTGCATTTCGTTTTGTTAGTTTTATTAAAAACGGATATAATTCAGTGCATTGCATTTGGTTAGTTTTATTAAAGACGGATGTAACTCAGTGCATTGCATTTGGTTAGTTTTATTAAAAACGGATATAACTCAGTGCATTGCATTTGGTTAGTTTTATTAAAGACGGATGTAACTCAGTGCATTGCATTTGGTTAGTTTTATTAAAGACGGATGTAACTCAGTGCATTGCATTTGGTTAGTTTTATTAAAAACTGATACAACTCACTGCATTGCATTTTGTTAGTTTTATTAAAAACGGATATAACTCAGTGCATTGTATTATGTTAGTTTTGTTAAAAACGGATGTAACTCAGTGCATTTCGTTTTGTTAGTTTTATTAAAAACGGATATAATTCAGTGCATTGCATTTGGTTAGTTTTATTAAAGACGGATGTAACTCAGTGCATTGCATTTGGTTAGTTTTATTAAAAACGGATATAACTCAGTGCATTGCATTTGGTTAGTTTTATTAAAGACGGATGTAACTCAGTGCATTGCATTTGGTTAGTTTTATTAAAAACTGATACAACTCACTGCATTGCATTTGGTTAGTTTTATTAAAAACGGATATAACTCAGTGCATTGCATTTGGTTAGTTTTATTAAAGACGGATGTAACTCAGTGCATTGCATTTGGTTAGTTTTGTTAAAAACTGATACAACTCACTGCATTGCATTTGGTTAGTTTTATTAAAAACGGATGTAACTCAGTGCATTGCATTTGGTTAGTTTTATTAAAGACGGATGTAACTCAGTGCATTGCATTTGGTTAGTTTTATTAAAAACTGATACAACTCACTGCATTGCATTTGGTTAGTTTTATTAAAAACGGATGTAACTCAGTGCATTGCATTTGGTTAGTTTTATTAAAAACTGATACAACTCACTGCATTGCATTTTGTTAGTTTTATTAAAAACGGATATAACTCAGTGCATTGTATTATGTTAGTTTTGTTAAAAACGGATGTAACTCAGTGCATTTCGTTTTGTTAGTTTTATTAAAAACGGATATAATTCAGTGCATTGCATTTGGTTAGTTTTATTAAAGACGGATGTAACTCAGTGCATTGCATTTGGTTAGTTTTATTAAAAACGGATATAACTCAGTGCATTGCATTTGGTTAGTTTTATTAAAGACGGATGTAACTCAGTGCATTGCATTTGGTTAGTTTTATTAAAAACTGATACAACTCACTGCATTGCATTTGGTTAGTTTTATTAAAAACGGATGTAACTCAGTCCATTGCATTTGGTTAGTTTTATTAAAAACGGATATAACTCAGTGCATTGCATTTGGTTAGTTTTATTAAAGACGGATGTAACTCAGTGCATTGCATTTGGTTAGTTTTATTAAAAACTGATACAACTCACTGCATTGCATTTGGTTAGTTTTATTAAAAACTGATACAACTCAGTGCATTGCATTCTGTTAGCTTTATTAAAAACGGATATAACTCAGTGCATTGCATTTGGTTAGTTTTATTAAAAACGTATATAACTCAGTGCATTGCATTTGGTTAGTTTTATTAAAAACTGATACAACTCACTGCATTGCATTTTGTTAGTTTTATTAAAAACGGATATAACTCAGTGCATTGTATTATGTTAGTTTTGTTAAAAACGGATGTAACTCAGTGCATTTCATTTTGCTAGTTTTATTAAAAACGGATATAATTCAGTGCATTGCATTTGGTTAGTTTTATTAAAGACGGATGTAACTCAGTCCATTGCATTTTGTTAGTTTTATTAAAAACGGATATAACTCAGTGCATTGCATTTTGTTAGTTTTATTAAAAACGGATATAACTCAGTGCATTGTATTATGTTAGCTTTATTAAAAACGGATATAACTCAGTGCATTGCATTTGGTTAGTTTTATTAAAAACGGATATAATTCAGTGCATTGCATTTGGTTAGTTTTATTAAAGACGGATGTAACTCAGTCCATTGCATTTGGTTAGTTTTATTAAAAACGGATATAACTCAGTGCATTGCATTTTGTTAGTTTTATTAAAAACGGATATAACTCAGTGCATTGTATTATGTTAGCTTTATTAAAAACGGATATAACTCAGTGCATTGCATTTGGTTAGTTTTATTAAAAACGGATATAATTCAGTGCATTGCATTTGGTTAGTTTTATTAAAAACTGATACAACTCACTGCATTGCATTTGGTTAGTATTATTAAAAACTGATACAACTCACTGCATTGCATTTGGTTAGTTTTATTAAAAACGGATGTAACTCAGTGCATTGCATTTGGTTAGTTTTATTAAAAACTGATACAACTCAGTGCATTGCATTCTGTTAGCTTTATTAAAAACGGATATAACTCAGTGCATTGCATTTGGTTAGTTTTATTAAAAACGTATATAACTCAGTGCATTGCATTTGGTTAGTTTTATTAAAAACTGATACAACTCACTGCATTGCATTTTGTTAGTTTTATTAAAAACGGATATAACTCAGTGCATTGTATTATGTTAGTTTTGTTAAAAACGGATGTAACTCAGTGCATTTCATTTTGCTAGTTTTATTAAAAACGGATATAATTCAGTGCATTGCATTTGGTTAGTTTTATTAAAAACGGATATAACTCAGTGCATTGCATTTTGTTAGTTTTATTAAAAACGGATATAACTCAGTGCATTGTATTATGTTAGCTTTATTAAAAACGGATATAACTCAGTGCATTGTATTATGTTAGTTTTGTTAAAAACGGATGTAACTCAGTGCATTTCATTTTGCTAGTTTTATTAAAAACGGATATAATTCAGTGCAATGCATTTGGTTAGTTTTATTAAAAACTGATACAACTCACTGCATTGCATTTGGTTAGTTTTATTAAAAACGGATGTAACTCAGTGCATTGCATTTGGTTAGTTTTATTAAAAACTGATACAACTCAGTGCATTGCATTCTGTTAGCTTTATTAAAAACGGATATAACTCAGTGCATTGCATTTGGTTAGTTTTATTAAAAACGTATATAACTCAGTGCATTGCATTTGGTTAGTTTTATTAAAAACTGATACAACTCACTGCATTGCATTTTGTTAGTTTTATTAAAAACGGATATAACTCAGTGCATTGTATTATGTTAGTTTTGTTAAAAACGGATGTAACTCAGTGCATTTCATTTTGCTAGTTTTATTAAAAACGGATATAATTCAGTGCATTGCATTTGGTTAGTTTTATTAAAGACGGATGTAACTCAGTCCATTGCATTTTGTTAGTTTTATTAAAAACGGATATAACTCAGTGCATTGCATTTTGTTAGTTTTATTAAAAACGGATATAACTCAGTGCATTGTATTATGTTAGCTTTATTAAAAACGGATATAACTCAGTGCATTGCATTTGGTTAGTTTTATTAAAAACGGATATAATTCAGTGCATTGCATTTGGTTAGTTTTATTAAAGACGGATGTAACTCAGTCCATTGCATTTGGTTAGTTTTATTAAAAACGGATATAACTCAGTGCATTGCATTTTGTTAGTTTTATTAAAAACGGATATAACTCAGTGCATTGTATTATGTTAGCTTTATTAAAAACGGATATAACTCAGTGCATTGCATTTGGTTAGTTTTATTAAAAACGGATATAATTCAGTGCATTGCATTTGGTTAGTTTTATTAAAGACGGATGTAACTCAGTCCATTGCATTTGGTTAGCTTTATTAAAAACTGATACAACTCAGTGCATTGCATTCTGTTAGCTTTATTAAAAACGGATATAACTCAGTGCATTGCATTTGGTTAGTTTTATTAAAAACGGATATAACTCAGTGCATTGCATTTGGTTAGTTTTATTAAAAACTGATACAACTCACTGCATTGCATTTTGTTAGTTTTATTAAAAACGGTTATAACTCAGTGCATTGTATTATGTTAGTTTTGTTAAAAACGGATATAATTCAGTGCATTGCATTTGGTTAGTTTTATTAAAAACGGATGTAACTCAGTCCATTGCATTTGGTTAGTTTTATTAAAAACGGATATAACTCACTGCATTGCAGTTTGTTAGTTTTATTAAAAACGGATATAACTCAGTGCATTGTATTGTGTTAGCTTTATTAAAAACGGATATAACTCAGTGCATTTCATTTGGTTAGTTTTATTAAAAACGGATATAATTCAGTGCATTGCATTTGGTTAGTTTTATTAAAGACGGATGTAACTCAGTCCATTGCATTTGGTTAGTTTTATTAAAAACGGATATAACTCACTGCATTGCATTTTGTTAGTTTTATTAAAAACGGATATAACTCAGTGCATTGTATTTTGTTAGTTTTATTAAAAACTGATACAACTCAGTGCATTGCAGTCTGTTAGTTTTATTAAAAACGGATATAACTCAGTGCATTGTATTATGTTAGCTTTATTAAAAATGGATATAACTCACTGCATTGCATTTTGTTAGTTTTATTAAAAACTGATACAACTCAGTGCATTGCAGTCTGTTAGTTTTATTAAAAACGGATATAACTCAGTGCATTGTATTATGTTAGTTTTATTAAAAACGGATATAACTCACTGCATTGCATTTTGTTAGTTTTATTAAAAACGGATATAACTCAGTGCATTGTATTATGTTAGCTTTATTAAAAACGGATATAACTCACTGCATTGCATTTTTTTAGTTTTATTAAAAACTGATACAACTCAGTGCATTGCAGTCTGTTAGTTTTATTAAAAACGGATATAACTCAGTGCGTTGTATTATGTTAGCTTTATTAAAAACGGATATAACTCAGTGCATTGTATTTTGTTAGTTTTATTAAAAACTAATACAACTCAGTGCATTGCAGTCTGTTAGTTTTATTAAAAACGGATATAACTCAGTGCATTGTATTATGTTAGTTTTATTAAAAATGGATATAACTCACTGCATTGCATTTTGTTAGTTTTATTAAAAACTGATACAACTCAGT
Source organism: Ceratitis rosa (assembly GCA_037013455.1). NCBI lineage: Eukaryota > Metazoa > Arthropoda > Insecta > Diptera > Tephritidae > Ceratitis > Ceratitis rosa. Next base: position 472,423 of record JAWMAG010000045.1, on the reverse strand, counting down.
GCATTGCAGTCTGTTAGTTTTATTAAAAATGGATATAACTCAGTGCGTTGTATTATGTTAGCTTTATTAAAAATGGATATAACTCACTGCATTGCATTTTTTTAGTTTTATTAAAAACTGATACAACTCAGTGCATTGCAGTCTGTTAGTTTTATTAAAAACGGATATAACTCAGTGCGTTGTATTATGTTAGCTTTATTAAAAACGGATATAACTCAGTGCATTGTATTTTGTTAGTTTTATTAAAAACTGATACAACTCAGTGCATTGCAGTCTGTTAGTTTTATTAAAAACGGATATAACTCAGTGCGTTGTATTATGTTAGCTTTATTAAAAACGGATATAACTCAGTGCATTGTATTTTGTTAGTTTTATTAAAAACTGATACAACTCAGTGCATTGCAGTCTGTTAGTTTTATTAAAAACGGATATAACTCAGTGCGTTGTATTATGTTAGCTTTATTAAAAATGGATATAACTCACTGCATTGCATTTTGTTAGTTTTATTAAAAACTGATACAACTCAGTGCATTGCAGTCTGTTAGTTTTATTAAAAACGGATATAACTCAGTGCGTTGTATTATGTTAGCTTTATTAAAAACGGATATAACTCAGTGCATTGTATTTTTTTAGTTTTATTAAAAACTGATACAACTCAGTGCATTGCAGTCTGTTAGTTTTATTAAAAACGGATATAACTCAGTGCATTGTATTATGTTAGTTTTATTAAAAATGGATATAACTCACTGCATTGCATTTTGTTAGTTTTATTAAAAACTGATACAACTCAGTGCATTGCAGTCTGTTAGTTTTATTAAAAACGGATATAACTCAGTGCGTTGTATTATGTTAGCTTTATTAAAAATGGATATAACTCACTGCATTGCATTTTGTTAGTTTTATTAAAAACTGATACAACTCAGTGCATTGCAGTCTGTTAGTTTTATTAAAAACGGATATAACTCAGTGCGTTGTATTATGTTAGCTTTATTAAAAACGGATATAACTCAGTGCATTGCATTTTGTTAGTTTTATTAAAAACTGATACAACTCAGTGCATTGCAGTCTGTTAGTTTTATTAAAAACGGATATAACTCAGTGCATTGTATTTTGTTAGTTTTATTAAAAACTGATACAACTCAGTGCATTGCAGTCTGTTAGTTTTATTAAAAACGGATATAACTCAGTGCGTTGTATTATGTTAGCTTTATTAAAAATGGATATAACTCACTGCATTGCATTTTGTTAGTTTTATTAAAAACTGATACAACTCAGTGCATTGCAGTCTGTTAGTTTTATTAAAAACGGATATAACTCAGTGCGTTGTATTATGTTAGCTTTATTAAAAACGGATATAACTCAGTGCATTGTATTTTTTTAGTTTTATTAAAAACTGATACAACTCAGTGCATTGCAGTCTGTTAGTTTTATTAAAAACGGATATAACTCAGTGCATTGTATTATGTTAGTTTTATTAAAAATGGATATAACTCACTGCATTGCATTTTGTTAGTTTTATTAAAAACTGATACAACTCAGTGCATTGCAGTCTGTTAGTTTTATTAAAAACGGATATAACTCAGTGCGTTGTATTATGTTAGCTTTATTAAAAATGGATATAACTCACTGCATTGCATTTTTTTAGTTTTATTAAAAACTGATACAACTCAGTGCATTGCAGTCTGTTAGTTTTATTAAAAACGGATATAACTCAGTGCGTTGTATTATGTTAGCTTTATTAAAAACGGATATAACTCAGTGCATTGTATTTTGTTAGTTTTATTAAAAACTGATACAACTCAGTGCATTGCAGTCTGTTAGTTTTATTAAAAACGGATATAACTCAGTGCGTTGTATTATGTTAGCTTTATTAAAAACGGATATAACTCAGTGCATTGCATTTTGTTAGTTTTATTAAAAACTGATACAACTCAGTGCATTGCAGTCTGTTAGTTTTATTAAAAACGGATATAACTCAGTGCGTTGTATTATGTTAGCTTTATTAAAAATGGATATAACTCACTGCATTGCATTTTGTTAGTTTTATTAAAAACTGATACAACTCAGTGCATTGCAGTCTGTTAGTTTTATTAAAAACGGATATAACTCAGTGCATTGTATTATGTTAGTTTTATTAAAAACGGATATAACTCACTGCATTGCATTTTGTTAGTTTTATTAAAAACGGATATAACTCAGTGCGTTGTATTATGTTAGCTTTATTAAAAACGGATATAACTCACTGCATTGCATTTTTTAGTTTTATTAAAAACTGATACAACTCAGTGCATTGCAGTCTGTTAGTTTTATTAAAAACGGATATAACTCAGTGCGTTGCATTATGTTAGCTTTATTAAAAACGGATATAACTCAGTGCATTGTATTTTGTTAGTTTTATTAAAAACTGATACAACTCAGTGCATTGCAGTCTGTTAGTTTTATTAAAAACGGATATAACTCAGTGCATTGTATTATGTTAGTTTTATTAAAAACGGATATAACTCACTGCATTGCATTTTGTTAGTTTTATTAAAAACGGATATAACTCAGTGCATTGTATTATGTTAGCTTTATTAAAAATGGATATAACTCACTGCATTGCATTTTGTTAGTTTTATTAAAAACTGATACAACTCAGTGCATTGCAGTCTGTCAGTTTTATTAAAAACGGATATAACTCAGTGCATTGTATTATGTTAGTTTTATTAAAAACGGATATAACTCACTGCATTGCATTTTGTTAGTTTTATTAAAAACGGATATAACTCAGTGCATTGTATTATGTTAGCTTTATTAAAAACGGATATAACTCACTGCATTGCATTTTTTTAGTTTTATTAAAAACTGATACAACTCAGTGCATTGCAGTCTGTTAGTTTTATTAAAAACGGATATAACTCAGTGCGTTGTATTATGTTAGCTTTATTAAAAACGGATATAACTCAGTGCATTGTATTATGTTAGTTTTGTTAAAAACGGATGTAACTCAGTGCATTTCATTTTGCTAGTTTTATTAAAAACGGATATAATTCAGTGCATTGCATTTGGTTAGTTTTATTAAAGACGGATGTAACTCAGTCCATTGCATTTGGTTAGTTTTATTAAAAACGGATATAACTCAGTGCATTGCATTTTGTTAGTTTTATTAAAAACGGATATAACTCAGTGCATTTTATTATGTTAGCTTTATTAAAAATGGATATAACTCACTGCATTGCATTTTGTTAGTTTTATTAAAAACTGATACAACTCAGTGCATTGCAGTCTGTTAGTTTTATTAAAAACGGATATAACTCAGTGCATTGTATTATGTTAGTTTTATTAAAAACGGATATAACTCACTGCATTGCATTTTGTTAGTTTTATTAAAAACGGATATAACTCAGTGCATTGTATTATGTTAGCTTTATTAAAAACGGATATAACTCACTGCATTGCATTTTTTTAGTTTTATTAAAAACTGATACAACTCAGTGCATTGCAGTCTGTTAGTTTTATTAAAAACGGATATAACTCAGTGCATTGTATTATGTTAGCTTTATTAAAAACGGATATAACTCAGTGCATTGTATTTTGTTAGTTTTATTAAAAACTGATACAACTCAGTGCATTGCAGTCTGTTAGTTTTATTAAAAACGGATATAACTCAGTGCATTGTATTATGTTAGTTTTATTAAAAACGGATATAGCTCACTGCATTGCATTTTGTTAGTTTTATTAAAAACGGATATAACTCAGTGCATTGCATTTGGTTAGTTTTATTAAAGACGGATGTAACTCAGTCCATTGCATTTGGTTAGTTTTATTAAAAACTGATACAACTCAGTGCATTGCATTCTGTTAGCTTTATTAAAAACGGATATAACTCAGTGCATTGCATTTGGTTAGTTTTATTAAAAACGGATATAACTCAGTGCGTTGCATATGGTTAGTTTTATTAAAAACTGATATAACTCGGTGCATTGCATTTGGTTAGTTTTATTAAAAACGGATATAACTCACTGCATTGCATTTTGTTAGTTTTATTAAAAACGGATATAACTCAGTGCATTGTATTATGTTAGTTTTATTAAAAACGGATGTAACTCAGTCCATTGCATTTGGTTAGTTTTATTAAAAACGGATATAACTCACTGCATTGTATTTGGTTAGTTTTATTAAAAACGAATGTAACTCAGTGCATTGCATTTGGTTAGTTTTATTAAAAACGGATATAACTCAGTGCATTGCATTTGGTTAGTTTTATTAAAAACTGATATAACTCAGTACATTGCATTTGGTTAGTTTTATTAAATACTGATACAACTCAGTGCATTGCATTTGGTTAGTTTTATTAAAAATTGATATAACTCAGTGCATTGCATTTGGTTAGTTTTATTTAAAACTGATATAACTCAGTGCATTGCATTTGGTTAGTTTTATTAAAAATTGATATATTTCAGTGCTTTGCATTTGGTTAGTTTTATTAAAAACTGATATAACTCAGTGCATTGCATTTTGATAGTTTTATTAAAAGCGGATATAACTCAGTGCATTTAATTTTGTTAGTTTTATTAAAAACGGATGTAACTCAGTCCATTGCATTTGGTTAGTTTTATTAAAAATTGATACAACTCACTGCATTGCATTTTGTTAGTTTTATTAAAAACGGATATAACTCAGTGCATTGCATTTTGTTAGTTTTATTAAAAACGGATATAACTCAGTGCATTACACTTGGTTAGTTTTATTAAAAACGGATGTAACTCAGTCCATTGCATTTGGTTAGTTTTATTTAAAACTGATACAACTCACTGCATTGCATTTTGTTAGTTTTATTAAAAACGGATATAACTCAGTGCATTGTATTATGTTAGTTTTGTTAAAAACGGATGTAACTCAGTGCATTTCATTTTGTTAGTTTTATTAAAAACGGATATAATTCAGTGCATTGCATTTGGTTAGTTTTATTAAAGACGGATGTAACTCAGTCCATTGCATTTGGTTAGTTTTATTAAAAACGGATATAACTCAGTGCATTGCATTTGGTTAGTTTTATTAAAAACTGATACAACTCACTGCATTGCATTTGGTTAGTTTTATTAAAAACGGATGTAACTCAGTGCATTGCATTTGGTTAGTTTTATTAAAAACTGATACAACTCAGTGCATTGCATTCTGTTAGCTTTATTAAAAACGGATATAACTCAGTGCATTGCATTTGGTTAGTTTTATTAAAAACTGATACAACTCACTGCATTGCATTTGGTTAGTTTTATTAAAAACGGATGTAACTCAGTGCATTGCATTTGGTTAGTTTTATTAAAAACTGATACAACTCAGTGCATTGCATTCTGTTAGCTTTATTAAAAACGGATATAACTCAGTGCATTGCATTTGGTTAGTTTTATTAAAGACGGATGTAACTCAGTCCATTGCATTTGGTTAGTTTTATTAAAAACGGATATAACTCAGTGCATTGCATTTGGTTAGTTTTATTAAAGACGGATGTAACTCAGTGCATTGCATTTGGTTAGTTTTATTAAAAACTGATACAACTCACTGCATTGCATTTGGTTAGTTTTATTAAAAACTGATACAACTCAGTGCATTGCATTCTGTTAGCTTTATTAAAAACGGATATAACTCAGTGCATTGCATTTGGTTAGTTTTATTAAAAACGGATATAACTCAGTGCATTGCATTTGGTTAGTTTTATTAAAAACTGATACAACTCACTGCATTGCATTTGGTTAGTTTTATTAAAAACTGATACAACTCAGTGCATTGCATTCTGTTAGCTTTATTAAAAACGGATATAACTCAGTGCATTGCATTTGGTTAGTTTTATTAAAAACGGATATAACTCAGTGCATTGCATTTGGTTAGTTTTATTAAAGACGGATGTAACTCAGTGCATTGCATTTGGTTAGTTTTATTAAAAACTGATACAACTCACTGCATTGCATTTGGTTAGTTTTATTAAAAACTGATACAACTCAGTGCATTGCATTTTGTTAGCTTTATTAAAAACGGATATAACTCAGTGCATTGCATTTGGTTAGTTTTATTAAAAACGGATATAACTCAGTGCATTGCATTTGGTTAGTTTTATTAAAGACGGATGTAACTCAGTGCATTGCATTTGGTTAGTTTTATTAAAGACGGATGTAACTCAGTGCATTGCATTTGGTTAGTTTTATTAAAGACGGATGTAACTCAGTGCATTGCATTTGGTTAGTTTTATTAAAAACTGATACAACTCACTGCATTGCATTTGGTTAGTTTTATTAAAAACTGATACAACTCAGTGCATTGCATTCTGTTAGCTTTATTAAAAACGGATATAACTCAGTGCATTGCATTTGGTTAGTTTTATTAAAAACGGATATAACTCAGTGCATTGCATTTGGTTAGTTTTATTAAAGACGGATGTAACTCAGTGCATTGCATTTGGTTAGTTTTATTAAAGACGGATGTAACTCAGTGCATTGCATTTGGTTAGTTTTATTAAAAACTGATACAACTCACTGCATTGCATTTGGTTAGTTTTATTAAAAACTGATACAACTCAGTGCATTGCATTCTGTTAGCTTTATTAAAAACGGATATAACTCAGTGCATTGCATTTGGTTAGTTTTATTAAAAACGGATATAACTCAGTGCATTGCATTTGGTTAGTTTTATTAAAGACGGATGTAACTCAGTGCATTGCATTTGGTTAGTTTTATTAAAAACTGATACAACTCACTGCATTGCATTTGGTTAGCTTTATTAAAAACGGATATAACTCAGTGCATTGCATTTGGTTAGTTTTATTAAAGACGGATGTAACTCAGTCCATTGCATTTGGTTAGTTTTATTAAAAACGGATATAACTCAGTGCATTGCATTTGGTTAGTTTTATTAAAGACGGATGTAACTCAGTGCATTGCATTTGGTTAGTTTTATTAAAAACTGATACAACTCACTGCATTGCATTTGGTTAGTTTTATTAAAAACTGATACAACTCAGTGCATTGCATTCTGTTAGCTTTATTAAAAACGGATATAACTCAGTGCATTGCATTTGGTTAGTTTTATTAAAAACGGATATAACTCAGTGCATTGCATTTGGTTAGTTTTATTAAAAACTGATACAACTCACTGCATTGCATTTGGTTAGTTTTATTAAAAACTGATACAACTCAGTGCATTGCATTCTGTTAGCTTTATTAAAAACGGATATAACTCAGTGCATTGCATTTGGTTAGTTTTATTAAAAACGGATATAACTCAGTGCATTGCATTTGGTTAGTTTTATTAAAGACGGATGTAACTCAGTGCATTGCATTTGGTTAGTTTTATTAAAAACTGATACAACTCAGTGCATTGCATTCTGTTAGCTTTATTAAAAACGGATATAACTCAGTGCATTGCATTCTGTTAGCTTTATTAAAAACGGATATAACTCAGTGCATTGCATTTGGTTAGTTTTATTAAAAACGGATATAACTCAGTGCATTGCATTTGGTTAGTTTTATTAAAAACTGATACAACTCACTGCATTGCATTTGGTTAGTTTTATTAAAAACTGATACAACTCAGTGCATTGCATTCTGTTAGCTTTATTAAAAACGGATATAACTCAGTGCATTGCATTTGGTTAGTTTTATTAAAAACGGATATAACTCAGTGCATTGCATTTGGTTAGTTTTATTAAAGACGGATGTAACTCAGTGCATTGCATTTGGTTAGTTTTATTAAAAACTGATACAACTCACTGCATTGCATTTGGTTAGTTTTATTAAAAACGGATATAACTCAGTGCATTGCATTTGGTTAGCTTTATTAAAAACGGATATAACTCAGTGCATTGCATTTGGTTAGTTTTATTAAAAACTGATACAACTCACTGCATTGCATTTTGTTAGTTTTATTAAAAACGGATATAACTCAGTGCATTGTATTATGTTAGTTTTATTAAAGACGGATGTAACTCAGTGCATTGCATTTGGTTAGTTTTATTAAAAACTGATACAACTCACTGCATTGCATTTGGTTAGTTTTATTAAAAACTGATACAACTCAGTGCATTGCATTCTGTTAGCTTTATTAAAAACGGATATAACTCAGTGCATTGCATTTGGTTAGTTTTATTAAAAACGGATATAACTCAGTGCATTGCATTTGGTTAGTTTTATTAAAAACTGATACAACTCAGTGCATTGCATTCTGTTAGCTTTATTAAAAACGGATATAACTCAGTGCATTGCATTTGGTTAGTTTTATTAAAAACGGATATAACTCAGTGCATTGCATTTGGTTAGTTTTATTAAAGACGGATGTAACTCAGTGCATTGCATTTGGTTAGTTTTATTAAAAACTGATACAACTCACTGCATTGCATTTGGTTAGTTTTATTAAAAACGGATGTAACTCTGTGCATTGCATTTGGCTAGTTTTATTAAAAACTGATACAACTCAGTGCATTGCATTCTGTTAGCTTTATTAAAAACGGATATAACTCAGTGCATTGCATTTGGTTAGTTTTATTAAAAACGGATATAACTCAGTGCGTTGCATATGGTTAGTTTTATTAAAAACTGATATAACTCGGTGCATTGCATTTGGTTAGTTTTATTAAAAACGGATATAACTCACTGCATTGCATTTTGTTAGTTTTATTAAAAACGGATATAACTCAGTGCATTGTATTATGTTAGTTTTATTAAAAACGGATGTAACTCAGTCCATTGCATTTGGTTAGTTTTATTAAAAACGGATATAACTCACTGCATTGTATTTGGTTAGTTTTATTAAAAACGAATGTAACTCAGTGCATTGCATTTGGTTAGTTTTATTAAAAACGGATATAACTCAGTGCATTGCATTTGGTTAGTTTTATTAAAAACTGATATAACTCAGTACATTGCATTTGGTTAGTTTTATTAAATACTGATACAACTCAGTGCATTGCATTTGGTTAGTTTTATTAAAAATTGATATAACTCAGTGCATTGCATTTGGTTAGTTTTATTTAAAACTGATATAACTCAGTGCATTGCATTTGGTTAGTTTTATTAAAAATTGATATATTTCAGTGCTTTGCATTTGGTTAGTTTTATTAAAAACTGATATAACTCAGTGCATTGCATTTTGATAGTTTTATTAAAAGCGGATATAACTCAGTGCATTTAATTTTGTTAGTTTTATTAAAAACGGATGTAACTCAGTCCATTGCATTTGGTTAGTTTTATTAAAAATTGATACAACTCACTGCATTGCATTTTGTTAGTTTTATTAAAAACGGATATAACTCAGTGCATTGCATTTTGTTAGTTTTATTAAAAACGGATATAACTCAGTGCATTACACTTGGTTAGTTTTATTAAAAACGGATGTAACTCAGTCCATTGCATTTGGTTAGTTTTATTTAAAACTGATACAACTCACTGCATTGCATTTTGTTAGTTTTATTAAAAACGGATATAACTCAGTGCATTGTATTATGTTAGTTTTGTTAAAAACGGATGTAACTCAGTGCATTTCATTTTGTTAGTTTTATTAAAAACGGATATAATTCAGTGCATTGCATTTGGTTAGTTTTATTAAAGACGGATGTAACTCAGTCCATTGCATTTGGTTAGTTTTATTAAAAACGGATATAACTCAGTGCATTGCATTTGGTTAGTTTTATTAAAAACTGATACAACTCACTGCATTGCATTTGGTTAGTTTTATTAAAAACGGATGTAACTCAGTGCATTGCATTTGGTTAGTTTTATTAAAAACTGATACAACTCAGTGCATTGCATTCTGTTAGCTTTATTAAAAACGGATATAACTCAGTGCATTGCATTTGGTTAGTTTTATTAAAAACTGATACAACTCACTGCATTGCATTTGGTTAGTTTTATTAAAAACGGATGTAACTCAGTGCATTGCATTTGGTTAGTTTTATTAAAAACTGATACAACTCAGTGCATTGCATTCTGTTAGCTTTATTAAAAACGGATATAACTCAGTGCATTGCATTTGGTTAGTTTTATTAAAGACGGATGTAACTCAGTCCATTGCATTTGGTTAGTTTTATTAAAAACGGATATAACTCAGTGCATTGCATTTGGTTAGTTTTATTAAAGACGGATGTAACTCAGTGCATTGCATTTGGTTAGTTTTATTAAAAACTGATACAACTCACTGCATTGCATTTGGTTAGTTTTATTAAAAACTGATACAACTCAGTGCATTGCATTCTGTTAGCTTTATTAAAAACGGATATAACTCAGTGCATTGCATTTGGTTAGTTTTATTAAAAACGGATATAACTCAGTGCATTGCATTTGGTTAGTTTTATTAAAAACTGATACAACTCACTGCATTGCATTTGGTTAGTTTTATTAAAAACTGATACAACTCAGTGCATTGCATTCTGTTAGCTTTATTAAAAACGGATATAACTCAGTGCATTGCATTTGGTTAGTTTTATTAAAAACTGATACAACTCACTGCATTGCATTTTGTTAGTTTTATTAAAAACGGATATAACTCAGTGCATTGTATTATGTTAGTTTTATTAAAGACGGATGTAACTCAGTGCATTGCATTTGGTTAGTTTTATTAAAAACTGATACAACTCACTGCATTGCATTTGGTTAGTTTTATTAAAAACTGATACAACTCAGTGCATTGCATTCTGTTAGCTTTATTAAAAACGGATATAACTCAGTGCATTGCATTTGGTTAGTTTTATTAAAAACGGATATAACTCAGTGCATTGCATTTGGTTAGTTTTATTAAAAACTGATACAACTCAGTGCATTGCATTCTGTTAGCTTTATTAAAAACGGATATAACTCAGTGCATTGCATTTGGTTAGTTTTATTAAAAACGGATATAACTCAGTGCATTGCATTTGGTTAGTTTTATTAAAGACGGATGTAACTCAGTGCATTGCATTTGGTTAGTTTTATTAAAAACTGATACAACTCACTGCATTGCATTTGGTTAGTTTTATTAAAAACTGATACAACTCAGTGCATTGCATTCTGTTAGCTTTATTAAAAACGGATATAACTCAGTGCATTGCATTTGGTTAGTTTTATTAAAAACGGATATAACTCAGTGCATTGCATTTGGTTAGTTTTATTAAAAACTGATACAACTCAGTGCATTGCATTCTGTTAGCTTTATTAAAAACGGATATAACTCAGTGCATTGCATTTGGTTAGTTTTATTAAAAACGGATATAACTCAGTGCATTGCATTTGGTTAGTTTTATTAAAGACGGATGTAACTCAGTGCATTGCATTTGGTTAGTTTTATTAAAAACTGATACAACTCACTGCATTGCATTTGGCTAGTTTTATTAAAAACTGATACAACTCAGTGCATTGCATTCTGTTAGCTTTATTAAAAACGGATATAACTCACTGCATTGCATTTGGTTAGTTTTATTAAAAACTGATATAACTCACTGCATTGCATTTGGTTAGTTTTATTAAAAATTGATATAACTCAGTGCATTGCATTTGGTTAGTTTTATTAAAAACTGATATAACTCAGTGCATTGCATTTGGTTAGTTTTATTAAAAACTGATACAACTCACTGCATTGCATTTGGTTAGTTTTATTAAAAACTGATACAACTCAGTGCATTGCATTCTGTTAGCTTTATTAAAAACGGATATAACTCAGTGCATTGCATTTGGTTAGTTTTATTAAAAACGGATATAACTCAGTGCATTGCATTTGGTTAGTTTTATTAAAAACTGATACAACTCACTGCATTGCATTTGGTTAGTTTTATTAAAAACTGATACAACTCAGTGCATTGCATTCTGTTAGCTTTATTAAAAACGGATATAACTCAGTGCATTGCATTTGGTTAGTTTTATTAAAAACGGATATAACTCAGTGCATTGCATTTGGTTAGTTTTATTAAAAACTGATACAACTCAGTGCATTGCATTCTGTTAGCTTTATTAAAAACGGATATAACTCAGTGCATTGCATTTGGTTAGTTTTATTAAAAACGGATATAACTCAGTGCATTGCATTTGGTTAGTTTTATTAAAGACGGATGTAACTCAGTGCATTGCATTTGGTTAGTTTTATTAAAAACTGATACAACTCAGTGCATTGCATTCTGTTAGCTTTATTAAAAACGGATATAACTCAGTGCATTGCATTTGGTTAGTTTTATTAAAAACGGATATAACTCAGTGCATTGCATTTGGTTAGTTTTATTAAAAACTGATACAACTCAGTGCATTGCATTCTGTTAGCTTTATTAAAAACGGATATAACTCAGTGCATTGCATTTGGTTAGTTTTATTAAAAACGGATATAACTCAGTGCATTGCATTTGGTTAGTTTTATTAAAAACTGATACAACTCACTGCATTGCATTTGGTTAGTTTTATTAAAAACTGATACAACTCAGTGCATTGCATTCTGTTAGCTTTATTAAAAACGGATATAACTCAGTGCATTGCATTTGGTTAGTTTTATTAAAAACGGATATAACTCAGTGCATTGCATTTGGTTATTTTTATTAAAAACTGATACAACTCACTGCATTGCATTTGGTTAGTTTTATTAAAAACTGATACAACTCAGTGCATTGCATTCTGTTAGCTTTATTAAAAACGGATATAACTCAGTGCATTGCATTTGGTTAGTTTTATTAAAGACGGATGTAACTCAGTGCATTGCATTTGGTTAGTTTTATTAAAAACTGATACAACTCAGTGCATTGCATTCTGTTAGCTTTATTAAAAACGGATATAACTCAGTGCATTGCATTTGGTTAGTTTTATTAAAAACTGATACAACTCACTGCATTGCATTTGGTTAGTTTTATTAAAAACTGATACAACTCAGTGCATTGCATTCTGTTAGCTTTATTAAAAACGGATATAACTCAGTGCATTGCATTTGGTTAGTTTTATTAAAAACGGATATAACTCAGTGCATTGCATTTGGTTAGTTTTATTAAAAACTGATACAACTCACTGCATTGCATTTGGTTAGTTTTATTAAAAACTGATACAACTCAGTGCATTGCATTCTGTTAGCTTTATTAAAAACGGATATAACTCAGTGCATTGCATTTGGTTAGTTTTATTAAAAACTGATACAACTCACTGCATTGCATTTGGTTAGTTTTATTAAAAACTGATACAACTCAGTGCATTGCATTCTGTTAGCTTTATTAAAAACGGATATAACTCAGTGCATTGCATTTGGTTAGTTTTATTAAAAACGGATATAACTCAGTGCATTGCATTTGGTTAGTTTTATTAAAAACTGATACAACTCACTGCATTGCATTTGGTTAGTTTTATTAAAAACTGATACAACTCAGTGCATTGCATTCTGTTAGCTTTATTAAAAACGGATATAACTCAGTGCATTGCATTTGGTTAGTTTTATTAAAAACGGATATAACTCAGTGCATTGCATTTGGTTAGTTTTATTAAAAACTGATACAACTCACTGCATTGCATTTGGTTAGTTTTATTAAAAACTGATACAACTCAGTGCATTGCATTCTGTTAGCTTTATTAAAAACGGATATAACTCAGTGCATTGCATTTGGTTAATTTTATTAAAGACGGATGTAACTCAGTGCATTGCATTTGGTTAGTTTTATTAAAAACTGATACAACTCAGTGCATTGCATTCTGTTAGCTTTATTAAAAACGGATATAACTCAGTGCATTGCATTTGGTTAGTTTTATTAAAAACTGATACAACTCACTGCATTGCATTTGGTTAGTTTTATTAAAAACTGATACAACTCAGTGCATTGCATTCTGTTAGCTTTATTAAAAACGGATATAACTCAGTGCATTGCATTTGGTTAGTTTTATTAAAAACGGATATAACTCAGTGCATTGCATTTGGTTAGTTTTATTAAAAACGGATATAACTCAGTGCATTGCATTTGGTTAGTTTTATTAAAAACTGATACAACTCACTGCATTGCATTTGGTTAGTTTTATTAAAAACTGATACAACTCAGTGCATTGCATTCTGTTAGCTTTATTAAAAACTGATACAACTCACTGCATTGCATTTGGTTAGTTTTATTAAAAACTGATACAACTCAGTGCATTGCATTCTGTTAGCTTTATTAAAAACGGATATAACTCAGTGCATTGCATTTGGTTAGTTTTATTAAAAACGGATATAACTCAGTGCATTGCATTTGGTTAGTTTTATTAAAAACTGATACAACTCACTGCATTGCATTTGGTTAGTTTTATTAAAAACTGATACAACTCAGTGCATTGCATTCTGTTAGCTTTATTAAAAACGGATATAACTCAGTGCATTGCATTTGGTTAGTTTTATTAAAAACGGATATAACTCAGTGCATTGCATTTGGTTAGTTTTATTAAAAACTGATACAACTCACTGCATTGCATTTGGTTAGTTTTATTAAAAACTGATACAACTCAGTGCATTGCATTCTGTTAGCTTTATTAAAAACGGATATAACTCAGTGCATTGCATTTGGTTAGTTTTATTAAAGACGGATGTAACTCAGTGCATTGCATTTGGTTAGTTTTATTAAAAACGGATATAACTCAGTGCATTACACTTGGTTAGTTTTATTAAAAACGGATGTACCTCAGTCCATTGCATTTGGTTAGTTTTATTTAAAACTGATACAACTCACTGCATTGCATTTGGTTAGTTTTATTAAAAACTGATACAACTCAGTGCATTGCATTCTGTTAGCTTTATTAAAAACGGATATAACTCAGTGCATTGCATTTGGTTAGTTTTATTAAAAACGGATATAACTCAGTGCATTGCATTTGGTTAGTTTTATTAAAAACTGATACAACTCACTGCATTGCATTTGGTTAGTTTTATTAAAAACTGATACAACTCAGTGCATTGCATTCTGTTAGCTTTATTAAAAACGGATATAACTCAGTGCATTGCATTTGGTTAGTTTTATTAAAGACGGATGTAACTCAGTGCATTGCATTTGGTTAGTTTTATTAAAAACTGATACAACTCAGTGCATTGCATTCTGTTAGCTTTATTAAAAACGGATATAACTCAGTGCATTGCATTTGGTTAGTTTTATTAAAAACTGATACAACTCACTGCATTGCATTTGGTTAGTTTTATTAAAAACTGATACAACTCAGTGCATTGCATTCTGTTAGCTTTATTAAAAACGGATATAACTCAGTGCATTGCATTTGGTTAGTTTTATTAAAAACGGATATAACTCAGTGCATTGCATTTGGTTAGTTTTATTAAAAACGGATATAACTCAGTGCATTGCATTTGGTTAGTTTTATTAAAAACTGATACAACTCACTGCATTGCATTTGGTTAGTTTTATTAAAAACTGATACAACTCAGTGCATTGCATTCTGTTAGCTTTATTAAAAACGGATATAACTCAGTGCATTGCATTTGGTTAGTTTTATTAAAGACGGATGTAACTCAGTGCATTGCATTTGGTTAGTTTTATTAAAAACTGATACAACTCAGTGCATTGCATTCTGTTAGCTTTATTAAAAACGGATATAACTCAGTGCATTGCATTTGGTTAGTTTTATTAAAAACGGATATAACTCAGTGCATTGCATTTGGTTAGTTTTATTAAAAACTGATACAACTCAGTGCATTGCATTCTGTTAGCTTTATTAAAAACGGATATAACTCAGTGCATTGCATTTGGTTAGTTTTATTAAAAACGGATATAACTCAGTGCATTGCATTTGGTTAGTTTTATTAAAAACGGATATAACTCAGTGCATTGCATTTGGTTAGTTTTATTAAAAACGGATATAACTCAGTGCATTGCATTTGGTTAGTTTTATTAAAAACTGATACAACTCAGTGCATTGCATTCTGTTAGCTTTATTAAAAACGGATATAACTCAGTGCATTGCATTTGGTTAGTTTTATTAAAAACGGATATAACTCAGTGCATTGCATTTGGTTAGTTTTATTAAAAACTGATACAACTCACTGCATTGCATTTGGTTCTTCTTCTTCTTTATTGGCGTTGGCACCGCTTACGCGATTATAGCCGAAGCAATTACAGCGCGCCATTCATCTTTTCTTTTCGCTGTTTGGCGCCAGTTGGAAATGCCAAGTGCACCCAGGTCACTCTCTACTTGATCTTTCCACCGGAGTGGAGGTCTTCCTCTTCCTCTGCTTCCACCAGCGGGTACTGCATCAAATATTTTCAAAGCTGGTGTGTTTTCATCCATTCGGACGACATGGCCTAGCCAGCGTAGCCGCTGTCTCTTCATTCGCTGAACTATGTCAATATCGTCGTATAGCTCGTACAGCTCATCGTTCCATCGTCTGCGGTATTCGCCGTTGCTAATGCGCAAAGGACCATAAATCGTTCGCAGAACTTTCCTCTCGAAGACTCCTAGAGCCGACTCATCAGATGTTGACATCGTCCACGCTTCTGCGCCATATATTAGGACCGGTATAATGAGCGACTTGTAGAGCTTGATTTTCGTTCGTCGAGAGAGGGCTTTGCTTTTCAATTGCCTACTCAGCCCAAAGTAGCACCTGTTGGCAAGAGTGATTCTGCGTTGGATTTCAAGGCTGACATTGTTGTTGGTATTAATGCTGGTTCCTAGATAGACGAAATTATCTACGACCTCGAAGTTATGACTGTCAACAGTGACGTGGGAGCCTAGTCGCGAATGCGATGACTGTTTGTTTGATGACAGGAGATATTTCGTCTTGCCCTCATTCACTACCAGACCCATTCGTTTCGCTTCTTTGTCAAGTCTGGAGAAAGCAGAACTCACGGCGCGGTTGTTGAGGCCAATAATGTCGATATCATCGGCGTACGCCAGCAGCTGTACACTCTTATAGAAGATTGTACCTTCTCTATTTAGTTCTGCAGCTCGTATTATTTTCTCCAGCATTAAATTAAAAAAGTCACACGATAAGGAATCACCCTGTCTGAAACCTCGTTTGGTATCGAACGGCTCGGAGAGGTCCTTCCCGATCCTGACGGAGCTTTTAGTGTTGCTTAACGTCAGTTTACTTAGCCGTATAAGTTTTGCGGGGATTCCAAATTCAGACATAGCGGCATAAAGGCAGCTCCTATTCGTGCTGTCGAAGGCGGCTTTAAAATCGACGAAAAGGTGGTGGGTGTCGATTCTCTTTTCACGGGTCTTTTCCAAGATTTGGCGTATGGTGAATATCTGGTCAATGGTTGAC
Source organism: Ceratitis rosa (assembly GCA_037013455.1). Lineage (NCBI taxonomy): Eukaryota > Metazoa > Arthropoda > Insecta > Diptera > Tephritidae > Ceratitis > Ceratitis rosa. Next base: position 455,233 of record JAWMAG010000045.1, on the reverse strand, counting down.
TTACCAGGTCTAAAGCCACACTGATAAGGTCCAATCAGTTTGTTGACAGTGGGCTTTAGTCTTTCACACAATACGCTTGATAAGACCTTATATGCGATGTTAAGAAGGCTTATTCCACGATAATTGGCGCAGACTGTGGGATCGCCTTTCTTGTGGATCGGGCAGAGCACACTTAAATTCCAATCGTCGGGCATGCTTTCATCCGACCATATTTTACAAAGGAGCTGATGCATGCACCTGATCAGCTCTTCGCCGCCGTGTTTGAATAGCTCGGCCGGTAATCCATCGGCCCCTGCCGCTTTGTTGTTTTTTAAGCGGACGATTGCTATTCGCACTTCTTCATAGTCGGGTAACGGAACAACTTTCCCATCGTCATCAATTGGAGTTTCGGGTTCACCATCTCCGCGTGTTTCCTGTTCACTGCCATTCAGCAGGCTGGAGAAGTGCTCCCTCCATAAATCGAGTATACTCTGGGCATCTGTCACTAGCTCACCTCCCTGGGTCCTACAAGAGTTCGCTCCGGTCTTGAAACCTTCTGTAAGTCGCCGTATCTTTTCATAGAATTTTCGAGCGTTACCCTTGTCGGCCAGCTTCTCAAGCTCCTCGTACTCGCGCATCTCGGCCTCTTTCTTTTTTTCTCTGCAGACGCGCCTTGCTTCCCTCTTCAGTTCTCGGTATCTATCCCACCCCGCACGTGTTGTGGTTGATCGCAAGGTTGCGAGGTAGGCAGTCTGTTTTCTCTCCACTGCGGCACGGCAATCCTCATCGTACCAGCTGTTTTTGCGACCTTTCCGAAATCCGATGGTTTCGTTTGCAGCTGTACGCAGGGAGTTTGCAATGCCGTCCCACAGTTCCCTTATACCGGGTTGCTGATGAGTGCTCTCAGAGAGCAGGTGTGCAAGTCGAGTAGAAAATCGCTCGGCAGTCTGTTGTGATTGCAGCTTTTCAACGTCGAACCTTCCTTGTGTTTGTTGATGGACGTTCTTCGATACACAGAGGCGCGTGCGTATCTTTGCTGCGACAAGATAGTGATCCGAGTCAATGTTGGGACCTCGGAACGTACGCACATCTAAAACACTGGATACATGTCTTCCGTCTATCACAACATGATCGATCTGGTTGGAAGTTTTCCGATCTGGAGACAGCCAAGTAGCTTGGTGAATTTTTTTGTGCTGGAATCTAGTGCTACAGACAACCATATTTCGGGCCCCGGCGAAGTCGATCAGCCTCAGACCATTTGGAGATGTTTCGTCGTGGAGACTGAATTTTCCGACAGTCGTACCAAAGATACCTTCTTTGCCCACCCTAGCGTTGAAGTCGCCAAGCACAATTTTGACGTCGTGTCGGGGGCAGCGCTCATAAGTGTGTTCGAGGCGCTCGTAAAAGGCATCTTTGGTCAAGTCATCCTTCTCTTCCGTCGGGGCGTGGGCACAAATTAGGGTGGTGTTGAAAAATTTTGTCTTGATGCGGATTGTGGCTAGACGTTCATCCACCGGAGTGAATGCCAGTACTCTGCGACGGAGTCTCTCTCCCACCACGAATCCGACACCAAATTTGCGCTCCTTTATATGGCCGCTGTAGTAAATCTCACAAGGACCCACCTTCTTCCGTCCTTGTCCCGTCCATCGCAATTCTTGGACGGCAGTGATGTCAGCCTTTAACTTTATGAGGACATCAACCAGCTGGGCAGCGGCACCTTCCCAATTAAGGGACCGGACATTCCAGGTGCATGCCCTAAAATCGTAATCCTTAAAACATTTGCGGGGGTCGTCATCAAAAGGGGGGTCTCTCATCCGAGGCTTATGTTGCTTTTTCATTGGGTTGTTTTTTCATGTGGTGGGTTCCAAACCCTACGCACAACCGCATGGGATTCGCCTTCTCACTTTAGCTCGCCTCCAAACGGATGTTCGTTGGCTTGCATTTGGTTAGTTTTATTAAAAACTGATACAACTCAGTGCATTGCATTCTGTTAGCTTTATTAAAAACGGATATAACTCAGTGCATTGCATTTGGTTAGTTTTATTAAAAACGGATATAACTCAGTGCATTGCATTTGGTTAGTTTTATTAAAAACTGATACAACTCACTGCATTGCATTTGGTTAGTTTTATTAAAAACTGATACAACTCAGTGCATTGCATTCTGTTAGCTTTATTAAAAACGGATATAACTCAGTGCATTGCATTTGGTTAGTTTTATTAAAAACGGATATAACTCAGTGCATTGCATTTGGTTAGTTTTATTAAAAACTGATACAACTCAGTGCATTGCATTCTGTTAGCTTTATTAAAAACGGATATAACTCAGTGCATTGCATTTGGTTAGTTTTATTAAAAACGGATATAACTCAGTGCATTGCATTTGGTTAGTTTTATTAAAGACGGATGTAACTCAGTGCATTGCATTTGGTTAGTTTTATTAAAAACTGATACAACTCACTGCATTGCATTTGGTTAGTTTTATTAAAAACGGATGTAACTCTGTGCATTGCATTTGGCTAGTTTTATTAAAAACTGATACAACTCAGTGCATTGCATTCTGTTAGCTTTATTAAAAACGGATATAACTCACTGCATTGCATTTGGTTAGTTTTATTAAAAACTGATACAACTCAGTGCATTGCATTCTGTTAGCTTTATTAAAAACGGATATAACTCAGTGCATTGCATTTGGTTAGTTTTATTAAAAACGGATATAACTCAGTGCATTGCATTTGGTTAGTTTTATTAAAGACGGATGTAACTCAGTGCATTGCATTTGGTTAGTTTTATTAAAAACTGATACAACTCACTGCATTGCATTTGGTTAGTTTTATTAAAAACTGATACAACTCAGTGCATTGCATTCTGTTAGCTTTATTAAAAACGGATATAACTCAGTGCATTGCATTTGGTTAGTTTTATTAAAAACGGATATAACTCAGTGCATTGCATTTGGTTAGTTTTATTAAAGACGGATGTAACTCAGTGCATTGCATTTGGTTAGTTTTATTAAAAACTGATACAACTCACTGCATTGCATTTGGTTAGTTTTATTAAAAACTGATACAACTCAGTGCATTGCATTCTGTTAGCTTTATTAAAAACGGATATAACTCAGTGCATTGCATTTGGTTAGTTTTATTAAAGACGGATGTAACTCAGTCCATTGCATTTGGTTAGTTTTATTAAAAACGGATATAACTCAGTGCATTGCATTTGGTTAGTTTTATTAAAGACGGATGTAACTCAGTGCATTGCATTTGGTTAGTTTTATTAAAAACTGATACAACTCACTGCATTGCATTTGGTTAGTTTTATTAAAAACTGATACAACTCAGTGCATTGCATTCTGTTAGCTTTATTAAAAACGGATATAACTCAGTGCATTGTATTATGTTAGTTTTGTTAAAAACGGATGTAACTAAGTGCATTTCATTTTGTTAGTTTTATTAAAAACGGATATAATTCAGTGCATTGCATTTGGTTAGTTTTATTAAAGACGGATGTAACTCAGTCCATTGCATTTGGTTAGTTTTATTAAAAACGTATATAACTCAGTGCATTGCATTTGGTTAGTTTTATTAAAAACTGATACAACTCACTGCATTGCATTTGGTTAGTTTTATTAAAAACGGATGTAACTCAGTGCATTGCATTTGGTTAGTTTTATTAAAAACTGATACAACTCAGTGCATTGCATTCTGTTAGCTTTATTAAAAACGGATATAACTCAGTGCATTGCATTTGGTTAGTTTTATTAAAAACGGATATAACTCAGTGCATTGCATTTGGTTAGTTTTATTAAAAACGGATGTAACTCAGTGCATTGCATTTGGTTAGTTTTATTAAAAACTGATACAACTCAGTGCATTGCATTCTGTTAGCTTTATTAAAAACGGATATAACTCAGTGCATTGCATTTGGTTAGTTTTATTAAAAACGGATATAACTCAGTGCATTGCATTTGGTTAGTTTTATTAAAAACGGATATAACTCAGTGCATTGCATTTTGTTAGTTTTATTAAAAACGGATATAACTCAGTGCATTACACTTGGTTAGTTTTATTAAAAACGGATGTAACTCAGTCCATTGCATTTGGTTAGTTTTATTTAAAACTGATACAACTCACTGCATTGCATTTTGTTAGTTTTATTAAAAACGGATATAACTCAGTGCATTGTATTATGTTAGTTTTGTTAAAAACGGATGTAACTCAGTGCATTTCATTTTGTTAGTTTTATTAAAAACGGATATAATTCAGTGCATTGCATTTGGTTAGTTTTATTAAAGACGGATGTAACTCAGTCCATTGCATTTGGTTAGTTTTATTAAAAACGGATATAACTCAGTGCATTGCATTTGGTTAGTTTTATTAAAAACTGATACAACTCACTGCATTGCATTTGGTTAGTTTTATTAAAAACGGATGTAACTCAGTGCATTGCATTTGGTTAGTTTTATTAAAAACTGATACAACTCAGTGCATTGCATTCTGTTAGCTTTATTAAAAACGGATGTAACTCAGTGCATTGCATTTGGTTAGTTTTATTAAAAACTGATACAACTCACTGCATTGCATTTGGTTAGTTTTATTAAAAACGGATGTAACTCAGTGCATTGCATTTGGTTAGTTTTATTAAAAACTGATACAACTCAGTGCATTGCATTCTGTTAGCTTTATTAAAAACGGATATAACTCAGTGCATTGCATTTGGTTAGTTTTATTAAAGACGGATGTAACTCAGTCCATTGCATTTGGTTAGTTTTATTAAAAACGGATATAACTCAGTGCATTGCATTTGGTTAGTTTTATTAAAGACGGATGTAACTCAGTGCATTGCATTTGGTTAGTTTTATTAAAAACTGATACAACTCACTGCATTGCATTTGGTTAGTTTTATTAAAAACTGATACAACTCAGTGCATTGCATTCTGTTAGCTTTATTAAAAACGGATATAACTCAGTGCATTGCATTTGGTTAGTTTTATTAAAAACGGATATAACTCAGTGCATTGCATTTGGTTAGTTTTATTAAAGACGGATGTAACTCAGTGCATTGCATTTGGTTAGTTTTATTAAAAACTGATACAACTCACTGCATTGCATTTGGTTAGTTTTATTAAAAACGGATGTAACTCTGTGCATTGTATTTGGTTAGTTTTATTAAAAACTGATACAACTCAGTGCATTGCATTCTGTTAGCTTTATTAAAAACGGATATAACTCAGTGCATTGCATTCTGTTAGCTTTATTAAAAACGGATATAACTCAGTGCATTGCATTTGGTTAGTTTTATTAAAAACGGATATAACTCAGTGCATTGCATTTGGTTAGTTTTATTAAAGACGGATGTAACTCAGTGCATTGCATTTGGTTAGTTTTATTAAAAACTGATACAACTCACTGCATTGCATTTGGTTAGTTTTATTAAAAACGGATGTAACTCTGTGCATTGCATTTGGCTAGTTTTATTAAAAACTGATACAACTCACTGCATTGCATTTGGTTAGTTTTATTAAAAACGGATGTAACTCAGTGCATTGCATTCTGTTAGCTTTATTAAAAACGGATATAACTCAGTGCATTGCATTTGGTTAGTTTTATTAAAAACGGATATAACTCAGTGCATTGCATTTGGTTAGTTTTATTAAAGACGGATGTAACTCAGTGCATTGCATTTGGTTAGTTTTATTAAAAACTGATACAACTCACTGCATTGCATTTGGTTAGTTTTATTAAAAACGGATGTAACTCTGTGCATTGCATTTGGCTAGTTTTATTAAAAACTGATACAACTCACTGCATTGCATTTGGTTAGTTTTATTAAAAACTGATACAACTCACTGCATTGCATTTTGTTAGTTTTATTAAAAACGGATATAACTCAGTGCATTGCATTTGGTTAGTTTTATTAAAAACGGATGTAACTCAGTGCATTGCATTCTGTTAGTTTTATTAAAGACGGATGTAACTCAGTGCATTGCATTTGGTTAGTTTTATTAAAAACTGATACAACTCACTGCATTGCATTTGGTTAGTTTTATTAAAAACTGATACAACTCACTGCATTGCATTTTGTTAGTTTTATTAAAAACGGATACAACTCACTGCATTGCATTTGGTTAGTTTTATTAAAAACGGATATAACTCAGTGCATTGCATTTGGTTAGTTTTATTAAAAACGGATATAACTCAGTGCATTGCATTTGGTTAGTTTTATTAAAGACGGATGTAACTCAGTGCATTGCATTTGGTTAGTTTACTTAAAAACTGATACAACTCACTGCATTGCATTTGGTTAGTTTTATTAAAAACGGATGTAACTCTGTGCATTGCATTTGGCTAGTTTTATTAAAAACTGATACAACTCACTGCATTGCATTTGGTTAGTTTTATTAAAAACTGATACAACTCACTGCATTGCATTTTGTTAGTTTTATTAAAAACGGATATAACTCAGTGCATTGCATTTGGTTAGTTTTATTAAAAACGGATATAACTCAGTGCATTGCATTTGGTTAGTTTTATTAAAGACGGATGTAACTCAGTGCATTGCATTTGGTTAGTTTTATTAAAAACTGATACAACTCACTGCATTGCATTTGGTTAGTTTTATTAAAAACGGATGTAACTCTGTGCATTGCATTTGGCTAGTTTTATTAAAAACTGATACAACTCACTGCATTGCATTTGGTTAGTTTTATTAAAGACGGATGTAACTCAGTGCATTGCATTTGGTTAGTTTTATTAAAAACTGATACAACTCACTGCATTGCATTTGGTTAGTTTTATTAAAAACGGATGTAACTCTGTGCATTGCATTTGGCTAGTTTTATTAAAAACTGATACAACTCACTGCATTGCATTTGGTTAGTTTTATTAAAAACTGATACAACTCACTGCATTGCATTTTGTTAGTTTTATTAAAAACGGATATAACTCAGTGCATTGCATTTGGTTAGTTTTATTAAAAACGGATGTAACTCAGTGCATTGCATTCTGTTAGCTTTATTAAAAACGGATATAACTCAGTGCATTGCATTTGGTTAGTTTTATTAAAAACGGATATAACTCAGTGCATTGCATTTGGTTAGTTTTATTAAAGACGGATGTAACTCAGTGCATTGCATTTGGTTAGTTTTATTAAAAACTGATACAACTCACTGCATTGCATTTGGTTAGTTTTATTAAAAACGGATGTAACTCTGTGCATTGCATTTGGCTAGTTTTATTAAAAACTGATACAACTCACTGCATTGCATTTGGTTAGTTTTATTAAAAACGGATGTAACTCAGTGCATTGCATTCTGTTAGCTTTATTAAAAACGGATATAACTCAGTGCATTGCATTTGGTTAGTTTTATTAAAAACGGATATAACTCAGTGCATTGCATTTGGTTAGTTTTATTAAAGACGGATGTAACTCAGTCCATTGCATTTGGTTAGTTTTATTAAAAACGGATATAACTCAGTGCATTGCATTTGGTTAGTTTTATTAAAGACGGATGTAACTCAGTGCATTGCATTTGGTTAGTTTTATTAAAAACTGATACAACTCACTGCATTGCATTTGGTTAGTTTTATTAAAAACTGATACAACTCAGTGCATTGCATTCTGTTAGCTTTATTAAAAACGGATATAACTCAGTGCATTGCATTTGGTTAGTTTTATTAAAAACGGATATAACTCAGTGCATTGCATTTGGTTAGTTTTATTAAAGACGGATGTAACTCAGTGCATTGCATTTGGTTAGTTTTATTAAAAACTGATACAACTCACTGCATTGCATTTGGTTAGTTTTATTAAAAACGGATGTAACTCTGTGCATTGCATTTGGCTAGTTTTATTAAAAACTGATACAACTCAGTGCATTGCATTCTGTTAGCTTTATTAAAAACGGATATAACTCAGTGCATTGCATTTGGTTAGTTTTATTAAAAACTGATACAACTCAGTGCATTGCATTCTGTTAGCTTTATTAAAAACGGATATAACTGAGTGCATTGCATTTGGTTAGTTTTATTAAAAACGGATATAACTCAGTGCATTGCATTTGGTTAGTTTTATTAAAAACGGATATAACTCAGTGCATTGCATTTGGTTAGTTTTATTTAAAACTGATACAACTCACTGCATTGCATTTTGTTAGTTTTATTAAAAACGGATATAACTCAGTGCATTGTATTATGTTAGTTTTGTTAAAAACGGATGTAACTCAGTGCATTTCATTTTGTTAGTTTTATTAAAAACGGATATAACTCAGTGCATTGCATTTGGTTAGTTTTATTAAAGACGGATGTAACTCAGTGCATTGCATTTGGTTAGTTTTATTAAAAACTGATACAACTCACTGCATTGCATTTGGTTAGTTTTATTAAAGACGGATGTAACTCAGTCCATTGTATTTGGTTAGTTTTATTAAAAACTGATACAACTCCCTGCATTGCATTTTGTTAGTTTTATTAAAAACCGATACAACTCAGTGCATTGCATTTTGTTAGTTTTATTAAAAACTGATACAACTCAGTGCATTGCATTTTGTTAGTTTTATTAAAAACGGATATAACTCAGTGCATTACACTTGGTTAGTTTTATTAAAAACGGATGTAACTCAGTCCATTGCATTTGGTTAGTTTTATTTAAAACTGATACAACTCACTGCATTGCATTTTGTTAGTTTTATTAAAAACGGATATAACTCAGTGCATTTCATTTTGTTAGTTTTATTTAAAACGGATATAATTCAGTGCATTGCATTTGGTTAGTTTTATTAAAGACGGATGTAACTCAGTCCATTACATTTGGTTAGTTTTATTAAAAACGGATATAACTCAGTCCATTACATTTGGTTAGTTTTATTTAAAACGGATATAACTCAGTGCATTGCATTTTGTTAGTTTTATTAAAGACGGATGTAACTCAGTGCATTGCATTTGGTTAGTTTTATTAAAAACGGATGTAACTCAGTGCATTGCATTCTGTTAGCTTTATTAAAAACGGATATAACTCAGTGCATTGCATTTTGTTAGTTTTATTAAAAACGGATATAACTCAGTGCATTGTATTATGTTAGTTTTGTTAAAAACGGATGTAACTCAGTGCATTTCATTTTGTTAGTTTTATTAAAAACGGATATAACTCAGTGCATTGCATTTGGTTAGTTTTATTAAAAACTGATACAACTCAGTGTATTGCACTTGGTTAGTTTTATTAAAAACTGATACAACTCACTGCATTGCATTTTGTTAGTTTTATTAAAAACGGATATAACTCAGTGCATTGTATTATGTTAGTTTTGTTAAAAACGGATATAACTCAGTGCATTGCATTTGGTTAGTTTTATTAAAAACTGATACAACTCACTGCATTGCATTTGGTTAGTTTTATTAAAAACTGATACAACTCAGTGCATTGCATTCTGTTAGCTTTATTAAAAACGGATATAACTCAGTGCATTGCATTTGGTTAGTTTTATTAAAAACGGATATAACTCAGTGCATTGCATTTGGTTAGTTTTATTAAAAACGGATATAACTCAGTGCATTGTATTATGTTAGTTTTATTAAAAACGGATATAACTCAGTGCATTGTATTATGTTAGTTTTGTTAAAAACGGATGTAACTCAGTGCATTTCATTTTGTTAGTTTTATTAAAAACGGATATAACTCAGTGCATTGCATTTGGTTAGTTTTATTAAAAACTGATACAACTCAGTGTATTGCATTTGGTTAGTTTTATTAAAAACTGATACAACTCACTGCATTGCATTTTGTTAGTTTTATTAAAAACGGATATAACTCAGTGCATTGTATTATGTTAGTTTTGTTAAAAACGGATATAACTCAGTGCATTGCATTTGGTTAGTTTTATTAAAAACTGACACAACTCACTGCATTGCATTTGGTTAGTTTTATTAAAAACTGATACAACTCAGTGCATTGCATTCTGTTAGCTTTATTAAAAACGGATATAACTCAGTGCATTGCATTTGGTTAGTTTTATTAAAAACGGATATAACTCAGTGCATTGCATTTGGTTAGTTTTATTAAAAACGGATATAACTCAGTGCATTGTATTATGTTAGTTTTATTAAAAACGGATATAACTCAGTGCATTGTATTATGTTAGTTTTGTTAAAAACCGATGTAACTCAGTGCATTTCATTTTGTTAGTTTTATTAAAAACGGATATAACTCAGTGCATTGCATTTGGTTAGTTTTATTAAAAACTGATACAACTCAGTGTATTGCATTTGGTTAGTTTTATTAAAAACTGATACAACTCACTGCATTGCATTTTGTTAGTTTTATTAAAAACGGATATAACTCAGTGCATTGTATTATGTTAGTTTTGTTAAAAACGGATATAACTCAGTGCATTGCATTTGGTTAGTTTTATTAAAAACTGATACAACTCACTGCATTGCATTTGGTTAGTTTTATTAAAAACTGATACAACTCAGTGCATTGCATTCTGTTAGCTTTATTAAAAACGGATATAACTCAGTGCATTGCATTTGGTTAGTTTTATTAAAAACGGATATAACTCAGTGTATTGCATTTGGTTAGTTTTATTAAAAACTGATACAACTCACTGCATTGCATTTTGTTAGTTTTATTAAAAACGGATATAACTCAGTGCATTGTATTATGTTAGTTTTGTTAAAAACGGATATAACTCAGTGCATTGCATTTGGTTAGTTTTATTAAAAACTGATACAACTCACTGCATTGCATTTGGTTAGTTTTATTAAAAACTGATACAACTCAGTGCATTGCATTCTGTTAGCTTTATTAAAAACGGATATAACTCAGTGCATTGCATTTGGTTAGTTTTATTAAAAACGGATATAACTCAGTGCATTGCATTTGGTTAGTTTTATTAAAAACTGATACAACTCACTGCATTGCATTTGGTTAGTTTTATTAAAAACTGATACAACTCAGTGCATTGCATTCTGTTAGCTTTATTAAAAACGGATATAACTCAGTGCATTGTATTATGTTAGTTTTGTTAAAAACGGATATAACTCAGTGCATTGCATTTGGTTAGTTTTATTAAAAACTGATACAACTCAGTGCATTGCATTCTGTTAGCTTTATTAAAAACGGATATAACTCAGTGCATTGCATTTGGTTAGTTTTATTAAAAACGGATATAACTCAGTGCATTGCATTTGGTTAGTTTTATTAAAAACGGATATAACTCAGTGCATTGTATTATGTTAGTTTTGTTAAAAACGGATATAACTCAGTGCATTGCATTTGGTTAGTTTTATTAAAAACTGATACAACTCACTGCATTGCATTTGGTTAGTTTTATTAAAAACTGATACAACTCAGTGCATTGCATTCTGTTAGCTTTATTAAAAACGGATATAACTCAGTGCATTGTATTATGTTAGTTTTGTTAAAAACGGATATAACTCACTGCATTGCATTTGGTTAGTTTTATTAAAAACTGATACAACTCAGTGCATTGCATTCTGTTAGCTTTATTAAAAACGGATATAACTCAGTGCATTGCATTTGGTTAGTTTTATTAAAAACGGATATAACTCAGTGCATTGCATTTGGTTAGTTTTATTAAAAACGGATATAACTCAGTGCATTGTATTATGTTAGTTTTGTTAAAAACGGATATAACTCAGTGCATTGCATTTGGTTAGTTTTATTAAAAACTGATACAACTCACTGCATTGCATTTGGTTAGTTTTATTAAAAACTGATACAACTCACTGCATTGCATTTTGTTAGTTTTATTAAAAACGGATATAACTCAGTGCATTGTATTATGTTAGTTTTGTTAAAAACGGATATAACTCAGTGCATTGCATTTGGTTAGTTTTATTAAAAACTGATACAACTCACTGCATTGCATTTGGTTAGTTTTATTAAAAACTGATACAACTCAGTGCATTGCATTCTGTTAGCTTTATTAAAAACGGATATAACTCAGTGCATTGCATTTGGTTAGTTTTATTAAAAACTGATACAACTCACTGCATTGCATTTTGTTAGTTTTATTAAAAACGGATATAACTCAGTGCATTGTATTATGTTAGTTTTGTTAAAAACGGATGTAACTCAGTGAATTTCCTTTTGTTAGTTTTATTAAAAACGGATATAATTCAGTGCATTGCATTTGGTTAGTTTTATTAAAGACGGATGTAACTCAGTCCATTGCATTTGGTTAGTTTTATTAAAAACGGATATAACTCAGTGCATTGCATTTGGTTAGTTTTATTAAAAACTGATATAACTCAGTGCATTGCATTTGGTTAGTTTTATTAAAAACGGATATAACTCAGTGCATTGTATTATGTTAGTTTTGTTAAAAACGGATGTAACTCAGTGCATTTCATTTTGTTAGTTTTATTAAAAACGGATATAATTCAGTGCATTGCATTTGGTTAGTTTTATTAAAGACGGATGTAACTCACTGCATTGCATTTGGTTAGTTTTATTAAAAACTGATACAACTCAGTGCATTGCATTCTGTTAGCTTTATTAAAAACGGATATAACTCAGTGCATTGCATTTGGTTAGTTTTATTAAAAACTGATACAACTCACTGCATTGCATTTTGTTAGTTTTATTAAAAACGGATATAACTCAGTGCATTGTATTATGTTAGTTTTGTTAAAAACGGATGTAACTCAGTGCATTTCAATATGCTAGTTTTATTAAAAACGGATATAATTCAGTGCATTGCATTTGGTTAGTTTTATTAAAGACGGATGTAACTCAGTCCATTGCATTTGGTTAGTTTTATTAAAAACGGATATAACTCAGTGCATTGCATTTTGTTAGTTTTATTAAAAACGGATATAACTCAGTGCATTGCATTCTGTTAGCTTTATTAAAAACGGATATAACTCAGTGCATTGCATTTGGTTAGTTTTATTAAAAACGGATATAACTCAGTGCATTGCATTTGGTTAGTTTTATTAAAAACGGATATAACTCAGTGCATTGTATTATGTTAGTTTTGTTAAAAACGGATGTAACTCAGTGCATTGTATTATGTTAGTTTTGTTAAAAACGGATATTATTCAGTGCATTGCATTTTGTTAGTTTTATTAAAAACGGATATAACTCAGTGCATTGTATTATGTTAGCTTTATTAAAAACGGATATAACTCAGTGCATTGCATTTGGTTAGTTTTATTAAAAACGGATATAATTCAGTGCATTGCATTTGGTTAGTTTTATTAAAGACGGATGTAACTCAGTCCATTGCATTTGGTTAGTTTTATTAAAAACGGATATAACTCAGTGCATTGCATTTTGTTAGTTTAATTAAAAACGGATATAACTCAGTGCATTGCATTCTGTTAGCTTTATTAAAAACGGATATAACTCAGTGCATTGCATTTGGTTAGTTTTATTAAAAACGGATATAACTCAGTGCATTGCATTTGGTTAGTTTTATTAAAAACGGATATAACTCAGTGCATTGTATTATGTTAGTTTTGTTAAAAACGGATGTAACTCAGTGCATTGTATTATGTTAGTTTTGTTAAAAACGGATATTATTCAGTGCATTGCATTTGGTTAGTTTTATTAAAAACGGATGTAACTCAGTGCATTGTATTGTGTTAGCTTTATTAAAAACGGATATAACTCAGTGCATTGCATTTGGTTAGTTTTATTAAAAACGGATATAATTCAGTGCATTGCATTTGGTTAGTTTTATTAAAGACGGATGTAACTCAGTCCATTGCATTTGGTTAGTTTTATTAAAAACGGATATAACTCACTGCATTGCATTTTGTTAGATTTATTAAAAACGGATATAACTCAGTGCATTGTATTTTGTTAGTTTTATTAAAAACTGATACAACTCAGTGCATTGCATTCTGTTAGTTTTATTAAAAACGGATATAACTCAGTGCATTGTATTATGTTAGTTTTATTAAAAACGGATATAACTCACTGCATTGCATTTTGTTAGTTTTATTAAAAACGGATATAACTCAGTGCATTGTATTATGTTAGCTTTATTAAAAACGGATATAACTAAGTGCATTGCATTTTGTTAGTTTTATTAAAAACGGATATAACTCAGTGCATTGCATTTGGTTAGTTTTATTAAAGACGGATGTAACTCAGTCCATTGCATTTGGTTAGTTTTATTAAAAACGGATATAACTCACTGCATTGCATTTTGTTAGTTTTATTAAAAACGGATATAACTCAGTGCATTGTATTGTGTTAGCTTTATTAAAAACGGATATAACTCAGTGCATTGCATTTGGTTAGTTTTATTAAAAACGGATATAATTCAGTGCATTGCATTTGGTTAGTTTTATTAAAGACGGATGTAACTCAGTCCATTGCATTTGGTTAGTTTTATTAAAAACGGATATAACTCACTGCATTGCATTTTGTTAGTTTTATTAAAAACGGATATAACTCAGTGCATTGTATTTTGTTAGTTTTATTAAAAACTGATACAACTCAGTGCATTGCATTCTGTTAGTTTTATTAAAAACGGATATAACTCAGTGCATTGTATTATGTTAGTTTTATTAAAAACGGATATAACTCACTGCATTGCATTTTGTTAGTTTTATTAAAAACGGATATAACTCAGTGCATTGTATTATGTTAGCTTTATTAAAAACGGATATAACTAAGTGCATTGCATTTTGTTAGTTTTATTAAAAACGGATATAACTCAGTGCATTGCATTTGGTTAGTTTTATTAAAGACGGATGTAACTCAGTCCATTGCATTTGGTTAGTTTTATTAAAAACGGATATAACTCACTGCATTGCAGTTTGTTAGTTTTATTAAAAACGGATATAACTCAGTGCATTGTATTGTGTTAGCTTTATTAAAAACGGATATAACTCAGTGCATTGCATTTGGTTAGTTTTATTAAAAACGGATATAATTCAGTGCATTGCATTTGGTTAGTTTTATTAAAGACGGATGTAACTTAGTCCATTGCATTTGGTTAGTTTTATTAAAAACGGATATAACTCACTGCATTGCATTTTGTTAGTTTTATTAAAAACGGATATAACTCAGTGCATTGTATTTTGTTAGTTTTATTAAAAACTGATACAACTCAGTGCATTGCATTCTGTTAGTTTTATTAAAAACGGATATAACTCAGTGCATTGTATTATGTTAGTTTTATTAAAAACGGATATAACTCACTGCATTGCATTTTGTTAGTTTTATTAAAAACGGATATAACTCAGTGCATTGTATTATGTTAGCTTTATTAAAAACGGATATAACTAAGTGCATTGCATTTTGTTAGTTTTATTAAAAACGGATATAACTCAGTGCATTGCATTTGGTTAGTTTTATTAAAGACGGATGTAACTCAGTCCATTGCATTTGGTTAGTTTTATTAAAAACTGATACAACTCAGTGCATTGCATTTGGTTAGTTTTATTAAAAACTGATATAACTCAGTGCATTGCATTTGGTTAGTTTTATTAAAAACTGATACAACTCACTGCATTGCATTTTGTTAGTTTTATTAAAAACGGATATAACTCAGTGCATTGTATTATGTTAGTTTTGTTAAAAACGGATGTAACTCAGTGCATTTCATTTTGTTAGTTTTATTAAAAACGGATATAACTCAGTGCATTGCATTTGGTTAGTTTTATTAAAAACTGATACAACTCACTGCATTGCATTTTGTTAGTTTTATTAAAAACGGATATAACTCAGTGCATTGTATTATGTTAGTTTTGTTAAAAACGGATATAACTCAGTGCATTGCATTTGGTTAGTTTTATTAAAAACTGATACAACTCACTGCATTGCATTTGGTTAGTTTTATTAAAAACTGATACAACTCAGTGCATTGCATTCTGTTAGCTTTATTAAAAACGGATATAACTCAGTGCATTGCATTTGGTTAGTTTTATTAAAAACGGATATAACTCAGTGCATTGCATTTTGTTAGTTTTATTAAAAACGGATATAACTCAGTGCATTGCATTTGGTTAGTTTTATTAAAAACTGATACAACTCACTGCATTGCATTTTGTTAGTTTTATTAAAAACGGATACAACTCACTGCATTGCATTTTGTTAGTTTTATTAAAAACGGATATAACTCAGTGCATTGTATTATGTTAGTTTTGTTAAAAAGGGATATAACTCAGTGCATTGCATTTGGTTAGTTTTATTAAAAACTGATACAACTCACTGCATTGCATTTGGTTAGTTTTATTAAAAACTGATACAACTCAGTGCATTGCATTCTGTTAGCTTTATTAAAAACGGATATAACTCAGTGCATTG
Source organism: Ceratitis rosa (assembly GCA_037013455.1). Lineage (NCBI taxonomy): Eukaryota > Metazoa > Arthropoda > Insecta > Diptera > Tephritidae > Ceratitis > Ceratitis rosa. The sequence continues at coordinate 438,971 of JAWMAG010000045.1, read as the reverse complement.
CATTTGGTTAGTTTTATTAAAAACTGATACAACTCACTGCATTGCATTTTGTTAGTTTTATTAAAAACGGATACAACTCACTGCATTGCATTTTGTTAGTTTTATTAAAAACGGATATAACTCAGTGCATTGTATTATGTTAGTTTTGTTAAAAAGGGATATAACTCAGTGCATTGCATTTGGTTAGTTTTATTAAAAACTGATACAACTCACTGCATTGCATTTGGTTAGTTTTATTAAAAACTGATACAACTCAGTGCATTTCATTTTGTTAGTTTTATTAAAAACGGATATAACTCAGTGCATTGTATTATGTTAGTTTTGTTAAAAAGGGATATAACTCAGTGCATTGCATTTGGTTAGTTTTATTAAAAACTGATACAACTCACTGCATTGCATTTGGTTAGTTTTATTAAAAACTGATACAACTCACTGCATTGCATTTTGTTAGTTTTATTAAAAACGGATACAACTCACTGCATTGCATTTTGTTAGTTTTATTAAAAACGGATATAACTCAGTGCATTGTATTATGTTAGTTTTGTTAAAAAGGGATATAACTCAGTGCATTGCATTTGGTTAGTTTTATTAAAAACTGATACAACTCACTGCATTGCATTTGGTTAGTTTTATTAAAAACTGATACAACTCAGTGCATTTCATTTTGTTAGTTTTATTAAAAACGGATATAACTCAGTGCATTGCATTTGGTTAGTTTTATTAAAAACTGATACAACTCACTGCATTGCATTTTGTTAGTTTTATTAAAAACGGATACAACTCACTGCATTGCATTTTGTTAGTTTTATTAAAAACGGATATAACTCAGTGCATTGTATTATGTTAGTTTTGTTAAAAAGGGATATAACTCAGTGCATTGCATTTGGTTAGTTTTATTAAAAACTAATACAACTCACTGCATTGCATTTGGTTAGTTTTATTAAAAACTGATACAACTCAGTGCATTGCATTCTGTTAGCTTTATTAAAAACGGATATAACTCAGTGCATTGCATTTGGTTAGTTTTATTAAAAACGGATATAACTCAGTGCATTGCATTTGGTTAGTTTTATTAAAAACTGATACAACTCACTGCATTGCATTTTGTTAGTTTTATTAAAAACTGATACAACTCACTGCATTGCATTTTGTTAGTTTTATTAAAAACGGATATAACTCAGTGCATTGCATTTGGTTAGTTTTATTAAAAACGGATATAACTCAGTGCATTGCATTTGGTTAGTTTTATTAAAGACGGATGTAACTCAGTGCATTGCATTTGGTTAGTTTTATTAAAAACTGATACAACTCACTGCATTGCATTTGGTTAGTTTTATTAAAAACGGATGTAACTCTGTGCATTGCATTTGGCTAGTTTTATTAAAAACTGATACAACTCACTGCATTGCATTTGGTTAGTTTTATTAAAGACGGATGTAACTCAGTGCATTGCATTTGGTTAGTTTTATTAAAAACTGATACAACTCACTGCATTGCATTTGGTTAGTTTTATTAAAAACGGATGTAACTCTGTGCATTGCATTTGGCTAGTTTTATTAAAAACTGATACAACTCACTGCATTGCATTTGGTTAGTTTTATTAAAAACTGATACAACTCACTGCATTGCATTTTGTTAGTTTTATTAAAAACGGATATAACTCAGTGCATTGCATTTGGTTAGTTTTATTAAAAACGGATGTAACTCAGTGCATTGCATTCTGTTAGCTTTATTAAAAACGGATATAACTCAGTGCATTGCATTTGGTTAGTTTTATTAAAAACGGATATAACTCAGTGCATTGCATTTGGTTAGTTTTATTAAAGACGGATGTAACTCAGTGCATCGCATTTGGTTAGTTTTATTAAAAACTGATACAACTCACTGCATTGCATTTGGTTAGTTTTATTAAAAACGGATGTAACTCTGTGCATTGCATTTGGCTAGTTTTATTAAAAACTGATACAACTCACTGCATTGCATTTGGTTAGTTTTATTAAAAACGGATGTAACTCAGTGCATTGCATTCTGTTAGCTTTATTAAAAACGGATATAACTCAGTGCATTGCATTTGGTTAGTTTTATTAAAAACGGATATAACTCAGTGCATTGCATTTGGTTAGTTTTATTAAAGACGGATGTAACTCAGTCCATTGCATTTGGTTAGTTTTATTAAAAACGGATATAACTCAGTGCATTGCATTTGGTTAGTTTTATTAAAGACGGATGTAACTCAGTGCATTGCATTTGGTTAGTTTTATTAAAAACTGATACAACTCACTGCATTGCATTTGGCTAGTTTTATTAAAAACTGATACAACTCAGTGCATTGCATTCTGTTAGCTTTATTAAAAACGGATATAACTCAGTGCATTGCATTTGGTTAGTTTTATTAAAAACTGATACAACTCAGTGCATTGCATTCTGTTAGCTTTATTAAAAACGGATATAACTGAGTGCATTGCATTTGGTTAGTTTTATTAAAAACGGATATAACTCAGTGCATTGCATTTGGTTAGTTTTATTAAAAACGGATATAACTCAGTGCATTGCATTTGGTTAGTTTTATTTAAAACTGATACAACTCACTGCATTGCATTTTGTTAGTTTTATTAAAAACGGATATAACTCAGTGCATTGTATTATGTTAGTTTTGTTAAAAACGGATGTAACTCAGTGCATTTCATTTTGTTAGTTTTATTAAAAACGGATATAACTCAGTGCATTGCATTTGGTTAGTTTTATTAAAGACGGATGTAACTCAGTGCATTGCATTTGGTTAGTTTTATTAAAAACTGATACAACTCACTGCATTGCATTTGGTTAGTTTTATTAAAGACGGATGTAACTCAGTCCATTGTATTTGGTTAGTTTTATTAAAAACTGATACAACTCCCTGCATTGAATTTTGTTAGTTTTATTAAAAACCGATACAACTCAGTGCATTGCATTTTGTTAGTTTTATTAAAAACTGATACAACTCAGTGCATTGCATTTTGTTAGTTTTATTAAAAACGGATATAACTCAGTGCATTACACTTGGTTAGTTTTATTAAAAACGGATGTAACTCAGTCCATTGCATTTGGTTAGTTTTATTTAAAACTGATACAACTCACTGCATTGCATTTTGTTAGTTTTATTAAAAACGGATATAACTCAGTGCATTTCATTTTGTTAGTTTTATTAAAAACGGATATAATTCAGTGCATTGCATTTGGTTAGTTTTATTAAAGACGGATGTAACTCAGTCCATTACATTTGGTTAGTTTTATTAAAAACGGATATAACTCAGTCCATTACATTTGGTTAGTTTTATTAAAAACGGATATAATTCAGTGCATTGCATTTGGTTAGTTTTATTAAAAACTGATATAACTCAGTGCATTGCATTCTGTTAGCTTTATTAAAAACGGATATAACTCAGTGCATTGCATTTGGTTAGTTTTATTAAAAACGGATGTAACTCAGTCCATTGCATTTGGTTAGTTTTATTTAAAACTGATACAACTCACTGCATTGCATTTTGTTAGTTTTATTAAAAACGGATATAACTCAGTGCATTGCATTTTGTTAGTTTTATTAAAAACGGATGTAACTCAGTCCATTGCATTTGGTTAGTTTTATTTAAAACTGATACAACTCACTGCATTGCATTTGGTTAGTTTTATTAAAAACGGATATAACTCAGTGCATTGCATTTTGTTAGTTTTATTAAAAACGGATGTAACTCAGTCCATTGCATTTGGTTAGTTTTATTTAAAACTGATACAACTCACTGCATTGCATTCTGTTAGCTTTATTAAAAACGGATATAACTCAGTGCATTGCATTTTGTTAGTTTTATTAAAAACGGATGTAACTCAGTCCATTGCATTTGGTTAGTTTTATTTAAAACTGATACAACTCACTGCATTGCATTTGGTTAGTTTTATTAAAAACGGATATAACTCAGTGCATTGCATTTTGTTAGTTTTATTAAAAACGGATATAACTCAGTGCATTGCATTCTGTTAGCTTTATTAAAAACGGATATAACTCAGTGCATTGCATTTGGTTAGTTTTATTAAAAACGGATGTAACTCAGTCCATTGCATTTGGTTAGTTTTATTTAAAACTGATACAACTCACTGCATTGCATTTTGTTAGTTTTATTAAAAACGGATATAACTCAGTGCATTTCATTTTGTTAGTTTTATTAAAAACGGATATAATTCAGTGCATTGCATTTGGTTAGTTTTATTAAAGACGGATGTAACTCAGTCCATTACATTTGGTTAGTTTTATTAAAAACGGATATAACTCAGTGCATTTCATTTTGTTAGTTTTATTAAAAACGGATATAATTCAGTGCATTGCATTTTGTTAGTTTTATTAAAGACGGATGTAACTCAGTGCATTGCATTTGGTTAGTTTTATTAAAAACGGATGTAACTCAGTGCATTGCATTCTGTTAGCTTTATTAAAAACGGATATAACTCAGTGCATTGCATTTTGTTAGTTTTATTAAAAACGGATATAACTCAGTGCATTGTATTATGTTAGTTTTGTTAAAAACGGATGTAACTCAGTGCATTTCATTTTGTTAGTTTTATTAAAAACGGATATAACTCAGTGCATTGCATTTGGTTAGTTTTATTAAAAACTGATACAACTCAGTGTATTGCATTTGGTTAGTTTTATTAAAAACTGATACAACTCACTGCATTGCATTTTGTTAGTTTTATTAAAAACGGATATAACTCAGTGCATTGTATTATGTTAGTTTTGTTAAAAACGGATATAACTCAGTGCATTGCATTTGGTTAGTTTTATTAAAAACTGATACAACTCACTGCATTGCATTTGGTTAGTTTTATTAAAAACTGATACAACTCAGTGCATTGCATTCTGTTAGCTTTATTAAAAACGGATATAACTCAGTGCATTGCATTTGGTTAGTTTTATTAAAAACGGATATAACTCAGTGCATTGCATTTGGTTAGTTTTATTAAAAACGGATATAATTCAGTGCATTGCATTTGGTTAGTTTTATTAAAGACGGATGTAACTCAGTCCATTGCATTTGGTTAGTTTTATTAAAAACGGATATAACTCACTGCATTGCATTTTGTTAGATTTATTAAAAACGGATATAACTCAGTGCATTGTATTTTGTTAGTTTTATTAAAAACTGATACAACTCAGTGCATTGCATTCTGTTAGTTTTATTAAAAACGGATATAACTCAGTGCATTGTATTATGTTAGTTTTATTAAAAACGGATATAACTCACTGCATTGCATTTTGTTAGTTTTATTAAAAACGGATATAACTCAGTGCATTGCATTTTGTTAGTTTTATTAAAAACGGATATAACTCAGTGCATTGTATTATGTTAGTTTTATTAAAAACGGATGTAACTCAGTCCATTGCATTTGGTTAGTTTTATTAAAAACGGATGTAACTCAGTGCATTGCATTCTGTTAGCTTTATTAAAAACGGATATAACTCAGTGCATTGCATTTTGTTAGTTTTATTAAAAACGGATATAACTCAGTGCATTGTATTATGTTAGTTTTGTTAAAAACGGATGTAACTCAGTGCATTTCATTTTGTTAGTTTTATTAAAAACGGATATAACTCAGTGCATTGCATTTGGTTAGTTTTATTAAAAACTGATACAACTCAGTGTATTGCATTTGGTTAGTTTTATTAAAAACTGATACAACTCACTGCATTGCATTTTGTTAGTTTTATTAAAAACGGATATAACTCAGTGCATTGTATTATGTTAGTTTTGTTAAAAACGGATATAACTCAGTGCATTGCATTTGGTTAGTTTTATTAAAAACTGATACAACTCACTGCATTGCATTTGGTTAGTTTTATTAAAAACTGATACAACTCAGTGCATTGCATTCTGTTAGCTTTATTAAAAACGGATATAACTCAGTGCATTGCATTTGGTTAGTTTTATTAAAAACGGATATAACTCAGTGCATTGCATTTGGTTAGTTTTATTAAAAACGGATATAACTCAGTGCATTGTATTATGTTAGTTTTATTAAAAACGGATATAACTCAGTGCATTGTATTATGTTAGTTTTGTTAAAAACGGATGTAACTCAGTGCATTTCATTTTGTTAGTTTTATTAAAAACGGATATAACTCAGTGCATTGCATTTGGTTAGTTTTATTAAAAACTGATACAACTCAGTGTATTGCATTTGGTTAGTTTTATTAAAAACTGATACAACTCACTGCATTGCATTTTGTTAGTTTTATTAAAAACGGATATAACTCAGTGCATTGTATTATGTTAGTTTTGTTAAAAACGGATATAACTCAGTGCATTGCATTTGGTTAGTTTTATTAAAAACTGATACAACTCACTGCATTGCATTTGGTTAGTTTTATTAAAAACTGATACAACTCAGTGCATTGCATTCTGTTAGCTTTATTAAAAACGGATATAACTCAGTGCATTGCATTTGGTTAGTTTTATTAAAAACGGATATAACTCAGTGCATTGCATTTGGTTAGTTTTATTAAAAACGGATATAACTCAGTGCATTGTATTATGTTAGTTTTATTAAAAACGGATATAACTCAGTGCATTGTATTATGTTAGTTTTGTTAAAAACGGATGTAACTCAGTGCATTTCATTTTGTTAGTTTTATTAAAAACGGATATAACTCAGTGCATTGCATTTGGTTAGTTTTATTAAAAACTGATACAACTCAGTGTATTGCATTTGGTTAGTTTTATTAAAAACTGATACAACTCACTGCATTGCATTTTGTTAGTTTTATTAAAAACGGATATAACTCAGTGCATTGTATTATGTTAGTTTTGTTAAAAACGGATATAACTCAGTGCATTGCATTTGGTTAGTTTTATTAAAAACTGATACAACTCACTGCATTGCATTTGGTTAGTTTTATTAAAAACTGATACAACTCAGTGCATTGCATTCTGTTAGCTTTATTAAAAACGGATATAACTCAGTGCATTGCATTTGGTTAGTTTTATTAAAAACGGATATAACTCAGTGTATTGCATTTGGTTAGTTTTATTAAAAACTGATACAACTCACTGCATTGCATTTTGTTAGTTTTATTAAAAACGGATATAACTCAGTGCATTGTATTATGTTAGTTTTGTTAAAAACGGATATAACTCAGTGCATTGCATTTGGTTAGTTTTATTAAAAACTGATACAACTCACTGCATTGCATTTGGTTAGTTTTATTAAAAACTGATACAACTCAGTGCATTGCATTCTGTTAGCTTTATTAAAAACGGATATAACTCAGTGCATTGCATTTGGTTAGTTTTATTAAAAACGGATATAACTCAGTGCATTGCATTTGGTTAGTTTTATTAAAAACTGATACAACTCACTGCATTGCATTTGGTTAGTTTTATTAAAAACTGATACAACTCAGTGCATTGCATTCTGTTAGCTTTATTAAAAACGGATATAACTCAGTGCATTGTATTATGTTAGTTTTGTTAAAAACGGATATAACTCAGTGCATTGCATTTGGTTAGTTTTATTAAAAACTGATACAACTCAGTGCATTGCATTCTGTTAGCTTTATTAAAAACGGATATAACTCAGTGCATTGCATTTGGTTAGTTTTATTAAAAACGGATATAACTCAGTGCATTGCATTTGGTTAGTTTTATTAAAAACGGATATAACTCAGTGCATTGTATTATGTTAGTTTTGTTAAAAACGGATATAACTCAGTGCATTGCATTTGGTTAGTTTTATTAAAAACTGATACAACTCACTGCATTGCATTTGGTTAGTTTTATTAAAAACTGATACAACTCAGTGCATTGCATTCTGTTAGCTTTATTAAAAACGGATATAACTCAGTGCATTGTATTATGTTAGTTTTGTTAAAAACGGATATAACTCACTGCATTGCATTTGGTTAGTTTTATTAAAAACTGATACAACTCAGTGCATTGCATTCTGTTAGCTTTATTAAAAACGGATATAACTCAGTGCATTGCATTTGGTTAGTTTTATTAAAAACGGATATAACTCAGTGCATTGCATTTGGTTAGTTTTATTAAAAACGGATATAACTCAGTGCATTGTATTATGTTAGTTTTGTTAAAAACGGATATAACTCAGTGCATTGCATTTGGTTAGTTTTATTAAAAACTGATACAACTCACTGCATTGCATTTGGTTAGTTTTATTAAAAACTGATACAACTCACTGCATTGCATTTTGTTAGTTTTATTAAAAACGGATATAACTCAGTGCATTGTATTATGTTAGTTTTGTTAAAAACGGATATAACTCAGTGCATTGCATTTGGTTAGTTTTATTAAAAACTGATACAACTCACTGCATTGCATTTGGTTAGTTTTATTAAAAACTGATACAACTCAGTGCATTGCATTCTGTTAGCTTTATTAAAAACGGATATAACTCAGTGCATTGCATTTGGTTAGTTTTATTAAAAACTGATACAACTCACTGCATTGCATTTTGTTAGTTTTATTAAAAACGGATATAACTCAGTGCATTGTATTATGTTAGTTTTGTTAAAAACGGATGTAACTCAGTGCATTTCATTTTGTTAGTTTTATTAAAAACGGATATAATTCAGTGCATTGCATTTGGTTAGTTTTATTAAAGACGGATGTAACTCAGTCCATTGCATTTGGTTAGTTTTATTAAAAACGGATATAACTCAGTGCATTGCATTTGGTTAGTTTTATTAAAAACTGATATAACTCAGTGCATTGCATTTGGTTAGTTTTATTAAAAACGGATATAACTCAGTGCATTGTATTATGTTAGTTTTGTTAAAAACGGATGTAACTCAGTGCATTTCATTTTGTTAGTTTTATTAAAAACGGATATAATTCAGTGCATTGCATTTGGTTAGTTTTATTAAAGACGGATGTAACTCACTGCATTGCATTTGGTTAGTTTTATTAAAAACTGATACAACTCAGTGCATTGCATTCTGTTAGCTTTATTAAAAACGGATATAACTCAGTGCATTGCATTTGGTTAGTTTTATTAAAAACTGATACAACTCACTGCATTGCATTTTGTTAGTTTTATTAAAAACGGATATAACTCAGTGCATTGTATTATGTTAGTTTTGTTAAAAACGGATGTAACTCAGTGCATTTCAATATGCTAGTTTTATTAAAAACGGATATAATTCAGTGCATTGCATTTGGTTAGTTTTATTAAAGACGGATGTAACTCAGTCCATTGCATTTGGTTAGTTTTATTAAAAACGGATATAACTCAGTGCATTGCATTTTGTTAGTTTTATTAAAAACGGATATAACTCAGTGCATTGCATTCTGTTAGCTTTATTAAAAACGGATATAACTCAGTGCATTGCATTTGGTTAGTTTTATTAAAAACGGATATAACTCAGTGCATTGCATTTGGTTAGTTTTATTAAAAACGGATATAACTCAGTGCATTGTATTATGTTAGTTTTGTTAAAAACGGATGTAACTCAGTGCATTGTATTATGTTAGTTTTGTTAAAAACGGATATTATTCAGTGCATTGCATTTTGTTAGTTTTATTAAAAACGGATATAACTCAGTGCATTGTATTATGTTAGCTTTATTAAAAACGGATATAACTCAGTGCATTGCATTTGGTTAGTTTTATTAAAAACGGATATAATTCAGTGCATTGCATTTGGTTAGTTTTATTAAAGACGGATGTAACTCAGTCCATTGCATTTGGTTAGTTTTATTAAAAACGGATATAACTCAGTGCATTGCATTTTGTTAGTTTTATTAAAAACGGATATAACTCAGTGCATTGCATTCTGTTAGCTTTATTAAAAACGGATATAACTCAGTGCATTGCATTTGGTTAGTTTTATTAAAAACGGATATAACTCAGTGCATTGCATTTGGTTAGTTTTATTAAAAACGGATATAACTCAGTGCATTGTATTATGTTAGTTTTGTTAAAAACGGATATTATTCAGTGCATTGCATTTGGTTAGTTTTATTAAAAACGGATGTAACTCAGTGCATTGTATTGTGTTAGCTTTATTAAAAACGGATATAACTCAGTGCATTGCATTTGGTTAGTTTTATTAAAAACGGATATAATTCAGTGCATTGCATTTGGTTAGTTTTATTAAAGACGGATGTAACTCAGTCCATTGCATTTGGTTAGTTTTATTAAAAACGGATATAACTCACTGCATTGCATTTTGTTAGATTTATTAAAAACGGATATAACTCAGTGCATTGTATTTTGTTAGTTTTATTAAAAACTGATACAACTCAGTGCATTGCATTCTGTTAGTTTTATTAAAAACGGATATAACTCAGTGCATTGTATTATGTTAGTTTTATTAAAAACGGATATAACTCACTGCATTGCATTTTGTTAGTTTTATTAAAAACGGATATAACTCAGTGCATTGTATTATGTTAGCTTTATTAAAAACGGATATAACTCAGTGCATTGCATTTGGTTAGTTTTATTAAAAACTGATACAACTCACTGCATTGCATTTGGTTAGTTTTATTAAAAACTGATACAACTCAGTGCATTGCATTCTGTTAGCTTTATTAAAAACGGATATAACTCAGTGCATTGTATTATGTTAGTTTTGTTAAAAACGGATATAACTCACTGCATTGCATTTGGTTAGTTTTATTAAAAACTGATACAACTCAGTGCATTGCATTCTGTTAGCTTTATTAAAAACGCATATAGCTCAGTGCATTGCATTTGGTTAGTTTTATTAAAAACTGATACAACTCACTGCATTGCATTTTGTTAGTTTTATTAAAAACGGATATAACTCAGTGCATTGCATTTGGTTAGTTTTATTAAAAACGGATATAACTCAGTGCATTGCATTTGGTTAGTTTTATTAAAAACGGATATAACTCAGTGCATTGTATTATGTTAGTTTTGTTAAAAACGGATGTAACTCAGTGCATTGTATTATGTTAGTTTTGTTAAAAACGGATATTATTCAGTGCATTGCATTTTGTTAGTTTTATTAAAAACGGATATAACTCAGTGCATTGTATTATGTTAGCTTTATTAAAAACGGATATAACTCAGTGCATTGCATTTGGTTAGTTTTATTAAAAACGGATATAATTCAGTGCATTGCATTTGGTTAGTTTTATTAAAGACGGATGTAACTCAGTCCATTGCATTTGGTTAGTTTTATTAAAAACGGATATAACTCAGTGCATTGCATTTGGTTAGTTTTATTAAAAACTGATATAACTCAGTGCATTGCATTTGGTTAGTTTTATTAAAAACGGATATAACTCAGTGCATTGCATTTGGTTAGTTTTATTAAAAACGGATATAATTCAGTGCATTGCATTTGGTTAGTTTTATTAAAGACGGATGTAACTCAGTCCATTGCATTTTGTTAGTTTTATTAAAAACGGATATAATTCAGTGCATTGCATTTGGTTAGTTTTATTAAAGACGGATGTAACTCAGTCCATTGCATTTGGTTAGTTTTATTAAAAACGGATATAACTCAGTGCATTGCATTTGGTTAGTTTTATTAAAAACTGATATAACTCAGTGCATTGCATTTGGTTAGTTTTATTAAAAACGGATATAACTCAGTGCATTGCATTTGGTTAGTTTTATTAAAAACGGATATAACTCAGTGCATTGTATTATGTTAGTTTTGTTAAAAACGGATGTAACTCAGTGCATTGTATTATGTTAGTTTTGTTAAAAACGGATATTATTCAGTGCATTGCATTTTGTTAGTTTTATTAAAAACGGATATAACTCAGTGCATTGTATTATGTTAGCTTTATTAAAAACGGATATAACTCAGTGCATTGCATTTGGTTAGTTTTATTAAAAACGGATATAATTCAGTGCATTGCATTTGGTTAGTTTTATTAAAGACGGATGTAACTCAGTCCATTGCATTTGGTTAGTTTTATTAAAAACGGATATAACTCAGTGCATTGCATTTTGTTAGTTTTATTAAAAACGGATATAACTCAGTGCATTGCATTCTGTTAGCTTTATTAAAAACGGATATAACTCAGTGCATTGCATTTGGTTAGTTTTATTAAAAACGGATATAACTCAGTGCATTGCATTTGGTTAGTTTTATTAAAAACGGATATAACTCAGTGCATTGTATTATGTTAGTTTTGTTAAAAACGGATGTAACTCAGTGCATTGTATTATGTTAGTTTTGTTAAAAACGGATATTATTCAGTGCATTGCATTTGGTTAGTTTTATTAAAAACGGATGTAACTCAGTGCATTGTATTGTGTTAGCTTTATTAAAAACGGATATAACTCAGTGCATTGCATTTGGTTAGTTTTATTAAAAACGGATATAATTCAGTGCATTGCATTTGGTTAGTTTTATTAAAGACGGATGTAACTCAGTCCATTGCATTTGGTTAGTTTTATTAAAAACGGATATAACTCACTGCATTGCATTTTGTTAGATTTATTAAAAACGGATATAACTCAGTGCATTGTATTTTGTTAGTTTTATTAAAAACTGATACAACTCAGTGCATTGCATTCTGTTAGTTTTATTAAAAACGGATATAACTCAGTGCATTGTATTATGTTAGTTTTATTAAAAACGGATATAACTCACTGCATTGCATTTTGTTAGTTTTATTAAAAACGGATATAACTCAGTGCATTGTATTATGTTAGCTTTATTAAAAACGGATATAACTAAGTGCATTGCATTTTGTTAGTTTTATTAAAAACGGATATAACTCAGTGCATTGCATTTGGTTAGTTTTATTAAAGACGGATGTAACTCAGTCCATTGCATTTGGTTAGTTTTATTAAAAACGGATATAACTCACTGCATTGCATTTTGTTAGTTTTATTAAAAACGGATATAACTCAGTGCATTGTATTGTGTTAGCTTTATTAAAAACGGATATAACTCAGTGCATTGCATTTGGTTAGTTTTATTAAAAACGGATATAATTCAGTGCATGGCATTTGGTTAGTTTTATTAAAGACGGATGTAACTCAGTCCATTGCATTTGGTTAGTTTTATTAAAAACGGATATAACTCACTGCATTGCATTTTGTTAGTTTTATTAAAAACGGATATAACTCAGTGCATTGTATTTTGTTAGTTTTATTAAAAACTGATACAACTCAGTGCATTGCATTCTGTTAGTTTTATTAAAAACGGATATAACTCAGTGCATTGTATTATGTTAGTTTTATTAAAAACGGATATAACTCACTGCATTGCATTTTGTTAGTTTTATTAAAAACGGATATAACTCAGTGCATTGTATTATGTTAGCTTTATTAAAAACGGATATAACTAAGTGCATTGCATTTTGTTAGTTTTATTAAAAACGGATATAACTCAGTGCATTGCATTTGGTTAGTTTTATTAAAGACGGATGTAACTCAGTCCATTGCATTTGGTTAGTTTTATTAAAAACGGATATAACTCACTGCATTGCAGTTTGTTAGTTTTATTAAAAACGGATATAACTCAGTGCATTGTATTGTGTTAGCTTTATTAAAAACGGATATAACTCAGTGCATTGCATTTGGTTAGTTTTATTAAAAACGGATATAATTCAGTGCATTGCATTTGGTTAGTTTTATTAAAGACGGATGTAACTTAGTCCATTGCATTTGGTTAGTTTTATTAAAAACGGATATAACTCACTGCATTGCATTTTGTTAGTTTTATTAAAAACGGATATAACTCAGTGCATTGTATTTTGTTAGTTTTATTAAAAACTGATACAACTCAGTGCATTGCATTCTGTTAGTTTTATTAAAAACGGATATAACTCAGTGCATTGTATTATGTTAGTTTTATTAAAAACGGATATAACTCACTGCATTGCATTTTGTTAGTTTTATTAAAAACGGATATAACTCAGTGCATTGTATTATGTTAGCTTTATTAAAAACGGATATAACTAAGTGCATTGCATTTTGTTAGTTTTATTAAAAACGGATATAACTCAGTGCATTGCATTTGGTTAGTTTTATTAAAGACGGATGTAACTCAGTCCATTGCATTTGGTTAGTTTTATTAAAAACTGATACAACTCAGTGCATTGCATTTGGTTAGTTTTATTAAAAACTGATATAACTCAGTGCATTGCATTTGGTTAGTTTTATTAAAAACTGATACAACTCACTGCATTGCATTTTGTTAGTTTTATTAAAAACGGATATAACTCAGTGCATTGTATTATGTTAGTTTTGTTAAAAACGGATGTAACTCAGTGCATTTCATTTTGTTAGTTTTATTAAAAACGGATATAACTCAGTGCATTGCATTTGGTTAGTTTTATTAAAAACTGATACAACTCACTGCATTGCATTTTGTTAGTTTTATTAAAAACGGATATAACTCAGTGCATTGTATTATGTTAGTTTTGTTAAAAACGGATATAACTCAGTGCATTGCATTTGGTTAGTTTTATTAAAAACTGATACAACTCACTGCATTGCATTTGGTTAGTTTTATTAAAAACTGATACAACTCAGTGCATTGCATTCTGTTAGCTTTATTAAAAACGGATATAACTCAGTGCATTGCATTTGGTTAGTTTTATTAAAAACGGATATAACTCAGTGCATTGCATTTTGTTAGTTTTATTAAAAACGGATATAACTCAGTGCATTGCATTTGGTTAGTTTTATTAAAAACTGATACAACTCACTGCATTGCATTTTGTTAGTTTTATTAAAAACGGATACAACTCACTGCATTGCATTTTGTTAGTTTTATTAAAAACGGATATAACTCAGTGCATTGTATTATGTTAGTTTTGTTAAAAAGGGATATAACTCAGTGCATTGCATTTGGTTAGTTTTATTAAAAACTGATACAACTCACTGCATTGCATTTGGTTAGTTTTATTAAAAACTGATACAACTCAGTGCATTGCATTCTGTTAGCTTTATTAAAAACGGATATAACTCAGTGCATTGCATTTGGTTAGTTTTATTAAAAACTGATACAACTCACTGCATTGCATTTTGTTAGTTTTATTAAAAACGGATACAACTCACTGCATTGCATTTTGTTAGTTTTATTAAAAACGGATATAACTCAGTGCATTGTATTATGTTAGTTTTGTTAAAAAGGGATATAACTCAGTGCATTGCATTTGGTTAGTTTTATTAAAAACTGATACAACTCACTGCATTGCATTTGGTTAGTTTTATTAAAAACTGATACAACTCAGTGCATTTCATTTTGTTAGTTTTATTAAAAACGGATATAACTCAGTGCATTGTATTATGTTAGTTTTGTTAAAAAGGGATATAACTCAGTGCATTGCATTTGGTTAGTTTTATTAAAAACTGATACAACTCACTGCATTGCATTTGGTTAGTTTTATTAAAAACTGATACAACTCACTGCATTGCATTTTGTTAGTTTTATTAAAAACGGATACAACTCACTGCATTGCATTTTGTTAGTTTTATTAAAAACGGATATAACTCAGTGCATTGTATTATGTTAGTTTTGTTAAAAAGGGATATAACTCAGTGCATTGCATTTGGTTAGTTTTATTAAAAACTGATACAACTCACTGCATTGCATTTAATTAGTTTTATTAAAAACTGATACAACTCAGTGCATTTCATTTTGTTAGTTTTATTAAAAACGGATATAACTCAGTGCATTGCATTTGGTTAGTTTTATTAAAAACTGATACAACTCACTGCATTGCATTTTGTTAGTTTTATTAAAAACGGATACAACTCACTGCATTGCATTTTGTTAGTTTTATTAAAAACGGATATAACTCAGTGCATTGTATTATGTTAGTTTTGTTAAAAAGGGATATAACTCAGTGCATTGCATTTGGTTAGTTTTATTAAAAACTGATACAACTCACTGCATTGCATTTGGTTAGTTTTATTAAAAACTGATACAACTCAGTGCATTGCATTCTGTTAGCTTTATTAAAAACGGATATAACTCAGTGCATTGCATTTGGTTAGTTTTATTAAAAACGGATATAACTCAGTGCATTGCATTTGGTTAGTTTTATTAAAAACTGATACAACTCACTGCATTGCATTTTGTTAGTTTTATTAAAAACGGATATAACTCAGTGCATTGTATTATGTTAGTTTTGTTAAAAACGGATATAACTCAGTGCATTGCATTTGGTTAGTTTTATTAAAAACGGATATAACTCAGTGCATTGCATTTGGTTAGTTTTATTAAAAACTGAT
This sequence comes from Ceratitis rosa, assembly GCA_037013455.1. NCBI lineage: Eukaryota > Metazoa > Arthropoda > Insecta > Diptera > Tephritidae > Ceratitis > Ceratitis rosa. The sequence continues at coordinate 422,751 of JAWMAG010000045.1, read as the reverse complement.
ACAACTCACTGCATTGCATTTTGTTAGTTTTATTAAAAACGGATATAACTCAGTGCATTGTATTATGTTAGTTTTGTTAAAAACGGATATAACTCAGTGCATTGCATTTGGTTAGTTTTATTAAAAACTGATACAACTCACTGCATTGCATTTGGTTAGTTTTATTAAAAACTGATACAACTCAGTGCATTGCATTCTGTTAGCTTTATTAAAAACGGATATAACTCAGTGCATTGCATTTGGTTAGTTTTATTAAAAACGGATATAACTCAGTGCATTGCATTTGGTTAGTTTTATTAAAAACTGATACAACTCACTGCATTGCATTTTGTTAGTTTTATTAAAAACGGATGTAACTCAGTGCATTTCATTTTGTTAGTTTTATTAAAAACGGATATAATTCAGTGCATTGCATTTGGTTAGTTTTATTAAAGACGGATGTAACTCAGTCCATTGCATTTGGTTAGTTTTATTAAAAACGGATATAACTCAGTCCATTGCATTTGGTTAGTTTTATTAAAAACGGATATAACTCAGTGCATTGCATTTGGTTAGTTTTATTAAAGACGGATGTAACTCAGTCCATTGCATTTTGTTAGTTTTATTAAAAACGCATATAACTCAGTGCATTGTATTATGTTAGCTTTATTAAAAACGGATATAATTCAGTGCATTGCATTTGGTTAGTTTTATTAAAGACGGATGTAACTCAGTCCATTGCATTTGGTTAGTTTTATTAAAAACGGATATAACTCAGTGCATTGCATTCTGTTAGCTTTATTAAAAACGGATATAACTCAGTGCATTGCATTTGGTTAGTTTTATTAAAAACGGATATAACTCAGTGCATTGCATTTGGTTAGTTTTATTAAAAACGGATATAACTCAGTGCATTGTATTATGTTAGTTTTGTTAAAAACGGATGTAACTCAGTGCATTGTATTATGTTAGTTTTGTTAAAAATGGATATTATTCAGTGCATTGCATTTTGTTAGTTTTATTAAAAACGGATATAACTCAGTGCATTGTATTATGTTAGCTTTATTAAAAACGGATATAACACAGTGCATTGCATTTGGTTAGTTTTATTAAAAACGGATATAATTCAGTGCATTGCATTTGGTTAGTTTTATTAAAGACGGATGTAACTCAGTCCATTGCATTTGGTTAGTTTTATTAAAAACGGATATAACTCAGTGCATTGCATTTTGTTAGTTTTATTAAAAACGGATATAACTCAGTGCATTGCATTCTGTTAGCTTTATTAAAAACGGATATAACTCAGTGCATTGCATTTGGTTAGTTTTATTAAAAACGGATATAACTCAGTGCATTGCATTTGGTTAGTTTTATTAAAAACGGATATAACTCAGTGCATTGTATTATGTTAGTTTTGTTAAAAACGGATGTAACTCAGTGCATTGTATTATGTTAGTTTTGTTAAAAACGGATATTATTCAGTGCATTGCATTTGGTTAGTTTTATTAAAAACGGATGTAACTCAGTGCATTGTATTGTGTTAGCTTTATTAAAAACGGATATAACTCAGTGCATTGCATTTGGTTAGTTTTATTAAAAACGGATATAATTCAGTGCATTGCATTTGGTTAGTTTTATTAAAGACGGATGTAACTCAGTCCATTGCATTTGGTTAGTTTTATTAAAAACGGATATAACTCACTGCATTGCATTTTGTTAGTTTTATTAAAAACGGATATAACTCAGTGCATTGTATTTTGTTAGTTTTATTAAAAACTGATACAACTCAGTGCATTGCATTCTGTTAGTTTTATTAAACACGGATATAACTCAGTGCATTGTATTATGTTAGTTTTATTAAAAACGGATATAACTCACTGCATTGCATTTTGTTAGTTTTATTAAAAACGGATATAACTCAGTGCATTGTATTATGTTAGCTTTATTAAAAACGGATATAACTAAGTGCATTGCATTTTGTTAGTTTTATTAAAAACGGATATAACTCAGTGCATTGCATTTGGTTAGTTTTATTAAAGACGGATGTAACTCAGTCCATTGCATTTGGTTAGTTTTATTAAAAACGGATATAACTCACTGCATTGCATTTTGTTAGTTTTATTAAAAACGGATATAACTCAGTGCATTGTATTGTGTTAGCTTTATTAAAAACGGATATAACTCAGTGCATTGCATTTGGTTAGTTTTATTAAAAACGGATATAATTCAGTGCATTGCATTTGGTTAGTTTTATTAAAGACGGATGTAACTCAGTCCATTGCATTTGGTTAGTTTTATTAAAAACGGATATAACTCACTGCATTGCATTTTGTTAGTTTTATTAAAAACGGATATAACTCAGTGCATTGTATTTTGTTAGTTTTATTAAAAACTGATACAACTCAGTGCATTGCATTCTGTTAGTTTTATTAAAAACGGATATAACTCAGTGCATTGTATTATGTTAGTTTTATTAAAAACGGATATAACTCACTGCATTGCATTTTGTTAGTTTTATTAAAAACGGATATAACTCAGTGCATTGTATTATGTTAGCTTTATTAAAAACGGATATAACTAAGTGCATTGCATTTTGTTAGTTTTATTAAAAACGGATATAGCTCAGTGCATTGCATTTGGTTAGTTTTATTAAAAACGGATGTAACTCAGTCCATTGCATTTGGTTAGTTTTATTAAAAACGGATATAACTCACTGCATTGCAGTTTGTTAGTTTTATTAAAAACGGATATAACTCAGTGCATTTGGTTAGTTTTATTAAAAACGGATATAACTCACTGCATTGCATTTTGTTAGTTTTATTAAAAACGGATATAACTCAGTGCATTGTATTTTGTTAGTTTTATTAAAAACTGATACAACTCAGTGCATTGCATTCTGTTAGTTTTATTAAAAACGGATATAACTCAGTGCATTGTATTATGTTAGTTTTATTAAAAACGGATATAACTCACTGCATTGCATTTTGTTAGTTTTATTAAAAACGGATATAACTCAGTGCATTGTATTATGTTAGCTTTATTAAAAACGGATATAACTAAGTGCATTGCATTTTGTTAGTTTTATTAAAAACGGATATAACTCAGTGCATTGCATTTGGTTAGTTTTATTAAAGACGGATGTAACTCAGTCCATTGCATTTGGTTAGTTTTATTAAAAACTGATACAACTCAGTGCATTGCATTTGGTTAGTTTTATTAAAAACTGATATAACTCAGTGCATTGCGTTTGGTTAGTTTTATTAAAAACTGATACAACTCACTGCATTGCATTTTGTTAGTTTTATTAAAAACGGATATAACTCAGTGCATTGTATTATGTTAGTTTTGTTAAAAACGGATGTAACTCAGTGCATTTCATTTTGTTAGTTTTATTAAAAACGGATATAACTCAGTGCATTGCATTTGGTTAGTTTTATTAAAAACTGATACAACTCACTGCATTGCATTTTGTTAGTTTTATTAAAAACGGATATAACTCAGTGCATTGTATTATGTTAGTTTTGTTAAAAACGGATATAACTCAGTGCATTGCATTTGGCTAGTTTTATTAAAAACTGATACAACTCACTGCATTGCATTTGGTTAGTTTTATTAAAAACTGATACAACTCAGTGCATTGCATTCTGTTAGCTTTATTAAAAACGGATATAACTCAGTGCATTGCATTTGGTTAGTTTTATTAAAAACGGATATAACTCAGTGCATTGCATTTTGTTAGTTTTATTAAAAACGGATATAACTCAGTGCATTGTATTATGTTAGTTTTGTTAAAAACGGATGTAACTCAGTGCATTTCATTTTGTTAGTTTTATTAAAAACGGATATAACTCAGTGCATTGCATTTGGTTAGTTTTATTAAACACTGATACAACTCACTGCATTGCATTTTGTTAGTTTTATTAAAAACGGATACAACTCACTGCATTGCATTTTGTTAGTTTTATTAAAAACGGATATAACTCAGTGCATTGTATTATGTTAGTTTTGTTAAAAAGGGATATAACTCAGTGCATTGCATTTGGTTAGTTTTATTAAAAACTGATACAACTCACTGCATTGCATTTGGTTAGTTTTATTAAAAACTGATACAACTCAGTGCATTGCATTCTGTTAGCTTTATTAAAAACGGATATAACTCAGTGCATTGCATTTGGTTAGTTTTATTAAAAACGGATATAACTCAGTGCATTGCATTTGGTTAGTTTTATTAAAAACTGATACAACTCACTGCATTGCATTTTGTTAGTTTTATTAAAAACGGATATAACTCAGTGCATTGTATTATGTTAGTTTTGTTAAAAACGGATATAACTCAGTGCATTGCATTTGGTTAGTTTTATTAAAAACGGATATAACTCAGTGCATTGCATTTGGTTAGTTTTATTAAAAACTGATACAACTCACTGCATTGCATTTTGTTAGTTTTATTAAAAACGGATATAACTCAGTGCATTGTATTATGTTAGTTTTGTTAAAAACGGATATAACTCAGTGCATTGCATTTGGTTAGTTTTATTAAAAACTGATACAACTCACTGCATTGCATTTGGTTAGTTTTATTAAAAACTGATACAACTCAGTGCATTGCATTCTGTTAGCTTTATTAAAAACGGATATAACTCAGTGCATTGCATTTGGTTAGTTTTATTAAAAACGGATATAACTCAGTGCATTGCATTTGGTTAGTTTTATTAAAAACTGATACAACTCACTGCATTGCATTTTGTTAGTTTTATTAAAAAGGGATATAACTCAGTGCATTGTATTATGTTAGTTTTGTTAAAAACGGATGTAACTCAGTGCATTTCATTTTGTTAGTTTTATTAAAAACGGATATAATTCAGTGCATTGCATTTGGTTAGTTTTATTAAAGACGGATGTAACTCAGTCCATTGCATTTGGTTAGTTTTATTAAAAACGGATATAACCCAGTCCATTGCATTTGGTTAGTTTTATTAAAAACGGATATAACTCAGTGCATTGCATTTGGTTAGTTTTATTAAAGACGGATGTAACTCAGTCCATTGCATTTTGTTAGTTTTATTAAAAACGGATATAACTCAGTGCATTGTATTATGTTAGTTTTGTTAAAAACGGATGTAACTCAGTGCATTTCATTTTGTTAGTTTTATTAAAAACGGATATAACTCAGTGCATTGCATTTGGTTAGTTTTATTAAACACTGATACAACTCACTGCATTGCATTTTGTTAGTTTTATTAAAAACGGATACAACTCACTGCATTGCATTTTGTTAGTTTTATTAAAAACGGATATAACTCAGTGCATTGTATTATGTTAGTTTTGTTAAAAAGGGATATAACTCAGTGCATTGCATTTGGTTAGTTTTATTAAAAACTGATACAACTCAGTGCATTGCATTTGGTTAGTTTTATTAAAAACTGATATAACTCAGTGCATTGCGTTTGGTTAGTTTTATTAAAAACTGATACAACTCACTGCATTGCATTTTGTTAGTTTTATTAAAAACGGATATAACTCAGTGCATTGTATTATGTTAGTTTTGTTAAAAACGGATGTAACTCAGTGCATTTCATTTTGTTAGTTTTATTAAAAACGGATATAACTCAGTGCATTGCATTTGGTTAGTTTTATTAAAAACTGATACAACTCACTGCATTGCATTTTGTTAGTTTTATTAAAAACGGATATAACTCAGTGCATTGTATTATGTTAGTTTTGTTAAAAACGGATATAACTCAGTGCATTGCATTTGGTTAGTTTTATTAAAAACTGATACAACTCACTGCATTGCATTTGGTTAGTTTTATTAAAAACTGATACAACTCAGTGCATTGCATTCTGTTAGCTTTATTAAAAACGGATATAACTCAGTGCATTGCATTTGGTTAGTTTTATTAAAAACGGATATAACTCAGTGCATTGCATTTTGTTAGTTTTATTAAAAACGGATATAACTCAGTGCATTGTATTATGTTAGTTTTGTTAAAAACGGATGTAACTCAGTGCATTTCATTTTGTTAGTTTTATTAAAAACGGATATAACTCAGTGCATTGCATTTGGTTAGTTTTATTAAACACTGATACAACTCACTGCATTGCATTTTGTTAGTTTTATTAAAAACGGATACAACTCACTGCATTGCATTTTGTTAGTTTTATTAAAAACGGATATAACTCAGTGCATTGTATTATGTTAGTTTTGTTAAAAAGGGATATAACTCAGTGCATTGCATTTGGTTAGTTTTATTAAAAACTGATACAACTCACTGCATTGCATTTGGTTAGTTTTATTAAAAACTGATACAACTCAGTGCATTGCATTCTGTTAGCTTTATTAAAAACGGATATAACTCAGTGCATTGCATTTGGTTAGTTTTATTAAAAACGGATATAACTCAGTGCATTGCATTTGGTTAGTTTTATTAAAAACTGATACAACTCACTGCATTGCATTTTGTTAGTTTTATTAAAAACGGATATAACTCAGTGCATTGTATTATGTTAGTTTTGTTAAAAACGGATATAACTCAGTGCATTGCATTTGGTTAGTTTTATTAAAAACGGATATAACTCAGTGCATTGCATTTGGTTAGTTTTATTAAAAACTGATACAACTCACTGCATTGCATTTTGTTAGTTTTATTAAAAACGGATATAACTCAGTGCATTGTATTATGTTAGTTTTGTTAAAAACGGATATAACTCAGTGCATTGCATTTGGTTAGTTTTATTAAAAACTGATACAACTCACTGCATTGCATTTGGTTAGTTTTATTAAAAACTGATACAACTCAGTGCATTGCATTCTGTTAGCTTTATTAAAAACGGATATAACTCAGTGCATTGCATTTGGTTAGTTTTATTAAAAACGGATATAACTCAGTGCATTGCATTTGGTTAGTTTTATTAAAAACTGATACAACTCACTGCATTGCATTTTGTTAGTTTTATTAAAAAGGGATATAACTCAGTGCATTGTATTATGTTAGTTTTGTTAAAAACGGATGTAACTCAGTGCATTTCATTTTGTTAGTTTTATTAAAAACGGATATAATTCAGTGCATTGCATTTGGTTAGTTTTATTAAAGACGGATGTAACTCAGTCCATTGCATTTGGTTAGTTTTATTAAAAACTGATACAACTCAGTGCATTGCATTCTGTTAGCTTTATTAAAAACGGATATAACTCAGTGCATTGCATTTGGTTAGTTTTATTAAAAACGGATATAACTCAGTGCATTGCATTTGGTTAGTTTTATTAAAAACGGATATAACTCAGTGCATTGCATTTGGTTAGTTTTATTAAAACGGATATAACTCAGTGCATTGTATTATGTTAGTTTTGTTAAAAACGGATGTAACTCAGTGCATTTCATTTTGCTAGTTTTATTAAAAACGGATATAATTCAGTGCATTGCATTTGGTTAGTTTTATTAAAAACGGATATAACTCAGTGCATTGCATTTTGTTAGTTTTATTAAAAACGGATATAACTCAGTGCATTGTATTATGTTAGCTTTATTAAAAACGGATATAACTCAGTGCATTGCATTTGGTTAGTTTTATTAAAAACGGATATAATTCAGTGCATTGCATTTGGTTAGTTTTATTAAAGACGGATGTAACTCAGTCCATTGCATTTGGTTAGTTTTATTAAAAACTGATACAACTCAGTGCATTGCATTCTGTTAGCTTTATTAAAAACGGATATAACTCAGTGCATTGCATTTGGTTAGTTTTATTAAAAACGGATATAACTCAGTGCATTGCATTTGGTTAGTTTTATTAAAAACGGATATAACTCAGTGCATTGTATTATGTTAGTTTTGTTAAAAACGGATGTAACTCAGTGCATTGTATTATGTTAGTTTTGTTAAAAACGGATATTATTCAGTGCATTGCATTTGGTTAGTTTTATTAAAAACGGATGTAACTCAGTCCATTGCATTTGGTTAGTTTTATTAAAAACGGATATAACTCACTGCATTGCATTTTGTTAGTTTTATTAAAAACGGATATAACTCAGTGCATTGTATTTTGTTAGTTTTATTAAAAACTGATACAATTCAGTGCATTGCATTCTGTTAGTTTTATTAAAAACGGATATAACTCAGTGCATTGTATTATGTTAGTTTTATTAAAAACGGATATAACTCACTGCATTGCATTTTGTTAGTTTTATTAAAAACGGATATAACTCAGTGCATTGTATTATGTTAGCTTTATTAAAAACGGATATAACTAAGTGCATTGCATTTTGTTAGTTTTATTAAAAACGGATATAACTCAGTGCATTGCATTTGGTTAGTTTTATTAAAGACGGATGTAACTCAGTCCATTGCATTTGGTTAGTTTTATTAAAAACTGATACAACTCCCTGCATTGCATTTTGTTAGTTTTATTAAAAACGGATATAACTCAGTGCATTGCATTTGGTTAGTTTTATTAAAAACGGATATAACTCAGTGCATTGCATTTGGTTAGTTTTATTAAAAACTGATACAACTCACTGCATTGCATTTTGTTAGTTTTATTAAAAACGGATATAACTCAGTGCATTGTATTATATTAGTTTTGTTAAAAACGGATATAATTCAGTGCATTGCATTTGGTTAGTTTTATTAAAAACGGATGTAACTCAGTCCATTGCATTTGGTTAGTTTTATTAAAAACGGATATAACTCACTGCATTGCATTTGGTTAGTTTTATTAAAGACGGATGTAACTCAGTCCATTGTATTTGGTTAGTTTTATTAAAAACTGATACAACTCCCTGCATTGCATTTTGTTAGTTTTATTAAAAACGGATATAACTCAGTGCATTGCATTTTGTTAGTTTTATTAAAAACGGATATAACTCAGTGCATTACACTTGGTTAGTTTTATTAAAAACGGATGTACCTCAGTCCATTGCATTTGGTTAGTTTTATTTAAAACTGATACAACTCACTGCATTGCATTTTGTTAGTTTTATTAAAAACGGATATACCTCAGTGCATTGTATTATGTTAGTTTTGTTAAAAACGAATGTAACTCAGTGCATTTCATTTTGTTAGTTTTATTAAAAACGGATATAATTCAGTGCATTGCATTTGGTTAGTTTTATTAAAGACGGATGTAACTCAGTGCATTGCATTTGGTTAGTTTTATTAAAAACGGATATAACTCAGTGCATTGCATTTGGTTAGTTTTATTAAAGACGGATGTAACTCAGTGCATTGCATTTGGTTAGTTTTATTAAAAACGGATGTAACTCAGTCCATTGCATTTGGTTAGTTTTATTAAAAACGGATATAACTCAGTGCATTGCATTTGGTTAGTTTTATTAAAAACGGATATAACTCAGTGCATTGCATTTGGTTAGCTTTTTTAAAAACTGATACAACTCACTGCATTGCATTTGGTTAGTTTTATTAAAAACGGATGTAACTCAGTGCATTGCATTTGGTTAGTTTTATTAAAAACTGATACAACTCAGTGCATTGCATTCTGTTAGCTTTATTAAAAACGGATATAACTCAGTGCATTGCATTTGGTTAGTTTTATTAAAAACGTATATAACTCAGTGCATTGCATTTGGTTAGTTTTATTAAAAACTGATACAACTCACTGCATTGCATTTTGTTAGTTTTATTAAAAACGGATATAACTCAGTGCATTGTATTATGTTAGTTTTGTTAAAAACGGATGTAACTCAGTGCATTTCATTTTGCTAGTTTTATTAAAAACGGATATAATTCAGTGCATTGCATTTGGTTAGTTTTATTAAAGACGGATGTAACTCAGTCCATTGCATTTTGTTAGTTTTATTAAAAACGGATATAACTCAGTGCATTGCATTTTGTTAGTTTTATTAAAAACGGATATAACTCAGTGCATTGTATTATGTTAGCTTTATTAAAAACGGATATAACTCAGTGCATTGCATTTGGTTAGTTTTATTAAAAACGGATATAATTCAGTGCATTGCATTTGGTTAGTTTTATTAAAGACGGATGTAACTCAGTCCATTGCATTTGGTTAGTTTTATTAAAAACGGATATAACTCAGTGCATTGCATTTTGTTAGTTTTATTAAAAACGGATATAACTCAGTGCATTGTATTATGTTAGCTTTATTAAAAACGGATATAACTCAGTGCATTGCATTTGGTTAGTTTTATTAAAAACGGATATAATTCAGTGCATTGCATTTGGTTAGTTTTATTAAAGACGGATGTAACTCAGTCCATTGCATTTGGTTAGTTTTATTAAAAACTGATACAACTCACTGCATTGCATTTGGTTAGTGTTATTAAAAACGGATGTAACTCAGTGCATTGCATTTGGTTAGTTTTATTAAAAACTGATACAACTCAGTGCATTGCATTCTGTTAGCTTTATTAAAAACGGATATAACTCAGTGCATTGCATTTGGTTAGTTTTATTAAAAACGTATATAACTCAGTGCATTGCATTTGGTTAGTTTTATTAAAAACTGATACAACTCACTGCATTGCATTTTGTTAGTTTTATTAAAAACGGATATAACTCAGTGCATTGTATTATGTTAGTTTTGTTAAAAACGGATGTAACTCAGTGCATTTCATTTTGCTAGTTTTATTAAAAACGGATATAATTCAGTGCATTGCATTTGGTTAGTTTTATTAAAGACGGATGTAACTCAGTCCATTGCATTTGGTTAGTTTTATTAAAAACGGATATAACTCAGTGCATTGCATTTTGTTAGTTTTATTAAAAACGGATATAACTCAGTGCATTGTATTATGTTAGCTTTATTAAAAACGGATATAACTCAGTGCATTGCATTTGGTTAGTTTTATCAAAAACGGATATAATTCAGTGCATTGCATTTGGTTAGTTTTATTAAAGACGGATGTAACTCAGTCCATTGCATTTGGTTAGCTTTATTAAAAACTGATACAACTCAGTGCATTGCATTCTGTTAGCTTTATTAAAAACGGATATAACTCAGTGCATTGCATTTGGTTAGTTTTATTAGAAACGGATATAACTCAGTGCATTGCATTTGGTTAGTTTTATTAAAAACTGATACAACTCACTGCATTGCATTTTGTTAGTTTTATTAAAAACGGTTATAACTCAGTGCATTGTATTATGTTAGTTTTGTTAAAAACGGATATAATTCAGTGCATTGCATTTGGTTAGTTTTATTAAAAACGGATGTAACTCAGTCCATTGCATTTGGTTAGTTTTATTAAAAACGGATATAACTCACTGCATTGCAGTTTGTTAGTTTTATTAAAAACGGATATAACTCAGTGCATTGTATTGTGTTAGCTTTATTAAAAACGGATATAACTCAGTGCATTTCATTTGGTTAGTTTTATTAAAAACGGATATAATTCAGTGCATTGCATTTGGTTAGTTTTATTAAAGACGGATGTAACTCAGTCCATTGCATTTGGTTAGTTTTATTAAAAACGGATATAACTCACTGCATTGCATTTTGTTAGTTTTATTAAAAACGGATATAACTCAGTGCATTGTATTTTGTTAGTTTTATTAAAAACTGATACAACTCAGTGCATTGCAGTCTGTTAGTTTTATTAAAAACGGATATAACTCAGTGCATTGTATTATGTTAGTTTTATTAAAAACGGATATAACTCACTGCATTGCATTTTGTTAGTTTTATTAAAAACGGATATAACTCAGTGCATTGTATTATGTTAGCTTTATTAAAAACGGATATAACTAAGTGCATTGCATTTTGTTAGTTTTATTAAAAACTGATACAACTCAGTGCATTGCAGTCTGTTAGTTTTATTAAAAACGGATATAACTCAGTGCATTGTATTATGTTAGTTTTATTAAAAACGGATATAACTCACTGCATTGCATTTTGTTAGTTTTATTAAAAACGTATATAACTCAGTGCATTGTATTATGTTAGCTTTATTAAAAACGGATATAACTCACTGCATTGCATTTTTTTAGTTCTATTAAAAACTGATACAACTCAGTGCATTGCAGTCTGTTAGTTTTATTAAAAACGGATATAACTCAGTGCGTTGTATTATGTTAGCTTTATTAAAAACGGATATAACTCAGTGCATTGTATTTTGTTAGTTTTATTAAAAACTGATACAACTCAGTGCATTGCAGTCTGTTAGTTTTATTAAAAACGGATATAACTCAGTGCATTGTATTATGTTAGTTTTATTAAAAACGGATATAACTCACTGCATTGCATTTTGTTAGTTTTATTAAAAACGGATATAACTCAGTGCATTGCATTTGGTTAGTTTTATTAAAAACGGATGTAACTCAGTGCATTGCATTTGGTTAGTTTTATTAAAAACTGATACAACTCAGTGCATTGCATTCTGTTAGCTTTATTAAAAACGGATATAACTCAGTGCATTGCATTTGGTTAGTTTTATTAAAAACGTATATAACTCAGTGCATTGCATTTGGTTAGTTTTATTAAAAACTGATACAACTCACTGCATTGCATTTTGTTAGTTTTATTAAAAACGGATATAACTCAGTGCATTGTATTATGTTAGTTTTGTTAAAAACGGATGTAACTCAGTGCATTTCATTTTGCTAGTTTTATTAAAAACGGATATAATTCAGTGCATTGCATTTGGTTAGTTTTATTAAAGACGGATGTAACTCAGTCCATTGCATTTGGTTAGTTTTATTAAAAACGGATATAACTCAGTGCATTGCATTTTGTTAGTTTTATTAAAAACGGATATAACACAGTGCATTGTATTATGTTAGCTTTATTAAAAACTTTTATAACTCAGTGCATTGCATTTGGTTAGTTTTATTAAAAACGGATATAATTCAGTGCATTGCATTTGATTAGTTTTATTAAAGACGGATGTAACTCAGTCCATTGCATTTGGTTAGTTTAATTAAAAACTGATACAACTCAGTGCATTGCATTTATTAAAAACGGATATAACTCAGTGCATTGTATTATGTTAGCTTTATTAAAAACTTTTATAACTCAGTGCATTGCATTTGGTTAGTTTTATTAAAAACGGATATAATTCAGTGCATTGCATTTGGTTAGTTTTATTAAAGACGGATGTAACTCAGTCCATTGCATTTGGTTAGTTTTATTAAAAACGGATATAACTCAGTGCATTGTATTATGTTAGTTTTGTTAAAAACGGATGTAACTCAGTGCATTTCATTTTGCTAGTTTTATTAAAAACGGATATAATTCAGTGCATTGCATTTGGTTAGTTTTATTAAAGACGGATGTAACTCAGTCCATTGCATTTGGTTAGTTTTATTAAAAACGGATATAACTCAGTGCATTGCATTTTGCTAGTTTTATTAAAAACGGATATAACTCAGTGCATTGTATTATGTTAGCTTTATTAAAAACTTTTATAACTCAGTGCATTGCATTTGGTTAGTTTTATTAAAAACGGATATAATTCAGTGCATTGCATTTGGTTAGTTTTATTAAAGACGGATGTAACTCAGTCCATTGCATTTTGTTAGTTTAATTAAAAACTGATACAACTCAGTGCATTGCATTTATTAAAAACGGATATAACTCAGTGCATTGTATTATGTTAGCTTTATTAAAAACTTTTATAACTCAGTGCATTGCATTTGGTTAGTTTTATTAAAAACGGATATAATTCAGTGCATTGCATTTGGTTAGTTTTATTAAAGACGGATGTAACTCAGTCCATTGCATTTGGTTAGTTTTATTAAAAACGGATATAACTCAGTGCATTGCATTTTGTTAGTTTTATTAAAAACGGATATAACTCAGTGCATTGTATTATGTTAGCTTTATTAAAAACTTTTATAACTCAGTGCATTGCATTTGGTTAGTTTTATTAAAAACGGATATAATTCAGTGCATTGCATTTGGTTAGTTTTATTAAAGACGGATGTAACTCAGTCCATTGCATTTGGTTAGTTTAATTAAAAACTGATACAACTCAGTGCATTGCATTTATTAAAAACGGATATAACTCAGTGCATTGTATTATGTTAGCTTTATTAAAAACTTTTATAACTCAGTGCATTGCATTTGGTTAGTTTTATTAAAAACGGATATAATTCAGTGCATTGCATTTGGTTAGTTTTATTAAAGACGGATGTAACTCAGTCCATTGCATTTGGTTAGTTTTATTAAAAACGGATATAACTCAGTGCATTGTATTATGTTAGTTTTGTTAAAAACGGATGTAACTCAGTGCATTTCATTTTGCTAGTTTTATTAAAAACGGATATAATTCAGTGCATTGCATTTGGTTAGTTTTATTAAAGACGGATGTAACTCAGTCCATTGCATTTGGTTAGTTTTATTAAAAACGGATATAACTCAGTGCATTGCATTTTGTTAGTTTTATTAAAAACGGATATAACTCAGTGCATTGTATTATGTTAGCTTTATTAAAAACTTTTATAACTCAGTGCATTGCATTTGGTTAGTTTTATTAAAAACGGATATAATTCAGTGCATTGCATTTGGTTAGTTTTATTAAAGACGGATGTAACTCAGTCCATTGCATTTGGTTAGTTTAATTAAAAACTGATACAACTCAGTGCATTGCATTTATTAAAAACGGATATAACTCAGTGCATTGTATTATGTTAGCTTTATTAAAAACTTTTATAACTCAGTGCATTGCATTTGGTTAGTTTTATTAAAAACGGATATAATTCAGTGCATTGCATTTGGTTAGTTTTATTAAAGACGGATGTAACTCAGTCCATTGCATTTGGTTAGTTTTATTGAAAACGGATATAACTCAGTGCATTGTATTATGTTAGTTTTGTTAAAAACGGATGTAACTCAGTGCATTTCATTTTGCTAGTTTTATTAAAAACGGATATAATTCAGTGCATTGCATTTGGTTAGTTTTATTAAAGACGGATGTAACTCAGTCCATTGCATTTGGTTAGTTTTATTAAAAACGGATATAACTCAGTGCATTGCATTTTGTTAGTTTTATTAAAAACGGATATAACTCAGTGCATTGTATTATGTTAGCTTTATTAAAAACTTTTATAACTCAGTGCATTGCATTTGGTTAGTTTTATTAAAAACGGATATAATTCAGTGCATTGCATTTGGTTAGTTTTATTAAAGACGGATGTAACTCAGTCCATTGCATTTGGTTAGTTTAATTAAAAACTGATACAACTCAGTGCATTGCATTTATTAAAAACGGATATAACTCAGTGCATTGTATTATGTTAGCTTTATTAAAAACTTTTATAACTCAGTGCATTGCATTTGGTTAGTTTTATTAAAAACGGATATAATTCAGTGCATTGCATTTGGTTAGTTTTATTAAAGACGGATGTAACTCAGTCCATTGCATTTGGTTAGTTTTATTAAAAACGGATATAACTCAGTGCATTGCATTTTGTTAGTTTTATTAAAAACGGATATAACTCAGTGCATTGTATTATGTTAGCTTTATTAAAAACTTTTATAACTCAGTGCATTGCATTTGGTTAGTTTTATTAAAAACGGATATAATTCAGTGCATTGCATTTGGTTAGTTTTATTAAAGACGGATGTAACTCAGTCCATTGCATTTGGTTAGTTTTATTAAAAACGGATATAACTCAGTGCATTGCATTTGGTTAGTTTTATTAAAAACTGATACAACTCACTGCATTGCATTTTGTTAGTTTTATTAAAAACGGTTATAACTCAGTGCATTGTATTATGTTAGTTTTGTTAAAAACGGATATAATTCAGTGCATTGCATTTGGTTAGTTTTATTAAAAACGGATGTAACTCAGTCCATTGCATTTGGTTAGTTTTATTAAAAACGGATATAACTCACTGCATTGCAGTTTGTTAGTTTTATTAAAAACGGATATAACTCGGTGCATTGTATTGTGTTAGCTTTATTAAAAACGGATACAACTCAGTGCATTGCAGTCTGTTAGTTTTATTAAAAACGGATATAACTCAGTGCATTGTATTATGTTAGTTTTATTAAAAACGGATATAACTCACTGCATTGCATTTTGTTAGTTTTATTAAAAACGGATATAACTCAGTGCATTTTATTATGTTAGCTTTATTAAAAATGGATATAACTCACTGCATTGCATTTTGTTAGTTTTATTAAAAACTGATACAACTCAGTGCATTGCAGTCTGTTAGTTTTATTAAAAACGGATATAACTCAGTGCATTGTATTATGTTAGTTTTATTAAAGACGGATGTAACTCAGTCCATTACATTTGGTTAGTTTTATTAAAAACGGATATAACTCAGTGCATTGCATTTTGTTAGTTTTATTAAAGACGGATGTAACTCAGTGCATTGCATTTGGTTAGTTTTATTAAAAACTGATACAACTCACTGCATTGCATTTGGTTAGTTTTATTAAAAACGGATGTAACTCAGTGCATTGCATTCTGTTAGCTTTATTAAAAACGGATATAACTCAGTGCATTGCATTTTGTTAGTTTTATTAAAAACGGATATAACTCAGTGCATTGTATTATGTTAGTTTTGTTAAAAACGGATGTAACTCAGTGCATTTCATTTTGTTAGTTTTATTAAAAACGGATATAACTCAGTGCATTGCATTTGGTTAGTTTTATTAAAAACTGATACAACTCAGTGTATTGCATTTGGTTAGTTTTATTAAAAACTGATACAACTCACTGCATTGCATTTTGTTAGTTTTATTAAAAACGGATATAACTCAGTGGATTGTATTATGTTAGTTTTGTTAAAAACGGATATAACTCAGTGCATTGCATTTGGTTAGTTTTATTAAAAACGGATATAACCCAGTGCATTGCATTTGGTTAGTTTTATTAAAAACGGATATAACTCAGTGCATTGCATTTGGTTAGTTTTATTAAAAACGGATATAACTCAGTGCATTGCATTTGGTTAGTTTTATTAAAAACGGATATAACTCAGTGCATTGCATTTGGTTAGTTTTATTAAAAACGGATATAACTCAGTGCATTGCATTTGGTTAGTTTTATTAAAAACTGATACAACTCACTGCATTGCATTTTGTTAGTTTTATTAAAAACGGATATAACTCAGTGCATTGTATTATGTTAGCTTTATTAAAAACGGATATAACTAAGTGCATTGCATTTGGTTAGTTTTATTAAAAACTGATACAACTCACTGCATTGCATTTTGTTAGTTTTAGTAAAAACGGATATAACTCAGTGCATTGTATTATGTTAGTTTTGTTAAAAACGGATATAACTCAGTGCATTGCATTTGGTTAGTTTTATTAAAAACTGATACAACTCACTGCATTGCATTTGGTTAGTTTTATTAAAAACTGATACAACTCAGTGCATTGCATTCTGTTAGCTTTATTAAAAACGGATATAACTCAGTGCATTGCATTTGGTTAATTTTATTAAAAACGGATGTAACTCAGTGCATTGCATTTGGTTAGTTTTATTAAAAACTGATACAACTCACTGCATTGCATTTGGTTAGTTTTATTAAAAACTGATACAACTCAGTGCATTGCATTCTGTTAGCTTTATTAAAAACGGATATAACTCAGTGCATTGCATTTGGTTAGTTTTATTAAAAACTGATACAACTCACTGCATTGCATTTTGTTAGTTTTATTAAAAACGGATATAACTCAGTGCATTGTATTATGTTAGTTTTGTTAAAAACGGATGTAACTCAGTGCATTTCATTTTGTTAGTTTTATTAAAAACGGATATAATTCAGTGCATTGCATTTGGTTAGTTTTATTAAAGACGGATGTAACTCAGTCCATTGCATTTGGTTAGTTTTATTAAAAACGGATATAACTCAGTGCATTGCATTTGGTTAGTTTTATTAAAAACGGATATAACTCAGTGCATTGCATTTGGTTAGTTTTATTAAAAACGGATATAACTCAGTGCATTGCATTTGGTTAGTTTTATTAAAAACGGATATAACTCAGTGCATTGCATTTGGTTAGTTTTATTAAAAACTGATACAACTCACTGCATTGCATTTTGTTAGTTTTATTAAAAACGGATATAACTCAGTGCATTGTATTATGTTAGCTTTATTAAAAACGGATATAACTAAGTGCATTGCATTTGGTTAGTTTTATTAAAAACTGATACAACTCACTGCATTGCATTTTGTTAGTTTTAGTAAAAACGGATATAACTCAGTGCATTGTATTATGTTAGTTTTGTTAAAAACGGATATAACTCAGTGCATTGCATTTGGTTAGTTTTATTAAAAACTGATACAACTCACTGCATTGCATTTGGTTAGTTTTATTAAAAACTGATACAACTCAGTGCATTGCATTCTGTTAGCTTTATTAAAAACGGATATAACTCAGTGCATTGCATTTGGTTAATTTTATTAAAAACGGATGTAACTCAGTGCATTGCATTTGGTTAGTTTTATTAAAAACTGATACAACTCACTGCATTGCATTTGGTTAGTTTTATTAAAAACTGATACAACTCAGTGCATTGCATTCTGTTAGCTTTATTAAAAACGGATATAACTCAGTGCATTGCATTTGGTTAGTTTTATTAAAAACTGATACAACTCACTGCATTGCATTTTGTTAGTTTTATTAAAAACGGATATAACTCAGTGCATTGTATTATGTTAGTTTTGTTAAAAACGGATGTAACTCAGTGCATTTCATTTTGTTAGTTTTATTAAAAACGGATATAATTCAGTGCATTGCATTTGGTTAGTTTTATTAAAGACGGATGTAACTCAGTCCATTGCATTTGGTTAGTTTTATTAAAAACGGATATAACTCAGTGCATTGCATTTGGTTAGTTTTATTAAAAACTGATATAACTCAGTGCATTGCATTTGGTTAGTTTTATTAAAGACGGATATAACTCAGTGCATTGTATTATGTTAGCTTTATTAAAAACGGATATAACTCAGTGCATTGCATTTGGTTAGTTTTATTAAAAACGGATGTAACTCAGTGCATTGCATTTGGTTAGTTTTATTAAAAACTGATACAACTCAGTGCATTGCATTCTGTTAGCTTTATTAAAAACGGATATAACTCAGTGCATTGCATTTGGTTAGTTTTATTAAAAACGGATATAACTCAGTGCATTGCATTTGGTTAGTTTTATTAAAAACTGATACAACTCAGTGCATTGCATTTGGTTAGTTTTATTAAAAACGGATGTAACTCAGTACATTGCATTTGGTTAGTTTTATTAAAAACTGATACAACTCAGTGCATTGCATTTGGTTAGTTTTATTAAAAACGGATGTAACTCAGTGCATTGTATTTGGTTAGTTTTATTAAAAACTGATACAACTCAGTCCATTGCATTTGGTTAGTTTTATTAAAAACGGATATAATTCAGTGCATTGCATTTTGTTAGTTTTATTAAAAACGGATATAACTCAGTGCATTGCATTCTGTTAGCTTTATTAAAAACGGATATAACTCAGTGCATTGCATTTGGTTAGTTTTATTAAAAACGGATATAACTCAGTGCATTGCATTTGGTTAGTTTTATTAAAAACGGATATAACTCAGTGCATTGTATTATGTTAGTTTTGTTAAAAACGGATGTAACTCAGTGCATTGTATTATGTTAGTTTTGTTAAAAACGGATATTATTCAGTGCATTGCATTTTGTTAGTTTTATTAAAAACGGATATAACTCAGTGCATTGTATTATGTTGGCTTTATTAAAAACGGATATAACTCAGTGCATTGCATTTGGTTAGTTTTATTAAAAACGGATATAATTCAGTGCATTGCATTTGGTTAGTTTTATTAAAGACGGATGTAACTCAGTCCATTGCATTTGGTTAGTTTTATTAAAAACGGATATAACTCAGTGCATTGCATTTTGTTAGTTTTATTAAAAACGGATATAACTCAGTGCATTGCATTCTGTTAGCTTTATTAAAAACGGATATAACTCAGTGCATTGCATTTGGTTAGTTTTATTAAAAACGGATATAACTCAGTGCATTGCATTTGGTTAGTTTTATTAAAAACGGATATAACTCAGTGCATTGTATTATGTTAGTTTTGTTAAAAACGGATGTAACTCAGTGCATTGTATTATGTTAGTTTTGTTAAAAACGGATATTATTCAGTGCATTGCATTTGGTTAGTTTTATTAAAAACGGATGTAACTCAGTGCATTGTATTGTGTTAGCTTTATTAAAAACGGATATAACTCAGTGCATTGCATTTGGTTAGTTTTATTAAAAACGGAAATAATTCAGTGCATTGCATTTGGTTAGTTTTATTAAAGACGAATGTAACTCAGTCCATTGCATTTGGTTAGTTTTATTAAAAACGGATATAACTCACTGCATTGCATTTTGTTAGTTTTATTAAAAACGGATATAACTCAGTGCATTGTATTTTGTTAGTTTTATTAAAAACTGATACAACTCAGTGCATTGCATTCTGTTAGTTTTATTAAAAACGGATATAACTCAGTGCATTGTATTATGTTAGTTTTATTAAAAACGGATATAACTCACTGCATTGCATTTTGTTAGTTTTATTAAAAACGGATATAACTCAGTGCATTGTATTATGTTAGCTTTATTAAAAACGGATATAACTAAGTGCATTGCATTTTGTTAGTTTTATTAAAAACGGATATAACTCAGTGCATTGCATTTGGTTAGTTTTATTAAAGACGGATGTAACTCAGTCCATTGCATTTGGTTAGTTTTATTAAAAACGGATATAACTCACTGCATTGCATTTTGTTAGTTTTATTAAAAACGGATATAACTCAGTGCATTGTATTGTGTTAGCTTTATTAAAAACTGATATAACTCAGTGCATTGCATTTGGTTAGTTTTATTAAAAACGGATATAATTCAGTGCATTGCATTTGGTTAGTTTTATTAAAGACGGATGTAACTCAGTCCATTGCATTTGGTTAGTTTTATTAAAAACGGATATAACTCACTGCATTGCATTTTGTTAGTTTTATTAAAAACGGATATAACTCAGTGCATTGTATTTTGTTAGTTTTATTAAAAACTGATACAACTCAGTGCATTGCATTCTGTTAGTTTTATTAAAAACGGATATAACTCAGTGCATTGTATTATGTTAGTTTTATTAAAAACGGATATAACTCACTGCATTGCATTTTGTTAGTTTTATTAAAAACGGATATAACTCAGTGCATTGTATTATGTTAGCTTTATTAAAAACGGATATAACTAAGTGCATTGCATTTGGTTAGTTTTATTAAAGACGGATGTAACTCAGTCCATTGCATTTGGTTAGTTTTATTAAAAACTGATACAACTCACTGCATTGCATTTTGGTTAGTTTTATTAAAGACGGATGTAACTCAGTCCATTGCATTTGGTTAGTTTTATTAAAAACGGATATAACTCAGTGCATTGCATTTGGTTAGTTTTATTAAAAACTGATATAACTCAGTGCATTGCATTTGGTTAGTTTTATTAAAGACGGATATAACTCAGTGCATTGTATTATGTTAGCTTTATTAAAAACGGATATAACTCAGTGCATTGCATTTGGTTAGTTTTATTAAAAACGGATGTAACTCAGTGCATTGCATTTGGTTAGTTTTATTAAAAACTGATACAACTCAGTGCATTGCATTCTGTTAGCTTTATTAAAAACGGATATAACTCAGTGCATTGCATTTGGTTAGTTTTATTAAAAACGGATATAACTCAGTGCATTGCATTTGGTTAGTTTTATTAAAAACTGATACAACTCAGTGCATTGCATTTGGTTAGTTTTATTAAAAACGGATGTAACTCAGTACATTGCATTTGGTTAGTTTTATTAAAAACTGATACAACTCAGTGCATTGCATTTGGTTAGTTTTATTAAAAACGGATGTAACTCAGTGCATTGTATTTGGTTAGTTTTATTAAAAACTGATACAACTCAGTCCATTGCATTTGGTTAGTTTTATTAAAAACGGATATAATTCAGTGCATTGCATTTTGTTAGTTTTATTAAAAACGGATATAACTCAGTGCATTGCATTCTGTTAGCTTTATTAAAAACGGATATAACTCAGTGCATTGCATTTGGTTAGTTTTATTAAAAACGGATATAACTCAGTGCATTGCATTTGGTTAGTTTTATTAAAAACGGATATAACTCAGTGCATTGTATTATGTTAGTTTTGTTAAAAACGGATGTAACTCAGTGCATTGTATTATGTTAGTTTTGTTAAAAACGGATATTATTCAGTGCATTGCATTTTGTTAGTTTTATTAAAAACGGATATAACTCAGTGCATTGTATTATGTTGGCTTTATTAAAAACGGATATAACTCAGTGCATTGCATTTGGTTAGTTTTATTAAAAACGGATATAATTCAGTGCATTGCATTTGGTTAGTTTTATTAAAGGCGGATGTAACTCAGTCCATTGCATTTGGTTAGTTTTATTAAAAACGGATATAACTCAGTGCATTGCATTTTGTTAGTTTTATTAAAAACGGATATAACTCAGTGCATTGCATTCTGTTAGCTTTATTAAAAACGGATATAACTCAGTGCATTGCATTTGGTTAGTTTTATTAAAAACGGATATAACTCAGTGCATTGCATTTGGTTAGTTTTATTAAAAACGGATATAACTCAGTGCATTGTATTATGTTAGTTTTGTTAAAAACGGATGTAACTCAGTGCATTGTATTATGTTAGTTTTGTTAAAAACGGATATTATTCAGTGCATTGCATTTGGTTAGTTTTATTAAAAACGGATGTAACTCAGTGCATTGTATTGTGTTAGCTTTATTAAAAACGGATATAACTCAGTGCATTGCATTTGGTTAGTTTTATTAAAAACGGAAATAATTCAGTGCATTGCATTTGGTTAGTTTTATTAAAGACGGATGTAACTCAGTCCATTGCATTTGGTTAGTTTTATTAAAAACGGATATAACTCACTGCATTGCATTTTGTTAGTTTTATTAAAAACGGATATAACTCAGTGCATTGTATTTTGTTAGTTTTATTAAAAACTGATACAACTCAGTGCATTGCATTCTGTTAGTTTTATTAAAAACGGATATAACTCACTGCATTGCATTTTGTTAGTTTTATTAAAAACGGATATAACTCAGTGCATTGTATTATGTTAGCTTTATTAAAAACGGATATAACTAAGTGCATTGCATTTTGTTAGTTTTATTAAAAACGGATATAACTCAGTGCATTGCATTTGGTTAGTTTTATTAAAGACGGATGTAACTCAGTCCATTGCATTTGGTTAGTTTTATTAAAAACGGATATAACTCACTGCATTGCATTTTGTTAGTTTTATTAAAAACGGATATAACTCAGTGCATTGTATTGTGTTAGCTTTATTAAAAACTGATATAACTCAGTGCATTGCATTTGGTTAGTTTTATTAAAAACGGATATAATTCAGTGCATTGCATTTGGTTAGTTTTATTAAAGACGGATGTAACTCAGTCCATTGCATTTGGTTAGTTTTATTAAAAACGGATATAACTCACTGCATTGCATTTTGTTAGTTTTATTAAAAACGGATATAACTCAGTGCATTGTATTTTGTTAGTTTTATTAAAAACTGATACAACTCAGTGCATTGCATTCTGTTAGTTTTATTAAAAACGGATATAACTCAGTGCATTGTATTATGTTAGTTTTATTAAAAACGGATATAACTCACTGCATTGCATTTTGTTAGTTTTATTAAAAACGGATATAACTCAGTGCATTGTATTATGTTAGCTTTATTAAAAACGGATATAACTAAGTGCATTGCATTTGGTTAGTTTTATTAAAGACGGATGTAACTCAGTCCATTGCATTTGGTTAGTTTTATTAAAAACTGATACAACTCACTGCATTGCATTTTGTTAGTTTTATTAAAAACGGATATAACTCAGTGCATTGTATTATGTTAGTTTTGTTAAAAACGGATATAACTCAGTGCATTGCATTTGGTTAGTTTTATTAAAAACTGATACAACTCAGTGCATTGCATTTGGTTAGTTTTATTTAAAACGGATATAACTCAGTGCATTGCATTTGGTTAGTTTTATTAAAAACGGATATAACTCAGTGCATTGCATTTGGTTAGTTTTATTAAAAACGGATATAACTCAGTGCATTGCATTTTGTTAGTTTTATTAAAAACGGATATAACTCAGTGCATTGTATTATGTTAGTTTTGTTAAAAACGGATGTAACTCAGTGCATTTCATTTTGTTAGTTTTATTAAAAACGGATATAACTCAGTGCATTGCATTTGGTTAGTTTTATTAAAAACTGATACAACTCACTGCATTGCATTTTGTTAGTTTTATTAAAAACGGATACAACTCACTGCATTGCATTTTGTTAGTTTTATTAAAAACGGATATAACTCAGTGCATTGTATTATGTTAGTTTTGTTAAAAAGGGATATAACTCAGTGCATTGCATTTGGTTAGTTTTATTAAAAACTGATACAACTCACTGCATTGCATTTGGTTAGTTTTATTAAAAACTGATACAACTCAGTGCATTGCATTCTGTTAGCTTTATTAAAAACGGATATAACTCAGTGCATTGCATTTGGTTAGTTTTATTAAAAACGGATATAACTCAGTGCATTGCATTTGGTTAGTTTTATTAAAAACTGATACAACTCACTGCATTGCATTTTGTTAGTTTTATTAAAAACGGATATAACTCAGTGCATTGTATTATGTTAGTTTTGTTAAAAACGGATATAACTCAGTGCATTGCATTTGGTTAGTTTTATTAAAAACGGATATAACTCAGTGCATTGCATTTGGTTAGTTTTATTAAAAACTGATACAACTCACTGCATTGCATTTTGTTAGTTTTATTAAAAACGGATATAACTCAGTGCATTGTATTATGTTAGTTTTGTTAAAAACGGATATAACTCAGTGCATTGCATTTGGTTAGTTTTATTAAAAACTGATACAACTCACTGCATTGCATTTGGTTAGTTTTATTAAAAACTGATACAACTCAGTGCATTGCATTCTGTTAGCTTTATTAAAAACGGATATAACTCAGTGCATTGCATTTGGTTAGTTTTATTAAAAACGGATATAACTCAGTGCATTGCATTTGGTTAGTTTTATTAAAAACTGATACAACTCACTGCATTGCATTTTGTTAGTTTTATTAAAAACGGATATAACTCAGTGCATTGTATTATGTTAGTTTTGTTAAAAACGGATGTAACTCAGTGCATTTCATTTTGTTAGTTTTATTAAAAACGGATATAATTCAGTGCATTGCATTTGGTTAGTTTTATTAAAGACGGATGTAACTCAGTCCATTGCATTTGGTTAGTTTTATTAAAAACGGATATAACTCAGTCCATTGCATTTGGTTAGTTTTATTAAAAACGGATATAACTCAGTGCATTGCATTTGGTTAGTTTTATTAAAGACGGATGTAACTCAGTCCATTGCATTTTGTTAGTTTTATTAAAAACGGATATAACTCAGTGCATTGTATTATGTTAGCTTTATTAAAAACGGATATAATTCAGTGCATTGCATTTGGTTAGTTTTATTAAAGACGGATGTAACTCAGTCCATTGCATTTGGTTAGTTTTATTAAAAACGGATATAACTCAGTGCATTGCATTTTGTTAGTTTTATTAAAAACGGATATAACTCAGTGCATTGTATTATGTTAGCTTTATTAAAAACGGATATAACTCAGTGCATTGCATTTGGTTAGTTTTATTAAAAACGGATATAATTCAGTGCATTGCATTTGGTTAGTTTTATTAAAGACGGATGTAACTCAGTCCATTGCATTTGGTTAGTTTTATTAAAAACTGATACAACTCAGTGCATTGCATTCTGTTAGCTTTATTAAAAACGGATATAACTCAGTGCATTGCATTTGGTTAGTTTTATTAAAAACGGATATAACTCAGTGCATTGCATTTGGTTAGTTTTATTAAAAACGGATATAACTCAGTGCATTGCATTTGGTTAGTTTTATTAAAACGGATATAACTCAGTGCATTGTATTATGTTAGTTTTGTTAAAAACGGATGTAACTCAGTGCATTTCATTTTGCTAGTTTTATTAAAAACGGATATAATTCAGTGCATTGCATTTGGTTAGTTTTATTAAAAACGGATATAACTCAGTGCATTGCATTTTGTTAGTTTTATTAAAAACGGATATAACTCAGTGCATTGTATTATGTTAGCTTTATTAAAAACGGATATAACTCAGTGCATTGCATTTGGTTAGTTTTATTAAAAACGGATATAATTCAGTTCATTGCATTTGGTTAGTTTTATTAAAGACGGATGTAACTCAGTCCATTGCATTTGGTTAGTTTTATTAAAAACGGATATAACTCAGTGCATTGCATTTTGTTAGTTTTATTAAAAACGGATATAACTCAGTGCATTGTATTATGTTAGCTTTATTAAAAACGGATATAACTCAGTGCATTGCATTTGGTTAGTTTTATTAAAAACGGATATAATTCAGTGCATTGCATTTGGTTAGTTTTATTAAAGACGGATGTAACTCAGTCCATTGCATTTGGTTAGTTTTATTAAAAACTGATACAACTCAGTGCATTGCATTCTGTTAGCTTTATTAAAAACGGATATAACTCAGTGCATTGCATTTGGTTAGTTTTATTAAAAACGGATATAACTCAGTGCATTGCATTTGGTTAGTTTTATTAAAAACGGATATAACTCAGTGCATTGTATTATGTTAGTTTTGTTAAAAACGGATATAACTCAGTGCATTGTATTTTGTTAGTTTTATTAAAAACTGATACAACTCAGTGCATTGCATTCTGTTAGTTTTATTAAAAACGGATATAACTCAGTGCATTGTATTATGTTAGTTTTATTAAAAACGGATATAACTCACTGCATTGCATTTTGTTAGTTTTATTAAAAACGGATATAACTCAGTGCATTGTATTATGTTAGCTTTATTAAAAACGGATATAACTAAGTGCATTGCATTTGGTTAGTTTTATTAAAGACGGATGTAACTCAGTCCATTGCATTTGGTTAGTTTTATTAAAAACTGATACAACTCACTGCATTGCATTTTGTTAGTTTTATTAAAAACGGATATAACTCAGTGCATTGTATTATGTTAGTTTTGTTAAAAACGGATATAACTCAGTGCATTGCATTTGGTTAGTTTTATTAAAAACTGATACAACTCAGTGCATTGCATTTGGTTAGTTTTATTTAAAACGGATATAACTCAGTGCATTGCATTTGGTTAGTTTTATTAAAAACGGATATAACTCAGTGCATTGCATTTGGTTAGTTTTATTAAAAACGGATATAACTCAGTGCATTGCATTTTGTTAGTTTTATTAAAAACGGATATAACTCAGTGCATTGTATTATGTTAGTTTTGTTAAAAACGGATGTAACTCAGTGCATTTCATTTTGTTAGTTTTATTAAAAACGGATATAACTCAGTGCATTGCATTTGGTTAGTTTTATTAAAAACTGATACAACTCACTGCATTGCATTTTGTTAGTTTTATTAAAAACGGATACAACTCACTGCATTGCATTTTGTTAGTTTTATTAAAAACGGATATAACTCAGTGCATTGTATTATGTTAGTTTTGTTAAAAAGGGATATAACTCAGTGCATTGCATTTGGTTAGTTTTATTAAAAACTGATACAACTCACTGCATTGCATTTGGTTAGTTTTATTAAAAACTGATACAACTCAGTGCATTGCATTCTGTTAGCTTTATTAAAAACGGATATAACTCAGTGCATTGCATTTGGTTAGTTTTATTAAAAACGGATATAACTCAGTGCATTGCATTTGGTTAGTTTTATTAAAAACTGATACAACTCACTGCATTGCATTTTGTTAGTTTTATTAAAAACGGATATAACTCAGTGCATTGTATTATGTTAGTTTTGTTAAAAACGGATATAACTCAGTGCATTGCATTTGGTTAGTTTTATTAAAAACGGATATAACTCAGTGCATTACATTTGGTTAGTTTTATTAAAAACTGATACAACTCACTGCATTGCATTTTGTTAGTTTTATTAAAAACGGATATAACTCAGTGCATTGTATTATGTTAGTTTTGTTAAAAACGGATATAACTCAGTGCATTGCATTTGGTTAGTTTTATTAAAAACTGATACAACTCACTGCATTGCATTTGGTTAGTTTTATTAAAAACTGATACAACTCAGTGCATTGCATTCTGTTAGCTTTATTAAAAACGGATATAACTCAGTGCATTGCATTTGGTTAGTTTTATTAAAAACGGATATAACTCAGTGCATTGCATTTGGTTAGTTTTATTAAAAACTGATACAACTCACTGCATTGCATTTTGTTAGTTTTATTAAAAACGGATATAACTCAGTGCATTGTATTATGTTAGTTTTGTTAAAAACGGATGTAACTCAGTGCATTTCATTTTGTTAGTTTTATTAAAAACGGATATAATTCAGTGCATTGCATTTGGTTAGTTTTATTAAAGACGGATGTAACTCAGTCCATTGCATTTGGTTAGTTTTATTAAAAACGGATATAACTCAGTCCATTGCATTTGGTTAGTTTTATTAAAAACGGATATAACTCAGTGCATTGCATTTGGTTAGTTTTATTAAAGACGGATGTAACTCAGTCCATTGCATTTTGTTAGTTTTATTAAAAACGGATATAACTCAGTGCATTGTATTATGTTAGCTTTATTAAAAACGGATATAATTCAGTGCATTGCATTTGGTTAGTTTTATTAAAGACGGATGTAACTCAGTCCATTGCATTTGGTTAGTTTTATTAAAAACGGATATAACTCAGTGCATTGCATTTTGTTAGTTTTATTAAAAACGGATATAACTCAGTGCATTGTATTATGTTAGCTTTATTAAAAACGGATATAACTCAGTGCATTGCATTTGGTTAGTTTTATTAAAAACGGATATAATTCAGTGCATTGCATTTGGTTAGTTTTATTAAAGACGGATGTAACTCAGTCCATTGCATTTGGTTAGTTTTATTAAAAACTGATACAACTCAGTGCATTGCATTCTGTTAGCTTTATTAAAAACGGATATAACTCAGTGCATTGCATTTGGTTAGTTTTATTAAAAACGGATATAACTCAGTGCATTGCATTTGGTTAGTTTTATTAAAAACGGATATAACTCAGTGCATTGCATTTGGTTAGTTTTATTAAAACGGATATAACTCAGTGCATTGTATTATGTTAGTTTTGTTAAAAACGGATGTAACTCAGTGCATTTCATTTTGCTAGTTTTATTAAAAACTGATATAATTCAGTGCATTGCATTTGGTTAGTTTTATTAAAAACGGATATAACTCAGTGCATTGCATTTTGTTAGTTTTATTAAAAACGGATATAACTCAGTGCATTGTATTATGTTAGCTTTATTAAAAACGGATATAACTCAGTGCATTGCATTTGGTTAGTTTTATTAAAAACGGATATAATTCAGTTCATTGCATTTGGTTAGTTTTATTAAAGACGGATGTAACTCAGTCCATTGCATTTGGTTAGTTTTATTAAAAACGGATATAACTCAGTGCATTGCATTTTGTTAGTTTTATTAAAAACGGATATAACTCAGTGCATTGTATTATGTTAGCTTTATTAAAAACGGATATAACTCAGTGCATTGCATTTGGTTAGTTTTATTAAAAACGGATATAATTCAGTGCATTGCATTTGGTTAGTTTTATTAAAGACGGATGTAACTCAGTCCATTGCATTTGGTTAGTTTTATTAAAAACTGATACAACTCAGTGCATTGCATTCTGTTAGCTTTATTAAAAACGGATATAACTCAGTGCATTGCATTTGGTTAGTTTTATTAAAAACGGATATAACTCAGTGCATTGCATTTGGTTAGTTTTATTAAAAACGGATATAACTCAGTGCATTGTATTATGTTAGTTTTGTTAAAAACGGATGTAACTCAGTGCATTGTATTATGTTAGTTTTGTTAAAAACGGATATTATTCAGTGCATTGCATTTGGTTAGTTTTATTAAAAACGGATGTAACTCAGTCCATTGCATTTGGTTAGTTTTATTAAAAACGGATATAACTCACTGCATTGCAGTTTGTTAGTTTTATTAAAAACGGATATAACTCAGTGCATTGTATTGTGTTAGCTTTATTAAAAACGGATATAACTCAGTGCATTGCATTTGGTTAGTTTTATTAAAAACGGATATAATTCAGTGCATTGCATTTGGTTAGTTTTATTAAAGACGGATGTAACTCAGTCCATTGCATTTGGTTAGTTTTATTAAAAACGGATATAACTCACTGCATTGCATTTTGTTAGTTTTATTAAAAACGGATATAACTCAGTGCATTGTATTTTGTTAGTTTTATTAAAAACTGATACAACTCAGTGCATTGCATTCTGTTAGTTTTATTAAAAACGGATATAACTCAGTGCATTGTATTATGTTAGTTTTATTAAAAACGGATATAACTCACTGCATTGCATTTTGTTGGTTTTATTAAAAACGGATATAACTCAGTGCATTGTATTATGTTAGCTTTATTAAAAACGGATATAACTAAGTGCATTGCATTTTGTTAGTTTTATTAAAAACGGATATAACTCAGTGCATTGCATTTGGTTAGTTTTATTAAAGACGGATGTAACTCAGTCCATTGCATTTGGTTAGTTTTATTAAAAACTGATACAACTCCCTGCATTGCATTTTGTTAGTTTTATTAAAAACGGATATAACTCAGTGCATTGCATTTGGTTAGTTTTATTAAAAACGGATATAACTCAGTGCATTGCATTTGGTTAGTTTTATTAAAAACTGATACAACTCACTGCATTGCATTTTGTTAGTTTTATTAAAAACGGATATAACTCAGTGCATTGTATTATATTAGTTTTGTTAAAAACGGATATAATTCAGTGCATTGCATTTGGTTAGTTTTATTAAAAACGGATATAACTCAGTGCATTGCATTTGGTTAGTTTTATTAAAAACGGATGTAACTCAGTCCATTGCATTTGGTTAGTTTTATTAAAAACGGATATAACTCACTGCATTGCATTTGGTTAGTTTTATTAAAGACGGATGTAACTCAGTCCATTGTATTTGGTTAGTTTTATTAAAAACTGATACAACTCCCTGCATTGCATTTTGTTAGTTTTATTAAAAACGGATATAACTCAGTGCATTGCATTTGGTTAGTTTTATTAAAAACGGATGTAACTCAGTCCATTGCATTTGGTTAGTTTTATTAAAAACGGATATAACTCACTGCATTGCATTTGGTTAGTTTTATTAAAGACGGATGTAACTCAGTCCATTGTATTTGGTTAGTTTTATTAAAAACTGATACAACTCCCTGCATTGCATTTTGTTAGTTTTATTAAAAACGGATATAACTAAGTGCATTGCATTTTGTTAGTTTTATTAAAAACGGATATAACTCAGTGCATTACACTTGGTTAGTTTTATTAAAAACGGATGTACCTCAGTCCATTGCATTTGGTTAGTTTTATTTAAAACTGATACAACTCACTGCATTGCATTTTGTTAGTTTTATTAAAAACGGATATACCTCAGTGCATTGTATTATGTTAGTTTTGTTAAAAACGAATGTAACTCAGTGCATTTCATTTTGTTAGTTTTATTAAAAACGGATATAATTCAGTGCATTGCATTTGGTTAGTTTTATTAAAGACGGATGTAACTCAGTGCATTGCATTTGGTCAGTTTTATTAAAAACGGATATAACTCAGTGCATTGCATTTGGTTAGTTTTATTAAAGACGGATGTAACTCAGTGCATTGCATTTGGTTAGTTTTATTAAAAACTGATACAACTCACTGCATTGCATTTGGTTAGTTTTATTAAAAACGGATGTAACTCAGTGCATTGCATTTGGTTAGTTTTATTAAAAACTGATACAACTCAGTGCATTGCATTTGGTTAGTTTTATTAAAAACGGATGTAACTCAGTCCATTGCATTTGGTTAGTTTTATTAAAAACGGATATAACTCAGTGCATTGCATTTGGTTAGTTTTATTAAAGACGGATGTAACTCAGTGCATTGCATTTGGTTAGTTTTATTAAAAACTGATACAACTCACTGCATTGCATTTGGTTAGTTTTATTAAAAACGGATGTAACTCAGTGCATTGCATTTGGTTAGTTTTATTAAAAACTGATACAACTCAGTGCATTGCATTCTGTTAGCTTTATTAAAAACGGATATAGCTCAGTGCATTGCATTTGGTTAGTTTTATTAAAAACGTATATAACTCAGTGCATTGCATTTGGTTAGTTTTATTAAAAACTGATACAACTCACTGCATTGCATTTTGTTAGTTTTATTAAAAACGGATATAACTCAGTGCATTGTATTATGTTAGTTTTGTTAAAAACGGATATAACTCACTGCATTGCATTTTGTTAGTTTTATTAAAAACGGATATAATTCAGTGCATTGCATTTGGTTAGTTTTATTAAAGACGGATGTAACTCAGTCCATTGCATTTTGCTAGTTTTATTAAAAACGGATATAATTCAGTGCATTGCATTTGGTTAGTTTTATTAAAGACGGATGTAACTCAGTCCATTGCATTTTGCTAGTTTTATTAAAAACGGATATAATTCAGTGCATTGTATTATGTTAGTTTTATTAAAAACGGATATAACTCACTGCATTGCATTTTGTTAGTTTTATTAAAAACGGATATAACTCAGTGCATTGTATTATGTTAGCTTTAATAAAAACGGATATAACTAAGTGCATTGCATTTGGTTAGTTTTATTAAAGACGGATGTAACTCAGTCCATTGCATTTGGTTAGTTTTATTAAAAACGGATATAACTCACTGCATTGCATTTGGTTAGTTTTATTAAAGACGGATGTAACTCAGTCCATTGTATTTGGTTAGTTTTATTAAAAACTGATACAACTCCCTGCATTGCATTTTGTTAGTTTTATTAAAAACGGATATAACTCAGTGCATTGCATTTTGTTAGTTTTATTAAAAACGGATATAACTCAGTGCATTACACTTGGTTAGTTTTATTAAAAACGGATGTACCTCAGTCCATTGCATTTGGTTAGTTTTATTTAAAACTGATACAACTCACTGCATTGCATTTTGTTAGTTTTATTAAAAACGGATATACCTCAGTGCATTGTATTATGTTAGTTTTGTTAAAAACGAATGTAACTGAGTGCATTTCATTTTGTTAGTTTTATTAAAAACGGATATAAATCAGTGCATTGCATTTGGTTAGTTTTATTAAAGACGGATGTAACTCAGTGCATTGCATTTGGTTAGTTTTATTAAAAACGGATATAACTCAGTGCATTGCATTTGGTTAGTTTTATTAAAGACGGATGTAACTCAGTGCATTGCATTTGGTTAGTTTTATTAAAAACTGATACAACTCACTGCATTGCATTTGGTTAGTTTTATTAAAAACGGATGTAACTCAGTGCATTGCATTTGGTTAGTTTTATTAAAAACTGATACAACTCAGTGCATTGCATTTGGTTAGTTTTATTAAAAACGGATGTAACTCAGTCCATTGCATTTGGTTAGTTTTATTAAAAACGGATGTAACTCAGTGCATTGCATTTGGTTAGTTTTATTAAAGACGGATGTAACTCAGTGCATTGCATTTGGTTAGTTTTATTAAAAACTGATACAACTCACTGCATTGCATTTGGTTAGTTTTATTAAAAACGGATGTAACTCAGTGCATTGCATTTGGTTAGTTTTATTAAAAACTGATACAACTCAGTGCATTGCATTCTGTTAGCTTTATTAAAAACGGATATAGCTCAGTGCATTGCATTTGGTTAGTTTTATTAAAAACGTATATAACTCAGTGCATTGCATTTGGTTAGTTTTATTAAAAACTGATACAACTCACTGCATTGCATTTTGTTAGTTTTATTAAAAACGGATATAACTCAGTGCATTGTATTATGTTAGTTTTGTTAAAAACGGATATAACTCACTGCATTGCATTTTGTTAGTTTTATTAAAAACGGATATAATTCAGTGCATTGCATTTGGTTAGTTTTATTAAAGACGGATGTAACTCAGTCCATTGCATTTTGCTAGTTTTATTAAAAACGGATATAATTCAGTGCATTGCATTTGGTTAGTTTTATTAAAGACGGATGTAACTCAGTCCATTGCATTTTGCTAGTTTTATTAAAAACGGATATAATTCAGTGCATTGTATTATGTTAGTTTTATTAAAAACGGATATAACTCACTGCATTGCATTTTGTTAGTTTTATTAAAAACGGATATAACTCAGTGCATTGTATTATGTTAGCTTTATTAAAAACGGATATAACTAAGTGCATTGCATTTGGTTAGTTTTATTAAAGACGGATGTAACTCAGTCCATTGCATTTGGTTAGTTTTATTAAAAACTGATACAACTCACTGCATTGCATTTTGTTAGTTTTATTAAAAACGGATATAATTCAGTGCATTGCATTTGGTTAGTTTTATTAAAGACGGATGTAACTCAGTCCATTGCATTTTGCTAGTTTTATTAAAAACGGATATAATTCAGTGCATTGTATTATGTTAGTTTTATTAAAAACGGATATAACTCACTGCATTGCATTTTGTTAGTTTTATTAAAAACGGATATAACTCAGTGCATTGTATTATGTTAGCTTTATTAAAAACGGATATAACTAAGTGCATTGCATTTGGTTAGTTTTATTAAAGACGGATGTAACTCAGTCCATTGCATTTGGTTAGTTTTATTAAAAACTGATACAACTCACTGCATTGCATTTTGTTAGTTTTATTAAAAACGGATATAACTCAGTGCATTGTATTATGTTAGTTTTGTTAAAAACGGATATAACTCAGTGCATTGCATTTGGTTAGTTTTATTAAAAACTGATGCAACTCACTGCATTGCATTTGGTTAGTTTTATTAAAAACTGATACAACTCAGTGCATTGCATTCTGTTAGCTTTATTAAAAACGGATATAACTCAGTGCATTGCATTTGGTTAGTTTTATTAAAAACGGATATAACTCAGTGCATTGCATTTTGTTAGTTTTATTAAAAACGGATATAACTCAGTGCATTGTATTATGTTAGTTTTGTTAAAAACGGATGTAACTCAGTGCATTTCATTTTGTTAGTTTTATTAAAAACGGATATAACTCAGTGCATTGCATTTGGTTAGTTTTATTAAAAACTGATACAACTCACTGCATTGCATTTTGTTAGTTTTATTAAAAACGGATATAACTCAGTGCATTGTATTATGTTAGTTTTGTTAAAAAGGGATATAACTCAGTGCATTGCATTTGGTTAGTTTTATTAAAAACTGATACAACTCACTGCATTGCATTTGGTTAGTTTTATTAAAAACTGATATAACTCAGTGTATTGCATTTTGTTAGTTTTATTAAAAACGGATATAACTCAGTGCATTGCATTTGGTTAGTTTTATTAAAAACGGATATAACTCAGTGCATTGCATTTGGTTAGTTTTATTAAAAACTGATACAACTCACTGCATTGCATTTTGTTAGTTTTATTAAAAACGGATATAACTCAGTGCATTGTATTATGTTAGTTTTGTTAAAAACGGATATAACTCAGTACATTGCATTTGGTTAGTTTTATTAAAAACGGATATAACTCAGTGCATTGCATTTGGTTAGTTTTATTAAAAACTGATACAACTCACTGCATTGCATTTTGTTAATTTTATTAAAAACGGATATAACTCAGTGCATTGTATTATGTTAGTTTTGTTAAAAACGGATATAACTCAGTGCATTGCATTTGGTTAGTTTTATTAAAAACTGATACAACTCACTGCATTGCATTTGGTTAGTTTTATTAAAAACTGATACAACTCAGTGCATTGCATTCTGTTAGCTTTATTAAAAACGGATATAACTCAGTGCATTGCATTTGGTTAGTTTTATTAAAAACGGATATAACTCAGTGCATTGCATTTGGTTAGTTTTATTAAAAACTGATACAACTCACTGCATTGCATTTTGTTAGTTTTATTAAAAACGGATATAACTCAGTGCATTGTATTATGTTAGTTTTGTTAAAAACGGATGTAACTCAGGGCATTTCATTTTGTTAGTTTTATTAAAAACGGATATAATTCAGTGCATTGCATTTGGTTAGTTTTATTAAAGACGGATGTAACTCAGTCCATTGCATTTGGTTAGTTTTATTAAAAACGGATATAACTCAGTCCATTGCATTTGGTTAGTTTTATTAAAAACGGATATAACTCAGTGCATTGCATTTGGTTAGTTTTATTAAAGACGGATGTAACTCAGTCCATTGAATTTTGTTAGTTTTATTAAAAACGGATATAACTCAGTGCATTGTATTATGTTAGCTTTATTAAAAACGGATATAATTCAGTGCATTGCATTTGGTTAGTTTTATTAAAGACGGATGTAACTCAGTCCATTGCATTTGGTTAGTTTTATTAAAAACGGATATAACTCAGTGCATTGCATTTTGTTAGTTTTATTAAAAACGGATATAACTCAGTGCATTGTATTATGTTAGCTTTATTAAAAACGGATATAACTCAGTGCATTGCATTTGGTTAGTTTTATTAAAAACGGATATAATTCAGTGCATTGCATTTGGTTAGTTTTATTAAAGACGGATGTAACTCAGTCCATTGCATTTGGTTAGTTTTATTAAAAACTGATACAACTCAGTGCATTGCATTCTGTTAGCTTTATTAAAAACGGATATAACTCAGTGCATTGCATTTGGTTAGTTTTATTAAAAACGGATATAACTCAGTGCATTGCATTTGGTTAGTTTTATTAAAAACGGATATAACTCAGTGCATTGCATTTGGTTAGTTTTATTAAAACGGATATAACTCAGTGCATTGTATTATGTTAGTTTTGTTAAAAACGGATGTAACTCAGTGCATTTCATTTTGCTAGTTTTATTAAAAACGGATATAATTCAGTGCATTGCATTTGGTTAGTTTTATTAAAAACGGATATAACTCAGTGCATTGCATTTTGTTAGTTTTATTAAAAACGGATATAACTCAGTGCATTGTATTATGTTAGCTTTATTAAAAACGGATATAACTCAGTGCATTGCATTTGGTTAGTTTTATTAAAAACGGATATAATTCAGTTCATTGCATTTGGTTAGTTTTATTAAAGGAGGATGTAACTCAGTCCATTGCATTTGGTTAGTTTTATTAAAAACGGATATAACTCAGTGCATTGCATTTTGTTAGTTTTATTAAAAACGGATATAACTCAGTGCATTGTATTATGTTAGCTTTATTAAAAACGGATATAACTCAGTGCATTGCATTTGGTTAGTTTTATTAAAAACGGATATAATTCAGTGCATTGCATTTGGTTAGTTTTATTAAAGACGGATGTAACTCAGTCCATTGCATTTGGTTAGTTTTATTAAAAACTGATACAACTCAGTGCATTGCATTTGGTTAGTTTTATTAAAAACGGATATAACTCAGTCCATTGCATTTGGTTAGTTTTATTAAAAACGGATATAACTCAGTGCATTGCATTTGGTTAGTTTTATTAAAAACGGATATAACTCAGTGCATTGTATTATGTTAGTTTTGTTAAAAACGGATGTAACTCAGTGCATTGTATTATGTTAGTTTTGTTAAAAACGGATATTATTCAGTGCATTGCATTTGGTTAGTTTTATTAAAAACGGATGTAACTCAGTCCATTGCATTTTGTTAGTTTTATTAAAAACGGATATAACTCACTGCATTGCAGTTTGTTAGTTTTATTAAAAACGGATATAACTCAGTGCATTGTATTGTGTTAGCTTTATTAAAAACGGATATAACTCAGTGCATTGCATTTGGTTAGTTTTATTAAAAACGGATATAATTCAGTGCATTGCATTTGGTTAGTTTTATTAAAGACGGATGTAACTCAGTCCATTGCATTTGGTTAGTTTTATTAAAAACGGATATAACTCACTGCATAGCATTTTGTTAGTTTTATTAAAAACGGATATAACTCAGTGCATTGTATTTTGTTAGTTTTATTAAAAACTGATACAACTCAGTGCATTGCATTCTGTTAGTTTTATTAAAAACGGATATAACTCAGTGCATTGTATTATGTTAGTTTTATTAAAAACGGATATAACTCACTGCATTGCATTTTGTTGGTTTTATTAAAAACGGATATAACTCAGTGCATTGTATTATGTTAGCTTTATTAAAAACGGATATAACTAAGTGCATTGCATTTTGTTAGTTTTATTAAAAACGGATATAACTCAGTGCATTGCATTTGGTTAGTTTTATTAAAGACGGATGTGACTCAGTCCATTGCATTTGGTTAGTTTTATTAAAAACTGATACAACTCCCTGCATTGCATTTTGTTAGTTTTATTAAAAACGGATATAACTCAGTGCATTGCATTTGGTTAGTTTTATTAAAAACGGATATAACTCAGTGCATTGCATTTGGTTAGTTTTATTAAAAACTGATACAACTCAGTGCATTGCATTTTGTTAGTTTTATTAAAAACGGATATAACTCAGTGCATTGTATTATATTAGTTTTGTTAAAAACGGATATAATTCAGTGCATTGCATTTGGTTAGTTTTATTAAAAACGGATGTAACTCAGTCCATTGTATTTGGTTAGTTTTATTAAAAACTGATACAACTCCCTGCATTGCATTTTGTTAGTTTTATTAAAAACGGATATAACTCAGTGCATTACACTTGGTTAGTTTTATTAAAAACGGATGTACCTCAGTCCATTGCATTTGGTTAGTTTTATTTAAAACTGATACAACTCACTGCATTGCATTTTGTTAGTTTTATTAAAAACGGATATACCTCAGTGCATTGTATTATGTTAGTTTTGTTAAAAACGAATGTAACTCAGTGCATTTCATTTTGTTAGTTTTATTAAAAACGGATATAATTCAGTGCATTGCATTTGGTTAGTTTTATTAAAGACGGATGTAACTCAGTGCATTGCATTTGGTTAGTTTTATTAAAAACTGATACAACTCACTGCATTGCATTTGGTTAGTTTTATTAAAAACGGATGTAACTCAGTGCATTGCATTTGGTTAGTTTTATTAAAAACTGATACAACTCAGTGCATTGCATTTGGTTAGTTTTATTAAAAACGGATGTAACTCAGTCCATTGCATTTGGTTAGTTTTATTAAAAACGGATATAACTCAGTGCATTGCATTTGGTTAGTTTTATTAAAGACGGATGTAACTCAGTGCATTGCATTTGGTTAGTTTTATTAAAAACTGATACAACTCACTGCATTGCATTTGGTTAGTTTTATTAAAAACGGATGTAACTCAGTGCATTGCATTTGGTTAGTTTTATTAAAAACTGATACAACTCAGTGCATTGCATTTGGTTAGTTTTATTAAAAACGTATATAACTCAGTGCATTGCATTTGGTTAGTTTTATTAAAAACGGATATAACTCAGTGCATTGCATTTGGTTAGTTTTATTAAAAACGTATATAACTCAGTGCATTGCATTTGGTTAGTTTTATTAAAAACTGATACAACTCACTGCATTGCATTTTGTTAGTTTTATTAAAAACGGATATAACTCAGTGCATTGTATTATGTTAGTTTTGTTAAAAACGGATGTAACTCAGTGCATTTCATTTTGCTAGTTTTATTAAAAACGGATATAATTCAGTGCATTGCATTTGGTTAGTTTTATTAAAGACGGATGTAACTCAGTCCATTGCATTTTGTTAGTTTTATTAAAAACGGATATAACTCAGTGCATTGCATTTTGTTAGTTTTATTAAAAACGGATATAACTCAGTGCATTGTATTATGTTAGCTTTATTAAAAACGGATATAACTCAGTGCATTGCATTTGGTTAGTTTTATTAAAAACGGATATAATTCAGTGCATTGCATTTGGTTAGTTTTATTAAAGACGGATGTAACTCAGTCCATTGCATTTGGTTAGTTTTATTAAAAACGGATATAACTCAGTGCATTGCATTTTGTTAGTTTTATTAAAAACGGATATAACTCAGTGCATTGTATTATGTTAGCTTTATTAAAAACGGATATAACTCAGTGCATTGCATTTGGTTAGTTTTATTAAAGACGGATGTAACTCAGTCCATTGCATTTGGTTAGTTTTATTAAAAACTGATAAAACTCACTGCATTGCATTTGGTTAGTTTTATTAAAAACGGATGTAACTCAGTGCATTGCATTTGGTTAGTTTTATTAAAAACTGATACAACTCAGTGCATTGCATTCTGTTAGCTTTATTAAAAACGGATATAACTGAGTGCATTGCATTTGGTTAGTTTTATTAAAAACGTATATAACTCAGTGCATTGCATTTGGTTAGTTTTATTAAAAACTGATACAACTCACTGCATTGCATTTTGTTAGTTTTATTAAAAACGGATATAACTCAGTGCATTGTATTATGTTAGTTTTGTTAAAAACGGATGTAACTCAGTGCATTGCATTTTGTTAGTTTTATTAAAAACGGATGTAACTCAGTCCATTGTATTTGGTTAGTTTTATTAAAAACGGATGTAACTCAGTCCATTGTATTTGGTTAGTTTTATTAAAAACGGATGTAACTCAGTGCATTGCATTTGGTTAGTTTTTTTGAAAACTGATACAACTCAGTGCATTGCATTCTGTTAGCTTTATTAAAAACGGATATAACTCAGTGCATTGCATTTGGTTAGTTTTATTAAAAACGGATATAACTCAGTGCATTGCATTTGGTTAGTTTTATTAAAAACGGATATAACTCAGTGCATTGCATTTTGTTAGTTTTATTAAAAACGGATGTAACTCAGTCCATTGTATTTGGTTAGTTTTATTAAAAACGGATATAACTCAGTGCATTGCATTTTGTTAGTTTTATTAAAAACGGATGTAACTCAGTCCATTGTATTTGGTTAGTTTTATTAAAAACGGATGTAACTCAGTGCATTGCATTTGGTTAGTTTTTTTAAAAACTGATACAACTCAGTGCATTGCATTCTGTTAGCTTTATTAAAAACGGATATAACTCAGTGCATTGCATTTGGTTAGTTTTATTAAAAACGGATATAACTCAGTGCATTGCATTTTGTTAGTTTTATTAAAAACGGATGTAACTCAGTTCATTGTATTTGGTTAGTTTTATTAAAAACGGATGTAACTCAGTCCATTGTATTTGGTTAGTTTTATTAAAAACGGATGTAACTCAGTGCATTGCATTTGGTTAGTTTTTTTAAAAACTGATACAACTCAGTGCATTGCATTCTGTTAGCTTTATTAAAAACGGATATAACTCAGTGCATTGCATTTGGTTAGTTTTATTAAAAACGGATATAACTCAGTGCATTGCATTTGGTTAGTTTTATTAAAAACGGATATAACTCAGTGCATTGCATTTTGTTAGTTTTATTAAAAACGGATGTAACTCAGTCCATTGTATTTGGTTAGTTTTATTAAAAACGGATGTAACTCAGTGCATTGCATTTGGTTAGTTTTTTTAAAAACTGATACAACTCAGTGCATTGCATTCTGTTAGCTTTATTAAAAACGGATATAACTCAGTGCATTGCATTTGGTTAGTTTTATTAAAAACGGATATAACTCAGTGCATTGCATTTTGTTAGTTTTATTAAAAACGGATGTAACTCAGTCCATTGTATTTGGTTAGTTTTATTAAAAACGGATGTAACTCAGTGCATTGCATTTGGTTAGTTTTATTAAAAACTGATGTAACTCAGTGCATTGCATTTGGTTAGTTTTATTAAAGACGGATGTAACTCAGTCCATTGTATTTGGTTAGTTTTATTAAAAACGGATGTAACTCAGTGCATTGCATTTGGTTAGTTTTTTTAAAAACTGATACAACTCAGTGCATTGCATTCTGTTAGCTTTATTAAAAACGGATATAACTCAGTGCATTGCATTTGGTTAGTTTTATTAAAAACGGATATAACTCAGTGCATTGCATTTTGTTAGTTTTATTAAAAACGGATGTAACTCAGTCCATTGTATTTGGTTAGTTTTATTAAAAACGGATGTAACTCAGTGCATTGTATTTGGTTAGTTTTATTAAAAACGGATGTAACTCAGTGCATTGTATTTGGTTAGTTTTATTAAAAACGGATGTAACTCAGTGCATTGCATTTGGTTAGTTTTATTCAAAACGGATGTAACTCAGTGCATTGCATTTGGTTAGTTTTATTAAAAACTGATACAACTCAGTGCATTGCATTCTGTTAGCTTTATTAAAAACGGATATAACTCAGTGCATTGCATTTGGTTAGTTTTATTAAAAACTGATACAACTCAGTGCATTGCATTCTGTTAGCTTTATTAAAAACGGATATAACTCAGTGCATTGCATTTGGTTAGTTTTATTAAAAACGGATGTAACCCAGTGCATTGCATTTGGTTAGTTTTATTAAAAACGGATGTAACTCAGTGCATTGCATTTGGTTAGTTTTATTAAAAACTGATACAACTCAGTGCATTGCATTCTGTTAGCTTTATTAAAAACGGATATAACTCAGTGCATTGCATTTGGTTAGTTTTATTAAAAACGGATATAACTCAGTGCATTGCATTTTGTTAGTTTTATTAAAAACGGATGTAACTCAGTCCATTGTATTTGGTTAGTTTTATTAAAAACGGATGTAACTCAGTGCATTGTAGTTGGTTAGTTTTATTAAAAACGGATGTAACTCAGTGCATTGCATTTGGTTAGTTTTATTAAAAACGGATGTAACTCAGTGCATTACATTTGGTTAGTTTTATTAAAAACTGATACAACTCAGTGCATTGCATTCTGTTAGCTTTATTAAAAACGGATGTAACTCAGTGCATTGCATTTGGTTAGTTTTATTAAAAACGGATATAACTCAGTGCATTGCATTTTGTTAGTTTTATTAAAAACGGATGTAACTCAGTGCATTGTATTTGGTTAGTTTTATTAAAAACGGATGTAACTCAGTGCATTGCATTTGGTTAGTTTTATTAAAAACGGATGTAACTCAGTGCATTGCATTTGGTTAGTTTTATTAAAAACTGATACAACTCAGTGCATTGCATTCTGTTAGCTTTATTAAAAACGGATGTAACTCAGTGCATTGCATTTGGTTAGTTTTATTAAAAACGGATGTAACTCGGTGCATTGCATTTGGTTAGTTTTATTAAAACCGGATGTAGCTCAGTGCGTTGCATTTGGTTAGTTTTATTAAAAACTGATACAACTCAGTGCATTGCATTTGGTTAGTTTTATTAAAAACGGATGTAACTCAGTGCATTGCATTTGGTTAGTTTTATTAAAAACTGATACAACTCAGTGCATTGTATTTGGTTAGTTTTATTAAAAACGGATGTAACTCAGTGCATTGTATTTGGTTAGTTTTATTAAAAACGGATGTAACTCAGTGCATTGTATTTGGTTAGTTTTACTAAAAACGGATGTAACTCAGTGCATTGCATTTGGTTAGTTTTATTAAAAACGGATGTAACTCAGTGCATTGCATTTGGTTAGTTTTATTAAAAACTGATACAACTCAGTGCATTGCATTCTGTTAGCTTTATTAAAAACGGATATAACTCAGTGCATTGCATTTGGTTAGTTTTATTAAAAACTGATACAACTCAGTGCATTGCATTCTGTTAGCTTTATTAAAAACGGATATAACTCAGTGCATTGCATTTGGTTAGTTTTATTAAAAACGGATGTAACTCAGTGCATTGCATTTGGTTAGTTTTATTAAAAACGGATGTAACTCAGTGCATTGCATTTGGTTAGTTTTATTAAAAACTGATACAACTCAGTGCATTGCATTCTGTTAGCTTTATTAAAAACGGATATAACTCAGTGCATTGCATTTGGTTAGTTTTATTAAAAACGGATATAACTCAGTGCATTGCATTTTGTTAGTTTTATTAAAAACGGATGTAACTCAGTCCATTGTATTTGGTTAGTTTTATTAAAAACGGATGTAACTCAGTGCATTGTATTTGGTTAGTTTTATTAAAAACGGATGTAACTCAGTGCATTGCATTTGGTTAGTTTTATTAAAAACGGATGTAACTCAGTGCATTGCATTTGGTTAGTTTTATTAAAAACTGATACAACTCAGTGCATTGCATTCTGTTAGCTTTATTAAAAACGGATATAACTCAGTGCATTGCATTTGGTTAGTTTTATTAAAAACGGATATAACTCAGTGCATTGCATTTTGTTAGTTTTATTAAAAACGGATGTAACTCAGTCCATTGTA
This sequence comes from Ceratitis rosa, assembly GCA_037013455.1. NCBI lineage: Eukaryota > Metazoa > Arthropoda > Insecta > Diptera > Tephritidae > Ceratitis > Ceratitis rosa. Next base: position 378,483 of record JAWMAG010000045.1, on the reverse strand, counting down.
TTTGGTTAGTTTTATTAAAAACGGATGTAACTCAGTGCATTGTATTTGGTTAGTTTTATTAAAAACGGATATAACTCAGTGCATTGTATTTGGTTAGTTTTATTAAAAACGGATGTAACTCAGTGCATTGCATTTGGTTAGTTTTATTAAAAACGGATGTAACTCAGTGCATTGCATTTGGTTAGTTTTATTAAAAACTGATACAACTCAGTGCATTGCATTCTGTTAGCTTTATTAAAAACGGATATAACTCAGTGCATTGCATTTGGTTAGTTTTATTAAAAACGGATATAACTCAGTGCATTGCATTTTGTTAGTTTTATTAAAAACGGATGTAACTCAGTCCATTGTATTTGGTTAGTTTTATTAAAAACGGATGTAACTCAGTGCATTGTATTTGGTTAGTTTTATTAAAAACGGATGTAACTCAGTGCATTGTATTTGGTTAGTTTTATTAAAAACGGATGTAACTCAGTGCATTGCATTTGGTTAGTTTTATTAAAAACGGATGTAACTCAGTGCATTGCATTTTGTTAGTTTTATTAAAAACGGATGTAACTCAGTCCATTGTATTTGGTTAGTTTTATTAAAAACGGATGTAACTCAGTCCATTGTAGTTGGTTAGTTTTATTAAAAACGGATGTAACTCAGTGCATTGTATTTGGTTAGTTTTATTAAAAACGGATATAACTCAGTGCATTGTATTTGGTTAGTTTTATTAAAAACGGATGTAACTCAGTGCATTGCATTTGGTTAGTTTTATTAAAAACGGATGTAACTCAGTGCATTGCATTTGGTTAGTTTTATTAAAAACGGATGTAACTCAGTGCATTGCATTTGGTTAGTTTTATTAAAAACTGATACAACTCACTGCATTGCATTTGGTTAGTTTTATTAAAAACGGATGTAACTCAGTCCATTGTATTTGGTTAGTTTTATTAAAAACGGATGTAACTCAGTGCATTGTATTTGGTTAGTTTTATTAAAAACGGATGTAACTCAGTGCATTGCATTTGGTTAGTTTTATTAAAAACGGATGTAACTCAGTGCATTGCATTTGGTTAGTTTTATTAAAAACTGATACAACTCAGTGCATTGCATTCTGTTAGCTTTATTAAAAACGGATATAACTCAGTGCATTGCATTTGGTTAGTTTTATTAAAAACGGATATAACTCAGTGCATTGCATTTTGTTAGTTTTATTAAAAACGGATGTAACTCAGTCCATTGTATTTGGTTAGTTTTATTAAAAACGGATGTAACTCAGTGCATTGTATTTGGTTAGTTTTATTAAAAACGGATATAACTCAGTGCATTGTATTTGGTTAGTTTTATTAAAAACGGATGTAACTCAGTGCATTGCATTTGGTTAGTTTTATTAAAAACGGATGTAACTCAGTGCATTGCATTTGGTTAGTTTTATTAAAAACTGATACAACTCAGTGCATTGCATTCTGTTAGCTTTATTAAAAACGGATATAACTCAGTGCATTGCATTTGGTTAGTTTTATTAAAAACGGATATAACTCAGTGCATTGCATTTTGTTAGTTTTATTAAAAACGGATGTAACTCAGTCCATTGTATTTGGTTAGTTTTATTAAAAACGGATGTAACTCAGTGCATTGTATTTGGTTAGTTTTATTAAAAACGGATGTAACTCAGTGCATTGTATTTGGTTAGTTTTATTAAAAACGGATGTAACTCAGTGCATTGCATTTGGTTAGTTTTATTAAAAACGGATGTAACTCAGTGCATTGCATTTTGTTAGTTTTATTAAAAACGGATGTAACTCAGTCCATTGTATTTGGTTAGTTTTATTAAAAACGGATGTAACTCAGTCCATTGTATTTGGTTAGTTTTATTAAAAACGGATGTAACTCAGTGCATTGTATTTGGTTAGTTTTATTAAAAACGGATTTAACTCAGTGCATTGTATTTGGTTAGTTTTATTAAAAACGGATGTAACTCAGTGCATTGCATTTGGTTAGTTTTATTAAAAACGGATGTAACTCAGTGCATTGCATTTGGTTAGTTTTATTAAAAACGGATGTAACTCAGTGCATTGCATTTGGTTAGTTTTATTAAAAACTGATACAACTCACTGCATTGCATTTGGTTAGTTTTATTAAAAACGGATGTAACTCAGTCCATTGTATTTGGTTAGTTTTATTAAAAACGGATGTAACTCAGTGCATTGCATTTGGTTAGTTTTATTAAAAACGGATGTAACTCAGTCCATTGTATTTGGTTAGTTTTATTAAAAACGGATGTAACTCAGTGCATTGCATTTGGTTAGTTTTATTAAAAACTGATACAACTCACTGCATTGCATTTGGTTAGTTTTATTAAAAACGGATGTAACTCAGTCCATTGTATTTGGTTAGTTTTATTAAAAACGGATGTAACTCAGTGCATTGTATTTGGTTAGTTTTATTAAAAACGGATTTAACTCAGTGCATTGTATTTGGTTAGTTTTATTAAAAACGGATGTAACTCAGTGCATTGCATTTGGTTAGTTTTATTAAAAACGGATGTAACTCAGTGCATTGCATTTGGTTAGTTTTATTAAAAACGGATGTAACTCAGTGCATTGCATTTGGTTAGTTTTATTAAAAACTGATACAACTCACTGCATTGCATTTGGTTAGTTTTATTAAAAACGGATGTAACTCAGTCCATTGTATTTGGTTAGTTTTATTAAAAACGGATGTAACTCAGTGCATTGTATTTGGTTAGTTTTATTAAAAACGGATTTAACTCAGTGCATTGTATTTGGTTAGTTTTATTAAAAACGGATGTAACTCAGTGCATTGCATTTGGTTAGTTTTATTAAAAACGGATGTAACTCAGTGCATTGCATTTGGTTAGTTTTATTAAAAACGGATGTAACTCAGTGCATTGCATTTGGTTAGTTTTATTAAAAACTGATACAACTCACTGCATTGCATTTGGTTAGTTTTATTAAAAACGGATGTAACTCAGTGCATTGCATTTGGTTAGTTTTATTAAAAACGGATTTAACTCAGTGCATTGTATTTGGTTAGTTTTATTAAAAACGGATGTAACTCAGTGCATTGCATTTGGTTAGTTTTATTAAAAACGGATGTAACTCAGTGCATTGCATTTGGTTAGTTTTATTAAAAACTGATACAACTCACTGCATTGCATTTGGTTAGTTTTATTAAAAACGGATGTAACTCAGTGCATTGCATTTGGTTAGTTTTATTAAAAACGGATTTAACTCAGTGCATTGTATTTGGTTAGTTTTATTAAAAACGGATTTAACTCAGTGCATTGTATTTGGTTAGTTTTATTAAAAACGGATGTAACTCAGTGCATTGCATTTGGTTAGTTTTATTAAAAACGGATGTAACTCAGTGCATTGCATTTGGTTAGTTTTATTAAAAACGGATGTAACTCAGTGCATTGCATTTGGTTAGTTTTATTAAAAACTGATACAACTCACTGCATTGCATTTGGTTAGTTTTATTAAAAACGGATGTAACTCAGTCCATTGTATTTGGTTAGTTTTATTAAAAACGGATGTAACTCAGTGCATTGTATTTGGTTAGTTTTATTAAAAACGGATTTAACTCAGTGCATTGTATTTGGTTAGTTTTATTAAAAACGGATGTAACTCAGTGCATTGCATTTGGTTAGTTTTATTAAAAACGGATGTAACTCAGTGCATTGCATTTGGTTAGTTTTATTAAAAACGGATGTAACTCAGTGCATTGCATTTGGTTAGTTTTATTAAAAACGGATGTAACTCAGTGCATTGTATTTGGTTAGTTTTATTAAAAACGGATGTAACTCAGTCCATTGTATTTGGTTAGTTTTATTAAAAACGGATGTAACTCAGTGCATTGTATTTGGTTAGTTTTATTAAAAACGGATTTAACTCAGTGCATTGTATTTGGTTAGTTTTATTAAAAACGGATGTAACTCAGTGCATTGCATTTGGTTAGTTTTATTAAAAACGGATGTAACTCAGTGCATTGCATTTGGTTAGTTTTATTAAAAACGGATGTAACTCAGTGCATTGCATTTGGTTAGTTTTATTAAAAACTGATACAACTCACTGCATTGCATTTGGTTAGTTTTATTAAAAACGGATGTAACTCAGTGCATTGCATTTGGTTAGTTTTATTAAAAACGGATTTAACTCAGTGCATTGTATTTGGTTAGTTTTATTAAAAACGGATGTAACTCAGTGCATTGCATTTGGTTAGTTTTATTAAAAACGGATGTAACTCAGTGCATTGCATTTGGTTAGTTTTATTAAAAACTGATACAACTCACTGCATTGCATTTGGTTAGTTTTATTAAAAACGGATGTAACTCAGTGCATTGCATTTGGTTAGTTTTATTAAAAACGGATTTAACTCAGTGCATTGTATTTGGTTAGTTTTATTAAAAACGGATTTAACTCAGTGCATTGTATTTGGTTAGTTTTATTAAAAACGGATGTAACTCAGTGCATTGCATTTGGTTAGTTTTATTAAAAACGGATGTAACTCAGTGCATTGCATTTGGTTAGTTTTATTAAAAACGGATGTAACTCAGTGCATTGCATTTGGTTAGTTTTATTAAAAACTGATACAACTCACTGCATTGCATTTGGTTAGTTTTATTAAAAACGGATGTAACTCAGTCCATTGTATTTGGTTAGTTTTATTAAAAACGGATGTAACTCAGTGCATTGTATTTGGTTAGTTTTATTAAAAACGGATTTAACTCAGTGCATTGTATTTGGTTAGTTTTATTAAAAACGGATGTAACTCAGTGCATTGCATTTGGTTAGTTTTATTAAAAACGGATGTAACTCAGTGCATTGCATTTGGTTAGTTTTATTAAAAACGGATGTAACTCAGTGCATTGCATTTGGTTAGTTTTATTAAAAACGGATGTAACTCAGTCCATTGTATTTGGTTAGTTTTATTAAAAACGGATGTAACTCAGTGCATTGCATTTGGTTAGTTTTATTAAAAACGGATGTAACTCAGTCCATTGTATTTGGTTAGTTTTATTAAAAACGGATGTAACTCAGTGCATTGCATTTGGTTAGTTTTATTAAAAACTGATACAACTCACTGCATTGCATTTGGTTAGTTTTATTAAAAACGGATGTAACTCAGTCCATTGTATTTGGTTAGTTTTATTAAAAACGGATGTAACTCAGTGCATTGTATTTGGTTAGTTTTATTAAAAACGGATTTAACTCAGTGCATTGTATTTGGTTAGTTTTATTAAAAACGGATGTAACTCAGTGCATTGCATTTGGTTAGTTTTATTAAAAACGGATGTAACTCAGTGCATTGCATTTGGTTAGTTTTATTAAAAACGGATGTAACTCAGTGCATTGCATTTGGTTAGTTTTATTAAAAACTGATACAACTCACTGCATTGCATTTGGTTAGTTTTATTAAAAACGGATGTAACTCAGTCCATTGTATTTGGTTAGTTTTATTAAAAACGGATGTAACTCAGTGCATTGCATTTGGTTAGTTTTATTAAAAACGGATGTAACTCAGTCCATTGTATTTGGTTAGTTTTATTAAAAACGGATGTAACTCAGTGCATTGCATTTGGTTAGTTTTATTAAAAACTGATACAACTCAGTGCATTGCATTCTGTTAGCTTTATTAAAAACGGATATAACTCAGTGCATTGCATTTGGTTAGTTTTATTAAAAACGGATATAACTCAGTGCATTGCATTTTGTTAGTTTTATTAAAAACGGATATAACTCAGTGCATTGTATTGTGTTAGTTTTATTAAAAACTGATACAACTCAGTGCATTGCATTTTGTTAGTTTTATTAAAAACGGATATAACTCAGTGCATTGTATTATGTTAGTTTTGTTAAAAACGGATGCAACTCAGTGCATTTCATTTTGTTAGTTTTATTAAAAACGGATATAACTCAGTGCATTGCATTTGGTTAGTTTTATTAAAGACGGATGTAACTCAGTGCATTGCATTTGGTTAGTTTTATTAAAAACTGATACAACTCACTGCATTGCATTTGGTTAGTTTTATTAAAGACGGATGTAACTCAGTCCTTTGCATTTGGTTAGTTTTATTAAAAACGGATATAACTCAGTGCATTGCATTTGGTTAGTTTTATTAAAGACGGATGTAACTCAATGCATTGCATTTGGTTAGTTTTATTAAAAACTGATACAACTCACTGCATTGCATTTGGTTAGTTTTATTAAAAACGGATGTAACTCAGTGCATTGCATTTGGTTAGTTTTATTAAAAACTGATACAACTCAGTGCATTGCATTCTGTTAGCTTTATTAAAAACGGATATAACTCAGTGCATTGCATTTGGTTAGTTTTATTAAAAACTGATACAACTCACTGCATTGCATTTTGTTAGTTTTATTAAAAACGGATGTAACTCAGTGCATTGCATTTGGTTAGTTTTATTAAAAACTGATACAACTCAGTGCATTGCATTCTGTTAGCTTTATTAAAAACGGATATAACTCAGTGCATTGCATTTGGTTAGTTTTATTAAAAACGGATGTAACTCAGTCCATTGCATTTGGTTAGTTTTATTTAAAACTGATACAACTCACTGCTTTGCATTTTGTTAGTTTTATTAAAAACGGATATAACTCAGTGCATTGTATTATGTTAGTTTTGTTAAAAACGGATGTAACTCAGTGCATTGCATTCTGTTAGCTTTATTAAAAACGGATATAACTCAGTGCATTGTATTTGGTTAGTTTTATTAAAAACGGATGTAACTCAGTGCATTGTATTTGGTTAGTTTTATTAAAAACGGATGTAACTCAGTGCATTGTATTTGGTTAGTTTTACTAAAAACGGATGTAACTCAGTGCATTGCATTTGGTTAGTTTTATTAAAAACGGATGTAACTCAGTGCATTGCATTTGGTTAGTTTTATTAAAAACTGATACAACTCAGTGCATTGCATTCTGTTAGCTTTATTAAAAACGGATATAACTCAGTGCATTGCATTTGGTTAGTTTTATTAAAAACTGATACAACTCAGTGCATTGCATTCTGTTAGCTTTATTAAAAACGGATATAACTCAGTGCATTGCATTTGGTTAGTTTTATTAAAAACGGATGTAACTCAGTGCATTGCATTTGGTTAGTTTTATTAAAAACGGATGTAACTCAGTGCATTGCATTTGGTTAGTTTTATTAAAAACTGATACAACTCAGTGCATTGCATTCTGTTAGCTTTATTAAAAACGGATATAACTCAGTGCATTGCATTTGGTTAGTTTTATTAAAAACGGATATAACTCAGTGCATTGCATTTTGTTAGTTTTATTAAAAACGGATGTAACTCAGTCCATTGTATTTGGTTAGTTTTATTAAAAACGGATGTAACTCAGTGCATTGTATTTGGTTAGTTTTATTAAAAACGGATGTAACTCAGTGCATTGCATTTGGTTAGTTTTATTAAAAACGGATGTAACTCAGTGCATTGCATTTGGTTAGTTTTATTAAAAACTGATACAACTCAGTGCATTGCATTCTGTTAGCTTTATTAAAAACGGATATAACTCAGTGCATTGCATTTGGTTAGTTTTATTAAAAACGGATATAACTCAGTGCATTGCATTTTGTTAGTTTTATTAAAAACGGATGTAACTCAGTCCATTGTATTTGGTTAGTTTTATTAAAAACGGATGTAACTCAGTGCATTGTATTTGGTTAGTTTTATTAAAAACGGATATAACTCAGTGCATTGTATTTGGTTAGTTTTATTAAAAACGGATGTAACTCAGTGCATTGCATTTGGTTAGTTTTATTAAAAACGGATGTAACTCAGTGCATTGCATTTGGTTAGTTTTATTAAAAACTGATACAACTCAGTGCATTGCATTCTGTTAGCTTTATTAAAAACGGATATAACTCAGTGCATTGCATTTGGTTAGTTTTATTAAAAACGGATATAACTCAGTGCATTGCATTTTGTTAGTTTTATTAAAAACGGATGTAACTCAGTCCATTGTATTTGGTTAGTTTTATTAAAAACGGATGTAACTCAGTGCATTGTATTTGGTTAGTTTTATTAAAAACGGATGTAACTCAGTGCATTGTATTTGGTTAGTTTTATTAAAAACGGATGTAACTCAGTGCATTGCATTTGGTTAGTTTTATTAAAAACGGATGTAACTCAGTGCATTGCATTTTGTTAGTTTTATTAAAAACGGATGTAACTCAGTCCATTGTATTTGGTTAGTTTTATTAAAAACGGATGTAACTCAGTCCATTGTATTTGGTTAGTTTTATTAAAAACGGATGTAACTCAGTGCATTGTATTTGGTTAGTTTTATTAAAAACGGATATAACTCAGTGCATTGTATTTGGTTAGTTTTATTAAAAACGGATGTAACTCAGTGCATTGCATTTGGTTAGTTTTATTAAAAACGGATGTAACTCAGTGCATTGCATTTGGTTAGTTTTATTAAAAACGGATGTAACTCAGTGCATTGCATTTGGTTAGTTTTATTAAAAACTGATACAACTCACTGCATTGCATTTGGTTAGTTTTATTAAAAACGGATGTAACTCAGTCCATTGTATTTGGTTAGTTTTATTAAAAACGGATGTAACTCAGTGCATTGCATTTGGTTAGTTTTATTAAAAACGGATGTAACTCAGTCCATTGTATTTGGTTAGTTTTATTAAAAACGGATGTAACTCAGTGCATTGCATTTGGTTAGTTTTATTAAAAACTGATACAACTCACTGCATTGCATTTGGTTAGTTTTATTAAAGACGGATGTAACTCAGTCCATTGTATTTGGTTAGTTTTATTAAAAACGGATGTAACTCAGTGCATTGCATTTGGTTAGTTTTATTAAAAACGGATGTAACTCAGTGCATTGCATTTGGTTAGTTTTATTAAAAACGGATGTAACTCAGTGCATTGCATTTGGTTAGTTTTATTAAAAACTGATACAACTCAGTGCATTGCATTCTGTTAGCTTTATTAAAAACGGATATAATGCAGTGCATTGCATTTGGTTAGTTTTATTAAAAACGGATATAACTCAGTGCATTGCATTTTGTTAGTTTTATTAAAAACGGATATAACTCAGTGCATTGTATTGTGTTAGTTTTATTAAAAACTGATACAACTCAGTGCATTGCATTTTGTTAGTTTTATTAAAAACGGATATAACTCAGTGCATTGTATTATGTTAGTTTTGTTAAAAACGGATGCAACTCAGTGCATTTCATTTTGTTAGTTTTATTAAAAACGGATATAACTCAGTGCATTGCATTTGGTTAGTTTTATTAAAGACGGATGTAACTCAGTGCATTGCATTTGGTTAGTTTTATTAAAAACTGATACAACTCACTGCATTGCATTTGGTTAGTTTTATTAAAGACGGATGTAACTCAGTCCATTGTATTTGGTTAGTTTTATTAAAAACTGATACAACTCAGTGCATTGCATTTGGTTAGTTTTATTAAAAACGGATGTAACTCAGTGCATTGCATTTTGTTAGTTGTATTAAAAACTGATACAACTCAGTGCATTGCATTGGGTTAGTTTTATTAAAAACGGATGTAACTCAGTGCATTGCATTTTGTTAGTTTTATTAAAAACTGATACAACTCAGTGCATTGCATTTGGTTAGTTTTATTTAAAACTGATAAAACTCACTGCATTGCATTTTGTTAGTTTTATTAAAAACGGATATAACTCAGTGCATTGTATTATGTTAGTTTTGTTAAAAACGGATGTAACTCAGTGCATTTCATTTTGTTAGTTTTATTAAAAACGGATATAATTCAGTGCATTGCATTTGGTTAGTTTTATTAAAGACGGATGTAACTCAGTCCTTTGCATTTGGTTAGTTTTATTAAAAACGGATATAACTCAGTGCATTGCATTTGGTTAGTTTTATTAAAGACGGATGTAACTCAGTGCATTGCATTTGGTTAGTTTTATTAAAAACTGATACAACTCACTGCATTGCATTTGGTTAGTTATATTAAAAACGGATGTAACTCAGTGCATTGCATTTGGTTAGTTTTATTAAAAACTGATACAACTCAGTGCATTGCATTCTGTTAGCTTTATTAAAAACGGATATAACTCAGTGCATTGCATTTGGTTAGTTTTATTAAAAACGGATGTAACTCAGTCCATTGCATTTGGTTAGTTTTATTTAAAACTGATACAACTCACTGCTTTGCATTTTGTTAGTTTTATTAAAAACGGATGTAACTCAGTGCATTTCATTTGGTTAGTTTTATTAAAAACGGATATAATTCAGTGCATTGCATTTGGTTAGTTTTATTAAAGACGGATGTAACTCAGTGCATTGCATTTGGTTAGTTTTATTAAAAACTGATACAACTCACTGCATTGCATTTGGTTAGTTATATTAAAAACGGATGTAACTCAGTGCATTGCATTTGGTTAGTTTTATTAAAAACTGATACAACTCAGTGCATTGCATTCTGTTAGCTTTATTAAAAACGGATATAACTCAGTGCATTGCATTTGGTTAGTTTTATTAAAAACGGATGTAACTCAGTCCATTGCATTTGGTTAGTTTTATTTAAAACTGATACAACTCACTGCTTTGCATTTTGTTAGTTTTGTTAAAAACGGATGTAACTCAGTGCATTTCATTTGGTTAGTTTTATTAAAAACGGATATAATTCAGTGCATTGCATTTGGTTAGTTTTATTAAAGACGGATGTAACTCAGTCCATTGCATTTGGTTAGTTTTATTAAAAACGGATATAACTCAGTGCATTGCATTTGGTTAGTTTTATTAAAGACGGATGTAACTCAGTGCATTGCATTTGGTTAGTTTTATTAAAAACTGATACAACTCACTGCATTGCATTTGGTTAGTTTTATTAAAAACGGATGTAACTCAGTGCATTGCATTTGGTTAGTTTTATTAAAAACTGATACAACTCAGTGCATTGCATTCTGTTAGCTTTATTAAAAACGGATATAACTCAGTGCATTGTATTATGTTAGTTTTGTTAAAAACGGATGTAACTCAGTGCATTGCATTTTGTTAGTTTTATTAAAAACGGATATAATTCAGTGCATTGCATTTGGTTAGTTTTATTAAAGACGGATGTAACTCAGTCCATTGCATTTGGTTAGTTTTATTAAAAACGGATATAACTCAGTGCATTGCATTTGGTTAGTTTTATTAAAGACGGATGTAACTCAGTGCATTGCATTTGGTTAGTTTTATTAAAAACTGATACAACTCACTGCATTGCATTTGGTTAGTTTTATTAAAAACGGATGTAACTCAGTGCATTGCATTTGGTTAGTTTTATTAAAAACTGATACAACTCAGTGCATTGCATTCTGTTAGCTTTATTAAAAACGGATATAACTCAGTGCATTGTATTATGTTAGTTTTGTTAAAAACGGATGTAACTCAGTGCATTGCATTTGGTTAGTTTTATTAAAGACGGATGTAACTCAGTGCATTGCATTTGGTTAGTTTTATTAAAAACTGATACAACTCACTGCATTGCATTTGGTTAGTTTTATTAAAAACGGATGTAACTCAGTGCATTGCATTTGGTTAGTTTTATTAAAAACTGATACAACTCAGTGCATTGCATTCTGTTAGCTTTATTAAAAACGGATATAACTCAGTGCATTGTATTATGTTAGTTTTGTTAAAAACGGATGTAACTCAGTGCATTGCATTTTGTTAGTTTTATTAAAAACGGATATAATTCAGTGCATTGCATTTGGTTAGTTTTATTAAAGACGGATGTAACTCAGTCCATTGCATTTGGTTAGTTTTATTAAAAACGGATATAACTCAGTGCATTGCATTTGGTTAGTTTTATTAAAGACGGATGTAACTCAGTGCATTGCATTTGGTTAGTTTTATTAAAAACTGATACAACTCACTGCATTGCATTTGGTTAGTTTTATTAAAAACGGATGTAACTCAGTGCATTGCATTTGGTTAGTTTTATTAAAAACTGATACAACTCAGTGCATTGCATTCTGTTAGCTTTATTAAAAACGGATATAACTCAGTGCATTGTATTATGTTAGTTTTGTTAAAAACGGATGTAACTCAGTGCATTTCATTTTGTTAGTTTTATTAAAAACGGATATAATTCAGTGCATTGCATTTGGTTAGTTTTATTAAAGACGGATGTAACTCAGTCCTTTGCATTTGGTTAGTTTTATTAAAAACGGATATAACTCAGTGCATTGCATTTGGTTAGTTTTATTAAAGACGGATGTAACTCAGTGCATTGCATTTGGTTAGTTTTATTAAAAACTGATACAACTCACTGCATTGCATTTGGTTAGTTATATTAAAAACGGATGTAACTCAGTGCATTGCATTTGGTTAGTTTTATTAAAAACTGATACAACTCAGTGCATTGCATTCTGTTAGCTTTATTAAAAACGGATATAACTCAGTGCATTGCATTTGGTTAGTTTTATTAAAAACGGATGTAACTCAGTCCATTGAATTTGGTTAGTTTTATTTAAAACTGATACAACTCACTGCTTTGCATTTTGTTAGTTTTATTAAAAACGGATGTAACTCAGTGCATTTCATTTGGTTAGTTTTATTAAAAACGGATATAATTCAGTGCATTGCATTTGGTTAGTTTTATTAAAGACGGATGTAACTCAGTGCATTGCATTTGGTTAGTTTTATTAAAAACTGATACAACTCACTGCATTGCATTTGGTTAGTTATATTAAAAACGGATGTAACTCAGTGCATTGCATTTGGTTAGTTTTATTAAAAACTGATACAACTCAGTGCATTGCATTCTGTTAGCTTTATTAAAAACGGATATAACTCAGTGCATTGCATTTGGTTAGTTTTATTAAAAACGGATGTAACTCAGTCCATTGCATTTGGTTAGTTTTATTTAAAACTGATACAACTCACTGCTTTGCATTTTGTTAGTTTTGTTAAAAACGGATGTAACTCAGTGCATTTCATTTGGTTAGTTTTATTAAAAACGGATATAATTCAGTGCATTGCATTTGGTTAGTTTTATTAAAGACGGATGTAACTCAGTCCATTGCATTTGGTTAGTTTTATTAAAAACGGATATAACTCAGTGCATTGCATTTGGTTAGTTTTATTAAAGACGGATGTAACTCAGTGCATTGCATTTGGTTAGTTTTATTAAAAACTGATACAACTCACTGCATTGCATTTGGTTAGTTTTATTAAAAACGGATGTAACTCAGTGCATTGCATTTGGTTAGTTTTATTAAAAACTGATACAACTCAGTGCATTGCATTCTGTTAGCTTTATTAAAAACGGATATAACTCAGTGCATTGCATTTGGTTAGTTTTATTAAAAACGGATATAACTCAGTGAATTGCATTTGGTTAGTTTTATTAAAAACGGATATAACTCAGTGCATTGCATTTGGTTAGTTTTATTAAAAACGGATATAACTCACTGCATTGCATTTGGTTAGTTTTATTAAAAACGGATGTAACTCAGTGCATTGCATTTGGTTAGTTTTATTAAAAACTGATACAACTCACTGCATTGCATTTGGTTAGTTTTATTAAAAACGGATGTAACTCAGTGCATTGCATTTGGTTAGTTTTATTAAAAACTGATACAACTCAGTGCATTGCATTCTGTTAGCTTTATTAAAAACGGATATAACTCAGTGCATTGCATTTGGTTAGTTTTATTAAAAACGGATATAACTCAGTGCATTGCATTTGGTTAGTTTTATTAAAAACGGATATAACTCAGTGCATTGCATTTGGTTAGTTTTATTTAAAACTGATACAACTCACTGCATTGCATTTTGTTAGTTTTATTAAAAACGGATATAACTCAGTGCATTGTACTATGTTAGTTTTGTTAAAAACGGATGTAACTCAGTGCATTTCATTTGGTTAGTTTTATTAAAAACGGATATAATTCAGTGCATTGCATTTGGTTAGTTTTATTAAAGACGGATGTAACTCAGTCCATTGCATTTGGTTAGTTTTATTAAAAACGGATATAACTCAGTGCATTGCATTTGGTTAGTTTTATTAAAGACGGATGTAACTCAGTGCATTGCATTTGGTTAGTTTTATTAAAAACTGATACAACTCACTGCATTGCATTTGGTTAGTTTTATTAAAAACGGATGTAACTCAGTGCATTGCATTTGGTTAGTTTTATTAAAAACTGATACAACTCAGTGCATTGCATTCTGTTAGCTTTATTAAAAACGGATATAACTCAGTGCATTGCATTTGGTTAGTTTTATTAAAAACGGATATAACTCAGTGCATTGCATTTGGTTAGTTTTATTAAAAACTGATACAACTCACTGCATTGCATTTTGTTAGTTTTATTAAAAAGGATATAACTCAGTGCATTGTATTATGTTAGTTTTGTTAAAAACGGATGTAACTCAGTACATTTCATTTTGTTAGTTTTATTAAAAACGGATATAATTCAGTGCATTGCATTTGGTTAGTTTTATTAAAGACGGATGTAACTCAGTCCATTGCATTTGGTTAGTTTTATTTAAAACTGATACAACTCACTGCATTGCATTTTGTTAGTTTTATTAAAAACGGATATAACTCAGTGCATTGTATTATGTTAGTTTTGTTAAAAACGGATGTAACTCAGTGCATTGCATCTGGTTAGTTTTATTAAAAACTGATACAACTCAGTGCATTTCATTTGGTTAGTTTTATTAAAAACGGATATAACTCAGTGCATTGCATTTTGTTAGTTTTATTAAAAACGGATATAACTCAGTGCATTGTATTATGTTAGCTTTATTAAAAACGGATATAACTCAGTGCATTGTATTATGTTAGCTTTATTAAAAACGGATATAACTCAGTGCATTGTATTATGTTAGCTTTATTAAAAACGGATATAACTCAGTGCATTGTATTATGTTAGTTTTGTTAAAAACGGATGTAACTCAGTGCATTTCAGTTGGTTAGTTTTATTAAAGACGGATGTAACTCAGTCCATTGCATTTGGTTAGTTTTATTAAAAACGGATATAACTCAGTGCATTGCATTTTGTTAGTTTTATTAAAAACGGATATAACTCAGTGCATTGTATTATGTTAGTTTTATTAAAAACGGATATAACTCAGTGCATTGCATTTGGTTAGTTTTATTAAAAACGGATGTAACTCAGTCCATTGCATTTGGTTAGTTTTATTTAAAACTGATACAACTCACTGCATTGCATTTTGTTAGTTTTATTAAAAACGGATATAACTCAGTGCATTGTAATATTTTAGTTTTGTTAAAAACGGATGTAACTCAGTGCATTTCATTTGGTTAGTTTTATTAAAAACGGATATAATTCAGTGCATTGCATTTGGTTAGTTTTATTAAAGACGGATGTAACTCAGTCCATTGCATTTGGTTAGTTTTATTAAAAACGGATATAACTCAGTGCATTGCATTTGGTTAGTTTTATTAAAGACGGATGTAACTCAGTGCATTGCATTTGGTTAGTTTTATTAAAAATTGATACAACTCACTGCATTGCATTTGGTTAGTTTTATTAAAAACGGATGTAACTCAGTGCATTGCATTTGGTTAGTTTTATTAAAAACTGATACAACTCAGTGCATTGCATTCTGTTAGCTTTATTAAAAACGGATATAACTCAGTGCATTGCATTTGGTTAGTTTTATTAAAAACGGATATAACTCAGTGCATTGCATTTGGTTAGTTTTATTACAAACGGATATAACTCAGTGCATTGCATTTGGTTAGTTTTATTAAAAACGGATATAATTCAGTGCATTGCATTTGGTTAGTTTTATTAAAGACGGATGTAACTCAGTCCATTGCATTTGGTTAGTTTTATTAAAAACGGATATAACTCAGTGCATTGCATTTGGTTAGTTTTATTAAAGACGGATGTAACTCAGTGCATTGCATTTGGTTAGTTTTATTAGAAACTGATACAACTCACTGCATTGCATTTGGTTAGTTTTATTAAAAACGGATGTAACTCAGTGCATTGCATTTGGTTAGTTTTATTAAAAACTGATACAACTCAGTGCATTGCATTCTGTTAGCTTTATTAAAAACGGATATAACTCAGTGAATTGCATTTGGTTAGTTTTATTAAAAACGGATATAACTCAGTGCATTGCATTTGGTTAGTTTTATTAAAAACTGATACAACTCACTGCATTGCATTTTGTTAGTTTTATTAAAAACGGATATAACTCAGTGCATTGTATTATGTTAGTTTTGTTAAAAACGGATATAACTCAGTGCATTGCATTTGGTTAGTTTTATTAAAAACGGATATAATTCAGTGCATTGCATTTGGTTAGTTTTATTAAAGACGGATGTAACTCAGTCCATAGCATTTGGTTAGTTTTATTAAAAACTGATACAACTCAGTGCATTGCATTCTGTTAGCTTTATTAAAAACGGATGTAACTCAGTCCATTGCATTTGGTTAGTTTTATTAAAAACTGATACAACTCAGTGCATTGCATTCTGTTAGCTTTATTAAAAACGGATATAACTCAGTGCATTGCATTTGGTTAGTTTTATTAAAAACGGATATAACTCAGTGCATTGCATTTGGTTAGTTTTATTAAAAACTGATACAACTCACTGCATTGCATTTTGTTAGTTTTATTAAAAACGGATATAACTCAGTGCATTGTATTATGTTAGTTTTGTTAAAAACGGATATAACTCAGTGCATTGCATTTGGTTAGTTTTATTAAAAACGGATATAACTCAGTGCATTGCATTTGGTTAGTTTTATTAAAAACGGATGTAACTCAGTCCATTGCATTTGGTTAGTTTTATTTAAAACTGATACAACTCACTGCATTGCATTTTGTTAGTTTTATTAAAAACGGATATAACTCAGTGCATTGTATTATGTTAGTTTTGTTAAAAACGGATGTAACTCAGTGCATTTCATTTGGTTAGTTTTATTAAAAACGGATATAATTCAGTGCATTGCATTTGGTTAGTTTTATTAAAGACGGATGTAACTCAGTCCATTGCATTTGGTTAGTTTTATTAAAAACGGATATAACTCAGTGCATTGCATTTGGTTAGTTTTATTAAAGACGGATGTAACTCAGTGCATTGCATTTGGTTAGTTTTATTAAAAACTGATACAACTCACTGCATTGCATTTGGTTAGTTTTATTAAAAACGGATGTAACTCAGTGCATTGCATTTGGTTAGTTTTATTAAAAACGGATATAACTCAGTGCATTGCATTTGGTTAGTTTTATTAAAAACGGATATAACTCAGTGCATTGCATTTGGTTAGTTTTATTAAAAACGGATATAACTCAGTGCATTGCATTTGGTTAGTTTTATTAAAAACGGATATAACTCAGTGCATTGCATTTGGTTAGTTTTATTAAAAACGGATATAACTCAGTGCATTGCATTTGGTTAGTTTTATTAAAAACTGATACAACTCACTGCATTGCATTTTGTTAGTTTTATTAAAAACGGATATAATTCAGTGCATTGCATTTGGTTAGTTTTATTAAAGACAGATGTAACTCAGTCCAGTGCATTTGGTTAGTTTTATTAAAAACGGATATAACTCAGTGCATTGTATTATGTTAGCTTTATTAAAAACGGATATAACTCAGTGCATTGCATTTGGTTAGTTTTATTAAAAACGGATATAATTCAGTGCATTGCATTTGGTTAGTTTTATTAAAGACAGATGTAACTCAGTGCATTGCATTTTGTTAGTTTTATTAAAAACGGATATAACTCAAAGCATTGTATTATGTTAGCTTTATTAAAAACGGATATAACTCAGTGCATTGCATTTGGTTAGTTTTATTAAAAACGGATATAATTCAGTGCATTGCATTTGGTTAGTTTTATTAAAGACGGATGTAACTCAGTCCATTGCATTTGGTTAGTTTTATTAAAAACGGATATAACTGAGTGCATTGTATTATGTTAGCTTTATTAAAAACGGATATAACTCAGTGCATTGCATTTGGTTAGTTTTATTAAAAACGGATATAATTCAGTGCATTGCATTTGGTTAGTTTTATTAAAGACAGATGTAACTCAGTGCATTGCATTTTGTTAGTTTTATTAAAAACGGATATAATTCAGTGCATTGCATTTGGTTAGTTTTATTAAAGACAGATGTAACTCAGTCCAGTGCATTTGGTTAGTTTTATTAAAAACGGATATAACTCAGTGCATTGTATTATGCTAGTTTTGTTAAAAACGGATGTAACTCAGTGCATTTCATTTTGTTAGTTTTATTAAAAACGGATATAATTCAGTGCATTGCATTTGGTTAGTTTTATTAAAGACAGATGTAACTCAGTCCAGTGCATTTGGTTAGTTTTATTAAAAACGGATATAACTCAGTGCATTGTATTATGTTAGCTTTATTAAAAACGGATATAACTCAGTGCATTGCATTTGGTTAGTTTTATTAAAAACGGATATAATTCAGTGCATTGCATTTGGTTAGTTTTATTAAAGACAGATGTAACTCAGTGCATTGCATTTTGTTAGTTTTATTAAAAACGGATATAACTCAGTGCATTGTATTATGTTAGCTTTATTAAAAACGGATATAACTCAGTGCATTGCATTTGGTTAGTTTTATTAAAAACGGATATAATTCAGTGCATTGCATTTGGTTAGTTTTATTAAAGACGGATGTAACTCAGTCCATTGCATTTGGTTAGTTTTATTAAAAACGGATATAACTCAGTGCATTGCATTTTGTTAGTTTTATTAAAAACGGATATAACTCAGTGCATTGTATTATGTTAGCTTTATTAAAAACGGATATAACTCAGTGCATTGCATTTGGTTAGTTTTATTAAAAACGGATATAATTCAGTGCATTGCATTTGGTTAGTGTATAATTTTGAGTGGGGGTAAAATGGGCCTTTTCCAATAAATGAGGAAGTCTAGGTCTTTTTGGGTTTTAAAATATAACAATTCAGGTTTATTAAATTACGAATGGTATAATATAAATTATTGGAAAAAGAAAAATAATAAATTTGAATTATAATTCGTTGTATGAGTTTTTTAGACACAAATTGTCTTGATGTCTTTGAGACCATTACAATTATTATAAATTTAGGTCTTTAAAGATTCTTTGAAAGTATAATGAAAAAAATGATATAAGCAAAATATAATTTAAATTAGGAAGAGCGGTCCGTGTCGTGATGTCGATTGGTTGGCGGTTTACAAGCGATTGATTGCTGTCTTTTGCAGTTGACTATTTTTGGCCGGTTGATTATTCAAACGGTACGGAGTGTTGGCAACATTGGGCGACATTGGGCAGCACATCGCGGCGTTGCCACCTGAGGGGGATCACTCCGAAAACATAAGGAGGTCCATGTCCTCAACATGGCGCCCCCCCGGCGTTGGTCCCCGTATCTCCTTCTCCAGTTTTTCAATCAAGCTCCGGACGTCTTTCACCAGTTGTTGCAGCTTCTTCCGCTGCTGGGCAGACCGGCTGGATAAAACTGGCCTGGAATTGGCTGCATTCGCTGTACCGCTTACCCTCCTTAACCTCGCCCGGTGGAGCAGAGTATGATGCCCGAGAGTGCACCGATGGCAACTAGACCTTGAATCGCATTCGCCGGTCGTATGGGAGGTTGCCAGGCAGTTGACGCAGTATCGGTGCACCCTTGCGCACTCATACCTGTCCTCCGGTGCCATGGGAGGAAAGCAGGGCAATGGCGCAGCGAATGCAACCGGCCGCATAAACGGCACTTCCCCGATGGCGCGTCTCGTCGATACCTAGGGGAGAAGAGTGAAAATATGCGACTTTAGTATATGGTTGAAAAAAGTGTATATGAAGAGAATTCATGAGATGTTTGTATATGAGTTGTAGGTTGGTATGTGTTAATGTAAAATGTTGGGATTAAGTCATAGGGTTCGAGGTTCCTACAGCGGGCAGCACACACAATTTGGCTATATTTCGGGTTATCTTTCCATTCTGCGTGATTATGTCGACCACCCGGACCTTTTCGTTTGCACCTTGATACACTTTGGTTATACGTCCTAGGCGCCATTCATTCGGGGGGAGGAGGTCATCCTTGACGACGACGAGATCTCCTTCTTTTACGGGGCTTTCCGCCCTTTTCCATTTGTACCTCTTGTGTAATTCTCTGAGATACTCGTTCTTCCATCTGGTACTAAATTGATGATGAAGCACCTTGAGTTTCTGCCATTTGGGAACCAGAGAGAGGTCTTCAGCATTGGGTTCGGGTATGGATAACAGTGGGGCACCGCGGAGGAAATGTCCAGGGGTGAGTGCCAGTAGGTCTTGCGGGTCTTGCGACATGGCTGAGAGCGGTCGGGAATTGAGAACCGCTTCTATTCTTACCATCAGGGTTGTGAGTTCCTCGAAGCTAAATTTATGATTTCCGGCGACCTTAGTGAAGTGCAGCTTAAAACTCTTCACTGCTGCTTCCCATAGTCTACCCATATGAGGGGCAGACTTCGAGGTGTATTGCTTTCGTGGAAAAGCATACAAACACACAAACGTATGCCTTTGAATATGAAGCTCGCCGATGGGTAGATACTTTTACTAGGAACGGGCCGGCGAAATCCACCCCAGTCGTGTGAAACGGTAGGGTATATGTGGTTCGCTCGGAGGGTAGTGCTGCCATGATCTGCGATCTCATCTGCTGCTTGTGGATGGTGCATGTTTTGCAGTGGAAGATGCACTTTTTTATTTTGGGTTTGAGTCGGGGAATGTAGTACTTTTGTTGTACCATTCGCATCATTAACTGATTTCCAGCATGCAGCATGGTGGTGTGTAGAAATTGTAACAGCAGGGTGCAGAATATAGAGTTTCCTGGGATGATTACGGGATGACGCTCGTTGTAACTAAGGGCTGCGTATTTAAGCCGTCCGTTTACACGCAGTACGCCTTTGCTGTCGAGTATAGGATTTAATGTCAGCAGCGGGTCCTTCTTGCTGATCGGTTTTGAGACTTCAAGTTGAGCTATGGTTTCACCATAATGCCTTCGTTGAGTTAGGGTTATGAGTCGTGTTTTTGCTTCGTTCATCTCTTCGTGGCTTAGAGTCGTGCTCATTTGAGATGGCAATTTTCGTGACCTGTGAATAAAACGATATACATATGCAAGTACTCTAAGGGCTCGGGGGAAGGAAGAAAATCTCTCCAAGATATCTTCGGATGGCGAGGTATGGAATGCGGCGATGTGCCTTTGCTCCGGAGGCGATGGGTGTTGGGGGCGAGAGGTAGGCCATTCATTGGCGGGTTTGGCGAGCCATTTAGGACCTTTCCACCAGATGGTGTCTTCGACGAGATCCTGAGGTCGACATCCACGGGTGCCTAGGTCAGCTGGGTTGTCGCTGCTGCATACGTGCCGCCACGTAGCATTGCTTATCAGTTGCAGGATCTGGGATATCCTGTTTGCTACATATGTTTTCCAAGAGTGGGGTGGTTTCTCTAGCCATGCTAAGACGATGGTCGAGTCTGTCCACAGAACAAGTTCGTGAGGCGGTAAACTTAATTCGGTTTGTATTTGGTTTACCAACTTTGACAGTAGAACTGCTCCACAGAGCTCTAGACGGGGGAGACTTATTGTTTGGAGAGGAGCTACCTTTGTTTTTGCAGCTAATAAATGTGAGGTGAAGGAGTTGTCGCCATGTTGTACCCTCATATACACACAAGCGCAGAATGCCTTCTCTGAGGCATCTGAGAAACCGTGGAGTTGAATTGGTTTGTCGAGGGAGTACTGCAACCATCGGGGTATTTGGATATCTTTGATTGCTGGGAGATTCTCATGAAACGAGTTCCATTTATGTAGGGATCCGGATTTTACGTTTTCGTCCCAATCCGTTCCTTCTAGCCAAAGTGTTTGGAGTAGTACCTTGGCTACTATCATAATGGGTGATAACCATCCTGCCGGGTCGAATAATTTCGCCACAGCCGATAAAATCTGGCGTTTAGTACTACACTGTGCTGCGGGTTGAGGTTCGTATGAGTATGAGAAGGTGTCCGTAAGCGCGTTCCAGCGTATTCCTAGAGTTTTTGTTGAGCTTGTGTCGCTGAATTTAAGAAAGTCGGCATCTAACAAATGAGACTCTGGGATTTTCTCGAGTATTTTCGGGTGGTTTGCCGTAATTTTCTTAAGAGGGAATCCTGCTGAATGTAACGCTTCGATAACTTGGGTGAGAGAGTTGATAGTGGACTGTATTTCGTTACTGCCTGAGAGAATGTCATCTACATAAATTTCATTGAGTAGGATATTGTTTGCGAGAGGGTATTCGCTTTTGCAATCTTCGGCTAATTGATGAAGGGTTCGAATAGCTAAATATGGGGCACAGTTAACGCCAAACGTAACTGTCTTTAGCTTGAAATCTTCTATTGGAGAGTCGGGGGTTCTGCGAAAGAGTATTCGCTGGAAGTCTTGATCTTCCTGGTTAACGAGTATTTGCCGGTACATTTTCTCAACGTCGCCGTTAAATACGTACTTATAGAGTCGCCAATTGAGGATTATTAGCATTAAATCGTTTTGTAGTGTTGGGCCTGTGTGTAGGACGTCGTTTAACGAGTTTCCTGATTGTGATAATCTGGATGCGTTGAAAACGACTCGGACCTTTGTGGATTTACTGTCGGGTTTTATGACAGCGTGATGGGGTAGATAGAAGGAGAAGTACTTCCCTTCGTGGATTACTTCGAGAGGTGAAGTGGGTTCCATGTGGTCCAAGGTCAAGTATTCCTCCAAGACCTCCTGATATTTTTGCTGCAGCATTGGTTTTCGTTCTAGGGTCCGCTCGTTGCTGATGTACTGTTGCTGTGCTGCTAGTCTGGAGTGGCCTAGGGCTGCGTCCCTGGGAAATTCCTTTTTGAATGGTAATTTTACTGTGTATTTACCATTCTTTTGACGAGTTGTTGTTTTGCGATACAAATTTTCGCAAAATTCGTCCGCTTATGAGTGAGTTTGGGGAGCTGGGACTTCTTCTTGCTCCCAGAATTTCCTTAGTTGGATGCTGATCGGGTCATTTTGGGTTGGATGGACCTGTGTTGAAAAGGACTCTATCCTTTGAGTTGTCGGTCCGCTGATTATCCATCCGAATATTGTCTGTTGTGCCAACAGGGTTCCATTGTGGAGGTGTTGCACTCCTTGTCTGAGGATTTGGGGTGCTAAGTCGCTGCCGATTACCATATCAATTCGAGATGGGGTGAGACATTTTGGGTCGGCTAACGCTAAGTGTGTTATTTGATTGATGTCAATGGTTGACACCTGGGTCGTGGGTAGTAGGTGTGTGAGCTTGGGTAATATTATTGCCCTTGCTTTCACCTGGTGTGATAAGTCTGACGAACACAGAGTTAGTTCGCAGACTTTAGTTGAGTTCTGGATGAAAGTTCCTCCCATTCCTGAGATTTCGTAATGGGTTTCTTCCGTGGGTAAATTGAGTATTTTTTGAATCCGAGATGTGACAAAGGTTTTTTGCGAACCTTGGTCTATCATTGCTCGGATTTTGTGGTGTTCTCCTGCTAGATATATCGGTACTATAGCCGTGGGCAAGAGTGTGGTTTCGTTGCTGCTTGCATGATGTGTTGTTACCTTGACTGTCTTCTTCTGAGCCTGGGGGGTGTGGCTGATTCCTGTTGAGGTTGATGGTCTGTCGTCTGCTATTTCCACTGCGGTCGCTGCCTGTGCTGTCGATGAGAGGGGTTTTGAGTATGGGTTTGTATTTTGATGATGGAGTAGTGAGTGATGACGCCTTTGGCAGTAAACGCAGGTGAATTTGCTTTGACATTGACTTCGTTGGTGTGAACAGGAAAGACAATTTTCGCAGTAATTGTTTTCTCGAACGAATTTTTGTCGATCTGGGACGGAAAGGTTCCTAAATCGGATGCACATTTTCATCCCGTGACTAGAGTTGCATAACTTGCAGGAAACGGGTTTTGGGTATTCTGTGTGATAGGTTTGCATGCGACTTTTATTCGCAAATGGGGAGCTTTGATTGCCAGCTCTGGGTGTGAAAGTATTGATGTGGGGTTTGGGTTTACCTGGGCGATATGTTCCCAGTCGTTCTACTACCTCGTATCTACTGGTCAGGAATGCGTTCATTTCGGACCAGAGTGGTAGTTCTTTCCTCGAACTGAGTGATTGTTCCCAAAGCGCGAGTGTTTCGCTCGGGAGTTTCGAGGAGCATATATAAATGAGGATGGGGTCCCAATCCTTAGTCGAAATCTTTTGTGATGAGAGATTGGAGAGGCAGTTATTTATTGTGGTCTGCAGTTTTTGCAGCTGCTCCCCGTTCTCTGCATAAATGGGTTGTAGATTAAGGAGGGTTTTGAGCTGGTTATCTACCAGAATTCTTGGGTTCTCATAACGAGATTTTAATGCTTCCCAAGCAAGCGGAAAGCTTTCATCTGTGAGTGGGTATTGTTTCACAATGAGGCCTGCTGGACCTTTCGCCTTATGGCGCAGGTGAAATAATTTTTGGGCGGGTGTTAGTTGAGGGTGATTTATATAGACTGCCGTAAACATGTCTCGGAATGTCGGCCAGTCTTCGTATCCTCCGTAATATGCTTCAGTATCGCATGCTGGTACTTTGAGACATACCCCATTGGAAACTGAGCTTGTGTGAGGATTTGTTGATTGTTGGGTTGTTTGGGTGGGTGTGGTAACTGTGAACAGCTGCAATGCTTCTAGCATTTGCGCTTTACAGTTCTGGAAGCTTTCGGAACATTTCGAGTATTTCTGCTCCACTGACTCGCTGACTTCCGGGTATGCGTCTGCCATGAAGATAGCCTCGTATGCTTCTAGGAGGCTATCCCAGTTTTTGTCCAGCTGCTGTATTTTTACGCTGAGTAGCGTTTCCGTCTGGTCACTCGCCAAGTCCGTTGACCATTTTGCGCAGAAGACCTCCAGCCTGTTGGATTCAAAGATGAACTTCTGTAAGTACCTGTTCATCTTAGTTGATGCTTTTTCTGCCTTATCTTCTGGCATTTGTGGGATTTTTGGGTATTTGATTAAATGGGGTTTTATAAAAAATTAAATATATATTTAGTGGGTTTTTTAAATAAATTGCGTTAGTATTGTAAAACTTGAGTGAGTTTGTAATAAAAATTGGGTTGTTTTTTTTTGAATTGCTTTCCTTTGGTATATATTAACCAACAGCAAAATTTTAATGTGTTTATTTGCCTCAGCGCGTCTGAGTGCAACTATTTGGGTGGGAATGCAAAAAATAAAAAAAAATTTTTTTTTTTTTTGGGTGTATTTATTATTTATTCCAAATGAATAAATAAATTTATTTGGAATAATTGGGGTTTTAGTGGTTGTTTCTATTAAAACTCTTCACTTTTGTCCCACTGTACAAAAGTGTAATGATTGCTTGCTCGCGGCCCACGGTGTCTTATGCTGCGACTCCTTTAGTTTATTTGTCCTCAGCTATGCAATGTGTTTGCTGTTTGAGAGCGCGTTTGAGTGGGAACAAATGTGTGTGCTGCGCTGTACCGGTATTGAAATTTTTCATATGCATATACAGATATGCTATATGCCTACCGTTTTAGAGAGAGATGTATACTAAGTTTTTTATAACAGCTGCAAATTGAGGGAGTGGCCAACGGGATTTCCTCAGTTTAGCTTGTATTCAATTTTTTTGATGGGTATTTCAACCGTTTTTCAAAGAAAACGGTACTGCTATGCTGCAAATGTGAGGGAGTGGCTAACGGGGGTTTTTTGGTGCTGTACAAACTTGTACAGTTGCCACCAATAATTTATGCAATTTATTATATTGTTAAATATGTGACATGGCTCTTTTACTTAGCCTTTGGGTAGCTTAGCCTGGGTAGCGGACTTGATTGTTGTTGGTGTGCTTTCCTTGTACTGGCGGACTTGATTGTTGTTGTTGTTGGTGGTGGTAGTCAGCGTACGCTTTTATTTATTTTATATTCATCGAAAGTTCACGATATTTATATGGATGTATATATATTTAAAAAAATTTTTTGTTATGTTGCGAACCCAAAAACCGAAAATATATATATATATTAATTTATATTAATTTTTACTTGTAGCGGAAAATATCTTTGATTAAAAAAATTTTTTTTGTTGTTGCGAACACAATAAATCCGAAAATATATACATATGTATATATTAATTTATATTAATTTTTGCTTGTAGCGGAAAATATCTTTGATTAAAAATTTATTTTTTTCGTTATGTTGCGAACACAAAAATCCGAAAATATATATATATTAATTTATATTAATTAATGCTTGTAGCGGAGAATATCTTTGAGTAAAAAATTTTTTTTGTTATGTTGCGAACACAAAAATCGGAAAATATATATGTATATATTAATTTATATTAATTTTTGCTTGTAGCGGAAAATATCTGTGATTAAAATTTTTTTTGTTATGTTGCGAACACAAAAATCCGAATATTTATATATTAATTTATATTAATTTTTGCTTGTAGCGGAAAATATCTTTGTGTAAAATTTTTTTTTTTTTCTTTTTATGATTTTTTCTTATAAATTTATTTTATATTTTTATCGCTTGCACTCTTCTTCTTTGTATATAATCAATATTATAAATTATTTAAATTACATTCAAAATTTTTACTTAAGTATTTACTTTATGCATTTATATAATTTTTATTTAATGTATGTATGCACTACAAGTATATCAATATTTTAAAACACCTTCACGTTTTCTGCTAAATAATGAGTTACTTTAATTTTTTCTTTTTTAACAAATTTTCCATATGTAAATTACAAATTACGTTTTTATGTATCTGTATAGTATATACAATTAATACAAAATTGAAAATTGATTATGTGAAAATAAAATCACTGAAACTAATTTGTTTGCTAATTTTTGTTTTGTTTGTTTAGTAATTATTGGTATATAATTTTTTTGTTTAAATATGCAAAAAGCACACATATACATATGTACACGATTTTATTTGTTGAAACAAAAATTTCTGCGTGCGCTATACTCATTCAAGTCACTCACTATAATTATTCGTAAAATATTATTTATTTATTTATAACTCATATTTACTGAAACAAATTAGACTTATTTTTTTCAATTTTTTCAACAATTTTTTTTGCTTTTATCACACACGACCGCTCGATTAAAAGTTCCGTTTTATTTTTCTTTTTTAATCACACACGACCGCTCGTTTTAAGTTTCCGTTTGGTTTTTTTTCTTTTTTTATTTTCTTGACGAAAATTATTTTGTACTGAACACAATTGTCTTTTAATTTTTTTCTTTTTAATCACACACGACCGCTCGTTTTAATGTTCCGTTTGGTTATTCTTTTTACTGAACACAATTGTCTTTTTAATTTTTTCTCTTTTCAATCACACACGACCGCTCGTTTTAAGTTTCCGTTTGGTTTTTTTTCTTTTTTTATTTTCTTGAAAATTATTTTGTACTGAACACAATTATCTTTTAATTTTTTTCTTTTTAATCACACACGACCGCTCGTTTTAATGTTCCGTTTGGTTATTCTTTTTACTGAACACAATTGTCTTTTTAATTTTTTCTCTTTTCAATCACACACGACCGCTCGTTTTAATGTTCCGTTTGGTTATGTCTATATGTATAATGGCCGCTGTTGCCGTTGGGTAGAGCAGTGGTGCCAATTTGGTTTTTCGGCACCGAAGGACCATGTATAATTTTGAGTGGGGGTAAAATGGGCCTTTTCCAATAAATGAGGAAGTCTAGGTCTTTTTGGGTTTTAAAATATAACAATTCAGGTTTATTAAATTACGAATGGTATAATATAAATTATTGGAAAAAGAAAAATAATAAATTTGAATTATAATTCGTTGTATGAGTTTTTTAGACACAAATTGTCTTGATGTCTTTGAGACCATTACAATTATTATAAATTTAGGTCTTTAAAGATTCTTTGAAAGTATAATGAAAAAAATGATATAAGCAAAATATAATTTAAATTAGGAAGAGCGGTCCGTGTCGTGATGTCGATTGGTTGGCGGTTTACAAGCGATTGATTGCTGTCTTTTGCTGTTGACTATTTTTGGCCGGTTGATTATTCAAACGGTGCGGAGTGTTGGCAACATTGGGCGACATTGGGCAGCACCTCGCGGCGTTGCCACCTGAGGGGGATCACTCCGAAAACATAAGGAGGTCCATGTCCTCAACAGTTAGTTTTATTAAAGACGGATGTAACTCTGTCCATTGCATTTGGTTAGTTTTATTAAAAACTGATACAACTCAGTGCATTGCATTCTGTTAGCTTTATTAAAAACGGATATAACTCAATGCATTGCATTTGGTTAGTTTTATTAAAAACTGATATAACTCAGTGCATTGCATTTGGTTAGTTTTATTAAAAATTGATATATTTCAGTGCTTTGAATTTGGTTAGTTTTATTAAAAACTGATATAACTCAGTGTATTGCATTTTGTTAGTTTTATTAAAAACGGATATAACTCAGTGCATTTAATTTTGTTAGTTTTATTAAAAACGGATGTAACTCAGTCCATTGCATTTGGTTAGTTTTATTAAAAACTGATACAACTCACTGCATTGCATTTTGTTAGTTTTATTAAAAACGGATATAACTCAGTGCATTGCATTTTGTTAGTTTTATTAAAAACGGATATAACTCAGTGCATTACACTTGGTTAGTTTTATTAAAAACGGATGTAACTCAGTCCATTGCATTTGGTTAGTTTTATTTAAAACTGATACAACTCACTGCATTGCATTTTGTTAGTTTTATTAAAAACGGATATAACTCAGTGCATTGTATTATGTTAGTTTTGTTAAAAGCGGATGTAACTCAGTGCATTTCATTTTGTTAGTTTTATTAAAAACGGATATAATTCAGTGCATTGCATTTGGTTAGTTTTATTAAAGACGGATGTAACTCAGTCCATTGCATTTGGTTAGTTTTATTAAAAACGGATATAACTCAGTGCATTGCATTTGGTTAGTTTTATTAAAGACGGATGTAACTCAGTGCATTGCATTTGGTTAGTTTTATTAAAAACTGATACAACTCACTGCATTGCATTTGGTTAGTTTTATTAAAAACGGATGTAACTCAGTCCATTGCATTTGGTTAGTTTTATTAAAAACGGATATAACTCACTGCATTGCATTTTGTTAGTTTTATTAAAAACGGATATAACTCAGTGCATTGCATTTGGTTAGTTTTATTAAAGACGGATGTAACTCAGTGCATTGCGTTTGGTTAGTTTTATTAAAAACTGATACAACTCACTGCATTGCATTTGGTTAGTTTTATTAAAAACGGATATAACTCACTGCATTGCATTTTGTTAGTTTTATTAAAAACGGATATAACTCCGTGCATTGTATTTGGTTAGTTTTATTAAAAACGAATGTAACTCAGTGCATTGCATTTGGTTAGTTTTATTAAAAACGGATATAACTCAGTGCATTGCATTTGGTTAGTTTTATTAAAAACTGATATAACTCAGTGCATTGCATTTGGTTAGTTTTATTAAAAACGGATATAACTCAGTGCATTGCATTTGGTTAGTTTTATTAAAGACGGATGTAACTCAGTGCATTGCATTTGGTTAGTTTTATTAAAAACTGATACAACTCACTGCATTGCATTTGGTTAGTTTTATTAAAAACGGATATAACTCACTGCATTGCATTTTGTTAGTTTTATTAAAAACGGATATAATTCAGTGCATTGCATTTGGTTAGTTTTATTAAAGACGGATGTAACTCAGTCCATTGCATTTGGTTAGTTTTATTAAAAACGGATATAACTCAGTGCATTGCATTTGGTTAGTTTTATTAAAGACGGATGTAACTCAGTGCATTGCATTTGGTTAGTTTTATTAAAAACTGATACAACTCACTGCATTGCATTTGGTTAGTTTTATTAAAAACGGATGTAACTCAGTCCATTGCATTTGGTTAGTTTTATTAAAAACGGATATAACTCACTGCATTGCATTTTGTTAGTTTTATTAAAAACGGATATAACTCAGTGCATTGCATTTGGTTAGTTTTATTAAAGACGGATGTAACTCAGTGCATTGCGTTTGGTTAGTTTTATTAAAAACTGATACAACTCACTGCATTGCATTTGGTTAGTTTTATTAAAAACGGATATAACTCACTGCATTGCATTTTGTTAGTTTTATTAAAAACGGATATAACTCCGTGCATTGTATTTGGTTAGTTTTATTAAAAACGAATGTAACTCAGTGCATTGCATTTGGTTAGTTTTATTAAAAACGGATATAACTCAGTGCATTGCATTTGGTTAGTTTTATTAAAAACTGATATAACTCAGTGCATTGCATTTGGTTAGTTTTATTAAAAACGGATATAACTCAGTGCATTGCATTTGGTTAGTTTTATTAAAAACTGATACAACTCACTGCATTGCATTTGGTTAGTTTTATTAAAAACGGATATAACTCACTGCATTGCATTTTGTTAGTTTTATTAAAAACGGATATAACTCCGTGCATTGTATTTGGTTAGTTTTATTAAAAACGAATGTAACTCAGTGCATTGCATTTGGTTAGTTTTATTAAAAACGGATATAACTCAGTGCATTGCATTTGGTTAGTTTTATTAAAAACTGATATAACTCAGTGCATTGCATTTGGTTAGTTTTATTAAAAACGGATATAACTCAGTGCATTGCATTTGGTTAGTTTTATTTAAGACGGATGTAACTCAGTGCATTGCATTTGGTTAGTTTTATTAAAAACTGATACAACTCACTGCATTGCATTCTGTTAGCTTTATTAAAAACGGATATAACTCAGTGCATTGCATTTGGTTAGTTTTATTAAAAACGGATATAACTCAGTGCATTGCATTTGGTTAGTTTTATTAAAAACGGATGTAACTCAGTCCATTGCATTTGGTTAGTTTTATTAAAAACGGATATAACTCACTGCATTGCATTTTGTTAGTTTTATTAAAAACGGATATAACTCAGTGCATTGCATTTGGGTAGTTTTATTAAAAACGGATGTAACTCAGTCCATTGCATTTGGTTAGTTTTATTAAAAACGGATATAACTCACTGCATTGTATTTGGTTAGTTTTATTAAAAACGAATGTAACTCAGTGCATTGCATTTGGTTAGTTTTATTAAAAACGGATATAACTCAGTGCATTGCATTTGGTTAGTTTTATTAAAAACTGATATAACTCAGTACATTGCATTTGGTTAGTTTTATTAAAAACTGATACAACTCAGTGCATTGCATTTGGTTAGTTTTATTAAAAATTGATATAACTCAGTGCATTGCATTTGGTTAGTTTTATATAAAACTGATATAACTCAGTGCATTGCATTTGGTTAGTTTTATTAAAAATTGATATATTTCAGTGCTTTGCATTTGGTTAGTTTTATTAAAAACTGATATAACTCAGTGCATTGCATTTTGATAGTTTTATTAAAAGCGGATATAACTCAGTGCATTTAATTTTGTTAGTTTTATTAAAAACGGATGTAACTCAGTCCATTTATTTGGTTAGTTTTATTAAAAATTGATACAACTCACTGCATTGCATTTTGTTAGTTTTATTAAAAACGGATATAACTCAGTGCATTGCATTTTGTTAGTTTTATTAAAAACGGATATAACTCAGTGCATTACACTTGGTTAGTTTTATTAAAAACGGATGTAACTCAGTCCATTGCATTTGGTTAGTTTTATTTAAAACTGATACAACTCACTGCATTGCATTTTGTTAGTTTTATTAAAAACGGATATAACTCAGTGCATTGTATTATGTTAGTTTTGTTAAAAACGGATGTAACTCAGTGCATTTCATTTTGTTAGTTTTATTAAAAACGGATATAATTCAGTGCATTGCATTTGGTTAGTTTTATTAAAGACGGATGTAACTCAGTCCATTGCATTTGGTTAGTTTTATTAAAAACTGATATAACTCAGTGCATTGCATTTGGTTAGTTTTATTAAAGACGGATGTAACTCAGTGCATTGCATTTGGTTAGTTTTATTAAAAACTGATACAACTCACTGCATTGCATTTGGTTAGTTTTATTAAAAACGGATGTAACTCAGTGCATTGCATTTGGTTAGTTTTATTAAAAACTGATACAACTCAGTGCATTGCATTCTGTTAGCTTTATTAAAAACGGATATAACTCAGTGCATTGCATTTGGTTAGTTTTATTAAAGACGGATGTAACTCAGTCCATTGCATTTGGTTAGTTTTATTAAAAACGGATATAACTCAGTGCATTGCATTTGGTTAGTTTTATTAAAGACGGATGTAACTCAGTGCATTGCATTTGGTTAGTTTTATTAAAAACTGATACAACTCACTGCATTGCATTTGGTTAGTTTTATTAAAAACTGATACAACTCAGTGCATTGCATTCTGTTAGCTTTATTAAAAACGGATATAACTCAGTACATTGCATTTGGTTAGTTTTATTAAAAACGGATATAACTCAGTGCATTGCATTTGGTTAGTTTTATTAAAGACGGATGTAACTCAGTGCATTGCATTTGGTTAGTTTTATTAAAAACTGATACAACTCACTGCATTGCATTTGGTTAGTTTTATTAAAAACGGATGTAACTCTGTGCATTGCATTTGGCTAGTTTTATTAAAAACTGATACAACTCAGTGCATTGCATTCTGTTAGCTTTATTAAAAACGGATGTAACTCAGTGCATTGCATTCTGTTAGCTTTATTAAAAACGGATATAACTCAGTGCATTGCATTTGGTTAGTTTTATTAAAAACGGATATAACTCAGTGCATTGCATTTGGTTAGTTTTATTAAAGACGGATGTAACTCAGTGCATTGCATTTGGTTAGTTTTATTAAAAACTGATACAACTCACTGCATTGCATTTGGTTAGTTTTATTAAAAACGGATGTAACTCTGTGCATTGCATTTGGCTAGTTTTATTAAAAACTGATACAACTCACTGCATTGCATTTGGTTAGTTTTATTAAAAACGGATGTAACTCAGTGCATTGCATTCTGTTAGCTTTATTAAAAACGGATATAACTCAGTGCATTGCATTTGGTTAGTTTTATTAAAAACGGATATAACTCAGTGCATTGCATTTGGTTAGTTTTATTAAAGACGGATGTAACTCAGTGCATTGCATTTGGTTAGTTTTATTAAAAACTGATACAACTCACTGCATTGCATTTGGTTAGTTTTATTAAAAACGGATGTAACTCTGTGCATTGCATTTGGCTAGTTTTATTAAAAACGGATATAACTCAGTGCATTGCATTTGGTTAGTTTTATTAAAAACGGATGTAACTCAGTGCATTGCATTTGGTTAGTTTTATTAAAGACGGATATAACTCAGTGCATTGCATTTGGTTAGTTTTATTAAAGACGGATGTAACTCAGTGCATTGCATTTGGTTAGTTTTATTAAAAACTGATACAACTCACTGCATTGCATTTGGTTAGTTTTATTAAAAACGGATGTAACTCTGTGCATTGCATTTGGCTAGTTTTATTAAAAACTGATACAACTCACTGCATTGCATTTGGTTAGTTTTATTAAAAACGGATGTAACTCAGTGCATTGCATTCTGTTAGCTTTATTAAAAACGGATATAACTCAGTGCATTGCATTTGGTTAGTTTTATTAAAAACGGATATAACTCAGTGCATTGCATTTGGTTAGTTTTATTAAAAACGGATGTAACTCAGTGCATTGCATTCTGTTAGCTTTATTAAAAACGGATATAACTCAGTGCATTGCATTTGGTTAGTTTTATTAAAAACGGATATAATTCAGTTCATTGCATTTGGTTAGTTTTATTAAAGACGGATGTAACTCAGTCCATTGCATTTGGTTAGTTTTATTAAAAACGGATGTAACTCAGTGCATTGCATTTGGTTAGTTTTATTAAAAACGGATATAACTCAGTGCATTGCATTTGGTTAGTTTTATTAAAGACGGATGTAACTCAGTGCATTGCATTTGGTTAGTTTTATTAAAAACTGATACAACTCACTGCATTGCATTTGGTTAGTTTTATTAAAAACGGATGTAACTCTGTGCATTGCATTTGGCTAGTTTTATTAAAAACTGATACAACTCACTGCATTGCATTTGGTTAGTTTTATTAAAAACTGATACAACTCACTGCATTGCATTTTGTTAGTTTTATTAAAAACGGATACAACTCACTGCATTGCATTTGGTTAGTTTTATTAAAAACGGATATAACTCAGTGCATTGCATTTGGTTAGTTTTATTAAAAACGGATATAACTCAGTGCATTGCATTTGGTTAGTTTTATTAAAGACGGATGTAACTCAGTGCATTGCATTTGGTTAGTTTTATTAAAAACTGATACAACTCACTGCATTGCATTTGGTTAGTTTTATTAAAAACGGATGTAACTCTGTGCATTGCATTTGGCTAGTTTTATTAAAAACTGATACAACTCACTGCATTGCATTTGGTTAGTTTTATTAAAAACTGATACAACTCACTGCATTGCATTTTGTTAGTTTTATTAAAAACGGATATAACTCAGTGCATTGCATTTGGTTAGTTTTATTAAAAACGGATATAACTCAGTGCATTGCATTTGGTTAGTTTTATTAAAGACGGATGTAACTCAGTGCATTGCATTTGGTTAGTTTTATTAAAAACTGATACAACTCACTGCATTGCCTTTGGTTAGTTTTATTAAAAACGGATGTAACTCTGTGCATTGCATTTGGCTAGTTTTATTAAAAACTGATACAACTCACCGCATTGCATTTGGTTAGTTTTATTAAAAACTGATACAACTCACTGCATTGCATTTTGTTAGTTTTATCAAAAACTGATACAACTCACTGCATTGCATTTGGTTAGTTTTATTAAAAACGGATATAACTCAGTGCATTGCATTTGGTTAGTTTTATTAAAAACGGATATAACTCAGTGCATTGCATTTGGTTAGTTTTATTAAAGACGGATGTAACTCAGTGCATTGCATTTGGTTAGTTTTATTAAAAACTGATACAACTCACTGCATTGCATTTGGTTAGTTTTATTAAAAACGGATGTAACTCTGTGCATTGCATTTGGCTAGTTTTATTAAAAACTGATACAACTCACTGCATTGCATTTGGTTAGTTTTATTAAAAACTGATACAACTCACTGCATTGCATTTTGTTAGCTTTATTAAAAACGGATATAACTCAGTGCATTGCATTTGGTTAGTTTTATTAAAAACGGATATAACTCAGTGCATTGCATTTGGTTAGTTTTATTAAAGACGGATGTAACTCAGTGCATTGCATTTGGTTAGTTTTATTAAAAACTGATACAACTCACTGCATTGCATTTGGTTAGTTTTATTAAAAACGGATGTAACTCTGTGCATTATATTTGGCTAGTTTTATTAAAAACTGATACAACTCACTGCATTGCATTTGGTTAGTTTTATTAAAAACGGATGTAACTCAGTGCATTGCATTCTGTTAGCTTTATTAAAAACGGATATAACTCAGTGCATTGCATTTGGTTAGTTTTATTAAAAACGGATATAACTCAGTGCATTGCATTTGGTTAGTTTTATTAAAGACGGATGTAACTCAGTCCATTGCATTTGGTTAGTTTTATTAAAAACGGATATAACTCAGTGCATTGCATTTGGTTAGTTTTATTAAAGACGGATGTAACTCAGTGCATTGCATTTGGTTAGTTTTATTAAAAACTGATACAACTCACTGCATTGCATTTGGTTAGTTTTATTAAAAACTGATACAACTCAGTGCATTGCATTCTGTTAGCTTTATTAAAAACGGATATAACTCAGTGCATTGCATTTGGTTAGTTTTATTAAAAACGGATATAACTCAGTGCATTGCATTTGGTTAGTTTTATTAAAGACGGATGTAACTCAGTGCATTGCATTTGGTTAGTTTTATTAAAAACTGATACAACTCACTGCATTGCATTTGGTTAGTTTTATTAAAAACGGATGTAACTCAGTGCATTGCATTTGGTTAGTTTTATTAAAAACTGATACAACTCAGTGCATTGCATTCTGTTAGCTTTATTAAAAACGGATATAACTGAGTGCATTGCATTTGGTTAGTTTTATTAAAAACGGATATAACTCAGTGCATTGCATTTGGTTAGTTTTATTAAAAACGGATATAACTCAGTGCATTGCATTTGGTTAGTTTTATTTAAAACTGATACAACTCACTGCATTGCATTTTGTTAGTTTTATTAAAAACGGATATAACTCAGTGCATTGTATTATGTTAGTTTTGTTAAAAAGGGATGTAACTCAGTGCATTTCATTTTGTTAGTTTTATTAAAAACGGATATAACTCAGTGCATTGCATTTGGTTAGTTTTATTAAAGACGGATGTAACTCAGTGCATTGCATTTGGTTAGTTTTATTAAAAACTGATACAACTCACTGCATTGCATTTGGTTAGTTTTATTAAAGACGGATGTAACTCAGTCCATTGTATTTGGTTAGTTTTATTAAAAACTGATACAACTCCCTGCATTGCATTTTGTTAGTTTTATTAAAAACCGATACAACTCAGTGCATTGCATTTTGTTAGTTTTATTAAAAACTGATACAACTCAGTGCATTGCATTTTGTTAGTTTTATTAAAAACGGATATAACTCAGTGCATTACACTTGGTAAGTTTTATTAAAAACGGATGTAACTCAGTCCATTGCATTTGGTTAGTTTTATTTAAAACTGATACAACTCACTGCATTGCATTTTGTTAGTTTTATTAAAAACGGATATAACTCAGTGCATTTCATTTTGTTAGTTTTATTAAAAACGGACATAATTCAGTGCATTGCATTTGGTTAGTTTTATTAAAGACGGATGTAACTCAGTCCATTACATTTGGTTAGTTTTATTAAAAACGGATATAACTCAGTGCATTGCATTTTGTTAGTTTTATTAAAGACGGATGTAACTCAGTGCATTGCATTTGGTTAGTTTTATTAAAAACTAATACAACTCACTGCATTGCATTTTGTTAGTTTTATTAAAAACGGATATAACTCAGTGCATTGCATTTTGTTAGCTTTATTAAAAACGGATATAACTCAGTGCATTGCATTTTGTTAGTTTTATTAAAAACGGATATAACTCAGTGCATTGTATTATGTTAGTTTTGTTAAAAACGGATGTAACTCAGTGCATTTCATTTTGTTAGTTTTATTAAAAACGGATATAACTCAGTGCATTGCATCTGGTTAGTTTTATTAAAGACGGATGTAACTCAGTGCATTGCATTTGGTTAGTTTTATTAAAAACTGATACAACTCACTGCATTGCATTTTGTTAGTTTTATTAAAAACGGATGTAACTCAGTGCATTGCATTCTGTTAGCTTTATTAAAAACGGATATAACTCAGTGCATTGCATTTTGTTAGTTTTATTAAAAACGGATATAACTCAGTGCATTGTATTATGTTAGTTTTGTTAAAAACGGATGTAACTCAGTGCATTTCATTTTGTTAGTTTTATTAAAAACGGATATAACTCAGTGCATTGCATCTGGTTAGTTTTATTAAAAACTGATACAACTCACTGCATTGCATTTTGTTAGTTTTATTAAAAACGGATATAACTCAGTGCATTGTATTATGTTAGTTTTGTTAAAAACGGATATAACTCAGTGCATTGCATTTGGTTAGTTTTATTAAAAACTGATACAACTCACTGCATTGCATTTGGTTAGTTTTATTAAAAACTGATACAACTCAGTGCATTGCATTCTGTTAGCTTTATTAAAAACGGATATAACTCAGTGCATTGCATTTGGTTAGTTTTATTAAAAACGGATATAACTCAGTGCATTGCATTTGGTTAGTTTTATTAAAAACTGATACAACTCACTGCATTGCATTTTGTTAGTTTTATTAAAAACGGATATAACTCAGTGCATTGTATTATGTTAGTTTTGTTAAAAACGGATATAACTCAGTGCATTGCATTTGGTTAGTTTTATTAAAAACTGATACAACTCAGTGCATTGCATTTGGTTAGTTTTATTAAAAACGGATATAACTCAGTGCATTGTATTATGTTAGTTTTGTTAAAAACGGATATAACTCAGTGCATTGCATTTGGTTAGTTTTATTAAAAACGGATATAACTCAGTGCATTGCATTTGGTTAGTTTTATTAAAAACGGATATAACTCAGTGCATTGCATTTGGTTAGTTTTATTAAAGACGGATGTAACTCAGTGCATTGCATTTGGTTAGTTTTATTAAAAACTGATACAACTCACTGCATTGCATTTGGTTAGTTTTATTAAAAACGGATGTAACTCTGTGCATTGCATTTGGCTAGTTTTATTAAAAACTGATACAACTCACTGCATTGCATTTGGTTAGTTTTATTAAAAACGGATGTAACTCAGTGCATTGCATTCTGTTAGCTTTATTAAAAACGGATATAACTCAGTGCATTGCATTTGGTTAGTTTTATTAAAAACGGATATAACTCAGTGCATTGCATTTGGTTAGTTTTATTAAAGACGGATGTAACTCAGTCCATTGCATTTGGTTAGTTTTATTAAAAACGGATATAACTCAGTGCATTGCATTTGGTTAGTTTTATTAAAGACGGATGTAACTCAGTGCATTGCATTTGGTTAGTTTTATTAAAAACTGATACAACTCACTGCATTGCATTTGGTTAGTTTTATTAAAAACTGATACAACTCAGTGCATTGCATTCTGTTAGCTTTATTAAAAACGGATATAACTCAGTGCATTGCATTTGGTTAGTTTTATTAAAAACGGATATAACTCAGTGCATTGCATTTGGTTAGTTTTATTAAAGACGGATGTAACTCAGTGCATTGCATTTGGTTAGTTTTATTAAAAACTGATACAACTCACTGCATTGCATTTGGTTAGTTTTATTAA
The DNA here is from genome assembly GCA_037013455.1 of Ceratitis rosa. Lineage (NCBI taxonomy): Eukaryota > Metazoa > Arthropoda > Insecta > Diptera > Tephritidae > Ceratitis > Ceratitis rosa. Next base: position 339,588 of record JAWMAG010000045.1, on the reverse strand, counting down.
AAACGGATGTAACTCTGTGCATTGCATTTGGCTAGTTTTATTAAAAACTGATACAACTCAGTGCATTGCATTCTGTTAGCTTTATTAAAAACGGATATAACTCAGTGCATTGCATTTGGTTAGTTTTATTAAAGACGGATGTAACTCAGTCCATTGCATTTGGTTAGTTTTATTAAAAACGGATGTAACTCAGTGCATTGCATTTGGTTAGTTTTATTAAAAACTGATACAACTCAGTGCATTGCATTCTGTTAGCTTTATTAAAAACGGATATAACTGAGTGCATTGCATTTGGTTAGTTTTATTAAAAACGGATATAACTCAGTGCATTGCATTTGGTTAGTTTTATTAAAAACGGATATAACTCAGTGCATTGCATTTGGTTAGTTTTATTTAAAACTGATACAACTCACTGCATTGCATTTTGTTAGTTTTATTAAAAACGGATATAACTCAGTGCATTGTATTATGTTAGTTTTGTTAAAAAGGGATGTAACTCAGTGCATTTCATTTTGTTAGTTTTATTAAAAACGGATATAACTCAGTGCATTGCATTTGGTTAGTTTTATTAAAGACGGATGTAACTCAGTGCATTGCATTTGGTTAGTTTTATTAAAAACTGATACAACTCACTGCATTGCATTTGGTTAGTTTTATTAAAGACGGATGTAACTCAGTCCATTGTATTTGGTTAGTTTTATTAAAAACTGATACAACTCCCTGCATTGCATTTTGTTAGTTTTATTAAAAACCGATACAACTCAGTGCATTGCATTTTGTTAGTTTTATTAAAAACTGACACAACTCAGTGCATTGCATTTTGTTAGTTTTATTAAAAACGGATATAACTCAGTGCATTACACTTGGTTAGTTTTATTAAAAACGGATGTAACTCAGTCCATTGCATTTGGTTAGTTTTATTTAAAACTGATACAACTCACTGCATTGCATTTTGTTAGTTTTATTAAAAACGGATATAACTCAGTGCATTTCATTTTGTTAGTTTTATTAAAAACGGACATAATTCAGTGCATTGCATTTGGTTAGTTTTATTAAAGACGGATGTAACTCAGTCCATTACATTTGGTTAGTTTTATTAAAAACGGATATAACACAGTGCATTGCATTTTGTTAGTTTTATTAAAGACGGATGTAACTCAGTGCATTGCATTTGGTTAGTTTTATTAAAAACTGATACAACTCACTGCATTGCATTTGGTTAGTTTTATTAAAAACGGATGTAACTCAGTGCATTGCATTCTGTTAGCTTTATTAAAAACGGATATAACTCAGTGCATTGCATTTTGTTAGTTTTATTAAAAACGGATATAACTCAGTGCATTGTATTATGTTAGTTTTGTTAAAAACGGATGTAACTCAGTGCATTTCATTTTGTTAGTTTTATTAAAAACGGATATAACTCAGTGCATTGCATCTGGTTAGTTTTATTAAAAACTGATACAACTCAGTGTATTGCATTTGGTTAGTTTTATTAAAAACTGATACAACTCACTGCATTGCATTTTGTTAGTTTTATTAAAAACGGATATAACTCAGTGCATTGTATTATGTTAGTTTTGTTAAAAACGGATATAACTCAGTGCATTGCATTTGGTTAGTTTTATTAAAAACTGATACAACTCACTGCATTGCATTTGGTTAGTTTTATTAAAAACTGATACAACTCAGTGCATTGCATTCTGTTAGCTTTATTAAAAACGGATATAACTCAGTGCATTGCATTTGGTTAGTTTTATTAAAAACGGATATAACTCAGTGCATTGCATTTGGTTAGTTTTATTAAAAACTGATACAACTCACTGCATTGCATTTTGTTAGTTTTATTAAAAACGGATATAACTCAGTGCATTGTATTATGTTAGTTTTGTTAAAAACGGATATAACTCAGTGCATTGCATTTGGTTAGTTTTATTAAAAACTGATACAACTCAGTGCATTGCATTCTGTTAGCTTTATTAAAAACGGATATAACTCAGTGCATTGCATTTGGTTAGTTTTATTAAAAACGGATGTAACTCAGTGCATTGCATTTGGTTAGTTTTATTAAAAACTGATACAACTCACTGCATTGCATTTGGTTAGTTTTATTAAAAACTGATACAACTCAGTGCATTGCATTCTGTTAGCTTTATTAAAAACGGATATAACTCAGTGCATTGCATTTGGTTAGTTTTATTAAAAACTGATACAACTCACTGCATTGCATTTTGTTAGTTTTATTAAAAACGGATATAACTCAGTGCATTGTATTATGTTAGTTTTGTTAAAAACGGATGTAACTCAGTCCATTGCATTTGGTTAGTTTTATTAAAAACGGATATAACTCAGTGCATTGCATTTGGTTAGTTTTATTAAAAACTGATATAACTCAGTGCATTGCATTTGGTTAGTTTTATTAAAGACGGATATAACTCAGTGCATTGTATTATGTTAGCTTTATTAAAAACGGATATAACTCAGTGCAGTGCATTTGGTTAGTTTTATTAAAAACGGATGTAACTCAGTGCATTGCATTTGGTTAGTTTTATTAAAAACTGATACAACTCAGTGCATTGCATTCTGTTAGCTTTATTAAAAACGGATATAACTCAGTGCATTGCATTTGGTTAGTTTTACTAAAAACGGATATAACTCAGTGCATTGCATTTGGTTAGTTTTATTAAAAACTGATACAACTCACTGCATTGCATTTTGTTAGTTTTATTAAAACGGATATAACTCAGTGCATTGTATTATGTTAGTTTTGTTAAAAACGGATGTAACTCAGTGCATTTCAATATGCTAGTTTTATTAAAAACGGATATAATTCAGTTCATTGCATTTGGTTAGTTTTATTAAAGACGGATGTAACTCAGTCCATTGCATTTGGTTAGTTTTATTAAAAACGGATATAACTCAGTGCATTGCATTTTGTTAGTTTTATTAAAAACGGATATAACTCAGTGCATTGCATTCTGTTAGCTTTATTAAAAACGGATATAACTCAGTGCATTGCATTTGGTTAGTTTTATTAAAAACGGATATAACTCAGTGCATTGCATTTGGTTAGTTTTATTAAAAACGGATATAACTCAGTGCATTGTATTATGTTAGTTTTGTTAAAAACGGATGTAACTCAGTGCATTGTATTATGTTAGTTTTGTTAAAAACGGATATTATTCAGTGCATTGCATTTTGTTAGTTTTATTAAAAACGGATATAACTCAGTGCATTGTATTATGTTAGCTTTATTAAAAACGGATATAACTCAGTCCATTGTATTTGGTTAGTTTTATTAAAAACGGATGTAACTCAGTCCATTGTATTTGGTTAGTTTTATTAAAAACGGATGTAACTCAGTGCATTGCATTTGGTTAGTTTTTTTGAAAACTGATATAACTCAGTGCATTGCATTTTGTTAGTTTTATTAAAAACGGATATAACTCAGTGCATTGCATTCTGTTAGCTTTATTAAAAACGGATATAACTCAGTGCATTGCATTTGGTTAGTTTTATTAAAAACGGATATAACTCAGTGCATTGCATTTGGTTAGTTTTATTAAAAACGGATATAACTCAGTGCATTGTATTATGTTAGTTTTGTTAAAAACGGACGTAACTCAGTGCATTGTATTATGTTAGTTTTGTTAAAAACGGATATTATTCAGTGCATTGCATTTGGTTAGTTTTATTAAAAACGGATGTAACTCAGTGCATTGTATTGTGTTAGCTTTATTAAAAACGGATATAACTCAGTGCATTGCATTTGGTTAGTTTTATTAAAAACGGATATAATTCAGTGCATTGCATTTGGTTAGTTTTATTAAAGACGGATGTAACTCAGTCCATTGCATTTGGTTAGTTTTATTAAAAACGGATATAACTCACTGCATTGCATTTTGTTAGTTTTATTAAAAACGGATATAACTCAGTGCATTGTATTTTGTTAGTTTTATTAAAAACTGATACAACTCAGTGCATTGCATTCTGTTAGTTTTATTAAAAACGGATATAACTCAGTGCATTGTATTATGTTAGTTTTATTAAAAACGGATATAACTCACTGCATTGCATTTGGTTAGTTTTATTAAAAACGGATATAACTCAGTGCATGGTATTATGTTAGCTTTATTAAAAACGGATATAACTAAGTGCATTGCATTTTGTTAGTTTTATTAAAAACGGATATAACTCAGTGCATTGCATTTGGTTAGTTTTATTAAAGACGGATGTAACTCAGTCCATTGCATTTGGTTAGTTTTATTAAAAACGGATATAACTCACTGCATTGCATTTTGTTAGTTTTATTAAAAACGGATATAACTCAGTGCATTGTATTGTGTTAGCTTTATTAAAAACGGATATAACTCAGTGCATTGCATTTGGTTAGTTTTATTAAAAACGGATATAATTCAGTGCATTGCATTTGGTTAGTTTTATTAAAGACGGATGTAACTCAGTCCATTGCATTTGGTTAGTTTTATTAAAAACGGATATAACTCACTGCATTGCATTTTGTTAGTTTTATTAAAAACGGATATAACTCAGTGCATTGTATTTTGTTAGTTTTATTAAAAACTGATACAACTCAGTGCATTGCATTCTGTTAGTTTTATTAAAAACGGATATAACTCAGTGCATTGTATTATGTTAGTTTTATTAAAAACGGATATAACTCACTGCATTGCATTTTGTTAGTTTTATTAAAAACGGATATAACTCAGTGCATTGTATTATGTTAGCTTTATTAAAAACGGATATAACTAAGTGCATTGCATTTTGTTAGTTTTATTAAAAACGGATATAACTCAGTGCATTGCATTTGGTTAGTTTTATTAAAGACGGATGTAACTCAGTCCATTGCATTTGGTTAGTTTTATTAAAAACGGATATAACTCACTGCATTGCAGTTTGTTAGTTTTATTAAAAACGGATATAACTCAGTGCATTGCATTTGGTTAGTTTTATTAAAAACGGATATAATTCAGTGCATTGCATTTGGTTAGTTTTATTAAAGACGGATGTAACTCAGTCCATTGCATTTGGTTAGTTTTATTAAAAACTGATACAACTCAGTGCATTGCATTTTGTTAGTTTTATTAAAAACGGATATAACTCAGTGCATTGCATTTGGTTAGTTTTATTAAAGACGGATGTAACTCAGTCCATTGCATTTGGTTAGTTTTATTAAAAACGGATATAACTCACTGCATTGCAGTTTGTTAGTTTTATTAAAAACGGATATAACTCAGTGCATTGCATTTGGTTAGTTTTATTAAAAACGGATATAATTCAGTGCATTGCATTTGGTTAGTTTTATTAAAGACGGATGTAACTCAGTCCATTGCATTTGGTTAGTTTTATTAAAAACGGATATAACTCACTGCATTGCAGTTTGTTAGTTTTATTAAAAACGGATATAACTCAGTGCATTGCATTTGGTTAGTTTTATTAAAAACGGATATAATTCAGTGCATTGCATTTGGTTAGTTTTATTAAAGACGGATGTAACTCAGTCCATTGCATTTGGTTAGTTTTATTAAAAACGGATATAACTCACTGCATTGCATTTTGTTAGTTTTATTAAAAACGGATATGACTCAGTGCATTGTATTTTGTTAGTTTTATTAAAAACTGATACAACTCAGTGCATTGCATTTTGTTAGTTTTATTAAAAACGGATATAACTCAGTGCATTGCATTTGGTTAGTTTTATTAAAGACGGATGTAACTCAGTCCATTGCATTTGGTTAGTTTTATTAAAAACGGATATAACTCACTGCATTGCAGTTTGTTAGTTTTATTAAAAACGGATATAACTCAGTGCATTGCATTTGGTTAGTTTTATTAAAAACGGATATAATTCAGTGCATTGCATTTGGTTAGTTTTATTAAAGACGGATGTAACTCAGTCCATTGCATTTGGTTAGTTTTATTAAAAACGGATATAACTCACTGCATTGCAGTTTGTTAGTTTTATTAAAAACGGATATAACTCAGTGCATTGCATTTGGTTAGTTTTATTAAAAACGGATATAATTCAGTGCATTGCATTTGGTTAGTTTTATTAAAGACGGATGTAACTCAGTCCATTGCATTTGGTTAGTTTTATTAAAAACGGATATAACTCACTGCATTGCAGTTTGTTAGTTTTATTAAAAACGGATACAACTAAGTGCATTGCATTTTGTTAGTTTTATTAAAGACGGATGTAACTCAGTCCATTGCATTTGGTTAGTTTTATTAAAAACGGATATAACTCACTGCATTGCAGTTTGTTAGTTTTATTAAAAACGGATATAACTCAGTGCATTGCATTTGGTTAGTTTTATTAAAAACGGATATAATTCAGTGCATTGCATTTGGTTAGTTTTATTAAAGACGGATGTAACTCAGTCCATTGCATTTGGTTAGTTTTATTAAAAACGGATATAACTCACTGCATTGCAGTTTGTTAGTTTTATTAAAAACGGATATAACTCAGTGCATTGCATTTGGTTAGTTTTATTAAAAACGGATATAATTCAGTGCATTGCATTTGGTTAGTTTTATTAAAGACGGATGTAACTCAGTCCATTGCATTTGGTTAGTTTTATTAAAAACGGATATAACTCACTGCATTGCAGTTTGTTAGTTTTATTAAAAACGGATATAACTCAGTGCATTGCATTTGGTTAGTTTTATTAAAAACGGATATAATTCAGTGCATTGCATTTGGTTAGTTTTATTAAAGACGGATGTAACTCAGTCCATTGCATTTGGTTAGTTTTATTAAAAACGGATATAACTCAGTGCATTGCATTTGGTTAGTTTTATTAAAAACGGATATAATTCAGTGCATTGCATTTGGTTAGTTTTATTAAAGACGGATGTAACTCAGTCCATTGCATTTGGTTAGTTTTATTAAAAACGGATATAACTCACTGCATTGCAGTTTGTTAGTTTTATTAAAAACGGATATAATTCAGTGCATTGCATTTTGTTAGTTTTATTAAAGACGGATGTAACTCAGTCCATTGCATTTGGTTAGTTTTATTAAAGACGGATGTAACTCACTGCATTGCAGTTTGTTAGTTTTAGTAAAAACGGATATAACTCAGTGCATTGCATTTGGTTAGTTTTATTAAAAACGGATATAATTCAGTGCATTGCATTTGGTTAGTTTTATTAAAGACGGATGTAACTCAGTCCATTGCATTTGGTTAGTTTTATTAAAAACGGATATAACTCACTGCATTGCAGTTTGTTAGTTTTATTAAAAACGGATATAACTCAGTGCATTGCATTTGGTTAGTTTTATTAAAAACGGATATAATTCAGTGCATTGCATTTGGTTAGTTTTATTAAAGACGGATGTAACTCAGTCCATTGCATTTGGTTAGTTTTATTAAAAACGGATATAACTCACTGCATTGCAGTTTGTTAGTTTTATTAAAAACGGATACAACTAAGTGCATTGCATTTTGTTAGTTTTATTAAAGACGGATGTAACTCAGTCCATTGCATTTGGTTAGTTTTATTAAAAACGGATATAACTCACTGCATTGCAGTTTGTTAGTTTTATTAAAAACGGATATAACTCAGTGCATTGCATTTGGTTAGTTTTATTAAAAACGGATATAATTCAGTGCATTGCATTTGGTTAGTTTTATTAAAGACGGATGTAACTCAGTCCATTGCATTTGGTTAGTTTTATTAAAAACGGATATAACTCACTGCATTGCAGTTTGTTAGTTTTATTAAAAACGGATATAACTCAGTGCATTGCATTTGGTTAGTTTTATTAAAAACGGATATAATTCAGTGCATTGCATTTGGTTAGTTTTATTAAAGACGGATGTAACTCAGTCCATTGCATTTGGTTAGTTTTATTAAAAACGGATATAACTCACTGCATTGCAGTTTGTTAGTTTTATTAAAAACGGATATAACTCAGTGCATTGCATTTGGTTAGTTTTATTAAAAACGGATATAATTCAGTGCATTGCATTTGGTTAGTTTTATTAAAGACGGATGTAACTCAGTCCATTGCATTTGGTTAGTTTTATTAAAAACGGATATAACTCAGTGCATTGCATTTGGTTAGTTTTATTAAAAACGGATATAATTCAGTGCATTGCATTTGGTTAGTTTTATTAAAGACGGATGTAACTCAGTCCATTGCATTTGGTTAGTTTTATTAAAAACGGATATAACTCAGTGCATTGCATTTGGTTAGTTTTATTAAAAACGGATATAATTCAGTGCATTGCATTTTGTTAGTTTTATTAAAGACGGATGTAACTCAGTCCATTGCATTTGGTTAGTTTTATTAAAAACGGATATAACTCACTGCATTGCAGTTTGTTAGTTTTATTAAAAACGGATATAACTCAGTGCATTGCATTTGGTTAGTTTTATTAAAAACGGATATAATTCAGTGCATTGCATTTGGTTAGTTTTATTAAAGACGGATGTAACTCAGTCCATTGCATATGGTTAGTTTTATTAAAAACGGATATAACTCAGTGCATTGCATTTGGTTAGTTTTATTAAAAACGGATATAATTCAGTGCATTGCATTTGGTTAGTTTTATTAAAGACGGATGTAACTCAGTCCATTGCATTTGGTTAGTTTTATTAAAAACGGATATAACTCACTGCATTGCAGTTTGTTAGTTTTATTAAAAACGGATATAATTCAGTGCATTGCATTTGGTTAGTTTTATTAAAGACGGATGTAACTCAGTCCATTGCATTTGGTTAGTTTTATTAAAAACGGATATAACTCAGTGCATTGTATTTTGTTAGTTTTATTAAAAACTGATACAACTCAGTGCATTGCATTCTGTTAGTTTTATTAAAAACGGATATAACTCAGTGCATTGTATTATGTTAGTTTTATTAAAAACGGATATAACTCACTGCATTGCATTTTGTTAGTTTTATTAAAAACGGATATAACTCAGTGCATTGCATTTGGTTAGTTTTATTAAAGACGGATGTAACTCACTGCATTGCAGTTTGTTAGTTTTATTAAAAACGGATATAACTCAGTGCATTGCATTTGGTTAGTTTTATTAAAAACGGATATAATTCAGTGCATTGCATTTGGTTAGTTTTATTAAAGACGGATGTAACTCAGTCCATTGCATTTGGTTAGTTTTATTAAAAACGGATATAACTCACTGCATTGCAGTTTGTTAGTTTTATTAAAAACGGATATAACTCAGTGCATTGCATTTGGTTAGTTTTATTAAAAACGGATATAATTCAGTGCATTGCATTTGGTTAGTTTTATTAAAGACGGATGTAACTCAGTCCATTGCATTTGGTTAGTTTTATTAAAAACGGATATAACTCACTGCATTGCAGTTTGTTAGTTTTATTAAAAACGGATACAACTAAGTGCATTGCATTTTGTTAGTTTTATTAAAGACGGATGTAACTCAGTCCATTGCATTTGGTTAGTTTTATTAAAAACGGATATAACTCACTGCATTGCAGTTTGTTAGTTTTATTAAAAACGGATATAACTCAGTGCATTGCATTTGGTTAGTTTTATTAAAAACGGATATAATTCAGTGCATTGCATTTGGTTAGTTTTATTAAAGACGGATGTAACTCAGTCCATTGCATTTGGTTAGTTTTATTAAAAACGGATATAACTCACTGCATTGCAGTTTGTTAGTTTTATTAAAAACGGATATAACTCAGTGCATTGCATTTGGTTAGTTTTATTAAAAACGGATATAATTCAGTGCATTGCATTTGGTTAGTTTTATTAAAGACGGATGTAACTCAGTCCATTGCATTTGGTTAGTTTTATTAAAAACGGATATAACTCACTGCATTGCAGTTTGTTAGTTTTATTAAAAACGGATATAACTCAGTGCATTGTATTTTGTTAGTTTTATTAAAAACTGATACAACTCAGTGCATTGCATTCTGTTAGTTTTATTAAAAACGGATATAACTCAGTGCATTGTATTATGTTAGTTTTATTAAAAACGGATATAACTCACTGCATTGCATTTTGTTAGTTTTATTAAAAACGGATATAACTCAGTGCATTGTATTATGTTAGCTTTATTAAAAACGGATATAACTAAGTGCATTGCATTTTGTTAGTTTTATTAAAAACGGATATAACTCAGTGCATTGCATTTGGTTAGTTTTATTAAAGACGGATGTAACTCAGTCCATTGCATTTGGTTAGTTTTATTAAAAACGGATATAACTCACTGCATTGCAGTTTGTTAGTTTTATTAAAAACGGATATAACTCAGTGCATTGCATTTGGTTAGTTTTATTAAAAACGGATATAATTCAGTGCATTGCATTTGGTTAGTTTTATTAAAGACGGATGTAACTCAGTCCATTGCATTTGGTTAGTTTTATTAAAAACTGATACAACTCAGTGCATTGCATTTTGTTAGTTTTATTAAAAACGGATATAACTCAGTGCATTGCATTTGGTTAGTTTTATTAAAGACGGATGTAACTCAGTCCATTGCATTTGGTTAGTTTTATTAAAAACGGATATAACTCACTGCATTGCAGTTTGTTAGTTTTATTAAAAACGGATATAACTCAGTGCATTGCATTTGGTTAGTTTTATTAAAAACGGATATAATTCAGTGCATTGCATTTGGTTAGTTTTATTAAAGACGGATGTAACTCAGTCCATTGCATTTGGTTAGTTTTATTAAAAACGGATATAACTCACTGCATTGCAGTTTGTTAGTTTTATTAAAAACGGATATAACTCAGTGCATTGCATTTGGTTAGTTTTATTAAAAACGGATATAATTCAGTGCATTGCATTTGGTTAGTTTTATTAAAGACGGATGTAACTCAGTCCATTGCATTTGGTTAGTTTTATTAAAAACGGATATAACTCACTGCATTGCATTTTGTTAGTTTTATTAAAAACGGATATGACTCAGTGCATTGTATTTTGTTAGTTTTATTAAAAACTGATACAACTCAGTGCATTGCATTTTGTTAGTTTTATTAAAAACGGATATAACTCAGTGCACTGCATTTGGTTAGTTTTATTAAAGACGGATGTAACTCAGTCCATTGCATTTGGTTAGTTTTATTAAAAACGGATATAACTCACTGCATTGCAGTTTGTTAGTTTTATTAAAAACGGATATAACTCAGTGCATTGCATTTGGTTAGTTTTATTAAAAACGGATATAATTCAGTGCATTGCATTTGGTTAGTTTTATTAAAGACGGATGTAACTCAGTCCATTGCATTTGGTTAGTTTTATTAAAAACGGATATAACTCACTGCATTGCAGTTTGTTAGTTTTATTAAAAACGGATATAACTCAGTGCATTGCATTTGGTTAGTTTTATTAAAAACGGATATAATTCAGTGCATTGCATTTGGTTAGTTTTATTAAAGACGGATGTAACTCAGTCCATTGCATTTGGTTAGTTTTATTAAAAACGGATATAACTCACTGCATTGCAGTTTGTTAGTTTTATTAAAAACGGATACAACTAAGTGCATTGCATTTTGTTAGTTTTATTAAAGACGGATGTAACTCAGTCCATTGCATTTGGTTAGTTTTATTAAAAACGGATATAACTCACTGCATTGCAGTTTGTTAGTTTTATTAAAAACGGATATAACTCAGTGCATTGCATTTGGTTAGTTTTATTAAAAACGGATATAATTCAGTGCATTGCATTTGGTTAGTTTTATTAAAGACGGATGTAACTCAGTCCATTGCATTTGGTTAGTTTTATTAAAAACGGATATAACTCACTGCATTGCAGTTTGTTAGTTTTATTAAAAACGGATATAACTCAGTGCATTGCATTTGGTTAGTTTTATTAAAAACGGATATAATTCAGTGCATTGCATTTGGTTAGTTTTATTAAAGACGGATGTAACTCAGTCCATTGCATTTGGTTAGTTTTATTAAAAACGGATATAACTCACTGCATTGCAGTTTGTTAGTTTTATTAAAAACGGATATAACTCAGTGCATTGCATTTGGTTAGTTTTATTAAAAACGGATATAATTCAGTGCATTGCATTTGGTTAGTTTTATTAAAGACGGATGTAACTCAGTCCATTGCATTTGGTTAGTTTTATTAAAAACGGATATAACTCAGTGCATTGCATTTGGTTAGTTTTATTAAAAACGGATATAATTCAGTGCATTGCATTTGGTTAGTTTTATTAAAGACGGATGTAACTCAGTCCATTGCATTTGGTTAGTTTTATTAAAAACGGATATAACTCACTGCATTGCAGTTTGTTAGTTTTATTAAAAACGGATATAATTCAGTGCATTGCATTTTGTTAGTTTTATTAAAGACGGATGTAACTCAGTCCATTGCATTTGGTTAGTTTTATTAAAGACGGATGTAACTCACTGCATTGCAGTTTGTTAGTTTTATTAAAAACGGATATAACTCAGTGCATTGCATTTGGTTAGTTTTATTAAAAACGGATATAATTCAGTGCATTGCATTTGGTTAGTTTTATTAAAGACGGATGTAACTCAGTCCATTGCATTTGGTTAGTTTTATTAAAAACGGATATAACTCACTGCATTGCAGTTTGTTAGTTTTATTAAAAACGGATATAACTCAGTGCATTGCATTTGGTTAGTTTTATTAAAAACGGATATAATTCAGTGCATTGCATTTGGTTAGTTTTATTAAAGACGGATGTAACTCAGTCCATTGCATTTGGTTAGTTTTATTAAAAACGGATATAACTCACTGCATTGCAGTTTGTTAGTTTTATTAAAAACGGATACAACTAAGTGCATTGCATTTTGTTAGTTTTATTAAAGACGGATGTAACTCAGTCCATTGCATTTGGTTAGTTTTATTAAAAACGGATATAACTCACTGCATTGCAGTTTGTTAGTTTTATTAAAAACGGATATAACTCAGTGCATTGCATTTGGTTAGTTTTATTAAAAACGGATATAATTCAGTGCATTGCATTTGGTTAGTTTTATTAAAGACGGATGTAACTCAGTCCATTGCATTTGGTTAGTTTTATTAAAAACGGATATAACTCACTGCATTGCAGTTTGTTAGTTTTATTAAAAACGGATATAACTCAGTGCATTGCATTTGGTTAGTTTTATTAAAAACGGATATAATTCAGTGCATTGCATTTGGTTAGTTTTATTAAAGACGGATGTAACTCAGTCCATTGCATTTGGTTAGTTTTATTAAAAACGGATATAACTCACTGCATTGCAGTTTGTTAGTTTTATTAAAAACGGATATAACTCAGTGCATTGCATTTGGTTAGTTTTATTAAAAACGGATATAATTCAGTGCATTGCATTTGGTTAGTTTTATTAAAGACGGATGTAACTCAGTCCATTGCATTTGGTTAGTTTTATTAAAAACGGATATAACTCAGTGCATTGCATTTGGTTAGTTTTATTAAAAACGGATATAATTCAGTGCATTGCATTTGGTTAGTTTTATTAAAGACGGATGTAACTCAGTCCATTGCATTTGGTTAGTTTTATTAAAAACGGATATAACTCAGTGCATTGCATTTGGTTAGTTTTATTAAAAACGGATATAATTCAGTGCATTGCATTTTGTTAGTTTTATTAAAGACGGATGTAACTCAGTCCATTGCATTTGGTTAGTTTTATTAAAAACGGATATAACTCACTGCATTGCTGTTTGTTAGTTTTATTAAAAACGGATATAACTCAGTGCATTGCATTTGGTTAGTTTTATTAAAAACGGATATAATTCAGTGCATTGCATTTGGTTAGTTTTATTAAAGACGGATGTAACTCAGTCCATTGCATATGGTTAGTTTTATTAAAAACGGATATAACTCAGTGCATTGCATTTGGTTAGTTTTATTAAAAACGGATATAATTCAGTGCATTGCATTTGGTTAGTTTTATTAAAGACGGATGTAACTCAGTCCATTGCATTTGGTTAGTTTTATTAAAAACGGATATAACTCACTGCATTGCAGTTTGTTAGTTTTATTAAAAACGGATATAATTCAGTGCATTGCATTTGGTTAGTTTTATTAAAGACGGATGTAACTCAGTCCATTGCATTTGGTTAGTTTTATTAAAAACGGATATAACTCACTGCATTGCAGTTTGTTAGTTTTATTAAAAACGGATATAACTCACTGCATTGCAGTTTGTTAGTTTTATTAAAAACGGATAAAATTCAGTGCATTGCATTTGGTTAGTTTTATTAAAGACGGATGTAACTCAGTCCATTGCATTTGGTTAGTTTTATTAAAAACGGATATAGCTCACTGCATTGCAGTTTGTTAGTTTTATTAAAAACGGATATAACTCAGTGCATTGCATTTGGTTAGTTTTATTAAAAACGGATATAATTCAGTGCATTGCATTTGGTTAGTTTTATTAAAGACGGATGTAACTCAGTCCATTGCATTTGGTTAGTTTTATTAAAAACGGATATAACTCACTGCATTGCAGTTTGTTAGTTTTATTAAAAACGGATATAACTCAGTGCATTGCATTTGGTTAGTTTTATTAAAAACGGATATAATTCAGTGCATTGCATTTGGTTAGTTTTATTAAAGACGGATGTAACTCAGTCCATTGCATTTGGTTAGTTTTATTAAAAACGGATATAACTCACTGCATTGCATTTTGTTAGTTTTATTAAAAACGGATATAACTCAGTGCATTGTATTTTGTTAGTTTTATTAAAAACTGATACAACTCAGTGCATTGCATTTTGTTAGTTTTATTAAAAACGGATATAACTCAGTGCATTGCATTCTGTTAGCTTTATTAAAAACGGATATAACTCAGTGCATTGCATTTGGTTAGTTTTATTAAAAACGGATATAACTCAGTGCATTGCATTTGGTTAGTTTTATTAAAAACGGATATAACTCAGTGCATTGTATTATGTTAGTTTTGTTAAAAACGGATGTAACTCAGTGCATTGTATTATGTTAGTTTTGTTAAAAACGGATATTATTCAGTGCATTGCATTTGGTTAGTTTTATTAAAAACGGATGTAACTCAGTGCATTGTATTGTGTTAGCTTTATTAAAAACGGATATAACTCAGTGCATTGCATTTGGTTAGTTTTATTAAAAACGGATATAATTCAGTGCATTGCATTTGGTTAGTTTTATTAAAGACGGATGTAACTCAGTCCATTGCATTTGGTTAGTTTTATTAAAAACGGATATAACTCACTGCATTGCATTTTGTTAGTTTTATTAAAAACGGATATAACTCAGTGCATTGTATTTTGTTAGTTTTATTAAAAACTGATACAACTCAGTGCATTGCATTCTGTTAGTTTTATTAAAAACGGATATAACTCAGTGCATTGTATTATGTTAGTTTTATTAAAAACGGATATAACTCACTGCATTGCATTTTGTTAGTTTTATTAAAAACGGATATAACTCAGTGCATTGTATTATGTTAGCTTTATTAAAAACGGATATAACTAAGTGCATTGCAATTTGTTAGTTTTATTAAAAACGGATATAACTCAGTGCATTGCATTTGGTTAGTTTTATTAAAGACGGATGTAACTCAGTCCATTGCATTTGGTTAGTTTTATTAAAAACGGATATAACTCACTGCATTGCATTTTGTTAGTTTTATTAAAAACGGATATAACTCAGTGCATTGTATTGTGTTAGCTTTATTAAAAACGGATATAACTCAGTGCATTGCATTTGGTTAGTTTTATTAAAAACGGATATAATTCAGTGCATTGCATTTGGTTAGTTTTATTAAAGACGGATGTAACTCAGTCCATTGCATTTGGTTAGTTTTATTAAAAACGGATATAACTCACTGCATTGCATTTTGTTAGTTTTATTAAAAACGGATATAACTCAGTGCATTGTATTTTGTTAGTTTTATTAAAAACTGATACAACTCAGTGCATTGCATTCTGTTAGTTTTATTAAAAACGGATATAACTCAGTGCATTGTATTATGTTAGTTTTATTAAAAACGGATATAACTCACTGCATTGCATTTTGTTAGTTTTATTAAAAACGGATATAACTCAGTGCATTGTATTATGTTAGCTTTATTAAAAACGGATATAACTAAGTGCATTGCATTTTGTTAGTTTTATTAAAAACGGATATAACTCAGTGCATTGCATTTGGTTAGTTTTATTAAAGACGGATGTAACTCAGTCCATTGCATTTGGTTAGTTTTATTAAAAACGGATATAACTCACTGCATTGCAGTTTGTTAGTTTTATTAAAAACGGATATAACTCAGTGCATTGTATTGTGTTAGCTTTATTAAAAACGGATATAACTCAGTGCATTGCATTTGGTTAGTTTTATTAAAAACGGATATAATTCAGTGCATTGCATTTGGTTAGTTTTATTAAAGACGGATGTAACTCAGCCCATTGCATTTGGTTAGTTTTATTAAAAACGGATATAACTCACTGCATTGCATTTTGTTAGTTTTATTAAAAACGGATATAACTCAGTGCATTGCATTTGGTTAGTTTTATTAAAAACGGATATAACTCAGTGCATTGCATTTGGTTAGTTTTATTAAAAACGGATATAACTCAGTGCATTGTATTATGTTAGTTTTGTTAAAAACGGATGTAACTCAGTGCATTGTATTATGTTAGTTTTGTTAAAAACGGATATTATTCAGTGCATTGCATTTGGTTAGTTTTATTAAAAACGGATGTAACTCAGTGCATTGTATTGTGTTAGCTTTATTAAAAACGGATATAACTCAGTGCATTGCATTTGGTTAGTTTTATTAAAAACGGATATAATTCAGTGCATTGCATTTGGTTAGTTTTATTAAAGACGGATGTAACTCAGTCCATTGCATTTGGTTAGTTTTATTAAAAACGGATATAACTCACTGCATTGCATTTTGTTAGTTTTATTAAAAACGGATATAACTCAGTGCATTGTATTTTGTTAGTTTTATTAAAAACTGATACAACTCAGTGCATTGCATTCTGTTAGTTTTATTAAAAACGGATATAACTCAGTGCATTGTATTATGTTAGTTTTATTAAAAACGGATATAACTCAGTGCATTGTATTTTGTTAGTTTTATTAAAAACTGATACAACTCAGTGCATTGCATTCTGTTAGTTTTATTAAAAACGGATATAACTCAGTGCATTGTATTATGTTAGTTTTATTAAAAACGGATATAACTCAGTGCATTGTATTTTGTTAGTTTTATTAAAAACTGATAAAACTCACTGCATTGCATTTTGTTAGTTTTATTAAAAACGGATATAACTCAGTGCATTGTATTTTGTTAGTTTTATTAAAAACTGATACAACTCACTGCATTGCATTTTGTTAGTTTTATTAAAAACGGATATAACTCAGTGCATTGTATTTTGTTAGTTTTATTAAAAACTGATACAACTCAGTGCATTGCATTCTGTTAGTTTTATTAAAAACGGATATAACTCAGTGCATTGTATTATGTTAGTTTTATTAAAAACGGATATAACTCAGTGCATTGTATTTTGTTAGTTTTATTAAAAACTGATACAACTCAGTGCATTGCATTCTGTTAGTTTTATTAAAAACGGATATAACTCAGTGCATTGTATTATGTTAGTTTTATTAAAAACGGATATAACTCAGTGCATTGTATTTTGTTAGTTTTATTAAAAACTGATACAACTCAGTGCATTGCATTCTGTTAGTTTTATTAAAAACGGATATAACTCAGTGCATTGTATTATGTTAGTTTTATTAAAAACGGATATAACTCAGTGCATTGTATTTTGTTAGTTTTATTAAAAACTGATACAACTCACTGCATTGCATTTTGTTAGTTTTATTAAAAACGGATATAACTCAGTGCATTGTATTATGTTAGCTTTATTAAAAACGGATATAACTAAGTGCATTGCATTTTGTTAGTTTTATTAAAAACGGATATAACTCAGTGCATTGCATTTGGTTAGTTTTATTAAAGACGGATGTAACTCAGTCCATTGCATTTGGTTAGTTTTATTAAAAACGGATATAACTCACTGCATTGCAGTTTGTTAGTTTTATTAAAAACGGATATAACTCAGTGCATTGTATTGTGTTAGCTTTATTAAAAACGGATATAACTCAGTGCATTGCATTTGGTTAGTTTTATTAAAAACGGATATAATTCAGTGCATTGCATTTGGTTAGTTTTATTAAAGACGGATGTAACTCAGTCCATTGCATTTGGTTAGTTTTATTAAAAACGGATATAACTCACTGCATTGCATTTTGTTAGTTTTATTAAAAACGGATATAACTCAGTGCATTGTATTTTGTTAGTTTTATTAAAAACTGATACAACTCAGTGCATTGCATTCTGTTAGTTTTATTAAAAACGGATATAACTCAGTGCATTGTATTATGTTAGTTTTATTAAAAACGGATATAACTCACTGCATTGCATTTTGTTAGTTTTATTAAAAACGGATATAACTCAGTGCATTGTATTATGTTAGCTTTATTAAAAACGGATATAACTAAGTGCATTGCATTTTGTTAGTTTTATTAAAAACGGATATAACTCAGTGCATTGCATTTGGTTAGTTTTATTAAAGACGGATGTAACTCAGTCCATTGCATTTGGTTAGTTTTATTAAAAACTGATACAACTCAGTGCATTGCATTTGGTTAGTTTTATTAAAAACTGATATAACTCAGTGCATTGCATTTGGTTAGTTTTATTAAAAACTGATACAACTCACTGCATTGCATTTTGTTAGTTTTATTAAAAACGGATATAACTCAGTGCATTGTATTATGTTAGTTTTGTTAAAAACGGATGTAACTCAGTGCATTTCATTTTGTTAGTTTTATTAAAAACGGATATAACTCAGTGCATTGCATTTGGTTAGTTTTATTAAAAACTGATACAACTCACTGCATTGCATTTTGTTAGTTTTATTAAAAACGGATATAACTCAGTGCATTGTATTATGTTAGTTTTGTTAAAAACGGATATAACTCAGTGCATTGCATTTGGTTAGTTTTATTAAAAACTGATACAACTCACTGCATTGCATTTGGTTAGTTTTATTAAAAACTGATACAACTCAGTGCATTGCATTCTGTTAGCTTTATTAAAAACGGATATAACTCAGTGCATTGCATTTGGTTAGTTTTATTAAAAACGGATATAACTCAGTGCATTGCATTTTGTTAGTTTTATTAAAAACGGATATAACTCAGTGCATTGTATTATGTTAGTTTTGTTAAAAACGGATGTAACTCAGTGCATTTCATTTTGTTAGTTTTATTAAAAACGGATATAACTCAGTGCATTGCATTTGGTTAGTTTTATTAAAAACTGATACAACTCACTGCATTGCATTTTGTTAGTTTTATTAAAAACGGATATAACTCAGTGCATTGTATTATGTTAGTTTTGTTAAAAACGGATGTAACTCAGTGCATTTCATTTTGTTAGTTTTATTAAAAACGGATATAACTCAGTGCATTGCATTTGGTTAGTTTTATTAAAAACTGATACAACTCACTGCATTGCATTTTGTTAGTTTTATTAAAAACGGATATAACTCAGTGCATTGTATTATGTTAGTTTTGTTAAAAAGGGATATAACTCAGTGCATTGCATTTGGTTAGTTTTATTAAAAACTGATACAACTCACTGCATTGCATTTGGTTAGTTTTATTAAAAACTGATACAACTCAGTGCATTGCATTCTGTTAGCTTTATTAAAAACGGATATAACTCAGTGCATTGCATTTGGTTAGTTTTATTAAAAACTGATACAACTCACTGCATTGCATTTTGTTAGTTTTATTAAAAACGGATATAACTCAGTGCATTGTATTATGTTAGTTTTGTTAAAAACGGATATAACTCAGTGCATTGCATTTGGTTAGTTTTATTAAAAACGGATATAACTCAGTGCATTGCATTTGGTTAGTTTTATTAAAAACTGATACAACTCACTGCATTGCATTTTGTTAGTTTTATTAAAAACGGATATAACTCAGTGCATTGTATTATGTTAGTTTTGTTAAAAACGGATATAACTCAGTGCATTGCATTTGGTTAGTTTTATTAAAAACTGATACAACTCACTGCATTGCATTTGGTTAGTTTTATTAAAAACTGATACAACTCAGTGCATTGCATTCTGTTAGCTTTATTAAAAACGGATATAACTCAGTGCATTGCATTTGGTTAGTTTTATTAAAAACGGATATAACTCAGTGCATTGCATTTGGTTAGTTTTATTAAAAACTGATACAACTCACTGCATTGCATTTTGTTAGTTTTATTAAAAACGGATATAACTCAGTGCATTGTATTATGTTAGTTTTGTTAAAAACGGATGTAACTCAGTGCATTTCATTTTGTTAGTTTTATTAAAAACGGATATAATTCAGTGCATTGCATTTGGTTAGTTTTATTAAAGACGGATGTAACTCAGTCCATTGCATTTGGTTAGTTTTATTAAAAACGGATATAACTCAGTCCATTGCATTTGGTTAGTTTTATTAAAAACTGATACAACTCACTGCATTGCATTTTGTTAGTTTTATTAAAAACGGATATAACTCAGTGCATTGTATTATGTTAGTTTTGTTAAAAACGGATGTAACTCAGTGCATTTCATTTTGTTAGTTTTATTAAAAACGGATATAATTCAGTGCATTGCATTTGGTTAGTTTTATTAAAGACGGATGTAACTCAGTCCATTACATTTTGTTAGTTTTATTAAAAACGGATATAACTCAGTGCATTGTATTATGTTAGCTTTATTAAAAACGGATATAATTCAGTGCATTGCATTTGGTTAGTTTTATTAAAGACGGATGTAACTCAGTCCATTGCATTTGGTTAGTTTTATTAAAAACGGATATAACTCAGTGCATTGCATTTTGTTAGTTTTATTAAAAACGGATATAACTCAGTGCATTGTATTATGTTAGCTTTATTAAAAACGGATATAACTCAGTGCATTGCATTTGGTTAGTTTTATTAAAAACGGATATAACTCAGTGCATTGCATTTTGTTAGTTTTATTAAAAACGGATATAACTCAGTGCATTGTATTATGTTAGCTTTATTAAAAACGGATATAACTCAGTGCATTGCATTTGGTTAGTTTTATTAAAAACGGATATAACTCAGTGCATTGCATTTGGTTAGTTTTATTAAAAACGGATATAACTCAGTGCATTGCATTTTGTTAGTTTTATTAAAAACGGATATAACTCAGTGCATTGCATTTGGTTAGTTTTATTAAAAACGGATATAACTCAGTGCATTGCATTTGGTTAGTTTTATTAAAAACGGATATAACTCAGTGCATTGTATTATGTTAGTTTTGTTAAAAACGGATGTAACTCAGTGCATTTCATTTTGTTAGTTTTATTAAAAACGGATATAACTCAGTGCATTGCATTTGGTTAGTTTTATTAAAGACGGATGTAACTCAGTCCATTACATTTTGTTAGTTTTATTAAAAACGGATATAACTCAGTGCATTGTATTATGTTAGCTTTATTAAAAACGGATATAATTCAGTGCATTGCATTTGGTTAGTTTTATTAAAGACGGATGTAACTCAGTCCATTGCATTTGGTTAGTTTTATTAAAAACGGATATAACTCAGTGCATTGCATTTTGTTAGTTTTACTAAAAACGGATATAACTCAGTGCATTGTATTATGTTAGCTTTATTAAAAACGGATATAACTCAGTGCATTGCATTTGGTTAGTTTTATTAAAAACGGATATAACTCAGTGCATTGCATTTTGTTAGTTTTATTAAAAACGGATATAACTCAGTGCATTGTATTATGTTAGCTTTATTAAAAACGGATATAACTCAGTGCATTGCATTTGGTTAGTTTTATTAAAAACGGATATAACTCAGTGCATTGCATTTGGTTAGTTTTATTAAAAACGGATATAACTCAGTGCATTGCATTTTGTTAGTTTTATTAAAAACGGATATAACTCAGTGCATTGTATTATGTTAGCTTTATTAAAAACGGATATAACTCAGTGCATTGCATTTGGTTAGTTTTATTAAAAACGGATATAATTCAGTGCATTGCATTTGGTTAGTTTTATTAAAGACGGATGTAACTCAGTCCATTGCATTTGGTTAGTTTTATTAAAAACTGATACAACTCAGTGCATTGCATTCTGTTAGCTTTATTAAAAACGGATATAACTCAGTGCATTGCATTTGGTTAGTTTTATTAAAAACGGATATAACTCAGTGCATTGCATTTGGTTAGTTTTATTAAAAACGGATATAACTCAGTGCATTGCATTTGGTTAGTTTTATTAAAACGGATATAACTCAGTGCATTGTATTATGTTAGTTTTGTTAAAAACGGATGTAACTCAGTGCATTTCATTTTGCTAGTTTTATTAAAAACGGATATAATTCAGTGCATTGCATTTGGTTAGTTTTATTAAAAACGGCTATAACTCAGTGCATTGCATTTTGTTAGTTTTATTAAAAACGGATATAACTCAGTGCATTGTATTATGTTAGCTTTATTAAAAACGGGTATAACTCAGTGCATTGCATTTGGTTAGTTTTATTAAAAACGGATATAACTCAGTGCATTGTATTATGTTAGTTTTGTTAAAAACGGATGTAACTCAGTGCATTGTATTATGTTAGTTTTGTTAAAAACGGATATTATTCAGTGCATTGCATTTGGTTAGTTTTATTAAAAACGGATGTAACTCAGTCCATTGCATTTGGTTAGTTTTATTAAAAACGGATATAACTCAGTGCATTGCATTTGGTTAGTTTTATTAAAAACGGATATAACTCAGTGCATTGCATTTTGTTAGTTTTATTAAAAACGGATATAACTCAGTGCATTGCATTTTGTTAGTTTTATTAAAAACGGATATAACTCAGTGCATTGCATTTTGTTAGTTTTATTAAAAACGGATATAACTCAGTGCATTGCATTTTGTTAGATTTATTAAAAACGGATATAACTCAGTGCATTGCATTTGGTTAGTTTTATTAAAAACGGATATAACTCAGTGCATTGCATTTTGTTAGTTTTATTAAAAACGGATATAACTCAGTGCATTGTATTATGTTAGCTTTATTAAAAACGGATATAATTCAGTGCATTGCATTTGGTTAGTTTTATTAAAGACGGATGTAACTCAGTCCATTGCATTTGGTTAGTTTTATTAAAAACGGATATAACTCAGTGCATTGCATTTTGTTAGTTTTACTAAAAACGGATATAACTCAGTGCATTGTATTATGTTAGCTTTATTAAAAACGGATATAACTCAGTGCATTGCATTTGGTTAGTTTTATTAAAAACGGATATAACTCAGTGCATTGCATTTTGTTAGTTTTATTAAAAACGGATATAACTCAGTGCATTGTATTATGTTAGCTTTATTAAAAACGGATATAACTCAGTGCATTGCATTTGGTTAGTTTTATTAAAAACGGATATAACTCAGTGCATTGCATTTGGTTAGTTTTATTAAAAACGGATATAACTCAGTGCATTGCATTTTGTTAGTTTTATTAAAAACGGATATAACTCAGTGCATTGTATTATGTTAGCTTTATTAAAAACGGATATAACTCAGTGCATTGCATTTGGTTAGTTTTATTAAAAACGGATATAATTCAGTGCATTGCATTTGGTTAGTTTTATTAAAGACGGATGTAACTCAGTCCATTGCATTTGGTTAGTTTTATTAAAAACTGATACAACTCAGTGCATTGCATTCTGTTAGCTTTATTAAAAACGGATATAACTCAGTGCATTGCATTTGGTTAGTTTTATTAAAAACGGATATAACTCAGTGCATTGCATTTGGTTAGTTTTATTAAAAACGGATATAACTCAGTGCATTGCATTTGGTTAGTTTTATTAAAACGGATATAACTCAGTGCATTGTATTATGTTAGTTTTGTTAAAAACGGATGTAACTCAGTGCATTTCATTTTGCTAGTTTTATTAAAAACGGATATAATTCAGTGCATTGCATTTGGTTAGTTTTATTAAAAACGGCTATAACTCAGTGCATTGCATTTTGTTAGTTTTATTAAAAACGGATATAACTCAGTGCATTGTATTATGTTAGCTTTATTAAAAACGGATATAACTCAGTGCATTGCATTTGGTTAGTTTTATTAAAAACGGATATAACTCAGTGCATTGTATTATGTTAGTTTTGTTAAAAACGGATGTAACTCAGTGCATTTCATTTTGCTAGTTTTATTAAAAACGGATATAATTCAGTGCATTGCATTTGGTTAGTTTTATTAAAAACGGATATAACTCAGTGCATTGCATTTTGTTAGTTTTATTAAAAACGGATATAACTCAGTGCATTGTATTATGTTAGCTTTATTAAAAACGGATATAACTCAGTGCATTGCATTTGGTTAGTTTTATTAAAAACGGATATAACTCAGTGCATTGCATTTGGTTAGTTTTATTAAAAACGGATATAACTCAGTGCATTGCATTTTGTTAGTTTTATTAAAAACGGCTATAACTCAGTGCATTGTATTATGTTAGTTTTATTAAAAACGGATATAACTCAGTGCATTGTATTATGTTAGCTTTATTAAAAACGGATATAACTCAGTGCATTGCATTTGGTTAGTTTTATTAAAAACGGATATAATTCAGTGCATTGCATTTGGTTAGTTTTATTAAAGACGGATGTAACTCAGTCCATTGCATTTGGTTAGTTTTATTAAAAACTGATACAACTCAGTGCATTGCATTCTGTTAGCTTTATTAAAAACGGATATAACTCAGTGCATTGCATTTGGTTAGTTTTATTAAAAACGGATATAACTCAGTGCATTGCATTTGGTTAGTTTTATTAAAAACGGATATAACTCAGTGCATTGTATTATGTTAGTTTTGTTAAAAACGGATGTAACTCAGTGCATTGTATTATGTTAGTTTTGTTAAAAACGGATATTATTCAGTGCATTGCATTTGGTTAGTTTTATTAAAAACGGATGTAACTCAGTCCATTGCATTTGGTTAGTTTTATTAAAAACGGATATAACTCACTGCATTGCAGTTTGTTAGTTTTATTAAAAACGGATATAACTCAGTGCATTGTATTGTGTTAGCTTTATTAAAAACGGATATAACTCAGTGCATTGCATTTGGTTAGTTTTATTAAAAACGGATATAATTCAGTGCATTGCATTTGGTTAGTTTTATTAAAGACGGATGTAACTCAGTCCATTGCATTTGGTTAGTTTTATTAAAAACGGATATAACTCACTGCATTGCATTTTGTTAGTTTTATTAAAAACGGATATAACTCAGTGCATTGTATTTTGTTAGTTTTATTAAAAACTGATACAACTCAGTGCATTGCATTCTGTTAGTTTTATTAAAAACGGATATAACTCAGTGCATTGTATTATGTTAGTTTTATTAAAAACGGATATAACTCACTGCATTGCATTTGGTTAGTTTTATTAAAAACGGATATAACTCAGTGCATTGTATTATGTTAGCTTTATTAAAAGCGGATATAACTAAGTGCATTGCATTTTGTTAGTTTTATTAAAAACGGATATAACTCAGTGCATTGCATTTGGTTAGTTTTATTAAAGACGGATGTAACTCAGTCCATTGCATTTGGTTAGTTTTATTAAAAACTGATACAACTCAGTGCATTGCATTTGGTTAGTTTTATTAAAAACTGATACAACTCCCTGCATTGCATTTTGTTAGTTTTATTAAAAACGGATATAACTCAGTGCATTGCATTTGGTTAGTTTTATTAAAAACGGATATAACTCAGTGCATTGCATTTGGTTAGTTTTATTAAAAACTGATACAACTAACTGCATTGCATTTTGTTAGTTTTATTAAAAACGGATATAACTCAGTGCATTGTATTATATTAGTTTTGTTAAAAACGGATATAATTCAGTGCATTGCATTTGGTTAGTTTTATTAAAAACGGATGTAACTCAGTCCATTGCATTTGGTTAGTTTTATTAAAAACGGATATAACTCACTGCATTGCATTTGGTTAGTTTTATTAAAGACGGATGTAACTCAGTCCATTGTATTTGGTTAGTTTTATTAAAAACTGATACAACTCCCTGCATTGCATTTTGTTAGTTTTATTAAAAACGGATATAACTCAGTGCATTGCATTTTGTTAGTTTTATTAAAAACGGATATAACTCAGTGCATTACACTTGGTTAGTTTTATTAAAAACGGATGTACCTCAGTCCATTGCATTTGGTTAGTTTTATTTAAAACTGATACAACTCACTGCATTGCATTTTGTTAGTTTTATTAAAAACGGATATACCTCAGTGCATTGTATTATGTTAGTTTTGTTAAAAACGAATGTAACTCAGTGCATTTCGTTTTGTTAGTTTTATTAAAAACGGATATAATTCAGTGCATTGCATTTGGTTAGTTTTATTAAAGACGGATGTAACTCAGTGCATTGCATTTGGTTAGTTTTATTAAAAACGGATATAACTCAGTGCATTGCATTTGGTTAGTTTTATTAAAGACGGATGTAACTCAGTGCATTGCATTTGGTTAGTTTTATTAAAAACTGATACAAATCACTGCATTGCATTTGGTTAGTTTTATTAAAAACGGATGTAACTCAGTCCATTGCATTTGGTTAGTTTTATTAAAAACGGATATAACTCAGTGCATTGCATTTGGTTAGTTTTATTAAAGACGGATGTAACTCAGTGCATTGCATTTGGTTAGTTTTATTAAAAACTGATACAACTCACTGCATTGCATTTGGTTAGTTTTATTAAAAACGGATGTAACTCAGTGCATTGCATTTGGTTAGTTTTATTAAAAACTGATACAACTCAGTGCATTGCATTCTGTTAGCTTTATTAAAAACGGATATAACTCAGTGCATTGCATTTGGTTAGTTTTATTAAAAACGTATATAACTCAGTGCATTGCATTTGGTTAGTTTTATTAAAAACTGATACAACTCACTGCATTGCATTTTGTTAGTTTTATTAAAAACGGATATAACTCAGTGCATTGTATTATGTTAGTTTTGTTAAAAACGGATGTAACTCAGTGCATTTCGTTTTGTTAGTTTTATTAAAAACGGATATAATTCAGTGCATTGCATTTGGTTAGTTTTATTAAAGACGGATGTAACTCAGTGCATTGCATTTGGTTAGTTTTATTAAAAACGGATATAACTCAGTGCATTGCATTTGGTTAGTTTTATTAAAGACGGATGTAACTCAGTGCATTGCATTTGGTTAGTTTTATTAAAAACTGATACAACTCACTGCATTGCATTTGGTTAGTTTTATTAAAAACGGATATAACTCAGTGCATTGCATTTGGTTAGTTTTATTAAAGACGGATGTAACTCAGTGCATTGCATTTGGTTAGTTTTATTAAAAACTGATACAACTTACTGCATTGCATTTGGTTAGTTTTATTAAAAACGGATGTAACTCAGTGCATTGCATTTGGTTAGTTTTATTAAAAACTGATACAACTCACTGCATTGCATTTGGTTAGTTTTATTAAAAACGGATATAACTCAGTGCATTGCATTTGGTTAGTTTTATTAAAGACGGATGTTACTCAGTGCATTGCATTTGGTTAGTTTTATTAAAAACTGATACAACTCACTGCATTGCATTTGGTTAGTTTTATTAAAAACTGATACAACTCACTGCATTGCATTTGGTTAGTTTTATTAAAAACGGATATAACTCAGTGCATTGTATTATGTTAGTTTTGTTAAAAACGGATGTAACTCAGTGCATTTCGTTTTGTTAGTTTTATTAAAAACGGATATAATTCAGTGCATTGCATTTGGTTAGTTTTAATAAAGACGGATGTAACTCAGTGCATTGCATTTGGTTAGTTTTATTAAAAACGGATGTAACTCAGTGCATTGCATTTGGTTAGTTTTATTAAAAACTGATACAACTCACTGCATTGCATTTGGTTAGTTTTATTAAAAACTGATACAACTCACTGCATTGCATTTTGTTAGTTTTATTAAAAACGGATATAACTCAGTGCATTGTATTATGTTAGTTTTGTTAAAAACGGATGTAACTCAGTGCATTTCGTTTTGTTAGTTTTATTAAAAACGGATATAATTCAGTGCATTGCATTTGGTTAGTTTTATTAAAGACGGATGTAACTCAGTGCATTGCATTTGGTTAGTTTTATTAAAAACGGATATAACTCAGTGCATTGCATTTGGTTAGTTTTATTAAAGACGGATGTAACTCAGTGCATTGCATTTGGTTAGTTTTATTAAAAACGGATATAACTCAGTGCATTGCATTTGGTTAGTTTTATTAAAGACGGATGTAACTCAGTGCATTGCATTTGGTTAGTTTTATTAAAAACTGATACAACTCACTGCATTGCATTTGGTTAGTTTTATTAAAAACGGATATAACTCAGTGCATTGCATTTGGTTAGTTTTATTAAAGACGGATGTAACTCAGTGCATTGCATTTGGTTAGTTTTATTAAAAACTGATACAACTCACTGCATTGCATTTGGTTAGTTTTATTAAAAACGGATGTAACTCAGTGCATTGCATTTGGTTAGTTTTATTAAAGACGGATGTAACTCAGTGCATTGCATTTGGTTAGTTTTATTAAAAACTGATACAACTCACTGCATTGCATTTGGTTAGTTTTGTTAAAAACGGATGTAACTCAGTGCATTGCATTTGGTTAGTTTTATTAAAAACTGATACAACTCACTGCATTGCATTTTGTTAGTTTTATTAAAAACGGATATAACTCAGTGCATTGTATTATGTTAGTTTTGTTAAAAACGGATGTAACTCAGTGCATTTCGTTTTGTTAGTTTTATTAAAAACGGATATAATTCAGTGCATTGCATTTGGTTAGTTTTATTAAAGACGGATGTAACTCAGTGCATTGCATTTGGTTAGTTTTATTAAAAACGGATATAACTCAGTGCATTGCATTTGGTTAGTTTTATTAAAGACGGATGTAACTCAGTGCATTGCATTTGGTTAGTTTTATTAAAGACGGATGTAACTCAGTGCATTGCATTTGGTTAGTTTTATTAAAAACTGATACAACTCACTGCATTGCATTTTGTTAGTTTTATTAAAAACGGATATAACTCAGTGCATTGTATTATGTTAGTTTTGTTAAAAACGGATGTAACTCAGTGCATTTCGTTTTGTTAGTTTTATTAAAAACGGATATAATTCAGTGCATTGCATTTGGTTAGTTTTATTAAAGACGGATGTAACTCAGTGCATTGCATTTGGTTAGTTTTATTAAAAACGGATATAACTCAGTGCATTGCATTTGGTTAGTTTTATTAAAGACGGATGTAACTCAGTGCATTGCATTTGGTTAGTTTTATTAAAAACTGATACAACTCACTGCATTGCATTTGGTTAGTTTTATTAAAAACGGATATAACTCAGTGCATTGCATTTGGTTAGTTTTATTAAAGACGGATGTATCTCAGTGCATTGCATTTGGTTAGTTTTGTTAAAAACTGATACAACTCACTGCATTGCATTTGGTTAGTTTTATTAAAAACGGATGTAACTCAGTGCATTGCATTTGGTTAGTTTTATTAAAGACGGATGTAACTCAGTGCATTGCATTTGGTTAGTTTTATTAAAAACTGATACAACTCACTGCATTGCATTTGGTTAGTTTTATTAAAAACGGATGTAACTCAGTGCATTGCATTTGGTTAGTTTTATTAAAAACTGATACAACTCACTGCATTGCATTTTGTTAGTTTTATTAAAAACGGATATAACTCAGTGCATTGTATTATGTTAGTTTTGTTAAAAACGGATGTAACTCAGTGCATTTCGTTTTGTTAGTTTTATTAAAAACGGATATAATTCAGTGCATTGCATTTGGTTAGTTTTATTAAAGACGGATGTAACTCAGTGCATTGCATTTGGTTAGTTTTATTAAAAACGGATATAACTCAGTGCATTGCATTTGGTTAGTTTTATTAAAGACGGATGTAACTCAGTGCATTGCATTTGGTTAGTTTTATTAAAAACTGATACAACTCACTGCATTGCATTTGGTTAGTTTTATTAAAAACGGATGTAACTCAGTCCATTGCATTTGGTTAGTTTTATTAAAAACGGATATAACTCAGTGCATTGCATTTGGTTAGTTTTATTAAAGACGGATGTAACTCAGTGCATTGCATTTGGTTAGTTTTATTAAAAACTGATACAACTCACTGCATTGCATTTGGTTAGTTTTATTAAAAACTGATACAACTCAGTGCATTGCATTCTGTTAGCTTTATTAAAAACGGATATAACTCAGTGCATTGCATTTGGTTAGTTTTATTAAAAACGTATATAACTCAGTGCATTGCATTTGGTTAGTTTTATTAAAAACTGATACAACTTACTGCATTGCATTTTGTTAGTTTTATTAAAAACGGATATAACTCAGTGCATTGTATTATGTTAGTTTTGTTAAAAACGGATGTAACTCAGTGCATTTCATTTTGCTAGTTTTATTAAAAACGGATATAATTCAGTGCATTGCATTTGGTTAGTTTTATTAAAGACGGATGTAACTCAGTCCATTGCATTTTGTTAGTTTTATTAAAAACGGATATAACTCAGTGCATTGCATTTTGTTAGTTTTATTAAAAACGGATATAACTCAGTGCATTGTATTATGTTAGCTTTATTAAAAACGGATATAACTCAGTGCATTGCATTTGGTTAGTTTTATTAAAAACGGATATAATTCAGTGCATTGCATTTGGTTAGTTTTATTAAAGACGGATGTAACTCAGTCCATTGCATTTGGTTAGTTTTATTAAAAACGGATATAACTCAGTGCATTGCATTTTGTTAGTTTTATTAAAAACGGATATAACTCAGTGCATTGTATTATGTTAGCTTTATTAAAAACGGATATAACTCAGTGCATTGCATTTGGTTAGTTTTATTAAAAACGGATATAATTCAGTGCATTGCATTTGGTTAGTTTTATTAAAAACTGATACAACTCACTGCATTGCATTTGGTTAGTATTATTAAAAACTGATACAACTCACTGCATTGCATTTGGTTAGTTTTATTAAAAACGGATGTAACTCAGTGCATTGCATTTGGTTAGTTTTATTAAAAACTGATACAACTCAGTGCATTGCATTCTGTTAGCTTTATTAAAAACGGATATAACTCAGTGCATTGCATTTGGTTAGTTTTATTAAAAACGTATATAACTCAGTGCATTGCATTTGGTTAGTTTTATTAAAAACTGATACAACTCACTGCATTGCATTTTGTTAGTTTTATTAAAAACGGATATAACTCAGTGCATTGTATTATGTTAGTTTTGTTAAAAACGGATGTAACTCAGTGCATTTCATTTTGCTAGTTTTATTAAAAACGGATATAATTCAGTGCATTGCATTTGGTTAGTTTTATTAAAAACGGATATAACTCAGTGCATTGCATTTTGTTAGTTTTATTAAAAACGGATATAACTCAGTGCATTGTATTATGTTAGCTTTATTAAAAACGGATATAACTCAGTGCATTGTATTATGTTAGTTTTGTTAAAAACGGATGTAACTCAGTGCATTTCATTTTGCTAGTTTTATTAAAAACGGATATAATTCAGTGCATTGCATTTGGTTAGTTTTATTAAAAACTGATACAACTCACTGCATTGCATTTGGTTAGTTTTATTAAAAACGGATGTAACTCAGTGCATTGCATTTGGTTAGTTTTATTAAAAACTGATACAACTCAGTGCATTGCATTCTGTTAGCTTTATTAAAAACGGATATAACTCAGTGCATTGCATTTGGTTAGTTTTATTAAAAACGTATATAACTCAGTGCATTGCATTTGGTTAGTTTTATTAAAAACTGATACAACTCACTGCATTGCATTTTGTTAGTTTTATTAAAAACGGATATAACTCAGTGCATTGTATTATGTTAGTTTTGTTAAAAACGGATGTAACTCAGTGCATTTCATTTTGCTAGTTTTATTAAAAACGGATATAATTCAGTGCATTGCATTTGGTTAGTTTTATTAAAGACGGATGTAACTCAGTCCATTGCATTTTGTTAGTTTTATTAAAAACGGATATAACTCAGTGCATTGCATTTTGTTAGTTTTATTAAAAACGGATATAACTCAGTGCATTGTATTATGTTAGCTTTATTAAAAACGGATATAACTCAGTGCATTGCATTTGGTTAGTTTTATTAAAAACGGATATAATTCAGTGCATTGCATTTGGTTAGTTTTATTAAAGACGGATGTAACTCAGTCCATTGCATTTGGTTAGTTTTATTAAAAACGGATATAACTCAGTGCATTGCATTTTGTTAGTTTTATTAAAAACGGATATAACTCAGTGCATTGTATTATGTTAGCTTTATTAAAAACGGATATAACTCAGTGCATTGCATTTGGTTAGTTTTATTAAAAACGGATATAATTCAGTGCATTGCATTTGGTTAGTTTTATTAAAGACGGATGTAACTCAGTCCATTGCATTTGGTTAGCTTTATTAAAAACTGATACAACTCAGTGCATTGCATTCTGTTAGCTTTATTAAAAACGGATATAACTCAGTGCATTGCATTTGGTTAGTTTTATTAAAAACGGATATAACTCAGTGCATTGCATTTGGTTAGTTTTATTAAAAACTGATACAACTCACTGCATTGCATTTTGTTAGTTTTATTAAAAACGGTTATAACTCAGTGCATTGTATTATGTTAGTTTTGTTAAAAACGGATATAATTCAGTGCATTGCATTTGGTTAGTTTTATTAAAAACGGATGTAACTCAGTCCATTGCATTTGGTTAGTTTTATTAAAAACGGATATAACTCACTGCATTGCAGTTTGTTAGTTTTATTAAAAACGGATATAACTCAGTGCATTGTATTGTGTTAGCTTTATTAAAAACGGATATAACTCAGTGCATTTCATTTGGTTAGTTTTATTAAAAACGGATATAATTCAGTGCATTGCATTTGGTTAGTTTTATTAAAGACGGATGTAACTCAGTCCATTGCATTTGGTTAGTTTTATTAAAAACGGATATAACTCACTGCATTGCATTTTGTTAGTTTTATTAAAAACGGATATAACTCAGTGCATTGTATTTTGTTAGTTTTATTAAAAACTGATACAACTCAGTGCATTGCAGTCTGTTAGTTTTATTAAAAACGGATATAACTCAGTGCATTGTATTATGTTAGCTTTATTAAAAATGGATATAACTCACTGCATTGCATTTTGTTAGTTTTATTAAAAACTGATACAACTCAGTGCATTGCAGTCTGTTAGTTTTATTAAAAACGGATATAACTCAGTGCATTGTATTATGTTAGTTTTATTAAAAACGGATATAACTCACTGCATTGCATTTTGTTAGTTTTATTAAAAACGGATATAACTCAGTGCATTGTATTATGTTAGCTTTATTAAAAACGGATATAACTCACTGCATTGCATTTTTTTAGTTTTATTAAAAACTGATACAACTCAGTGCATTGCAGTCTGTTAGTTTTATTAAAAACGGATATAACTCAGTGCGTTGTATTATGTTAGCTTTATTAAAAACGGATATAACTCAGTGCATTGTATTTTGTTAGTTTTATTAAAAACTAATACAACTCAGTGCATTGCAGTCTGTTAGTTTTATTAAAAACGGATATAACTCAGTGCATTGTATTATGTTAGTTTTATTAAAAATGGATATAACTCACTGCATTGCATTTTGTTAGTTTTATTAAAAACTGATACAACTCAGTGCATTGCAGTCTGTTAGTTTTATTAAAAATGGATATAACTCAGTGCGTTGTATTATGTTAGCTTTATTAAAAATGGATATAACTCACTGCATTGCATTTTTTTAGTTTTATTAAAAACTGATACAACTCAGTGCATTGCAGTCTGTTAGTTTTATTAAAAACGGATATAACTCAGTGCGTTGTATTATGTTAGCTTTATTAAAAACGGATATAACTCAGTGCATTGTATTTTGTTAGTTTTATTAAAAACTGATACAACTCAGTGCATTGCAGTCTGTTAGTTTTATTAAAAACGGATATAACTCAGTGCGTTGTATTATGTTAGCTTTATTAAAAACGGATATAACTCAGTGCATTGTATTTTGTTAGTTTTATTAAAAACTGATACAACTCAGTGCATTGCAGTCTGTTAGTTTTATTAAAAACGGATATAACTCAGTGCGTTGTATTATGTTAGCTTTATTAAAAATGGATATAACTCACTGCATTGCATTTTGTTAGTTTTATTAAAAACTGATACAACTCAGTGCATTGCAGTCTGTTAGTTTTATTAAAAACGGATATAACTCAGTGCGTTGTATTATGTTAGCTTTATTAAAAACGGATATAACTCAGTGCATTGTATTTTTTTAGTTTTATTAAAAACTGATACAACTCAGTGCATTGCAGTCTGTTAGTTTTATTAAAAACGGATATAACTCAGTGCATTGTATTATGTTAGTTTTATTAAAAATGGATATAACTCACTGCATTGCATTTTGTTAGTTTTATTAAAAACTGATACAACTCAGTGCATTGCAGTCTGTTAGTTTTATTAAAAACGGATATAACTCAGTGCGTTGTATTATGTTAGCTTTATTAAAAATGGATATAACTCACTGCATTGCATTTTGTTAGTTTTATTAAAAACTGATACAACTCAGTGCATTGCAGTCTGTTAGTTTTATTAAAAACGGATATAACTCAGTGCGTTGTATTATGTTAGCTTTATTAAAAACGGATATAACTCAGTGCATTGCATTTTGTTAGTTTTATTAAAAACTGATACAACTCAGTGCATTGCAGTCTGTTAGTTTTATTAAAAACGGATATAACTCAGTGCATTGTATTTTGTTAGTTTTATTAAAAACTGATACAACTCAGTGCATTGCAGTCTGTTAGTTTTATTAAAAACGGATATAACTCAGTGCGTTGTATTATGTTAGCTTTATTAAAAATGGATATAACTCACTGCATTGCATTTTGTTAGTTTTATTAAAAACTGATACAACTCAGTGCATTGCAGTCTGTTAGTTTTATTAAAAACGGATATAACTCAGTGCGTTGTATTATGTTAGCTTTATTAAAAACGGATATAACTCAGTGCATTGTATTTTTTTAGTTTTATTAAAAACTGATACAACTCAGTGCATTGCAGTCTGTTAGTTTTATTAAAAACGGATATAACTCAGTGCATTGTATTATGTTAGTTTTATTAAAAATGGATATAACTCACTGCATTGCATTTTGTTAGTTTTATTAAAAACTGATACAACTCAGTGCATTGCAGTCTGTTAGTTTTATTAAAAACGGATATAACTCAGTGCGTTGTATTATGTTAGCTTTATTAAAAATGGATATAACTCACTGCATTGCATTTTTTTAGTTTTATTAAAAACTGATACAACTCAGTGCATTGCAGTCTGTTAGTTTTATTAAAAACGGATATAACTCAGTGCGTTGTATTATGTTAGCTTTATTAAAAACGGATATAACTCAGTGCATTGTATTTTGTTAGTTTTATTAAAAACTGATACAACTCAGTGCATTGCAGTCTGTTAGTTTTATTAAAAACGGATATAACTCAGTGCGTTGTATTATGTTAGCTTTATTAAAAACGGATATAACTCAGTGCATTGCATTTTGTTAGTTTTATTAAAAACTGATACAACTCAGTGCATTGCAGTCTGTTAGTTTTATTAAAAACGGATATAACTCAGTGCGTTGTATTATGTTAGCTTTATTAAAAATGGATATAACTCACTGCATTGCATTTTGTTAGTTTTATTAAAAACTGATACAACTCAGTGCATTGCAGTCTGTTAGTTTTATTAAAAACGGATATAACTCAGTGCATTGTATTATGTTAGTTTTATTAAAAACGGATATAACTCACTGCATTGCATTTTGTTAGTTTTATTAAAAACGGATATAACTCAGTGCGTTGTATTATGTTAGCTTTATTAAAAACGGATATAACTCACTGCATTGCATTTTTTAGTTTTATTAAAAACTGATACAACTCAGTGCATTGCAGTCTGTTAGTTTTATTAAAAACGGATATAACTCAGTGCGTTGCATTATGTTAGCTTTATTAAAAACGGATATAACTCAGTGCATTGTATTTTGTTAGTTTTATTAAAAACTGATACAACTCAGTGCATTGCAGTCTGTTAGTTTTATTAAAAACGGATATAACTCAGTGCATTGTATTATGTTAGTTTTATTAAAAACGGATATAACTCACTGCATTGCATTTTGTTAGTTTTATTAAAAACGGATATAACTCAGTGCATTGTATTATGTTAGCTTTATTAAAAATGGATATAACTCACTGCATTGCATTTTGTTAGTTTTATTAAAAACTGATACAACTCAGTGCATTGCAGTCTGTCAGTTTTATTAAAAACGGATATAACTCAGTGCATTGTATTATGTTAGTTTTATTAAAAACGGATATAACTCACTGCATTGCATTTTGTTAGTTTTATTAAAAACGGATATAACTCAGTGCATTGTATTATGTTAGCTTTATTAAAAACGGATATAACTCACTGCATTGCATTTTTTTAGTTTTATTAAAAACTGATACAACTCAGTGCATTGCAGTCTGTTAGTTTTATTAAAAACGGATATAACTCAGTGCGTTGTATTATGTTAGCTTTATTAAAAACGGATATAACTCAGTGCATTGTATTATGTTAGTTTTGTTAAAAACGGATGTAACTCAGTGCATTTCATTTTGCTAGTTTTATTAAAAACGGATATAATTCAGTGCATTGCATTTGGTTAGTTTTATTAAAGACGGATGTAACTCAGTCCATTGCATTTGGTTAGTTTTATTAAAAACGGATATAACTCAGTGCATTGCATTTTGTTAGTTTTATTAAAAACGGATATAACTCAGTGCATTTTATTATGTTAGCTTTATTAAAAATGGATATAACTCACTGCATTGCATTTTGTTAGTTTTATTAAAAACTGATACAACTCAGTGCATTGCAGTCTGTTAGTTTTATTAAAAACGGATATAACTCAGTGCATTGTATTATGTTAGTTTTATTAAAAACGGATATAACTCACTGCATTGCATTTTGTTAGTTTTATTAAAAACGGATATAACTCAGTGCATTGTATTATGTTAGCTTTATTAAAAACGGATATAACTCACTGCATTGCATTTTTTTAGTTTTATTAAAAACTGATACAACTCAGTGCATTGCAGTCTGTTAGTTTTATTAAAAACGGATATAACTCAGTGCATTGTATTATGTTAGCTTTATTAAAAACGGATATAACTCAGTGCATTGTATTTTGTTAGTTTTATTAAAAACTGATACAACTCAGTGCATTGCAGTCTGTTAGTTTTATTAAAAACGGATATAACTCAGTGCATTGTATTATGTTAGTTTTATTAAAAACGGATATAGCTCACTGCATTGCATTTTGTTAGTTTTATTAAAAACGGATATAACTCAGTGCATTGCATTTGGTTAGTTTTATTAAAGACGGATGTAACTCAGTCCATTGCATTTGGTTAGTTTTATTAAAAACTGATACAACTCAGTGCATTGCATTCTGTTAGCTTTATTAAAAACGGATATAACTCAGTGCATTGCACTTGGTTAGTTTTATTAAAAACGGATATAACTCAGTGCGTTGCATATGGTTAGTTTTATTAAAAACTGATATAACTCGGTGCATTGCATTTGGTTAGTTTTATTAAAAACGGATATAACTCACTGCATTGCATTTTGTTAGTTTTATTAAAAACGGATATAACTCAGTGCATTGTATTATGTTAGTTTTATTAAAAACGGATGTAACTCAGTCCATTGCATTTGGTTAGTTTTATTAAAAACGGATATAACTCACTGCATTGTATTTGGTTAGTTTTATTAAAAACGAATGTAACTCAGTGCATTGCATTTGGTTAGTTTTATTAAAAACGGATATAACTCAGTGCATTGCATTTGGTTAGTTTTATTAAAAACTGATATAACTCAGTACATTGCATTTGGTTAGTTTTATTAAATACTGATACAACTCAGTGCATTGCATTTGGTTAGTTTTATTAAAAATTGATATAACTCAGTGCATTGCATTTGGTTAGTTTTATTTAAAACTGATATAACTCAGTGCATTGCATTTGGTTAGTTTTATTAAAAATTGATATATTTCAGTGCTTTGCATTTGGTTAGTTTTATTAAAAACTGATATAACTCAGTGCATTGCATTTTGATAGTTTTATTAAAAGCGGATATAACTCAGTGCATTTAATTTTGTTAGTTTTATTAAAAACGGATGTAACTCAGTCCATTGCATTTGGTTAGTTTTATTAAAAATTGATACAACTCACTGCATTGCATTTTGTTAGTTTTATTAAAAACGGATATAACTCAGTGCATTGCATTTTGTTAGTTTTATTAAAAACGGATATAACTCAGTGCATTACACTTGGTTAGTTTTATTAAAAACGGATGTAACTCAGTCCATTGCATTTGGTTAGTTTTATTTAAAACTGATACAACTCACTGCATTGCATTTTGTTAGTTTTATTAAAAACGGATATAACTCAGTGCATTGTATTATGTTAGTTTTGTTAAAAACGGATGTAACTCAGTGCATTTCATTTTGTTAGTTTTATTAAAAACGGATATAATTCAGTGCATTGCATTTGGTTAGTTTTATTAAAGACGGATGTAACTCAGTCCATTGCATTTGGTTAGTTTTATTAAAAACGGATATAACTCAGTGCATTGCATTTGGTTAGTTTTATTAAAAACTGATACAACTCACTGCATTGCATTTGGTTAGTTTTATTAAAAACGGATGTAACTCAGTGCATTGCATTTGGTTAGTTTTATTAAAAACTGATACAACTCAGTGCATTGCATTCTGTTAGCTTTATTAAAAACGGATATAACTCAGTGCATTGCATTTGGTTAGTTTTATTAAAGACGGATGTAACTCAGTCCATTGCATTTGGTTAGTTTTATTAAAAACGGATATAACTCAGTGCATTGCATTTGGTTAGTTTTATTAAAGACGGATGTAACTCAGTGCATTGCATTTGGTTAGTTTTATTAAAAACTGATACAACTCACTGCATTGCATTTGGTTAGTTTTATTAAAAACTGATACAACTCAGTGCATTGCATTCTGTTAGCTTTATTAAAAACGGATATAACTCAGTGCATTGCATTTGGTTAGTTTTATTAAAAACGGATATAACTCAGTGCATTGCATTTGGTTAGTTTTATTAAAAACTGATACAACTCACTGCATTGCATTTGGTTAGTTTTATTAAAAACTGATACAACTCAGTGCATTGCATTCTGTTAGCTTTATTAAAAACGGATATAACTCAGTGCATTGCATTTGGTTAGTTTTATTAAAAACGGATATAACTCAGTGCATTGCATTTGGTTAGTTTTATTAAAGACGGATGTAACTCAGTGCATTGCATTTGGTTAGTTTTATTAAAAACTGATACAACTCACTGCATTGCATTTGGTTAGTTTTATTAAAAACTGATACAACTCAGTGCATTGCATTTTGTTAGCTTTATTAAAAACGGATATAACTCAGTGCATTGCATTTGGTTAGTTTTATTAAAAACGGATATAACTCAGTGCATTGCATTTGGTTAGTTTTATTAAAGACGGATGTAACTCAGTGCATTGCATTTGGTTAGTTTTATTAAAGACGGATGTAACTCAGTGCATTGCATTTGGTTAGTTTTATTAAAGACGGATGTAACTCAGTGCATTGCATTTGGTTAGTTTTATTAAAAACTGATACAACTCACTGCATTGCATTTGGTTAGTTTTATTAAAAACTGATACAACTCAGTGCATTGCATTCTGTTAGCTTTATTAAAAACGGATATAACTCAGTGCATTGCATTTGGTTAGTTTTATTAAAAACGGATATAACTCAGTGCATTGCATTTGGTTAGTTTTATTAAAGACGGATGTAACTCAGTGCATTGCATTTGGTTAGTTTTATTAAAGACGGATGTAACTCAGTGCATTGCATTTGGTTAGTTTTATTAAAAACTGATACAACTCACTGCATTGCATTTGGTTAGTTTTATTAAAAACTGATACAACTCAGTGCATTGCATTCTGTTAGCTTTATTAAAAACGGATATAACTCAGTGCATTGCATTTGGTTAGTTTTATTAAAAACGGATATAACTCAGTGCATTGCATTTGGTTAGTTTTATTAAAGACGGATGTAACTCAGTGCATTGCATTTGGTTAGTTTTATTAAAAACTGATACAACTCACTGCATTGCATTTGGTTAGCTTTATTAAAAACGGATATAACTCAGTGCATTGCATTTGGTTAGTTTTATTAAAGACGGATGTAACTCAGTCCATTGCATTTGGTTAGTTTTATTAAAAACGGATATAACTCAGTGCATTGCATTTGGTTAGTTTTATTAAAGACGGATGTAACTCAGTGCATTGCATTTGGTTAGTTTTATTAAAAACTGATACAACTCACTGCATTGCATTTGGTTAGTTTTATTAAAAACTGATACAACTCAGTGCATTGCATTCTGTTAGCTTTATTAAAAACGGATATAACTCAGTGCATTGCATTTGGTTAGTTTTATTAAAAACGGATATAACTCAGTGCATTGCATTTGGTTAGTTTTATTAAAAACTGATACAACTCACTGCATTGCATTTGGTTAGTTTTATTAAAAACTGATACAACTCAGTGCATTGCATTCTGTTAGCTTTATTAAAAACGGATATAACTCAGTGCATTGCATTTGGTTAGTTTTATTAAAAACGGATATAACTCAGTGCATTGCATTTGGTTAGTTTTATTAAAGACGGATGTAACTCAGTGCATTGCATTTGGTTAGTTTTATTAAAAACTGATACAACTCAGTGCATTGCATTCTGTTAGCTTTATTAAAAACGGATATAACTCAGTGCATTGCATTCTGTTAGCTTTATTAAAAACGGATATAACTCAGTGCATTGCATTTGGTTAGTTTTATTAAAAACGGATATAACTCAGTGCATTGCATTTGGTTAGTTTTATTAAAAACTGATACAACTCACTGCATTGCATTTGGTTAGTTTTATTAAAAACTGATACAACTCAGTGCATTGCATTCTGTTAGCTTTATTAAAAACGGATATAACTCAGTGCTTTGCATTTGGTTAGTTTTATTAAAAACGGATATAACTCAGTGCATTGCATTTGGTTAGTTTTATTAAAGACGGATGTAACTCAGTGCATTGCATTTGGTTAGTT
Organism: Ceratitis rosa; assembly: GCA_037013455.1. Classification (NCBI taxonomy): domain Eukaryota; kingdom Metazoa; phylum Arthropoda; class Insecta; order Diptera; family Tephritidae; genus Ceratitis; species Ceratitis rosa. Next base: position 298,239 of record JAWMAG010000045.1, on the reverse strand, counting down.
TTATTAAAAACTGATACAACTCACTGCATTGCATTTGGTTAGTTTTATTAAAAACGGATATAACTCAGTGCATTGCATTTGGTTAGCTTTATTAAAAACGGATATAACTCAGTGCATTGCATTTGGTTAGTTTTATTAAAAACTGATACAACTCACTGCATTGCATTTTGTTAGTTTTATTAAAAACGGATATAACTCAGTGCATTGTATTATGTTAGTTTTATTAAAGACGGATGTAACTCAGTGCATTGCATTTGGTTAGTTTTATTAAAAACTGATACAACTCACTGCATTGCATTTGGTTAGTTTTATTAAAAACTGATACAACTCAGTGCATTGCATTCTGTTAGCTTTATTAAAAACGGATATAACTCAGTGCATTGCATTTGGTTAGTTTTATTAAAAACGGATATAACTCAGTGCATTGCATTTGGTTAGTTTTATTAAAAACTGATACAACTCAGTGCATTGCATTCTGTTAGCTTTATTAAAAACGGATATAACTCAGTGCATTGCATTTGGTTAGTTTTATTAAAAACGGATATAACTCAGTGCATTGCATTTGGTTAGTTTTATTAAAGACGGATGTAACTCAGTGCATTGCATTTGGTTAGTTTTATTAAAAACTGATACAACTCACTGCATTGCATTTGGTTAGTTTTATTAAAAACGGATGTAACTCTGTGCATTGCATTTGGCTAGTTTTATTAAAAACTGATACAACTCAGTGCATTGCATTCTGTTAGCTTTATTAAAAACGGATATAACTCAGTGCATTGCATTTGGTTAGTTTTATTAAAAACGGATATAACTCAGTGCGTTGCATATGGTTAGTTTTATTAAAAACTGATATAACTCGGTGCATTGCATTTGGTTAGTTTTATTAAAAACGGATATAACTCACTGCATTGCATTTTGTTAGTTTTATTAAAAACGGATATAACTCAGTGCATTGTATTATGTTAGTTTTATTAAAAACGGATGTAACTCAGTCCATTGCATTTGGTTAGTTTTATTAAAAACTGATACAACTCACTGCATTGCATTTGGTTAGTTTTATTAAAAACTGATACAACTCAGTGCATTGCATTCTGTTAGCTTTATTAAAAACGGATATAACTCAGTGCATTGCATTTGGTTAGTTTTATTAAAAACTGATATAACTCAGTACATTGCATTTGGTTAGTTTTATTAAATACTGATACAACTCAGTGCATTGCATTTGGTTAGTTTTATTAAAAATTGATATAACTCAGTGCATTGCATTTGGTTAGTTTTATTTAAAACTGATATAACTCAGTGCATTGCATTTGGTTAGTTTTATTAAAAATTGATATATTTCAGTGCTTTGCATTTGGTTAGTTTTATTAAAAACTGATATAACTCAGTGCATTGCATTTTGATAGTTTTATTAAAAGCGGATATAACTCAGTGCATTTAATTTTGTTAGTTTTATTAAAAACGGATGTAACTCAGTCCATTGCATTTGGTTAGTTTTATTAAAAATTGATACAACTCACTGCATTGCATTTTGTTAGTTTTATTAAAAACGGATATAACTCAGTGCATTGCATTTTGTTAGTTTTATTAAAAACGGATATAACTCAGTGCATTACACTTGGTTAGTTTTATTAAAAACGGATGTAACTCAGTCCATTGCATTTGGTTAGTTTTATTTAAAACTGATACAACTCACTGCATTGCATTTTGTTAGTTTTATTAAAAACGGATATAACTCAGTGCATTGTATTATGTTAGTTTTGTTAAAAACGGATGTAACTCAGTGCATTTCATTTTGTTAGTTTTATTAAAAACGGATATAATTCAGTGCATTGCATTTGGTTAGTTTTATTAAAGACGGATGTAACTCAGTCCATTGCATTTGGTTAGTTTTATTAAAAACGGATATAACTCAGTGCATTGCATTTGGTTAGTTTTATTAAAAACTGATACAACTCACTGCATTGCATTTGGTTAGTTTTATTAAAAACGGATGTAACTCAGTGCATTGCATTTGGTTAGTTTTATTAAAAACTGATACAACTCAGTGCATTGCATTCTGTTAGCTTTATTAAAAACGGATATAACTCAGTGCATTGCATTTGGTTAGTTTTATTAAAAACTGATACAACTCACTGCATTGCATTTGGTTAGTTTTATTAAAAACGGATGTAACTCAGTGCATTGCATTTGGTTAGTTTTATTAAAAACTGATACAACTCAGTGCATTGCATTCTGTTAGCTTTATTAAAAACGGATATAACTCAGTGCATTGCATTTGGTTAGTTTTATTAAAGACGGATGTAACTCAGTCCATTGCATTTGGTTAGTTTTATTAAAAACGGATATAACTCAGTGCATTGCATTTGGTTAGTTTTATTAAAGACGGATGTAACTCAGTGCATTGCATTTGGTTAGTTTTATTAAAAACTGATACAACTCACTGCATTGCATTTGGTTAGTTTTATTAAAAACTGATACAACTCAGTGCATTGCATTCTGTTAGCTTTATTAAAAACGGATATAACTCAGTGCATTGCATTTGGTTAGTTTTATTAAAAACGGATATAACTCAGTGCATTGCATTTGGTTAGTTTTATTAAAAACTGATACAACTCACTGCATTGCATTTGGTTAGTTTTATTAAAAACTGATACAACTCAGTGCATTGCATTCTGTTAGCTTTATTAAAAACGGATATAACTCAGTGCATTGCATTTGGTTAGTTTTATTAAAAACGGATATAACTCAGTGCATTGCATTTGGTTAGTTTTATTAAAGACGGATGTAACTCAGTGCATTGCATTTGGTTAGTTTTATTAAAAACTGATACAACTCACTGCATTGCATTTGGTTAGTTTTATTAAAAACTGATACAACTCAGTGCATTGCATTCTGTTAGCTTTATTAAAAACGGATATAACTCAGTGCATTGCATTTGGTTAGTTTTATTAAAAACTGATACAACTCACTGCATTGCATTTTGTTAGTTTTATTAAAAACGGATATAACTCAGTGCATTGTATTATGTTAGTTTTATTAAAGACGGATGTAACTCAGTGCATTGCATTTGGTTAGTTTTATTAAAAACTGATACAACTCACTGCATTGCATTTGGTTAGTTTTATTAAAAACTGATACAACTCAGTGCATTGCATTCTGTTAGCTTTATTAAAAACGGATATAACTCAGTGCATTGCATTTGGTTAGTTTTATTAAAAACGGATATAACTCAGTGCATTGCATTTGGTTAGTTTTATTAAAAACTGATACAACTCAGTGCATTGCATTCTGTTAGCTTTATTAAAAACGGATATAACTCAGTGCATTGCATTTGGTTAGTTTTATTAAAAACGGATATAACTCAGTGCATTGCATTTGGTTAGTTTTATTAAAGACGGATGTAAATCAGTGCATTGCATTTGGTTAGTTTTATTAAAAACTGATACAACTCACTGCATTGCATTTGGTTAGTTTTATTAAAAACTGATACAACTCAGTGCATTGCATTCTGTTAGCTTTATTAAAAACGGATATAACTCAGTGCATTGCATTTGGTTAGTTTTATTAAAAACGGATATAACTCAGTGCATTGCATTTGGTTAGTTTTATTAAAAACTGATACAACTCAGTGCATTGCATTCTGTTAGCTTTATTAAAAACGGATATAACTCAGTGCATTGCATTTGGTTAGTTTTATTAAAAACGGATATAACTCAGTGCATTGCATTTGGTTAGTTTTATTAAAGACGGATGTAACTCAGTGCATTGCATTTGGTTAGTTTTATTAAAAACTGATACAACTCACTGCATTGCATTTGGCTAGTTTTATTAAAAACTGATACAACTCAGTGCATTGCATTCTGTTAGCTTTATTAAAAACGGATATAACTCACTGCATTGCATTTGGTTAGTTTTATTAAAAACTGATATAACTCACTGCATTGCATTTGGTTAGTTTTATTAAAAATTGATATAACTCAGTGCATTGCATTTGGTTAGTTTTATTAAAAACTGATATAACTCAGTGCATTGCATTTGGTTAGTTTTATTAAAAACTGATACAACTCACTGCATTGCATTTGGTTAGTTTTATTAAAAACTGATACAACTCAGTGCATTGCATTCTGTTAGCTTTATTAAAAACGGATATAACTCAGTGCATTGCATTTGGTTAGTTTTATTAAAAACGGATATAACTCAGTGCATTGCATTTGGTTAGTTTTATTAAAAACTGATACAACTCACTGCATTGCATTTGGTTAGTTTTATTAAAAACTGATACAACTCAGTGCATTGCATTCTGTTAGCTTTATTAAAAACGGATATAACTCAGTGCATTGCATTTGGTTAGTTTTATTAAAAACGGATATAACTCAGTGCATTGCATTTGGTTAGTTTTATTAAAAACTGATACAACTCAGTGCATTGCATTCTGTTAGCTTTATTAAAAACGGATATAACTCAGTGCATTGCATTTGGTTAGTTTTATTAAAAACGGATATAACTCAGTGCATTGCATTTGGTTAGTTTTATTAAAGACGGATGTAACTCAGTGCATTGCATTTGGTTAGTTTTATTAAAAACTGATACAACTCAGTGCATTGCATTCTGTTAGCTTTATTAAAAACGGATATAACTCAGTGCATTGCATTTGGTTAGTTTTATTAAAAACGGATATAACTCAGTGCATTGCATTTGGTTAGTTTTATTAAAAACTGATACAACTCAGTGCATTGCATTCTGTTAGCTTTATTAAAAACGGATATAACTCAGTGCATTGCATTTGGTTAGTTTTATTAAAAACGGATATAACTCAGTGCATTGCATTTGGTTAGTTTTATTAAAAACTGATACAACTCACTGCATTGCATTTGGTTAGTTTTATTAAAAACTGATACAACTCAGTGCATTGCATTCTGTTAGCTTTATTAAAAACGGATATAACTCAGTGCATTGCATTTGGTTAGTTTTATTAAAAACGGATATAACTCAGTGCATTGCATTTGGTTATTTTTATTAAAAACTGATACAACTCACTGCATTGCATTTGGTTAGTTTTATTAAAAACTGATACAACTCAGTGCATTGCATTCTGTTAGCTTTATTAAAAACGGATATAACTCAGTGCATTGCATTTGGTTAGTTTTATTAAAGACGGATGTAACTCAGTGCATTGCATTTGGTTAGTTTTATTAAAAACTGATACAACTCAGTGCATTGCATTCTGTTAGCTTTATTAAAAACGGATATAACTCAGTGCATTGCATTTGGTTAGTTTTATTAAAAACTGATACAACTCACTGCATTGCATTTGGTTAGTTTTATTAAAAACTGATACAACTCAGTGCATTGCATTCTGTTAGCTTTATTAAAAACGGATATAACTCAGTGCATTGCATTTGGTTAGTTTTATTAAAAACGGATATAACTCAGTGCATTGCATTTGGTTAGTTTTATTAAAAACTGATACAACTCACTGCATTGCATTTGGTTAGTTTTATTAAAAACTGATACAACTCAGTGCATTGCATTCTGTTAGCTTTATTAAAAACGGATATAACTCAGTGCATTGCATTTGGTTAGTTTTATTAAAAACTGATACAACTCACTGCATTGCATTTGGTTAGTTTTATTAAAAACTGATACAACTCAGTGCATTGCATTCTGTTAGCTTTATTAAAAACGGATATAACTCAGTGCATTGCATTTGGTTAGTTTTATTAAAAACGGATATAACTCAGTGCATTGCATTTGGTTAGTTTTATTAAAAACTGATACAACTCACTGCATTGCATTTGGTTAGTTTTATTAAAAACTGATACAACTCAGTGCATTGCATTCTGTTAGCTTTATTAAAAACGGATATAACTCAGTGCATTGCATTTGGTTAGTTTTATTAAAAACGGATATAACTCAGTGCATTGCATTTGGTTAGTTTTATTAAAAACTGATACAACTCACTGCATTGCATTTGGTTAGTTTTATTAAAAACTGATACAACTCAGTGCATTGCATTCTGTTAGCTTTATTAAAAACGGATATAACTCAGTGCATTGCATTTGGTTAATTTTATTAAAGACGGATGTAACTCAGTGCATTGCATTTGGTTAGTTTTATTAAAAACTGATACAACTCAGTGCATTGCATTCTGTTAGCTTTATTAAAAACGGATATAACTCAGTGCATTGCATTTGGTTAGTTTTATTAAAAACTGATACAACTCACTGCATTGCATTTGGTTAGTTTTATTAAAAACTGATACAACTCAGTGCATTGCATTCTGTTAGCTTTATTAAAAACGGATATAACTCAGTGCATTGCATTTGGTTAGTTTTATTAAAAACGGATATAACTCAGTGCATTGCATTTGGTTAGTTTTATTAAAAACGGATATAACTCAGTGCATTGCATTTGGTTAGTTTTATTAAAAACTGATACAACTCACTGCATTGCATTTGGTTAGTTTTATTAAAAACTGATACAACTCAGTGCATTGCATTCTGTTAGCTTTATTAAAAACTGATACAACTCACTGCATTGCATTTGGTTAGTTTTATTAAAAACTGATACAACTCAGTGCATTGCATTCTGTTAGCTTTATTAAAAACGGATATAACTCAGTGCATTGCATTTGGTTAGTTTTATTAAAAACGGATATAACTCAGTGCATTGCATTTGGTTAGTTTTATTAAAAACTGATACAACTCACTGCATTGCATTTGGTTAGTTTTATTAAAAACTGATACAACTCAGTGCATTGCATTCTGTTAGCTTTATTAAAAACGGATATAACTCAGTGCATTGCATTTGGTTAGTTTTATTAAAAACGGATATAACTCAGTGCATTGCATTTGGTTAGTTTTATTAAAAACTGATACAACTCACTGCATTGCATTTGGTTAGTTTTATTAAAAACTGATACAACTCAGTGCATTGCATTCTGTTAGCTTTATTAAAAACGGATATAACTCAGTGCATTGCATTTGGTTAGTTTTATTAAAGACGGATGTAACTCAGTGCATTGCATTTGGTTAGTTTTATTAAAAACGGATATAACTCAGTGCATTACACTTGGTTAGTTTAATTAAAAACGGATGTACCTCAGTCCATTGCATTTGGTTAGTTTTATTTAAAACTGATACAACTCACTGCATTGCATTTGGTTAGTTTTATTAAAAACTGATACAACTCAGTGCATTGCATTCTGTTAGCTTTATTAAAAACGGATATAACTCAGTGCATTGCATTTGGTTAGTTTTATTAAAAACGGATATAACTCAGTGCATTGCATTTGGTTAGTTTTATTAAAAACTGATACAACTCACTGCATTGCATTTGGTTAGTTTTATTAAAAACTGATACAACTCAGTGCATTGCATTCTGTTAGCTTTATTAAAAACGGATATAACTCAGTGCATTGCATTTGGTTAGTTTTATTAAAGACGGATGTAACTCAGTGCATTGCATTTGGTTAGTTTTATTAAAAACTGATACAACTCAGTGCATTGCATTCTGTTAGCTTTATTAAAAACGGATATAACTCAGTGCATTGCATTTGGTTAGTTTTATTAAAAACTGATACAACTCACTGCATTGCATTTGGTTAGTTTTATTAAAAACTGATACAACTCAGTGCATTGCATTCTGTTAGCTTTATTAAAAACGGATATAACTCAGTGCATTGCATTTGGTTAGTTTTATTAAAAACGGATATAACTCAGTGCATTGCATTTGGTTAGTTTTATTAAAAACGGATATAACTCAGTGCATTGCATTTGGTTAGTTTTATTAAAAACTGATACAACTCACTGCATTGCATTTGGTTAGTTTTATTAAAAACTGATACAACTCAGTGCATTGCATTCTGTTAGCTTTATTAAAAACGGATATAACTCAGTGCATTGCATTTGGTTAGTTTTATTAAAGACGGATGTAACTCAGTGCATTGCATTTGGTTAGTTTTATTAAAAACTGATACAACTCAGTGCATTGCATTCTGTTAGCTTTATTAAAAACGGATATAACTCAGTGCATTGCATTTGGTTAGTTTTATTAAAAACGGATATAACTCAGTGCATTGCATTTGGTTAGTTTTATTAAAAACTGATACAACTCAGTGCATTGCATTCTGTTAGCTTTATTAAAAACGGATATAACTCAGTGCATTGCATTTGGTTAGTTTTATTAAAAACGGATATAACTCAGTGCATTGCATTTGGTTAGTTTTATTAAAAACGGATATAACTCAGTGCATTGCATTTGGTTAGTTTTATTAAAAACGGATATAACTCAGTGCATTGCATTTGGTTAGTTTTATTAAAAACTGATACAACTCAGTGCATTGCATTTTGTTAGCTTTATTAAAAACGGATATAACTCAGTGCATTGCATTTGGTTAGTTTTATTAAAAACGGATATAACTCAGTGCATTGCATTTGGTTAGTTTTATTAAAAACTGATACAACTCACTGCATTGCATTTGGTTCTTCTTCTTCTTTATTGGCGTTGGCACCGCTTACGCGATTATAGCCGAAGCAATTACAGCGCGCCATTCATCTTTTCTTTTCGCTGTTTGGCGCCAGTTGGAAATGCCAAGTGCACCCAGGTCACTCTCTACTTGATCTTTCCACCGGAGTGGAGGTCTTCCTCTTCCTCTGCTTCCACCAGCGGGTACTGCATCAAATATTTTCAAAGCTGGTGTGTTTTCATCCATTCGGACGACATGGCCTAGCCAGCGTAGCCGCTGTCTCTTCATTCGCTGAACTATGTCAATATCGTCGTATAGCTCGTACAGCTCATCGTTCCATCGTCTGCGGTATTCGCCGTTGCTAATGCGCAAAGGACCATAAATCGTTCGCAGAACTTTCCTCTCGAAGACTCCTAGAGCCGACTCATCAGATGTTGACATCGTCCACGCTTCTGCGCCATATATTAGGACCGGTATAATGAGCGACTTGTAGAGCTTGATTTTCGTTCGTCGAGAGAGGGCTTTGCTTTTCAATTGCCTACTCAGCCCAAAGTAGCACCTGTTGGCAAGAGTGATTCTGCGTTGGATTTCAAGGCTGACATTGTTGTTGGTATTAATGCTGGTTCCTAGATAGACGAAATTATCTACGACCTCGAAGTTATGACTGTCAACAGTGACGTGGGAGCCTAGTCGCGAATGCGATGACTGTTTGTTTGATGACAGGAGATATTTCGTCTTGCCCTCATTCACTACCAGACCCATTCGTTTCGCTTCTTTGTCAAGTCTGGAGAAAGCAGAACTCACGGCGCGGTTGTTGAGGCCAATAATGTCGATATCATCGGCGTACGCCAGCAGCTGTACACTCTTATAGAAGATTGTACCTTCTCTATTTAGTTCTGCAGCTCGTATTATTTTCTCCAGCATTAAATTAAAAAAGTCACACGATAAGGAATCACCCTGTCTGAAACCTCGTTTGGTATCGAACGGCTCGGAGAGGTCCTTCCCGATCCTGACGGAGCTTTTAGTGTTGCTTAACGTCAGTTTACTTAGCCGTATAAGTTTTGCGGGGATTCCAAATTCAGACATAGCGGCATAAAGGCAGCTCCTATTCGTGCTGTCGAAGGCGGCTTTAAAATCGACGAAAAGGTGGTGGGTGTCGATTCTCTTTTCACGGGTCTTTTCCAAGATTTGGCGTATGGTGAATATCTGGTCAATGGTTGACTTACCAGGTCTAAAGCCACACTGATAAGGTCCAATCAGTTTGTTGACAGTGGGCTTTAGTCTTTCACACAATACGCTTGATAAGACCTTATATGCGATGTTAAGAAGGCTTATTCCACGATAATTGGCGCAGACTGTGGGATCGCCTTTCTTGTGGATCGGGCAGAGCACACTTAAATTCCAATCGTCGGGCATGCTTTCATCCGACCATATTTTACAAAGGAGCTGATGCATGCACCTGATCAGCTCTTCGCCGCCGTGTTTGAATAGCTCGGCCGGTAATCCATCGGCCCCTGCCGCTTTGTTGTTTTTTAAGCGGACGATTGCTATTCGCACTTCTTCATAGTCGGGTAACGGAACAACTTTCCCATCGTCATCAATTGGAGTTTCGGGTTCACCATCTCCGCGTGTTTCCTGTTCACTGCCATTCAGCAGGCTGGAGAAGTGCTCCCTCCATAAATCGAGTATACTCTGGGCATCTGTCACTAGCTCACCTCCCTGGGTCCTACAAGAGTTCGCTCCGGTCTTGAAACCTTCTGTAAGTCGCCGTATCTTTTCATAGAATTTTCGAGCGTTACCCTTGTCGGCCAGCTTCTCAAGCTCCTCGTACTCGCGCATCTCGGCCTCTTTCTTTTTTTCTCTGCAGACGCGCCTTGCTTCCCTCTTCAGTTCTCGGTATCTATCCCACCCCGCACGTGTTGTGGTTGATCGCAAGGTTGCGAGGTAGGCAGTCTGTTTTCTCTCCACTGCGGCACGGCAATCCTCATCGTACCAGCTGTTTTTGCGACCTTTCCGAAATCCGATGGTTTCGTTTGCAGCTGTACGCAGGGAGTTTGCAATGCCGTCCCACAGTTCCCTTATACCGGGTTGCTGATGAGTGCTCTCAGAGAGCAGGTGTGCAAGTCGAGTAGAAAATCGCTCGGCAGTCTGTTGTGATTGCAGCTTTTCAACGTCGAACCTTCCTTGTGTTTGTTGATGGACGTTCTTCGATACACAGAGGCGCGTGCGTATCTTTGCTGCGACAAGATAGTGATCCGAGTCAATGTTGGGACCTCGGAACGTACGCACATCTAAAACACTGGATACATGTCTTCCGTCTATCACAACATGATCGATCTGGTTGGAAGTTTTCCGATCTGGAGACAGCCAAGTAGCTTGGTGAATTTTTTTGTGCTGGAATCTAGTGCTACAGACAACCATATTTCGGGCCCCGGCGAAGTCGATCAGCCTCAGACCATTTGGAGATGTTTCGTCGTGGAGACTGAATTTTCCGACAGTCGTACCAAAGATACCTTCTTTGCCCACCCTAGCGTTGAAGTCGCCAAGCACAATTTTGACGTCGTGTCGGGGGCAGCGCTCATAAGTGTGTTCGAGGCGCTCGTAAAAGGCATCTTTGGTCAAGTCATCCTTCTCTTCCGTCGGGGCGTGGGCACAAATTAGGGTGGTGTTGAAAAATTTTGTCTTGATGCGGATTGTGGCTAGACGTTCATCCACCGGAGTGAATGCCAGTACTCTGCGACGGAGTCTCTCTCCCACCACGAATCCGACACCAAATTTGCGCTCCTTTATATGGCCGCTGTAGTAAATCTCACAAGGACCCACCTTCTTCCGTCCTTGTCCCGTCCATCGCAATTCTTGGACGGCAGTGATGTCAGCCTTTAACTTTATGAGGACATCAACCAGCTGGGCAGCGGCACCTTCCCAATTAAGGGACCGGACATTCCAGGTGCATGCCCTAAAATCGTAATCCTTAAAACATTTGCGGGGGTCGTCATCAAAAGGGGGGTCTCTCATCCGAGGCTTATGTTGCTTTTTCATTGGGTTGTTTTTTCATGTGGTGGGTTCCAAACCCTACGCACAACCGCATGGGATTCGCCTTCTCACTTTAGCTCGCCTCCAAACGGATGTTCGTTGGCTTGCATTTGGTTAGTTTTATTAAAAACTGATACAACTCAGTGCATTGCATTCTGTTAGCTTTATTAAAAACGGATATAACTCAGTGCATTGCATTTGGTTAGTTTTATTAAAAACGGATATAACTCAGTGCATTGCATTTGGTTAGTTTTATTAAAAACTGATACAACTCACTGCATTGCATTTGGTTAGTTTTATTAAAAACTGATACAACTCAGTGCATTGCATTCTGTTAGCTTTATTAAAAACGGATATAACTCAGTGCATTGCATTTGGTTAGTTTTATTAAAAACGGATATAACTCAGTGCATTGCATTTGGTTAGTTTTATTAAAAACTGATACAACTCAGTGCATTGCATTCTGTTAGCTTTATTAAAAACGGATATAACTCAGTGCATTGCATTTGGTTAGTTTTATTAAAAACGGATATAACTCAGTGCATTGCATTTGGTTAGTTTTATTAAAGACGGATGTAACTCAGTGCATTGCATTTGGTTAGTTTTATTAAAAACTGATACAACTCACTGCATTGCATTTGGTTAGTTTTATTAAAAACGGATGTAACTCTGTGCATTGCATTTGGCTAGTTTTATTAAAAACTGATACAACTCAGTGCATTGCATTCTGTTAGCTTTATTAAAAACGGATATAACTCACTGCATTGCATTTGGTTAGTTTTATTAAAAACTGATACAACTCAGTGCATTGCATTCTGTTAGCTTTATTAAAAACGGATATAACTCAGTGCATTGCATTTGGTTAGTTTTATTAAAAACGGATATAACTCAGTGCATTGCATTTGGTTAGTTTTATTAAAGACGGATGTAACTCAGTGCATTGCATTTGGTTAGTTTTATTAAAAACTGATACAACTCACTGCATTGCATTTGGTTAGTTTTATTAAAAACTGATACAACTCAGTGCATTGCATTCTGTTAGCTTTATTAAAAACGGATATAACTCAGTGCATTGCATTTGGTTAGTTTTATTAAAAACGGATATAACTCAGTGCATTGCATTTGGTTAGTTTTATTAAAGACGGATGTAACTCAGTGCATTGCATTTGGTTAGTTTTATTAAAAACTGATACAACTCACTGCATTGCATTTGGTTAGTTTTATTAAAAACTGATACAACTCAGTGCATTGCATTCTGTTAGCTTTATTAAAAACGGATATAACTCAGTGCATTGCATTTGGTTAGTTTTATTAAAGACGGATGTAACTCAGTCCATTGCATTTGGTTAGTTTTATTAAAAACGGATATAACTCAGTGCATTGCATTTGGTTAGTTTTATTAAAGACGGATGTAACTCAGTGCATTGCATTTGGTTAGTTTTATTAAAAACTGATACAACTCACTGCATTGCATTTGGTTAGTTTTATTAAAAACTGATACAACTCAGTGCATTGCATTCTGTTAGCTTTATTAAAAACGGATATAACTCAGTGCATTGTATTATGTTAGTTTTGTTAAAAACGGATGTAACTAAGTGCATTTCATTTTGTTAGTTTTATTAAAAACGGATATAATTCAGTGCATTGCATTTGGTTAGTTTTATTAAAGACGGATGTAACTCAGTCCATTGCATTTGGTTAGTTTTATTAAAAACGTATATAACTCAGTGCATTGCATTTGGTTAGTTTTATTAAAAACTGATACAACTCACTGCATTGCATTTGGTTAGTTTTATTAAAAACGGATGTAACTCAGTGCATTGCATTTGGTTAGTTTTATTAAAAACTGATACAACTCAGTGCATTGCATTCTGTTAGCTTTATTAAAAACGGATATAACTCAGTGCATTGCATTTGGTTAGTTTTATTAAAAACGGATATAACTCAGTGCATTGCATTTGGTTAGTTTTATTAAAAACGGATGTAACTCAGTGCATTGCATTTGGTTAGTTTTATTAAAAACTGATACAACTCAGTGCATTGCATTCTGTTAGCTTTATTAAAAACGGATATAACTCAGTGCATTGCATTTGGTTAGTTTTATTAAAAACGGATATAACTCAGTGCATTGCATTTGGTTAGTTTTATTAAAAACGGATATAACTCAGTGCATTGCATTTTGTTAGTTTTATTAAAAACGGATATAACTCAGTGCATTACACTTGGTTAGTTTTATTAAAAACGGATGTAACTCAGTCCATTGCATTTGGTTAGTTTTATTTAAAACTGATACAACTCACTGCATTGCATTTTGTTAGTTTTATTAAAAACGGATATAACTCAGTGCATTGTATTATGTTAGTTTTGTTAAAAACGGATGTAACTCAGTGCATTTCATTTTGTTAGTTTTATTAAAAACGGATATAATTCAGTGCATTGCATTTGGTTAGTTTTATTAAAGACGGATGTAACTCAGTCCATTGCATTTGGTTAGTTTTATTAAAAACGGATATAACTCAGTGCATTGCATTTGGTTAGTTTTATTAAAAACTGATACAACTCACTGCATTGCATTTGGTTAGTTTTATTAAAAACGGATGTAACTCAGTGCATTGCATTTGGTTAGTTTTATTAAAAACTGATACAACTCAGTGCATTGCATTCTGTTAGCTTTATTAAAAACGGATGTAACTCAGTGCATTGCATTTGGTTAGTTTTATTAAAAACTGATACAACTCACTGCATTGCATTTGGTTAGTTTTATTAAAAACGGATGTAACTCAGTGCATTGCATTTGGTTAGTTTTATTAAAAACTGATACAACTCAGTGCATTGCATTCTGTTAGCTTTATTAAAAACGGATATAACTCAGTGCATTGCATTTGGTTAGTTTTATTAAAGACGGATGTAACTCAGTCCATTGCATTTGGTTAGTTTTATTAAAAACGGATATAACTCAGTGCATTGCATTTGGTTAGTTTTATTAAAGACGGATGTAACTCAGTGCATTGCATTTGGTTAGTTTTATTAAAAACTGATACAACTCACTGCATTGCATTTGGTTAGTTTTATTAAAAACTGATACAACTCAGTGCATTGCATTCTGTTAGCTTTATTAAAAACGGATATAACTCAGTGCATTGCATTTGGTTAGTTTTATTAAAAACGGATATAACTCAGTGCATTGCATTTGGTTAGTTTTATTAAAGACGGATGTAACTCAGTGCATTGCATTTGGTTAGTTTTATTAAAAACTGATACAACTCACTGCATTGCATTTGGTTAGTTTTATTAAAAACGGATGTAACTCTGTGCATTGTATTTGGTTAGTTTTATTAAAAACTGATACAACTCAGTGCATTGCATTCTGTTAGCTTTATTAAAAACGGATATAACTCAGTGCATTGCATTCTGTTAGCTTTATTAAAAACGGATATAACTCAGTGCATTGCATTTGGTTAGTTTTATTAAAAACGGATATAACTCAGTGCATTGCATTTGGTTAGTTTTATTAAAGACGGATGTAACTCAGTGCATTGCATTTGGTTAGTTTTATTAAAAACTGATACAACTCACTGCATTGCATTTGGTTAGTTTTATTAAAAACGGATGTAACTCTGTGCATTGCATTTGGCTAGTTTTATTAAAAACTGATACAACTCACTGCATTGCATTTGGTTAGTTTTATTAAAAACGGATGTAACTCAGTGCATTGCATTCTGTTAGCTTTATTAAAAACGGATATAACTCAGTGCATTGCATTTGGTTAGTTTTATTAAAAACGGATATAACTCAGTGCATTGCATTTGGTTAGTTTTATTAAAGACGGATGTAACTCAGTGCATTGCATTTGGTTAGTTTTATTAAAAACTGATACAACTCACTGCATTGCATTTGGTTAGTTTTATTAAAAACGGATGTAACTCTGTGCATTGCATTTGGCTAGTTTTATTAAAAACTGATACAACTCACTGCATTGCATTTGGTTAGTTTTATTAAAAACTGATACAACTCACTGCATTGCATTTTGTTAGTTTTATTAAAAACGGATATAACTCAGTGCATTGCATTTGGTTAGTTTTATTAAAAACGGATGTAACTCAGTGCATTGCATTCTGTTAGTTTTATTAAAGACGGATGTAACTCAGTGCATTGCATTTGGTTAGTTTTATTAAAAACTGATACAACTCACTGCATTGCATTTGGTTAGTTTTATTAAAAACTGATACAACTCACTGCATTGCATTTTGTTAGTTTTATTAAAAACGGATACAACTCACTGCATTGCATTTGGTTAGTTTTATTAAAAACGGATATAACTCAGTGCATTGCATTTGGTTAGTTTTATTAAAAACGGATATAACTCAGTGCATTGCATTTGGTTAGTTTTATTAAAGACGGATGTAACTCAGTGCATTGCATTTGGTTAGTTTACTTAAAAACTGATACAACTCACTGCATTGCATTTGGTTAGTTTTATTAAAAACGGATGTAACTCTGTGCATTGCATTTGGCTAGTTTTATTAAAAACTGATACAACTCACTGCATTGCATTTGGTTAGTTTTATTAAAAACTGATACAACTCACTGCATTGCATTTTGTTAGTTTTATTAAAAACGGATATAACTCAGTGCATTGCATTTGGTTAGTTTTATTAAAAACGGATATAACTCAGTGCATTGCATTTGGTTAGTTTTATTAAAGACGGATGTAACTCAGTGCATTGCATTTGGTTAGTTTTATTAAAAACTGATACAACTCACTGCATTGCATTTGGTTAGTTTTATTAAAAACGGATGTAACTCTGTGCATTGCATTTGGCTAGTTTTATTAAAAACTGATACAACTCACTGCATTGCATTTGGTTAGTTTTATTAAAGACGGATGTAACTCAGTGCATTGCATTTGGTTAGTTTTATTAAAAACTGATACAACTCACTGCATTGCATTTGGTTAGTTTTATTAAAAACGGATGTAACTCTGTGCATTGCATTTGGCTAGTTTTATTAAAAACTGATACAACTCACTGCATTGCATTTGGTTAGTTTTATTAAAAACTGATACAACTCACTGCATTGCATTTTGTTAGTTTTATTAAAAACGGATATAACTCAGTGCATTGCATTTGGTTAGTTTTATTAAAAACGGATGTAACTCAGTGCATTGCATTCTGTTAGCTTTATTAAAAACGGATATAACTCAGTGCATTGCATTTGGTTAGTTTTATTAAAAACGGATATAACTCAGTGCATTGCATTTGGTTAGTTTTATTAAAGACGGATGTAACTCAGTGCATTGCATTTGGTTAGTTTTATTAAAAACTGATACAACTCACTGCATTGCATTTGGTTAGTTTTATTAAAAACGGATGTAACTCTGTGCATTGCATTTGGCTAGTTTTATTAAAAACTGATACAACTCACTGCATTGCATTTGGTTAGTTTTATTAAAAACGGATGTAACTCAGTGCATTGCATTCTGTTAGCTTTATTAAAAACGGATATAACTCAGTGCATTGCATTTGGTTAGTTTTATTAAAAACGGATATAACTCAGTGCATTGCATTTGGTTAGTTTTATTAAAGACGGATGTAACTCAGTCCATTGCATTTGGTTAGTTTTATTAAAAACGGATATAACTCAGTGCATTGCATTTGGTTAGTTTTATTAAAGACGGATGTAACTCAGTGCATTGCATTTGGTTAGTTTTATTAAAAACTGATACAACTCACTGCATTGCATTTGGTTAGTTTTATTAAAAACTGATACAACTCAGTGCATTGCATTCTGTTAGCTTTATTAAAAACGGATATAACTCAGTGCATTGCATTTGGTTAGTTTTATTAAAAACGGATATAACTCAGTGCATTGCATTTGGTTAGTTTTATTAAAGACGGATGTAACTCAGTGCATTGCATTTGGTTAGTTTTATTAAAAACTGATACAACTCACTGCATTGCATTTGGTTAGTTTTATTAAAAACGGATGTAACTCTGTGCATTGCATTTGGCTAGTTTTATTAAAAACTGATACAACTCAGTGCATTGCATTCTGTTAGCTTTATTAAAAACGGATATAACTCAGTGCATTGCATTTGGTTAGTTTTATTAAAAACTGATACAACTCAGTGCATTGCATTCTGTTAGCTTTATTAAAAACGGATATAACTGAGTGCATTGCATTTGGTTAGTTTTATTAAAAACGGATATAACTCAGTGCATTGCATTTGGTTAGTTTTATTAAAAACGGATATAACTCAGTGCATTGCATTTGGTTAGTTTTATTTAAAACTGATACAACTCACTGCATTGCATTTTGTTAGTTTTATTAAAAACGGATATAACTCAGTGCATTGTATTATGTTAGTTTTGTTAAAAACGGATGTAACTCAGTGCATTTCATTTTGTTAGTTTTATTAAAAACGGATATAACTCAGTGCATTGCATTTGGTTAGTTTTATTAAAGACGGATGTAACTCAGTGCATTGCATTTGGTTAGTTTTATTAAAAACTGATACAACTCACTGCATTGCATTTGGTTAGTTTTATTAAAGACGGATGTAACTCAGTCCATTGTATTTGGTTAGTTTTATTAAAAACTGATACAACTCCCTGCATTGCATTTTGTTAGTTTTATTAAAAACCGATACAACTCAGTGCATTGCATTTTGTTAGTTTTATTAAAAACTGATACAACTCAGTGCATTGCATTTTGTTAGTTTTATTAAAAACGGATATAACTCAGTGCATTACACTTGGTTAGTTTTATTAAAAACGGATGTAACTCAGTCCATTGCATTTGGTTAGTTTTATTTAAAACTGATACAACTCACTGCATTGCATTTTGTTAGTTTTATTAAAAACGGATATAACTCAGTGCATTTCATTTTGTTAGTTTTATTTAAAACGGATATAATTCAGTGCATTGCATTTGGTTAGTTTTATTAAAGACGGATGTAACTCAGTCCATTACATTTGGTTAGTTTTATTAAAAACGGATATAACTCAGTCCATTACATTTGGTTAGTTTTATTTAAAACGGATATAACTCAGTGCATTGCATTTTGTTAGTTTTATTAAAGACGGATGTAACTCAGTGCATTGCATTTGGTTAGTTTTATTAAAAACGGATGTAACTCAGTGCATTGCATTCTGTTAGCTTTATTAAAAACGGATATAACTCAGTGCATTGCATTTTGTTAGTTTTATTAAAAACGGATATAACTCAGTGCATTGTATTATGTTAGTTTTGTTAAAAACGGATGTAACTCAGTGCATTTCATTTTGTTAGTTTTATTAAAAACGGATATAACTCAGTGCATTGCATTTGGTTAGTTTTATTAAAAACTGATACAACTCAGTGTATTGCACTTGGTTAGTTTTATTAAAAACTGATACAACTCACTGCATTGCATTTTGTTAGTTTTATTAAAAACGGATATAACTCAGTGCATTGTATTATGTTAGTTTTGTTAAAAACGGATATAACTCAGTGCATTGCATTTGGTTAGTTTTATTAAAAACTGATACAACTCACTGCATTGCATTTGGTTAGTTTTATTAAAAACTGATACAACTCAGTGCATTGCATTCTGTTAGCTTTATTAAAAACGGATATAACTCAGTGCATTGCATTTGGTTAGTTTTATTAAAAACGGATATAACTCAGTGCATTGCATTTGGTTAGTTTTATTAAAAACGGATATAACTCAGTGCATTGTATTATGTTAGTTTTATTAAAAACGGATATAACTCAGTGCATTGTATTATGTTAGTTTTGTTAAAAACGGATGTAACTCAGTGCATTTCATTTTGTTAGTTTTATTAAAAACGGATATAACTCAGTGCATTGCATTTGGTTAGTTTTATTAAAAACTGATACAACTCAGTGTATTGCATTTGGTTAGTTTTATTAAAAACTGATACAACTCACTGCATTGCATTTTGTTAGTTTTATTAAAAACGGATATAACTCAGTGCATTGTATTATGTTAGTTTTGTTAAAAACGGATATAACTCAGTGCATTGCATTTGGTTAGTTTTATTAAAAACTGATACAACTCACTGCATTGCATTTGGTTAGTTTTATTAAAAACTGATACAACTCAGTGCATTGCATTCTGTTAGCTTTATTAAAAACGGATATAACTCAGTGCATTGCATTTGGTTAGTTTTATTAAAAACGGATATAACTCAGTGCATTGCATTTGGTTAGTTTTATTAAAAACGGATATAACTCAGTGCATTGTATTATGTTAGTTTTATTAAAAACGGATATAACTCAGTGCATTGTATTATGTTAGTTTTGTTAAAAACCGATGTAACTCAGTGCATTTCATTTTGTTAGTTTTATTAAAAACGGATATAACTCAGTGCATTGCATTTGGTTAGTTTTATTAAAAACTGATACAACTCAGTGTATTGCATTTGGTTAGTTTTATTAAAAACTGATACAACTCATTGCATTGCATTTTGTTAGTTTTATTAAAAACGGATATAACTCAGTGCATTGTATTATGTTAGTTTTGTTAAAAACGGATATAACTCAGTGCATTGCATTTGGTTAGTTTTATTAAAAACTGATACAACTCACTGCATTGCATTTGGTTAGTTTTATTAAAAACTGATACAACTCAGTGCATTGCATTCTGTTAGCTTTATTAAAAACGGATATAACTCAGTGCATTGCATTTGGTTAGTTTTATTAAAAACGGATATAACTCAGTGTATTGCATTTGGTTAGTTTTATTAAAAACTGATACAACTCACTGCATTGCATTTTGTTAGTTTTATTAAAAACGGATATAACTCAGTGCATTGTATTATGTTAGTTTTGTTAATAACGGATATAACTCAGTGCATTGCATTTGGTTAGTTTTATTAAAAACTGATACAACTCACTGCATTGCATTTGGTTAGTTTTATTAAAAACTGATACAACTCAGTGCATTGCATTCTGTTAGCTTTATTAAAAACGGATATAACTCAGTGCATTGCATTTGGTTAGTTTTATTAAAAACGGATATAACTCAGTGCATTGCATTTGGTTAGTTTTATTAAAAACTGATACAACTCACTGCATTGCATTTGGTTAGTTTTATTAAAAACTGATACAACTCAGTGCATTGCATTCTGTTAGCTTTATTAAAAACGGATATAACTCAGTGCATTGTATTATGTTAGTTTTGTTAAAAACGGATATAACTCAGTGCATTGCATTTGGTTAGTTTTATTAAAAACTGATACAACTCAGTGCATTGCATTCTGTTAGCTTTATTAAAAACGGATATAACTCAGTGCATTGCATTTGGTTAGTTTTATTAAAAACGGATATAACTCAGTGCATTGCATTTGGTTAGTTTTATTAAAAACGGATATAACTCAGTGCATTGTATTATGTTAGTTTTGTTAAAAACGGATATAACTCAGTGCATTGCATTTGGTTAGTTTTATTAAAAACTGATACAACTCACTGCATTGCATTTGGTTAGTTTTATTAAAAACTGATACAACTCAGTGCATTGCATTCTGTTAGCTTTATTAAAAACGGATATAACTCAGTGCATTGTATTATGTTAGTTTTGTTAAAAACGGATATAACTCACTGCATTGCATTTGGTTAGTTTTATTAAAAACTGATACAACTCAGTGCATTGCATTCTGTTAGCTTTATTAAAAACGGATATAACTCAGTGCATTGCATTTGGTTAGTTTTATTAAAAACGGATATAACTCAGTGCATTGCATTTGGTTAGTTTTATTAAAAACGGATATAACTCAGTGCATTGTATTATGTTAGTTTTGTTAAAAACGGATATAACTCAGTGCATTGCATTTGGTTAGTTTTATTAAAAACTGATACAACTCACTGCATTGCATTTGGTTAGTTTTATTAAAAACTGATACAACTCACTGCATTGCATTTTGTTAGTTTTATTAAAAACGGATATAACTCAGTGCATTGTATTATGTTAGTTTTGTTAAAAACGGATATAACTCAGTGCATTGCATTTGGTTAGTTTTATTAAAAACTGATACAACTCACTGCATTGCATTTGGTTAGTTTTATTAAAAACTGATACAACTCAGTGCATTGCATTCTGTTAGCTTTATTAAAAACGGATATAACTCAGTGCATTGCATTTGGTTAGTTTTATTAAAAACTGATACAACTCACTGCATTGCATTTTGTTAGTTTTATTAAAAACGGATATAACTCAGTGCATTGTATTATGTTAGTTTTGTTAAAAACGGATGTAACTCAGTGAATTTCCTTTTGTTAGTTTTATTAAAAACGGATATAATTCAGTGCATTGCATTTGGTTAGTTTTATTAAAGACGGATGTAACTCAGTCCATTGCATTTGGTTAGTTTTATTAAAAACGGATATAACTCAGTGCATTGCATTTGGTTAGTTTTATTAAAAACTGATATAACTCAGTGCATTGCATTTGGTTAGTTTTATTAAAAACGGATATAACTCAGTGCATTGTATTATGTTAGTTTTGTTAAAAACGGATGTAACTCAGTGCATTTCATTTTGTTAGTTTTATTAAAAACGGATATAATTCAGTGCATTGCATTTGGTTAGTTTTATTAAAGACGGATGTAACTCACTGCATTGCATTTGGTTAGTTTTATTAAAAACTGATACAACTCAGTGCATTGCATTCTGTTAGCTTTATTAAAAACGGATATAACTCAGTGCATTGCATTTGGTTAGTTTTATTAAAAACTGATACAACTCACTGCATTGCATTTTGTTAGTTTTATTAAAAACGGATATAACTCAGTGCATTGTATTATGTTAGTTTTGTTAAAAACGGATGTAACTCAGTGCATTTCAATATGCTAGTTTTATTAAAAACGGATATAATTCAGTGCATTGCATTTGGTTAGTTTTATTAAAGACGGATGTAACTCAGTCCATTGCATTTGGTTAGTTTTATTAAAAACGGATATAACTCAGTGCATTGCATTTTGTTAGTTTTATTAAAAACGGATATAACTCAGTGCATTGCATTCTGTTAGCTTTATTAAAAACGGATATAACTCAGTGCATTGCATTTGGTTAGTTTTATTAAAAACGGATATAACTCAGTGCATTGCATTTGGTTAGTTTTATTAAAAACGGATATAACTCAGTGCATTGTATTATGTTAGTTTTGTTAAAAACGGATGTAACTCAGTGCATTGTATTATGTTAGTTTTGTTAAAAACGGATATTATTCAGTGCATTGCATTTTGTTAGTTTTATTAAAAACGGATATAACTCAGTGCATTGTATTATGTTAGCTTTATTAAAAACGGATATAACTCAGTGCATTGCATTTGGTTAGTTTTATTAAAAACGGATATAATTCAGTGCATTGCATTTGGTTAGTTTTATTAAAGACGGATGTAACTCAGTCCATTGCATTTGGTTAGTTTTATTAAAAACGGATATAACTCAGTGCATTGCATTTTGTTAGTTTAATTAAAAACGGATATAACTCAGTGCATTGCATTCTGTTAGCTTTATTAAAAACGGATATAACTCAGTGCATTGCATTTGGTTAGTTTTATTAAAAACGGATATAACTCAGTGCATTGCATTTGGTTAGTTTTATTAAAAACGGATATAACTCAGTGCATTGTATTATGTTAGTTTTGTTAAAAACGGATGTAACTCAGTGCATTGTATTATGTTAGTTTTGTTAAAAACGGATATTATTCAGTGCATTGCATTTGGTTAGTTTTATTAAAAACGGATGTAACTCAGTGCATTGTATTGTGTTAGCTTTATTAAAAACGGATATAACTCAGTGCATTGCATTTGGTTAGTTTTATTAAAAACGGATATAATTCAGTGCATTGCATTTGGTTAGTTTTATTAAAGACGGATGTAACTCAGTCCATTGCATTTGGTTAGTTTTATTAAAAACGGATATAACTCACTGCATTGCATTTTGTTAGATTTATTAAAAACGGATATAACTCAGTGCATTGTATTTTGTTAGTTTTATTAAAAACTGATACAACTCAGTGCATTGCATTTGGTTAGTTTTATTAAAAACGGATATAACTCACTGCATTGCATTTGGTTAGTTTTATTAAAAACGGATGTAACTCAGTGCATTGCATCTGGTTAGTTTTATTAAAAACTGATACAACTCAGTGCATTGCATTTGGTTAGTTTTATTAAAAACTGATACAACTAAGTGCATTGCATTTGGTTAGTTTTATTAAAAACTGATACAACTCAGTGCATTGCATTCTGTTAGTTTTATTAAAAACGGATATAACTCAGTGCATTGTATTATGTTAGTTTTATTAAAAACGGATATAACTCACTGCATTGCATTTTGTTAGTTTTATTAAAAACGGATATAACTCAGTGCATTGTATTATGTTAGCTTTATTAAAAACGGATATAACTAAGTGCATTGCATTTTGTTAGTTTTATTAAAAACGGATATAACTCAGTGCATTGCATTTGGTTAGTTTTATTAAAGACGGATGTAACTCAGTCCATTGCATTTGGTTAGTTTTATTAAAAACGGATATAACTCACTGCATTGCAGTTTGTTAGTTTTATTAAAAACGGATATAACTCAGTGCATTGTATTGTGTTAGCTTTATTAAAAACGGATATAACTCAGTGCATTGCATTTGGTTAGTTTTATTAAAAACGGATATAATTCAGTGCATTGCATTTGGTTAGTTTTATTAAAGACGGATGTAACTTAGTCCATTGCATTTGGTTAGTTTTATTAAAAACGGATATAACTCACTGCATTGCATTTTGTTAGTTTTATTAAAAACGGATATAACTCAGTGCATTGTATTTTGTTAGTTTTATTAAAAACTGATACAACTCAGTGCATTGCATTCTGTTAGTTTTATTAAAAACGGATATAACTCAGTGCATTGTATTATGTTAGTTTTATTAAAAACGGATATAACTCACTGCATTGCATTTTGTTAGTTTTATTAAAAACGGATATAACTCAGTGCATTGTATTATGTTAGCTTTATTAAAAACGGATATAACTAAGTGCATTGCATTTTGTTAGTTTTATTAAAAACGGATATAACTCAGTGCATTGCATTTGGTTAGTTTTATTAAAGACGGATGTAACTCAGTCCATTGCATTTGGTTAGTTTTATTAAAAACTGATACAACTCAGTGCATTGCATTTGGTTAGTTTTATTAAAAACTGATATAACTCAGTGCATTGCATTTGGTTAGTTTTATTAAAAACTGATACAACTCACTGCATTGCATTTTGTTAGTTTTATTAAAAACGGATATAACTCAGTGCATTGTATTATGTTAGTTTTGTTAAAAACGGATGTAACTCAGTGCATTTCATTTTGTTAGTTTTATTAAAAACGGATATAACTCAGTGCATTGCATTTGGTTAGTTTTATTAAAAACTGATACAACTCACTGCATTGCATTTTGTTAGTTTTATTAAAAACGGATATAACTCAGTGCATTGTATTATGTTAGTTTTGTTAAAAACGGATATAACTCAGTGCATTGCATTTGGTTAGTTTTATTAAAAACTGATACAACTCACTGCATTGCATTTGGTTAGTTTTATTAAAAACTGATACAACTCAGTGCATTGCATTCTGTTAGCTTTATTAAAAACGGATATAACTCAGTGCATTGCATTTGGTTAGTTTTATTAAAAACGGATATAACTCAGTGCATTGCATTTTGTTAGTTTTATTAAAAACGGATATAACTCAGTGCATTGCATTTGGTTAGTTTTATTAAAAACTGATACAACTCACTGCATTGCATTTTGTTAGTTTTATTAAAAACGGATACAACTCACTGCATTGCATTTTGTTAGTTTTATTAAAAACGGATATAACTCAGTGCATTGTATTATGTTAGTTTTGTTAAAAAGGGATATAACTCAGTGCATTGCATTTGGTTAGTTTTATTAAAAACTGATACAACTCACTGCATTGCATTTGGTTAGTTTTATTAAAAACTGATACAACTCAGTGCATTGCATTCTGTTAGCTTTATTAAAAACGGATATAACTCAGTGCATTGCATTTGGTTAGTTTTATTAAAAACTGATACAACTCACTGCATTGCATTTTGTTAGTTTTATTAAAAACGGATACAACTCACTGCATTGCATTTTGTTAGTTTTATTAAAAACGGATATAACTCAGTGCATTGTATTATGTTAGTTTTGTTAAAAAGGGATATAACTCAGTGCATTGCATTTGGTTAGTTTTATTAAAAACTGATACAACTCACTGCATTGCATTTGGTTAGTTTTATTAAAAACTGATACAACTCAGTGCATTTCATTTTGTTAGTTTTATTAAAAACGGATATAACTCAGTGCATTGTATTATGTTAGTTTTGTTAAAAAGGGATATAACTCAGTGCATTGCATTTGGTTAGTTTTATTAAAAACTGATACAACTCACTGCATTGCATTTGGTTAGTTTTATTAAAAACTGATACAACTCACTGCATTGCATTTTGTTAGTTTTATTAAAAACGGATACAAATCACTGCATTGCATTTTGTTAGTTTTATTAAAAACGGATATAACTCAGTGCATTGTATTATGTTAGTTTTGTTAAAAAGGGATATAACTCAGTGCATTGCATTTGGTTAGTTTTATTAAAAACTGATACAACTCACTGCATTGCATTTGGTTAGTTTTATTAAAAACTGATACAACTCAGTGCATTTCATTTTGTTAGTTTTATTAAAAACGGATATAACTCAGTGCATTGCATTTGGTTAGTTTTATTAAAAACTGATACAACTCACTGCATTGCATTTTGTTAGTTTTATTAAAAACGGATACAACTCACTGCATTGCATTTTGTTAGTTTTATTAAAAACGGATATAACTCAGTGCATTGTATTATGTTAGTTTTGTTAAAAAGGGATATAACTCAGTGCATTGCATTTGGTTAGTTTTATTAAAAACTAATACAACTCACTGCATTGCATTTGGTTAGTTTTATTAAAAACTGATACAACTCAGTGCATTGCATTCTGTTAGCTTTATTAAAAACGGATATAACTCAGTGCATTGCATTTGGTTAGTTTTATTAAAAACGGATATAACTCAGTGCATTGCATTTGGTTAGTTTTATTAAAAACTGATACAACTCACTGCATTGCATTTTGTTAGTTTTATTAAAAACTGATACAACTCACTGCATTGCATTTTGTTAGTTTTATTAAAAACGGATATAACTCAGTGCATTGCATTTGGTTAGTTTTATTAAAAACGGATATAACTCAGTGCATTGCATTTGGTTAGTTTTATTAAAGACGGATGTAACTCAGTGCATTGCATTTGGTTAGTTTTATTAAAAACTGATACAACTCACTGCATTGCATTTGGTTAGTTTTATTAAAAACGGATGTAACTCTGTGCATTGCATTTGGCTAGTTTTATTAAAAACTGATACAACTCACTGCATTGCATTTGGTTAGTTTTATTAAAGACGGATGTAACTCAGTGCATTGCATTTGGTTAGTTTTATTAAAAACTGATACAACTCACTGCATTGCATTTGGTTAGTTTTATTAAAAACGGATGTAACTCTGTGCATTGCATTTGGCTAGTTTTATTAAAAACTGATACAACTCACTGCATTGCATTTGGTTAGTTTTATTAAAAACTGATACAACTCACTGCATTGCATTTTGTTAGTTTTATTAAAAACGGATATAACTCAGTGCATTGCATTTGGTTAGTTTTATTAAAAACGGATGTAACTCAGTGCATTGCATTCTGTTAGCTTTATTAAAAACGGATATAACTCAGTGCATTGCATTTGGTTAGTTTTATTAAAAACGGATATAACTCAGTGCATTGCATTTGGTTAGTTTTATTAAAGACGGATGTAACTCAGTGCATCGCATTTGGTTAGTTTTATTAAAAACTGATACAACTCACTGCATTGCATTTGGTTAGTTTTATTAAAAACGGATGTAACTCTGTGCATTGCATTTGGCTAGTTTTATTAAAAACTGATACAACTCACTGCATTGCATTTGGTTAGTTTTATTAAAAACGGATGTAACTCAGTGCATTGCATTCTGTTAGCTTTATTAAAAACGGATATAACTCAGTGCATTGCATTTGGTTAGTTTTATTAAAAACGGATATAACTCAGTGCATTGCATTTGGTTAGTTTTATTAAAGACGGATGTAACTCAGTCCATTGCATTTGGTTAGTTTTATTAAAAACGGATATAACTCAGTGCATTGCATTTGGTTAGTTTTATTAAAGACGGATGTAACTCAGTGCATTGCATTTGGTTAGTTTTATTAAAAACTGATACAACTCACTGCATTGCATTTGGTTAGTTTTATTAAAAACTGATACAACTCAGTGCATTGCATTCTGTTAGCTTTATTAAAAACGGATATAACTCAGTGCATTGCATTTGGTTAGTTTTATTAAAAACGGATATAACTCAGTGCATTGCATTTGGTTAGTTTTATTAAAGACGGATGTAACTCAGTGCATTGCATTTGGTTAGTTTTATTAAAAACTGATACAACTCACTGCATTGCATTTGGTTAGTTTTATTAAAAACGGATGTAACTCTGTGCATTGCATTTGGCTAGTTTTATTAAAAACTGATACAACTCAGTGCATTGCATTCTGTTAGCTTTATTAAAAACGGATATAACTCAGTGCATTGCATTTGGTTAGTTTTATTAAAAACTGATACAACTCAGTGCATTGCATTCTGTTAGCTTTATTAAAAACGGATATAACTGAGTGCATTGCATTTGGTTAGTTTTATTAAAAACGGATATAACTCAGTGCATTGCATTTGGTTAGTTTTATTAAAAACGGATATAACTCAGTGCATTGCATTTGGTTAGTTTTATTTAAAACTGATACAACTCACTGCATTGCATTTTGTTAGTTTTATTAAAAACGGATATAACTCAGTGCATTGTATTATGTTAGTTTTGTTAAAAACGGATGTAACTCAGTGCATTTCATTTTGTTAGTTTTATTAAAAACGGATATAACTCAGTGCATTGCATTTGGTTAGTTTTATTAAAGACGGATGTAACTCAGTGCATTGCATTTGGTTAGTTTTATTAAAAACTGATACAACTCACTGCATTGCATTTGGTTAGTTTTATTAAAGACGGATGTAACTCAGTCCATTGTATTTGGTTAGTTTTATTAAAAACTGATATAACTCAGTGCATTGCATTTTGTTAGTTTTATTAAAAACGGATGTAACTCAGTCCATTGCATTTGGTTAGTTTTATTTAAAACTGATACAACTCACTGCATTGCATTTTGTTAGTTTTATTAAAAACGGATATAACTCAGTGCATTTCATTTTGTTAGTTTTATTAAAAACGGATATAATTCAGTGCATTGCATTTGGTTAGTTTTATTAAAGACGGATGTAACTCAGTCCATTACATTTGGTTAGTTTTATTAAAAACGGATATAACTCAGTCCATTACATTTGGTTAGTTTTATTAAAAACGGATATAATTCAGTGCATTGCATTTGGTTAGTTTTATTAAAAACTGATATAACTCAGTGCATTGCATTCTGTTAGCTTTATTAAAAACGGATATAACTCAGTGCATTGCATTTGGTTAGTTTTATTAAAAACGGATGTAACTCAGTCCATTGCATTTGGTTAGTTTTATTTAAAACTGATACAACTCACTGCATTGCATTTTGTTAGTTTTATTAAAAACGGATATAACTCAGTGCATTGCATTTTGTTAGTTTTATTAAAAACGGATGTAACTCAGTCCATTGCATTTGGTTAGTTTTATTTAAAACTGATACAACTCACTGCATTGCATTTGGTTAGTTTTATTAAAAACGGATATAACTCAGTGCATTGCATTTTGTTAGTTTTATTAAAAACGGATGTAACTCAGTCCATTGCATTTGGTTAGTTTTATTTAAAACTGATACAACTCACTGCATTGCATTCTGTTAGCTTTATTAAAAACGGATATAACTCAGTGCATTGCATTTTGTTAGTTTTATTAAAAACGGATGTAACTCAGTCCATTGCATTTGGTTAGTTTTATTTAAAACTGATACAACTCACTGCATTGCATTTGGTTAGTTTTATTAAAAACGGATATAACTCAGTGCATTGCATTTTGTTAGTTTTATTAAAAACGGATATAACTCAGTGCATTGCATTCTGTTAGCTTTATTAAAAACGGATATAACTCAGTGCATTGCATTTGGTTAGTTTTATTAAAAACGGATGTAACTCAGTCCATTGCATTTGGTTAGTTTTATTTAAAACTGATACAACTCACTGCATTGCATTTTGTTAGTTTTATTAAAAACGGATATAACTCAGTGCATTTCATTTTGTTAGTTTTATTAAAAACGGATATAATTCAGTGCATTGCATTTGGTTAGTTTTATTAAAGACGGATGTAACTCAGTCCATTACATTTGGTTA
Source organism: Ceratitis rosa (assembly GCA_037013455.1). Lineage (NCBI taxonomy): Eukaryota > Metazoa > Arthropoda > Insecta > Diptera > Tephritidae > Ceratitis > Ceratitis rosa. The sequence continues at coordinate 268,271 of JAWMAG010000045.1, read as the reverse complement.
GTTTTATTAAAAACGGATATAACTCAGTGCATTTCATTTTGTTAGTTTTATTAAAAACGGATATAATTCAGTGCATTGCATTTTGTTAGTTTTATTAAAGACGGATGTAACTCAGTGCATTGCATTTGGTTAGTTTTATTAAAAACGGATGTAACTCAGTGCATTGCATTCTGTTAGCTTTATTAAAAACGGATATAACTCAGTGCATTGCATTTTGTTAGTTTTATTAAAAACGGATATAACTCAGTGCATTGTATTATGTTAGTTTTGTTAAAAACGGATGTAACTCAGTGCATTTCATTTTGTTAGTTTTATTAAAAACGGATATAACTCAGTGCATTGCATTTGGTTAGTTTTATTAAAAACTGATACAACTCAGTGTATTGCATTTGGTTAGTTTTATTAAAAACTGATACAACTCACTGCATTGCATTTTGTTAGTTTTATTAAAAACGGATATAACTCAGTGCATTGTATTATGTTAGTTTTGTTAAAAACGGATATAACTCAGTGCATTGCATTTGGTTAGTTTTATTAAAAACTGATACAACTCACTGCATTGCATTTGGTTAGTTTTATTAAAAACTGATACAACTCAGTGCATTGCATTCTGTTAGCTTTATTAAAAACGGATATAACTCAGTGCATTGCATTTGGTTAGTTTTATTAAAAACGGATATAACTCAGTGCATTGCATTTGGTTAGTTTTATTAAAAACGGATATAATTCAGTGCATTGCATTTGGTTAGTTTTATTAAAGACGGATGTAACTCAGTCCATTGCATTTGGTTAGTTTTATTAAAAACGGATATAACTCACTGCATTGCATTTTGTTAGATTTATTAAAAACGGATATAACTCAGTGCATTGTATTTTGTTAGTTTTATTAAAAACTGATACAACTCAGTGCATTGCATTCTGTTAGTTTTATTAAAAACGGATATAACTCAGTGCATTGTATTATGTTAGTTTTATTAAAAACGGATATAACTCACTGCATTGCATTTTGTTAGTTTTATTAAAAACGGATATAACTCAGTGCATTGCATTTTGTTAGTTTTATTAAAAACGGATATAACTCAGTGCATTGTATTATGTTAGTTTTATTAAAAACGGATGTAACTCAGTCCATTGCATTTGGTTAGTTTTATTAAAAACGGATGTAACTCAGTGCATTGCATTCTGTTAGCTTTATTAAAAACGGATATAACTCAGTGCATTGCATTTTGTTAGTTTTATTAAAAACGGATATAACTCAGTGCATTGTATTATGTTAGTTTTGTTAAAAACGGATGTAACTCAGTGCATTTCATTTTGTTAGTTTTATTAAAAACGGATATAACTCAGTGCATTGCATTTGGTTAGTTTTATTAAAAACTGATACAACTCAGTGTATTGCATTTGGTTAGTTTTATTAAAAACTGATACAACTCACTGCATTGCATTTTGTTAGTTTTATTAAAAACGGATATAACTCAGTGCATTGTATTATGTTAGTTTTGTTAAAAACGGATATAACTCAGTGCATTGCATTTGGTTAGTTTTATTAAAAACTGATACAACTCACTGCATTGCATTTGGTTAGTTTTATTAAAAACTGATACAACTCAGTGCATTGCATTCTGTTAGCTTTATTAAAAACGGATATAACTCAGTGCATTGCATTTGGTTAGTTTTATTAAAAACGGATATAACTCAGTGCATTGCATTTGGTTAGTTTTATTAAAAACGGATATAACTCAGTGCATTGTATTATGTTAGTTTTATTAAAAACGGATATAACTCAGTGCATTGTATTATGTTAGTTTTGTTAAAAACGGATGTAACTCAGTGCATTTCATTTTGTTAGTTTTATTAAAAACGGATATAACTCAGTGCATTGCATTTGGTTAGTTTTATTAAAAACTGATACAACTCAGTGTATTGCATTTGGTTAGTTTTATTAAAAACTGATACAACTCACTGCATTGCATTTTGTTAGTTTTATTAAAAACGGATATAACTCAGTGCATTGTATTATGTTAGTTTTGTTAAAAACGGATATAACTCAGTGCATTGCATTTGGTTAGTTTTATTAAAAACTGATACAACTCACTGCATTGCATTTGGTTAGTTTTATTAAAAACTGATACAACTCAGTGCATTGCATTCTGTTAGCTTTATTAAAAACGGATATAACTCAGTGCATTGCATTTGGTTAGTTTTATTAAAAACGGATATAACTCAGTGCATTGCATTTGGTTAGTTTTATTAAAAACGGATATAACTCAGTGCATTGTATTATGTTAGTTTTATTAAAAACGGATATAACTCAGTGCATTGTATTATGTTAGTTTTGTTAAAAACGGATGTAACTCAGTGCATTTCATTTTGTTAGTTTTATTAAAAACGGATATAACTCAGTGCATTGCATTTGGTTAGTTTTATTAAAAACTGATACAACTCAGTGTATTGCATTTGGTTAGTTTTATTAAAAACTGATACAACTCACTGCATTGCATTTTGTTAGTTTTATTAAAAACGGATATAACTCAGTGCATTGTATTATGTTAGTTTTGTTAAAAACGGATATAACTCAGTGCATTGCATTTGGTTAGTTTTATTAAAAACTGATACAACTCACTGCATTGCATTTGGTTAGTTTTATTAAAAACTGATACAACTCAGTGCATTGCATTCTGTTAGCTTTATTAAAAACGGATATAACTCAGTGCATTGCATTTGGTTAGTTTTATTAAAAACGGATATAACTCAGTGTATTGCATTTGGTTAGTTTTATTAAAAACTGATACAACTCACTGCATTGCATTTTGTTAGTTTTATTAAAAACGGATATAACTCAGTGCATTGTATTATGTTAGTTTTGTTAAAAACGGATATAACTCAGTGCATTGCATTTGGTTAGTTTTATTAAAAACTGATACAACTCACTGCATTGCATTTGGTTAGTTTTATTAAAAACTGATACAACTCAGTGCATTGCATTCTGTTAGCTTTATTAAAAACGGATATAACTCAGTGCATTGCATTTGGTTAGTTTTATTAAAAACGGATATAACTCAGTGCATTGCATTTGGTTAGTTTTATTAAAAACTGATACAACTCACTGCATTGCATTTGGTTAGTTTTATTAAAAACTGATACAACTCAGTGCATTGCATTCTGTTAGCTTTATTAAAAACGGATATAACTCAGTGCATTGTATTATGTTAGTTTTGTTAAAAACGGATATAACTCAGTGCATTGCATTTGGTTAGTTTTATTAAAAACTGATACAACTCAGTGCATTGCATTCTGTTAGCTTTATTAAAAACGGATATAACTCAGTGCATTGCATTTGGTTAGTTTTATTAAAAACGGATATAACTCAGTGCATTGCATTTGGTTAGTTTTATTAAAAACGGATATAACTCAGTGCATTGTATTATGTTAGTTTTGTTAAAAACGGATATAACTCAGTGCATTGCATTTGGTTAGTTTTATTAAAAACTGATACAACTCACTGCATTGCATTTGGTTAGTTTTATTAAAAACTGATACAACTCAGTGCATTGCATTCTGTTAGCTTTATTAAAAACGGATATAACTCAGTGCATTGTATTATGTTAGTTTTGTTAAAAACGGATATAACTCACTGCATTGCATTTGGTTAGTTTTATTAAAAACTGATACAACTCAGTGCATTGCATTCTGTTAGCTTTATTAAAAACGGATATAACTCAGTGCATTGCATTTGGTTAGTTTTATTAAAAACGGATATAACTCAGTGCATTGCATTTGGTTAGTTTTATTAAAAACGGATATAACTCAGTGCATTGTATTATGTTAGTTTTGTTAAAAACGGATATAACTCAGTGCATTGCATTTGGTTAGTTTTATTAAAAACTGATACAACTCACTGCATTGCATTTGGTTAGTTTTATTAAAAACTGATACAACTCACTGCATTGCATTTTGTTAGTTTTATTAAAAACGGATATAACTCAGTGCATTGTATTATGTTAGTTTTGTTAAAAACGGATATAACTCAGTGCATTGCATTTGGTTAGTTTTATTAAAAACTGATACAACTCACTGCATTGCATTTGGTTAGTTTTATTAAAAACTGATACAACTCAGTGCATTGCATTCTGTTAGCTTTATTAAAAACGGATATAACTCAGTGCATTGCATTTGGTTAGTTTTATTAAAAACTGATACAACTCACTGCATTGCATTTTGTTAGTTTTATTAAAAACGGATATAACTCAGTGCATTGTATTATGTTAGTTTTGTTAAAAACGGATGTAACTCAGTGCATTTCATTTTGTTAGTTTTATTAAAAACGGATATAATTCAGTGCATTGCATTTGGTTAGTTTTATTAAAGACGGATGTAACTCAGTCCATTGCATTTGGTTAGTTTTATTAAAAACGGATATAACTCAGTGCATTGCATTTGGTTAGTTTTATTAAAAACTGATATAACTCAGTGCATTGCATTTGGTTAGTTTTATTAAAAACGGATATAACTCAGTGCATTGTATTATGTTAGTTTTGTTAAAAACGGATGTAACTCAGTGCATTTCATTTTGTTAGTTTTATTAAAAACGGATATAATTCAGTGCATTGCATTTGGTTAGTTTTATTAAAGACGGATGTAACTCACTGCATTGCATTTGGTTAGTTTTATTAAAAACTGATACAACTCAGTGCATTGCATTCTGTTAGCTTTATTAAAAACGGATATAACTCAGTGCATTGCATTTGGTTAGTTTTATTAAAAACTGATACAACTCACTGCATTGCATTTTGTTAGTTTTATTAAAAACGGATATAACTCAGTGCATTGTATTATGTTAGTTTTGTTAAAAACGGATGTAACTCAGTGCATTTCAATATGCTAGTTTTATTAAAAACGGATATAATTCAGTGCATTGCATTTGGTTAGTTTTATTAAAGACGGATGTAACTCAGTCCATTGCATTTGGTTAGTTTTATTAAAAACGGATATAACTCAGTGCATTGCATTTTGTTAGTTTTATTAAAAACGGATATAACTCAGTGCATTGCATTCTGTTAGCTTTATTAAAAACGGATATAACTCAGTGCATTGCATTTGGTTAGTTTTATTAAAAACGGATATAACTCAGTGCATTGCATTTGGTTAGTTTTATTAAAAACGGATATAACTCAGTGCATTGTATTATGTTAGTTTTGTTAAAAACGGATGTAACTCAGTGCATTGTATTATGTTAGTTTTGTTAAAAACGGATATTATTCAGTGCATTGCATTTTGTTAGTTTTATTAAAAACGGATATAACTCAGTGCATTGTATTATGTTAGCTTTATTAAAAACGGATATAACTCAGTGCATTGCATTTGGTTAGTTTTATTAAAAACGGATATAATTCAGTGCATTGCATTTGGTTAGTTTTATTAAAGACGGATGTAACTCAGTCCATTGCATTTGGTTAGTTTTATTAAAAACGGATATAACTCAGTGCATTGCATTTTGTTAGTTTTATTAAAAACGGATATAACTCAGTGCATTGCATTCTGTTAGCTTTATTAAAAACGGATATAACTCAGTGCATTGCATTTGGTTAGTTTTATTAAAAACGGATATAACTCAGTGCATTGCATTTGGTTAGTTTTATTAAAAACGGATATAACTCAGTGCATTGTATTATGTTAGTTTTGTTAAAAACGGATATTATTCAGTGCATTGCATTTGGTTAGTTTTATTAAAAACGGATGTAACTCAGTGCATTGTATTGTGTTAGCTTTATTAAAAACGGATATAACTCAGTGCATTGCATTTGGTTAGTTTTATTAAAAACGGATATAATTCAGTGCATTGCATTTGGTTAGTTTTATTAAAGACGGATGTAACTCAGTCCATTGCATTTGGTTAGTTTTATTAAAAACGGATATAACTCACTGCATTGCATTTTGTTAGATTTATTAAAAACGGATATAACTCAGTGCATTGTATTTTGTTAGTTTTATTAAAAACTGATACAACTCAGTGCATTGCATTCTGTTAGTTTTATTAAAAACGGATATAACTCAGTGCATTGTATTATGTTAGTTTTATTAAAAACGGATATAACTCACTGCATTGCATTTTGTTAGTTTTATTAAAAACGGATATAACTCAGTGCATTGTATTATGTTAGCTTTATTAAAAACGGATATAACTCAGTGCATTGCATTTGGTTAGTTTTATTAAAAACTGATACAACTCACTGCATTGCATTTGGTTAGTTTTATTAAAAACTGATACAACTCAGTGCATTGCATTCTGTTAGCTTTATTAAAAACGGATATAACTCAGTGCATTGTATTATGTTAGTTTTGTTAAAAACGGATATAACTCACTGCATTGCATTTGGTTAGTTTTATTAAAAACTGATACAACTCAGTGCATTGCATTCTGTTAGCTTTATTAAAAACGGATATAGCTCAGTGCATTGCATTTGGTTAGTTTTATTAAAAACTGATACAACTCACTGCATTGCATTTTGTTAGTTTTATTAAAAACGGATATAACTCAGTGCATTGTATTATGTTAGTTTTGTTAAAAACGGATGTAACTCAGTGCATTTCATTTTGTTAGTTTTATTAAAAACGGATATAATTCAGTGCATTGCATTTGGTTAGTTTTATTAAAGACGGATGTAACTCAGTCCATTGCATTTGGTTAGTTTTATTAAAAACGGATATAACTCAGTGCATTGCATTTGGTTAGTTTTATTAAAAACTGATATAACTCAGTGCATTGCATTTGGTTAGTTTTATTAAAAACGGATATAACTCAGTGCATTGCATTTGGTTAGTTTTATTAAAAACGGATATAACTCAGTGCATTGTATTATGTTAGTTTTGTTAAAAACGGATGTAACTCAGTGCATTGTATTATGTTAGTTTTGTTAAAAACGGATATTATTCAGTGCATTGCATTTTGTTAGTTTTATTAAAAACGGATATAACTCAGTGCATTGTATTATGTTAGCTTTATTAAAAACGGATATAACTCAGTGCATTGCATTTGGTTAGTTTTATTAAAAACGGATATAATTCAGTGCATTGCATTTGGTTAGTTTTATTAAAGACGGATGTAACTCAGTCCATTGCATTTGGTTAGTTTTATTAAAAACGGATATAACTCAGTGCATTGCATTTTGTTAGTTTTATTAAAAACGGATATAACTCAGTGCATTGCATTCTGTTAGCTTTATTAAAAACGGATATAACTCAGTGCATTGCATTTGGTTAGTTTTATTAAAAACGGATATAACTCAGTGCATTGCATTTGGTTAGTTTTATTAAAAACGGATATAACTCAGTGCATTGTATTATGTTAGTTTTGTTAAAAACGGATGTAACTCAGTGCATTGTATTATGTTAGTTTTGTTAAAAACGGATATTATTCAGTGCATTGCATTTGGTTAGTTTTATTAAAAACGGATGTAACTCAGTGCATTGTATTGTGTTAGCTTTATTAAAAACGGATATAACTCAGTGCATTGCATTTGGTTAGTTTTATTAAAAACGGATATAATTCAGTGCATTGCATTTGGTTAGTTTTATTAAAGACGGATGTAACTCAGTCCATTGCATTTGGTTAGTTTTATTAAAAACGGATATAACTCACTGCATTGCATTTTGTTAGATTTATTAAAAACGGATATAACTCAGTGCATTGTATTTTGTTAGTTTTATTAAAAACTGATACAACTCAGTGCATTGCATTCTGTTAGTTTTATTAAAAACGGATATAACTCAGTGCATTGTATTATGTTAGTTTTATTAAAAACGGATATAACTCACTGCATTGCATTTTGTTAGTTTTATTAAAAACGGATATAACTCAGTGCATTGTATTATGTTAGCTTTATTAAAAACGGATATAACTAAGTGCATTGCATTTTGTTAGTTTTATTAAAAACGGATATAACTCAGTGCATTGCATTTGGTTAGTTTTATTAAAGACGGATGTAACTCAGTCCATTGCATTTGGTTAGTTTTATTAAAAACGGATATAACTCACTGCATTGCATTTTGTTAGTTTTATTAAAAACGGATATAACTCAGTGCATTGTATTGTGTTAGCTTTATTAAAAACGGATATAACTCAGTGCATTGCATTTGGTTAGTTTTATTAAAAACGGATATAATTCAGTGCATGGCATTTGGTTAGTTTTATTAAAGACGGATGTAACTCAGTCCATTGCATTTGGTTAGTTTTATTAAAAACGGATATAACTCACTGCATTGCATTTTGTTAGTTTTATTAAAAACGGATATAACTCAGTGCATTGTATTTTGTTAGTTTTATTAAAAACTGATACAACTCAGTGCATTGCATTCTGTTAGTTTTATTAAAAACGGATATAACTCAGTGCATTGTATTATGTTAGTTTTATTAAAAACGGATATAACTCACTGCATTGCATTTTGTTAGTTTTATTAAAAACGGATATAACTCAGTGCATTGTATTATGTTAGCTTTATTAAAAACGGATATAACTAAGTGCATTGCATTTTGTTAGTTTTATTAAAAACGGATATAACTCAGTGCATTGCATTTGGTTAGTTTTATTAAAGACGGATGTAACTCAGTCCATTGCATTTGGTTAGTTTTATTAAAAACGGATATAACTCACTGCATTGCAGTTTGTTAGTTTTATTAAAAACGGATATAACTCAGTGCATTGTATTGTGTTAGCTTTATTAAAAACGGATATAACTCAGTGCATTGCATTTGGTTAGTTTTATTAAAAACGGATATAATTCAGTGCATTGCATTTGGTTAGTTTTATTAAAGACGGATGTAACTTAGTCCATTGCATTTGGTTAGTTTTATTAAAAACGGATATAACTCACTGCATTGCATTTTGTTAGTTTTATTAAAAACGGATATAACTCAGTGCATTGTATTTTGTTAGTTTTATTAAAAACTGATACAACTCAGTGCATTGCATTCTGTTAGTTTTATTAAAAACGGATATAACTCAGTGCATTGTATTATGTTAGTTTTATTAAAAACGGATATAACTCACTGCATTGCATTTTGTTAGTTTTATTAAAAACGGATATAACTCAGTGCATTGTATTATGTTAGCTTTATTAAAAACGGATATAACTAAGTGCATTGCATTTTGTTAGTTTTATTAAAAACGGATATAACTCAGTGCATTGCATTTGGTTAGTTTTATTAAAGACGGATGTAACTCAGTCCATTGCATTTGGTTAGTTTTATTAAAAACTGATACAACTCAGTGCATTGCATTTGGTTAGTTTTATTAAAAACTGATATAACTCAGTGCATTGCATTTGGTTAGTTTTATTAAAAACTGATACAACTCACTGCATTGCATTTTGTTAGTTTTATTAAAAACGGATATAACTCAGTGCATTGTATTATGTTAGTTTTGTTAAAAACGGATGTAACTCAGTGCATTTCATTTTGTTAGTTTTATTAAAAACGGATATAACTCAGTGCATTGCATTTGGTTAGTTTTATTAAAAACTGATACAACTCACTGCATTGCATTTTGTTAGTTTTATTAAAAACGGATATAACTCAGTGCATTGTATTATGTTAGTTTTGTTAAAAACGGATATAACTCAGTGCATTGCATTTGGTTAGTTTTATTAAAAACTGATACAACTCACTGCATTGCATTTGGTTAGTTTTATTAAAAACTGATACAACTCAGTGCATTGCATTCTGTTAGCTTTATTAAAAACGGATATAACTCAGTGCATTGCATTTGGTTAGTTTTATTAAAAACGGATATAACTCAGTGCATTGCATTTTGTTAGTTTTATTAAAAACGGATATAACTCAGTGCATTGCATTTGGTTAGTTTTATTAAAAACTGATACAACTCACTGCATTGCATTTTGTTAGTTTTATTAAAAACGGATACAACTCACTGCATTGCATTTTGTTAGTTTTATTAAAAACGGATATAACTCAGTGCATTGTATTATGTTAGTTTTGTTAAAAAGGGATATAACTCAGTGCATTGCATTTGGTTAGTTTTATTAAAAACTGATACAACTCACTGCATTGCATTTGGTTAGTTTTATTAAAAACTGATACAACTCAGTGCATTGCATTCTGTTAGCTTTATTAAAAACGGATATAACTCAGTGCATTGCATTTGGTTAGTTTTATTAAAAACTGATACAACTCACTGCATTGCATTTTGTTAGTTTTATTAAAAACGGATACAACTCACTGCATTGCATTTTGTTAGTTTTATTAAAAACGGATATAACTCAGTGCATTGTATTATGTTAGTTTTGTTAAAAAGGGATATAACTCAGTGCATTGCATTTGGTTAGTTTTATTAAAAACTGATACAACTCACTGCATTGCATTTGGTTAGTTTTATTAAAAACTGATACAACTCAGTGCATTTCATTTTGTTAGTTTTATTAAAAACGGATATAACTCAGTGCATTGTATTATGTTAGTTTTGTTAAAAAGGGATATAACTCAGTGCATTGCATTTGGTTAGTTTTATTAAAAACTGATACAACTCACTGCATTGCATTTGGTTAGTTTTATTAAAAACTGATACAACTCACTGCATTGCATTTTGTTAGTTTTATTAAAAACGGATACAACTCACTGCATTGCATTTTGTTAGTTTTATTAAAAACGGATATAACTCAGTGCATTGTATTATGTTAGTTTTGTTAAAAAGGGATATAACTCAGTGCATTGCATTTGGTTAGTTTTATTAAAAACTGATACAACTCACTGCATTGCATTTAATTAGTTTTATTAAAAACTGATACAACTCAGTGCATTTCATTTTGTTAGTTTTATTAAAAACGGATATAACTCAGTGCATTGCATTTGGTTAGTTTTATTAAAAACTGATACAACTCACTGCATTGCATTTTGTTAGTTTTATTAAAAACGGATACAACTCACTGCATTGCATTTTGTTAGTTTTATTAAAAACGGATATAACTCAGTGCATTGTATTATGTTAGTTTTGTTAAAAAGGGATATAACTCAGTGCATTGCATTTGGTTAGTTTTATTAAAAACTGATACAACTCACTGCATTGCATTTGGTTAGTTTTATTAAAAACTGATACAACTCAGTGCATTGCATTCTGTTAGCTTTATTAAAAACGGATATAACTCAGTGCATTGCATTTGGTTAGTTTTATTAAAAACGGATATAACTCAGTGCATTGCATTTGGTTAGTTTTATTAAAAACTGATACAACTCACTGCATTGCATTTTGTTAGTTTTATTAAAAACGGATATAACTCAGTGCATTGTATTATGTTAGTTTTGTTAAAAACGGATATAACTCAGTGCATTGCATTTGGTTAGTTTTATTAAAAACGGATATAACTCAGTGCATTGCATTTGGTTAGTTTTATTAAAAACTGATACAACTCACTGCATTGCATTTTGTTAGTTTTATTAAAAACGGATATAACTCAGTGCATTGTATTATGTTAGTTTTGTTAAAAACGGATATAACTCAGTGCATTGCATTTGGTTAGTTTTATTAAAAACTGATACAACTCACTGCATTGCATTTGGTTAGTTTTATTAAAAACTGATACAACTCAGTGCATTGCATTCTGTTAGCTTTATTAAAAACGGATATAACTCAGTGCATTGCATTTGGTTAGTTTTATTAAAAACGGATATAACTCAGTGCATTGCATTTGGTTAGTTTTATTAAAAACTGATACAACTCACTGCATTGCATTTTGTTAGTTTTATTAAAAACGGATGTAACTCAGTGCATTTCATTTTGTTAGTTTTATTAAAAACGGATATAATTCAGTGCATTGCATTTGGTTAGTTTTATTAAAGACGGATGTAACTCAGTCCATTGCATTTGGTTAGTTTTATTAAAAACGGATATAACTCAGTCCATTGCATTTGGTTAGTTTTATTAAAAACGGATATAACTCAGTGCATTGCATTTGGTTAGTTTTATTAAAGACGGATGTAACTCAGTCCATTGCATTTTGTTAGTTTTATTAAAAACGCATATAACTCAGTGCATTGTATTATGTTAGCTTTATTAAAAACGGATATAATTCAGTGCATTGCATTTGGTTAGTTTTATTAAAGACGGATGTAACTCAGTCCATTGCATTTGGTTAGTTTTATTAAAAACGGATATAACTCAGTGCATTGCATTCTGTTAGCTTTATTAAAAACGGATATAACTCAGTGCATTGCATTTGGTTAGTTTTATTAAAAACGGATATAACTCAGTGCATTGCATTTGGTTAGTTTTATTAAAAACGGATATAACTCAGTGCATTGTATTATGTTAGTTTTGTTAAAAACGGATGTAACTCAGTGCATTGTATTATGTTAGTTTTGTTAAAAATGGATATTATTCAGTGCATTGCATTTTGTTAGTTTTATTAAAAACGGATATAACTCAGTGCATTGTATTATGTTAGCTTTATTAAAAACGGATATAACACAGTGCATTGCATTTGGTTAGTTTTATTAAAAACGGATATAATTCAGTGCATTGCATTTGGTTAGTTTTATTAAAGACGGATGTAACTCAGTCCATTGCATTTGGTTAGTTTTATTAAAAACGGATATAACTCAGTGCATTGCATTTTGTTAGTTTTATTAAAAACGGATATAACTCAGTGCATTGCATTCTGTTAGCTTTATTAAAAACGGATATAACTCAGTGCATTGCATTTGGTTAGTTTTATTAAAAACGGATATAACTCAGTGCATTGCATTTGGTTAGTTTTATTAAAAACGGATATAACTCAGTGCATTGTATTATGTTAGTTTTGTTAAAAACGGATGTAACTCAGTGCATTGTATTATGTTAGTTTTGTTAAAAACGGATATTATTCAGTGCATTGCATTTGGTTAGTTTTATTAAAAACGGATGTAACTCAGTGCATTGTATTGTGTTAGCTTTATTAAAAACGGATATAACTCAGTGCATTGCATTTGGTTAGTTTTATTAAAAACGGATATAATTCAGTGCATTGCATTTGGTTAGTTTTATTAAAGACGGATGTAACTCAGTCCATTGCATTTGGTTAGTTTTATTAAAAACGGATATAACTCACTGCATTGCATTTTGTTAGTTTTATTAAAAACGGATATAACTCAGTGCATTGTATTTTGTTAGTTTTATTAAAAACTGATACAACTCAGTGCATTGCATTCTGTTAGTTTTATTAAACACGGATATAACTCAGTGCATTGTATTATGTTAGTTTTATTAAAAACGGATATAACTCACTGCATTGCATTTTGTTAGTTTTATTAAAAACGGATATAACTCAGTGCATTGTATTATGTTAGCTTTATTAAAAACGGATATAACTAAGTGCATTGCATTTTGTTAGTTTTATTAAAAACGGATATAACTCAGTGCATTGCATTTGGTTAGTTTTATTAAAGACGGATGTAACTCAGTCCATTGCATTTGGTTAGTTTTATTAAAAACGGATATAACTCACTGCATTGCATTTTGTTAGTTTTATTAAAAACGGATATAACTCAGTGCATTGTATTGTGTTAGCTTTATTAAAAACGGATATAACTCAGTGCATTGCATTTGGTTAGTTTTGTTAAAAACGGATATAATTCAGTGCATTGCATTTGGTTAGTTTTATTAAAGACGGATGTAACTCAGTCCATTGCATTTGGTTAGTTTTATTAAAAACGGATATAACTCACTGCATTGCATTTTGTTAGTTTTATTAAAAACGGATATAACTCAGTGCATTGTATTTTGTTAGTTTTATTAAAAACTGATACAACTCAGTGCATTGCATTCTGTTAGTTTTATTAAAAACGGATATAACTCAGTGCATTGTATTATGTTAGTTTTATTAAAAACGGATATAACTCACTGCATTGCATTTTGTTAGTTTTATTAAAAACGGATATAACTCAGTGCATTGTATTATGTTAGCTTTATTAAAAACGGATATAACTAAGTGCATTGCATTTTGTTAGTTTTATTAAAAACGGATATAGCTCAGTGCATTGCATTTGGTTAGTTTTATTAAAAACGGATGTAACTCAGTCCATTGCATTTGGTTAGTTTTATTAAAAACGGATATAACTCACTGCATTGCAGTTTGTTAGTTTTATTAAAAACGGATATAACTCAGTGCATTGGGTTAGTTTTATTAAAAACGGATATAACTCACTGCATTGCATTTTGTTAGTTTTATTAAAAACGGATATAACTCAGTGCATTGTATTTTGTTAGTTTTATTAAAAACTGATACAACTCAGTGCATTGCATTCTGTTAGTTTTATTAAAAACGGATATAACTCAGTGCATTGTATTATGTTAGTTTTATTAAAAACGGATATAACTCACTGCATTGCATTTTGTTAGTTTTATTAAAAACGGATATAACTCAGTGCATTGTATTATGTTAGCTTTATTAAAAACGGATATAACTAAGTGCATTGCATTTTGTTAGTTTTATTAAAAACGGATATAACTCAGTGCATTGCATTTGGTTAGTTTTATTAAAGACGGATGTAACTCAGTCCATTGCATTTGGTTAGTTTTATTAAAAACTGATACAACTCAGTGCATTGCATTTGGTTAGTTTTATTAAAAACTGATATAACTCAGTGCATTGCGTTTGGTTAGTTTTATTAAAAACTGATACAACTCACTGCATTGCATTTTGTTAGTTTTATTAAAAACGGATATAACTCAGTGCATTGTATTATGTTAGTTTTGTTAAAAACGGATGTAACTCAGTGCATTTCATTTTGTTAGTTTTATTAAAAACGGATATAACTCAGTGCATTGCATTTGGTTAGTTTTATTAAAAACTGATACAACTCACTGCATTGCATTTTGTTAGTTTTATTAAAAACGGATATAACTCAGTGCATTGTATTATGTTAGTTTTGTTAAAAACGGATATAACTCAGTGCATTGCATTTGGCTAGTTTTATTAAAAACTGATACAACTCACTGCATTGCATTTGGTTAGTTTTATTAAAAACTGATACAACTCAGTGCATTGCATTCTGTTAGCTTTATTAAAAACGGATATAACTCAGTGCATTGCATTTGGTTAGTTTTATTAAAAACGGATATAACTCAGTGCATTGCATTTTGTTAGTTTTATTAAAAACGGATATAACTCAGTGCATTGTATTATGTTAGTTTTGTTAAAAACGGATGTAACTCAGTGCATTTCATTTTGTTAGTTTTATTAAAAACGGATATAACTCAGTGCATTGCATTTGGTTAGTTTTATTAAACACTGATACAACTCACTGCATTGCATTTTGTTAGTTTTATTAAAAACGGATACAACTCACTGCATTGCATTTTGTTAGTTTTATTAAAAACGGATATAACTCAGTGCATTGTATTATGTTAGTTTTGTTAAAAAGGGATATAACTCAGTGCATTGCATTTGGTTAGTTTTATTAAAAACTGATACAACTCACTGCATTGCATTTGGTTAGTTTTATTAAAAACTGATACAACTCAGTGCATTGCATTCTGTTAGCTTTATTAAAAACGGATATAACTCAGTGCATTGCATTTGGTTAGTTTTATTAAAAACGGATATAACTCAGTGCATTGCATTTGGTTAGTTTTATTAAAAACTGATACAACTCACTGCATTGCATTTTGTTAGTTTTATTAAAAACGGATATAACTCAGTGCATTGTATTATGTTAGTTTTGTTAAAAACGGATATAACTCAGTGCATTGCATTTGGTTAGTTTTATTAAAAACGGATATAACTCAGTGCATTGCATTTGGTTAGTTTTATTAAAAACTGATACAACTCACTGCATTGCATTTTGTTAGTTTTATTAAAAACGGATATAACTCAGTGCATTGTATTATGTTAGTTTTGTTAAAAACGGATATAACTCAGTGCATTGCATTTGGTTAGTTTTATTAAAAACTGATACAACTCACTGCATTGCATTTGGTTAGTTTTATTAAAAACTGATACAACTCAGTGCATTGCATTCTGTTAGCTTTATTAAAAACGGATATAACTCAGTGCATTGCATTTGGTTAGTTTTATTAAAAACGGATATAACTCAGTGCATTGCATTTGGTTAGTTTTATTAAAAACTGATACAACTCACTGCATTGCATTTTGTTAGTTTTATTAAAAAGGGATATAACTCAGTGCATTGTATTATGTTAGTTTTGTTAAAAACGGATGTAACTCAGTGCATTTCATTTTGTTAGTTTTATTAAAAACGGATATAATTCAGTGCATTGCATTTGGTTAGTTTTATTAAAGACGGATGTAACTCAGTCCATTGCATTTGGTTAGTTTTATTAAAAACGGATATAACCCAGTCCATTGCATTTGGTTAGTTTTATTAAAAACGGATATAACTCAGTGCTTTGCATTTGGTTAGTTTTATTAAAGACGGATGTAACTCAGTCCATTGCATTTTGTTAGTTTTATTAAAAACGGATATAACTCAGTGCATTGTATTATGTTAGTTTTGTTAAAAACGGATGTAACTCAGTGCATTTCATTTTGTTAGTTTTATTAAAAACGGATATAACTCAGTGCATTGCATTTGGTTAGTTTTATTAAACACTGATACAACTCACTGCATTGCATTTTGTTAGTTTTATTAAAAACGGATACAACTCACTGCATTGCATTTTGTTAGTTTTATTAAAAACGGATATAACTCAGTGCATTGTATTATGTTAGTTTTGTTAAAAAGGGATATAACTCAGTGCATTGCATTTGGTTAGTTTTATTAAAAACTGATACAACTCAGTGCATTGCATTTGGTTAGTTTTATTAAAAACTGATATAACTCAGTGCATTGCGTTTGGTTAGTTTTATTAAAAACTGATACAACTCACTGCATTGCATTTTGTTAGTTTTATTAAAAACGGATATAACTCAGTGCATTGTATTATGTTAGTTTTGTTAAAAACGGATGTAACTCAGTGCATTTCATTTTGTTAGTTTTATTAAAAACGGATATAACTCAGTGCATTGCATTTGGTTAGTTTTATTAAAAACTGATACAACTCACTGCATTGCATTTTGTTAGTTTTATTAAAAACGGATATAACTCAGTGCATTGTATTATGTTAGTTTTGTTAAAAACGGATATAACTCAGTGCATTGCATTTGGTTAGTTTTATTAAAAACTGATACAACTCACTGCATTGCATTTGGTTAGTTTTATTAAAAACTGATACAACTCAGTGCATTGCATTCTGTTAGCTTTATTAAAAACGGATATAACTCAGTGCATTGCATTTGGTTAGTTTTATTAAAAACGGATATAACTCAGTGCATTGCATTTTGTTAGTTTTATTAAAAACGGATATAACTCAGTGCATTGTATTATGTTAGTTTTGTTAAAAACGGATGTAACTCAGTGCATTTCATTTTGTTAGTTTTATTAAAAACGGATATAACTCAGTGCATTGCATTTGGTTAGTTTTATTAAACACTGATACAACTCACTGCATTGCATTTTGTTAGTTTTATTAAAAACGGATACAACTCACTGCATTGCATTTTGTTAGTTTTATTAAAAACGGATATAACTCAGTGCATTGTATTATGTTAGTTTTGTTAAAAAGGGATATAACTCAGTGCATTGCATTTGGTTAGTTTTATTAAAAACTGATACAACTCACTGCATTGCATTTGGTTAGTTTTATTAAAAACTGATACAACTCAGTGCATTGCATTCTGTTAGCTTTATTAAAAACGGATATAACTCAGTGCATTGCATTTGGTTAGTTTTATTAAAAACGGATATAACTCAGTGCATTGCATTTGGTTAGTTTTATTAAAAACTGATACAACTCACTGCATTGCATTTTGTTAGTTTTATTAAAAACGGATATAACTCAGTGCATTGTATTATGTTAGTTTTGTTAAAAACGGATATAACTCAGTGCATTGCATTTGGTTAGTTTTATTAAAAACGGATATAACTCAGTGCATTGCATTTGGTTAGTTTTATTAAAAACTGATACAACTCACTGCATTGCATTTTGTTAGTTTTATTAAAAACGGATATAACTCAGTGCATTGTATTATGTTAGTTTTGTTAAAAACGGATATAACTCAGTGCATTGCATTTGGTTAGTTTTATTAAAAACTGATACAACTCACTGCATTGCATTTGGTTAGTTTTATTAAAAACTGATACAACTCAGTGCATTGCATTCTGTTAGCTTTATTAAAAACGGATATAACTCAGTGCATTGCATTTGGTTAGTTTTATTAAAAACGGATATAACTCAGTGCATTGCATTTGGTTAGTTTTATTAAAAACTGATACAACTCACTGCATTGCATTTTGTTAGTTTTATTAAAAAGGGATATAACTCAGTGCATTGTATTATGTTAGTTTTGTTAAAAACGGATGTAACTCAGTGCATTTCATTTTGTTAGTTTTATTAAAAACGGATATAATTCAGTGCATTGCATTTGGTTAGTTTTATTAAAGACGGATGTAACTCAGTCCATTGCATTTGGTTAGTTTTATTAAAAACGGATATAACCCAGTCCATTGCATTTGGTTAGTTTTATTAAAAACGGATATAACTCAGTGCATTGCATTTGGTTAGTTTTATTAAAGACGGATGTAACTCAGTCCATTGCATTTTGTTAGTTTTATTAAAAACGGATATAACTCAGTGCATTGTATTATGTTAGCTTTATTAAAAACGGATATAATTCAGTGCATTGCATTTGGTTAGTTTTATTAAAGACGGATGTAACTCAGTCCATTGCGTTTGGTTAGTTTTATTAAAAACGGATGTAACTCAGTGCATTGCATTTTGTTAGTTTTATTAAAAACGGATATAACTCAGTGCATTGTATTATGTTAGCTTTATTAAAAACGGATATAACTCAGTGCATTGCATTTGGTTAGTTTTATTAAAAACGGATATAATTCAGTGCATTGCATTTGGTTAGTTTTATTAAAGACGGATGTAACTCAGTCCATTGCATTTGGTTAGTTTTATTAAAAACTGATACAACTCAGTGCATTGCATTCTGTTAGCTTTATTAAAAACGGATATAACTCAGTGCATTGCATTTGGTTAGTTTTATTAAAAACGGATATAACTCAGTGCATTGCATTTGGTTAGTTTTATTAAAAACGGATATAACTCAGTGCATTGCATTTGGTTAGTTTTATTAAAACGGATATAACTCAGTGCATTGTATTATGTTAGTTTTGTTAAAAACGGATGTAACTCAGTGCATTTCATTTTGCTAGTTTTATTAAAAACGGATATAATTCAGTGCATTGCATTTGGTTAGTTTTATTAAAAACGGATATAACTCAGTGCATTGCATTTTGTTAGTTTTATTAAAAACGGATATAACTCAGTGCATTGTATTATGTTAGCTTTATTAAAAACGGATATAACTCAGTGCATTGCATTTGGTTAGTTTTATTAAAAACGGATATAATTCAGTTCATTGCATTTGGTTAGTTTTATTAAAGACGGATGTAACTCAGTCCATTGCATTTGGTTAGTTTTATTAAAAACGGATATAACTCAGTGCATTGCATTTTGTTAGTTTTATTAAAAACGGATATAACTCAGTGCATTGTATTATGTTAGCTTTATTAAAAACGGATATAACTCAGTGCATTGCATTTGGTTAGTTTTATTAAAAACGGATATAATTCAGTGCATTGCATTTGGTTAGTTTTATTAAAGACGGATGTAACTCAGTCCATTGCATTTGGTTAGTTTTATTAAAAACTGATACAACTCAGTGCATTGCATTCTGTTAGCTTTATTAAAAACGGATATAACTCAGTGCATTGCATTTGGTTAGTTTTATTAAAAACGGATATAACTCAGTGCATTGTATTATGTTAGTTTTGTTAAAAACGGATGTAACTCAGTGCATTGTATTATGTTAGTTTTGTTAAAAACGGATATTATTCAGTGCATTGCATTTGGTTAGTTTTATTAAAAACGGATGTAACTCAGTCCATTGCATTTGGTTAGTTTTATTAAAAACGGATATAACTCACTGCATTGCATTTTGTTAGTTTTATTAAAAACGGATATAACTCAGTGCATTGTATTTTGTTAGTTTTATTAAAAACTGATACAATTCAGTGCATTGCATTCTGTTAGTTTTATTAAAAACGGATATAACTCAGTGCATTGTATTATGTTAGTTTTATTAAAAACGGATATAACTCACTGCATTGCATTTTGTTAGTTTTATTAAAAACGGATATAACTCAGTGCATTGTATTATGTTAGCTTTATTAAAAACGGATATAACTAAGTGCATTGCATTTTGTTAGTTTTATTAAAAACGGATATAACTCAGTGCATTGCATTTGGTTAGTTTTATTAAAGACGGATGTAACTCAGTCCATTGCATTTGGTTAGTTTTATTAAAAACTGATACAACTCCCTGCATTGCATTTTGTTAGTTTTATTAAAAACGGATATAACTCAGTGCATTGCATTTGGTTAGTTTTATTAAAAACGGATATAACTCAGTGCATTGCATTTGGTTAGTTTTATTAAAAACTGATACAACTCACTGCATTGCATTTTGTTAGTTTTATTAAAAACGGATATAACTCAGTGCATTGTATTATATTAGTTTTGTTAAAAACGGATATAATTCAGTGCATTGCATTTGGTTAGTTTTATTAAAAACGGATGTAACTCAGTCCATTGCATTTGGTTAGTTTTATTAAAAACGGATATAACTCACTGCATTGCATTTGGTTAGTTTTATTAAAGACGGATGTAACTCAGTCCATTGTATTTGGTTAGTTTTATTAAAAACTGATACAACTCCCTGCATTGCATTTTGTTAGTTTTATTAAAAACGGATATAACTCAGTGCATTGCATTTTGTTAGTTTTATTAAAAACGGATATAACTCAGTGCATTACACTTGGTTAGTTTTATTAAAAACGGATGTACCTCAGTCCATTGCATTTGGTTAGTTTTATTTAAAACTGATACAACTCACTGCATTGCATTTTGTTAGTTTTATTAAAAACGGATATACCTCAGTGCATTGTATTATGTTAGTTTTGTTAAAAACGAATGTAACTCAGTGCATTTCATTTTGTTAGTTTTATTAAAAACGGATATAATTCAGTGCATTGCATTTGGTTAGTTTTATTAAAGACGGATGTAACTCAGTGCATTGCATTTGGTTAGTTTTATTAAAAACGGATATAACTCAGTGCATTGCATTTGGTTAGTTTTATTAAAGACGGATGTAACTCAGTGCATTGCATTTGGTTAGTTTTATTAAAAACGGATGTAACTCAGTGCATTGCATTTGGTTAGCTTTTTTAAAAACTGATACAACTCACTGCATTGCATTTGGTTAGTTTTATTAAAAACGGATGTAACTCAGTGCATTGCATTTGGTTAGTTTTATTAAAAACTGATACAACTCAGTGCATTGCATTCTGTTAGCTTTATTAAAAACGGATATAACTCAGTGCATTGCATTTGGTTAGTTTTATTAAAAACGTATATAACTCAGTGCATTGCATTTGGTTAGTTTTATTAAAAACTGATACAACTCACTGCATTGCATTTTGTTAGTTTTATTAAAAACGGATATAACTCAGTGCATTGTATTATGTTAGTTTTGTTAAAAACGGATGTAACTCAGTGCATTTCATTTTGCTAGTTTTATTAAAAACGGATATAATTCAGTGCATTGCATTTGGTTAGTTTTATTAAAGACGGATGTAACTCAGTCCATTGCATTTTGTTAGTTTTATTAAAAACGGATATAACTCAGTGCATTGCATTTTGTTAGTTTTATTAAAAACGGATATAACTCAGTGCATTGTATTATGTTAGCTTTATTAAAAACGGATATAACTCAGTGCATTGCATTTGGTTAGTTTTATTAAAAACGGATATAATTCAGTGCATTGCATTTGGTTAGTTTTATTAAAGACGGATGTAACTCAGTCCATTGCATTTGGTTAGTTTTATTAAAAACGGATATAACTCAGTGCATTGCATTTTGTTAGTTTTATTAAAAACGGATATAACTCAGTGCATTGTATTATGTTAGCTTTATTAAAAACGGATATAACTCAGTGCATTGCATTTGGTTAGTTTTATTAAAAACGGATATAATTCAGTGCATTGCATTTGGTTAGTTTTATTAAAGACGGATGTAACTCAGTCCATTGCATTTGGTTAGTTTTATTAAAAACTGATACAACTCACTGCATTGCATTTGGTTAGTTTTATTAAAAACGGATGTAACTCAGTGCATTGCATTTGGTTAGTTTTATTAAAAACTGATACAACTCAGTGCATTGCATTCTGTTAGCTTTATTAAAAACGGATATAACTCAGTGCATTGCATTTGGTTAGTTTTATTAAAAACGTATATAACTCAGTGCATTGCATTTGGTTAGTTTTATTAAAAACTGATACAACTCACTGCATTGCATTTTGTTAGTTTTATTAAAAACGGATATAACTCAGTGCATTGTATTATGTTAGTTTTGTTAAAAACGGATGTAACTCAGTGCATTTCATTTTGCTAGTTTTATTAAAAACGGATATAATTCAGTGCATTGCATTTGGTTAGTTTTATTAAAGACGGATGTAACTCAGTCCATTGCATTTGGTTAGTTTTATTAAAAACGGATATAACTCAGTGCATTGCATTTTGTTAGTTTTATTAAAAACGGATATAACTCAGTGCATTGTATTATGTTAGCTTTATTAAAAACGGATATAACTCAGTGCATTGCATTTGGTTAGTTTTATCAAAAACGGATATAATTCAGTGCATTGCATTTGGTTAGTTTTATTAAAGACGGATGTAACTCAGTCCATTGCATTTGGTTAGCTTTATTAAAAACTGATACAACTCAGTGCATTGCATTCTGTTAGCTTTATTAAAAACGGATATAACTCAGTGCATTGCATTTGGTTAGTTTTATTAGAAACGGATATAACTCAGTGCATTGCATTTGGTTAGTTTTATTAAAAACTGATACAACTCACTGCATTGCATTTTGTTAGTTTTATTAAAAACGGTTATAACTCAGTGCATTGTATTATGTTAGTTTTGTTAAAAACGGATATAATTCAGTGCATTGCATTTGGTTAGTTTTATTAAAAACGGATGTAACTCAGTCCATTGCATTTGGTTAGTTTTATTAAAAACGGATATAACTCACTGCATTGCAGTTTGTTAGTTTTATTAAAAACGGATATAATTCAGTGCATTGCATTTGGTTAGTTTTATTAAAGACGGATGTAACTCAGTCCATTGCATTTGGTTAGTTTAATTAAAAACTGATACAACTCAGTGCATTGCATTTATTAAAAACGGATATAACTCAGTGCATTGTATTATGTTAGCTTTATTAAAAACTTTTATAACTCAGTGCATTGCATTTGGTTAGTTTTATTAAAAACGGATATAATTCAGTGCATTGCATTTGGTTAGTTTTATTAAAGACGGATGTAACTCAGTCCATTGCATTTGGTTAGTTTAATTAAAAACTGATACAACTCAGTGCATTGCATTTATTAAAAACGGATATAACTCAGTGCATTGTATTATGTTAGCTTTATTAAAAACTTTTATAACTCAGTGCATTGCATTTGGTTAGTTTTATTAAAAACGGATATAATTCAGTGCATTGCATTTGGTTAGTTTTATTAAAGACGGATGTAACTCAGTCCATTGCATTTGGTTAGTTTTATTAAAAACGGATATAACTCAGTGCATTGCATTTTGTTAGTTTTATTAAAAACGGATATAACTCAGTGCATTGTATTATGTTAGCTTTATTAAAAACTTTTATAACTCAGTGCATTGCATTTGGTTAGTTTTATTAAAAACGGATATAATTCAGTGCATTGCATTTGGTTAGTTTTATTAAAGACGGATGTAACTCAGTCCATTGCATTTGGTTAGTTTTATTAAAAACGGATATAACTCAGTGCATTGCATTTGGTTAGTTTTATTAAAAACTGATACAACTCACTGCATTGCATTTTGTTAGTTTTATTAAAAACGGTTATAACTCAGTGCATTGTATTATGTTAGTTTTGTTAAAAACGGATATAATTCAGTGCATTGCATTTGGTTAGTTTTATTAAAAACGGATGTAACTCAGTCCATTGCATTTGGTTAGTTTTATTAAAAACGGATATAACTCACTGCATTGCAGTTTGTTAGTTTTATTAAAAACGGATATAACTCGGTGCATTGTATTGTGTTAGCTTTATTAAAAACGGATACAACTCAGTGCATTGCAGTCTGTTAGTTTTATTAAAAACGGATATAACTCAGTGCATTGTATTATGTTAGTTTTATTAAAAACGGATATAACTCACTGCATTGCATTTTGTTAGTTTTATTAAAAACGGATATAACTCAGTGCATTTTATTATGTTAGCTTTATTAAAAATGGATATAACTCACTGCATTGCATTTTGTTAGTTTTATTAAAAACTGATACAACTCAGTGCATTGCAGTCTGTTAGTTTTATTAAAAACGGATATAACTCAGTGCATTGTATTATGTTAGTTTTATTAAAGACGGATGTAACTCAGTCCATTACATTTGGTTAGTTTTATTAAAAACGGATATAACTCAGTGCATTGCATTTTGTTAGTTTTATTAAAGACGGATGTAACTCAGTGCATTGCATTTGGTTAGTTTTATTAAAAACTGATACAACTCACTGCATTGCATTTGGTTAGTTTTATTAAAAACGGATGTAACTCAGTGCATTGCATTCTGTTAGCTTTATTAAAAACGGATATAACTCAGTGCATTGCATTTTGTTAGTTTTATTAAAAACGGATATAACTCAGTGCATTGTATTATGTTAGTTTTGTTAAAAACGGATGTAACTCAGTGCATTTCATTTTGTTAGTTTTATTAAAAACGGATATAACTCAGTGCATTGCATTTGGTTAGTTTTATTAAAAACTGATACAACTCAGTGTATTGCATTTGGTTAGTTTTATTAAAAACTGATACAACTCACTGCATTGCATTTTGTTAGTTTTATTAAAAACGGATATAACTCAGTGCATTGTATTATGTTAGTTTTGTTAAAAACGGATATAACTCAGTGCATTGCATTTGGTTAGTTTTATTAAAAACGGATATAACCCAGTGCATTGCATTTGGTTAGTTTTATTAAAAACGGATATAACTCAGTGCATTGCATTTGGTTAGTTTTATTAAAAACGGATATAACTCAGTGCATTGCATTTGGTTAGTTTTATTAAAAACGGATATAACTCAGTGCATTGCATTTGGTTAGTTTTATTAAAAACGGATATAACTCAGTGCATTGCATTTGGTTAGTTTTATTAAAAACTGATACAACTCACTGCATTGCATTTTGTTAGTTTTATTAAAAACGGATATAACTCAGTGCATTGTATTATGTTAGCTTTATTAAAAACGGATATAACTAAGTGCATTGCATTTGGTTAGTTTTATTAAAAACTGATACAACTCACTGCATTGCATTTTGTTAGTTTTAGTAAAAACGGATATAACTCAGTGCATTGTATTATGTTAGTTTTGTTAAAAACGGATATAACTCAGTGCATTGCATTTGGTTAGTTTTATTAAAAACTGATACAACTCACTGCATTGCATTTGGTTAGTTTTATTAAAAACTGATACAACTCAGTGCATTGCATTCTGTTAGCTTTATTAAAAACGGATATAACTCAGTGCATTGCATTTGGTTAATTTTATTAAAAACGGATGTAACTCAGTGCATTGCATTTGGTTAGTTTTATTAAAAACTGATACAACTCACTGCATTGCATTTGGTTAGTTTTATTAAAAACTGATACAACTCAGTGCATTGCATTCTGTTAGCTTTATTAAAAACGGATATAACTCAGTGCATTGCATTTGGTTAGTTTTATTAAAAACTGATACAACTCACTGCATTGCATTTTGTTAGTTTTATTAAAAACGGATATAACTCAGTGCATTGTATTATGTTAGTTTTGTTAAAAACGGATGTAACTCAGTGCATTTCATTTTGTTAGTTTTATTAAAAACGGATATAATTCAGTGCATTGCATTTGGTTAGTTTTATTAAAGACGGATGTAACTCAGTCCATTGCATTTGGTTAGTTTTATTAAAAACGGATATAACTCAGTGCATTGCATTTGGTTAGTTTTATTAAAGACGGATATAACTCAGTGCATTGTATTATGTTAGCTTTATTAAAAACGGATATAACTCAGTGCATTGCATTTGGTTAGTTTTATTAAAAACGGATGTAACTCAGTGCATTGCATTTGGTTAGTTTTATTAAAAACTGATACAACTCAGTGCATTGCATTCTGTTAGCTTTATTAAAAACGGATATAACTCAGTGCATTGCATTTGGTTAGTTTTATTAAAAACGGATATAACTCAGTGCATTGCATTTGGTTAGTTTTATTAAAAACTGATACAACTCAGTGCATTGCATTTGGTTAGTTTTATTAAAAACGGATGTAACTCAGTACATTGCATTTGGTTAGTTTTATTAAAAACTGATACAACTCAGTGCATTGCATTTGGTTAGTTTTATTAAAAACGGATGTAACTCAGTGCATTGTATTTGGTTAGTTTTATTAAAAACTGATACAACTCAGTCCATTGCATTTGGTTAGTTTTATTAAAAACGGATATAATTCAGTGCATTGCATTTTGTTAGTTTTATTAAAAACGGATATAACTCAGTGCATTGCATTCTGTTAGCTTTATTAAAAACGGATATAACTCAGTGCATTGCATTTGGTTAGTTTTATTAAAAACGGATATAACTCAGTGCATTGCATTTGGTTAGTTTTATTAAAAACGGATATAACTCAGTGCATTGTATTATGTTAGTTTTGTTAAAAACGGATGTAACTCAGTGCATTGTATTATGTTAGTTTTGTTAAAAACGGATATTATTCAGTGCATTGCATTTTGTTAGTTTTATTAAAAACGGATATAACTCAGTGCATTGTATTATGTTGGCTTTATTAAAAACGGATATAACTCAGTGCATTGCATTTGGTTAGTTTTATTAAAAACGGATATAATTCAGTGCATTGCATTTGGTTAGTTTTATTAAAGACGGATGTAACTCAGTCCATTGCATTTGGTTAGTTTTATTAAAAACGGATATAACTCAGTGCATTGCATTTTGTTAGTTTTATTAAAAACGGATATAACTCAGTGCATTGCATTCTGTTAGCTTTATTAAAAACGGATATAACTCAGTGCATTGCATTTGGTTAGTTTTATTAAAAACGGATATAACTCAGTGCATTGCATTTGGTTAGTTTTATTAAAAACGGATATAACTCAGTGCATTGTATTATGTTAGTTTTGTTAAAAACGGATGTAACTCAGTGCATTGTATTATGTTAGTTTTGTTAAAAACGGATATTATTCAGTGCATTGCATTTGGTTAGTTTTATTAAAAACGGATGTAACTCAGTGCATTGTATTGTGTTAGCTTTATTAAAAACGGATATAACTCAGTGCATTGCATTTGGTTAGTTTTATTAAAAACGGAAATAATTCAGTGCATTGCATTTGGTTAGTTTTATTAAAGACGAATGTAACTCAGTCCATTGCATTTGGTTAGTTTTATTAAAAACGGATATAACTCACTGCATTGCATTTTGTTAGTTTTATTAAAAACGGATATAACTCAGTGCATTGTATTTTGTTAGTTTTATTAAAAACTGATACAACTCAGTGCATTGCATTCTGTTAGTTTTATTAAAAACGGATATAACTCAGTGCATTGTATTATGTTAGTTTTATTAAAAACGGATATAACTCACTGCATTGCATTTTGTTAGTTTTATTAAAAACGGATATAACTCAGTGCATTGTATTATGTTAGCTTTATTAAAAACGGATATAACTAAGTGCATTGCATTTTGTTAGTTTTATTAAAAACGGATATAACTCAGTGCATTGCATTTGGTTAGTTTTATTAAAGACGGATGTAACTCAGTCCATTGCATTTGGTTAGTTTTATTAAAAACGGATATAACTCACTGCATTGCATTTTGTTAGTT
Organism: Ceratitis rosa; assembly: GCA_037013455.1. Taxonomy (NCBI): domain Eukaryota; kingdom Metazoa; phylum Arthropoda; class Insecta; order Diptera; family Tephritidae; genus Ceratitis; species Ceratitis rosa. The sequence goes on along the minus strand of JAWMAG010000045.1, from coordinate 240,178 downwards.
TTATTAAAAACGGATATAACTCAGTGCATTGTATTGTGTTAGCTTTATTAAAAACTGATATAACTCAGTGCATTGCATTTGGTTAGTTTTATTAAAAACGGATATAATTCAGTGCATTGCATTTGGTTAGTTTTATTAAAGACGGATGTAACTCAGTCCATTGCATTTGGTTAGTTTTATTAAAAACGGATATAACTCACTGCATTGCATTTTGTTAGTTTTATTAAAAACGGATATAACTCAGTGCATTGTATTTTGTTAGTTTTATTAAAAACTGATACAACTCAGTGCATTGCATTCTGTTAGTTTTATTAAAAACGGATATAACTCAGTGCATTGTATTATGTTAGTTTTATTAAAAACGGATATAACTCACTGCATTGCATTTTGTTAGTTTTATTAAAAACGGATATAACTCAGTGCATTGTATTATGTTAGCTTTATTAAAAACGGATATAACTAAGTGCATTGCATTTGGTTAGTTTTATTAAAGACGGATGTAACTCAGTCCATTGCATTTGGTTAGTTTTATTAAAAACTGATACAACTCACTGCATTGCATTTTGGTTAGTTTTATTAAAGACGGATGTAACTCAGTCCATTGCATTTGGTTAGTTTTATTAAAAACGGATATAACTCAGTGCATTGCATTTGGTTAGTTTTATTAAAAACTGATATAACTCAGTGCATTGCATTTGGTTAGTTTTATTAAAGACGGATATAACTCAGTGCATTGTATTATGTTAGCTTTATTAAAAACGGATATAACTCAGTGCATTGCATTTGGTTAGTTTTATTAAAAACGGATGTAACTCAGTGCATTGCATTTGGTTAGTTTTATTAAAAACTGATACAACTCAGTGCATTGCATTCTGTTAGCTTTATTAAAAACGGATATAACTCAGTGCATTGCATTTGGTTAGTTTTATTAAAAACGGATATAACTCAGTGCATTGCATTTGGTTAGTTTTATTAAAAACTGATACAACTCAGTGCATTGCATTTGGTTAGTTTTATTAAAAACGGATGTAACTCAGTACATTGCATTTGGTTAGTTTTATTAAAAACTGATACAACTCAGTGCATTGCATTTGGTTAGTTTTATTAAAAACGGATGTAACTCAGTGCATTGTATTTGGTTAGTTTTATTAAAAACTGATACAACTCAGTCCATTGCATTTGGTTAGTTTTATTAAAAACGGATATAATTCAGTGCATTGCATTTTGTTAGTTTTATTAAAAACGGATATAACTCAGTGCATTGCATTCTGTTAGCTTTATTAAAAACGGATATAACTCAGTGCATTGCATTTGGTTAGTTTTATTAAAAACGGATATAACTCAGTGCATTGCATTTGGTTAGTTTTATTAAAAACGGATATAACTCAGTGCATTGTATTATGTTAGTTTTGTTAAAAACGGATGTAACTCAGTGCATTGTATTATGTTAGTTTTGTTAAAAACGGATATTATTCAGTGCATTGCATTTTGTTAGTTTTATTAAAAACGGATATAACTCAGTGCATTGTATTATGTTGGCTTTATTAAAAACGGATATAACTCAGTGCATTGCATTTGGTTAGTTTTATTAAAAACGGATATAATTCAGTGCATTGCATTTGGTTAGTTTTATTAAAGGCGGATGTAACTCAGTCCATTGCATTTGGTTAGTTTTATTAAAAACGGATATAACTCAGTGCATTGCATTTTGTTAGTTTTATTAAAAACGGATATAACTCAGTGCATTGCATTCTGTTAGCTTTATTAAAAACGGATATAACTCAGTGCATTGCATTTGGTTAGTTTTATTAAAAACGGATATAACTCAGTGCATTGCATTTGGTTAGTTTTATTAAAAACGGATATAACTCAGTGCATTGTATTATGTTAGTTTTGTTAAAAACGGATGTAACTCAGTGCATTGTATTATGTTAGTTTTGTTAAAAACGGATATTATTCAGTGCATTGCATTTGGTTAGTTTTATTAAAAACGGATGTAACTCAGTGCATTGTATTGTGTTAGCTTTATTAAAAACGGATATAACTCAGTGCATTGCATTTGGTTAGTTTTATTAAAAACGGAAATAATTCAGTGCATTGCATTTGGTTAGTTTTATTAAAGACGGATGTAACTCAGTCCATTGCATTTGGTTAGTTTTATTAAAAACGGATATAACTCACTGCATTGCATTTTGTTAGTTTTATTAAAAACGGATATAACTCAGTGCATTGTATTTTGTTAGTTTTATTAAAAACTGATACAACTCAGTGCATTGCATTCTGTTAGTTTTATTAAAAACGGATATAACTCAGTGCATTGTATTATGTTAGTTTTATTAAAAACGGATATAACTCACTGCATTGCATTTTGTTAGTTTTATTAAAAACGGATATAACTCAGTGCATTGTATTATGTTAGCTTTATTAAAAACGGATATAACTAAGTGCATTGCATTTTGTTAGTTTTATTAAAAACGGATATAACTCAGTGCATTGCATTTGGTTAGTTTTATTAAAGACGGATGTAACTCAGTCCATTGCATTTGGTTAGTTTTATTAAAAACGGATATAACTCACTGCATTGCATTTTGTTAGTTTTATTAAAAACGGATATAACTCAGTGCATTGTATTGTGTTAGCTTTATTAAAAACTGATATAACTCAGTGCATTGCATTTGGTTAGTTTTATTAAAAACGGATATAATTCAGTGCATTGCATTTGGTTAGTTTTATTAAAGACGGATGTAACTCAGTCCATTGCATTTGGTTAGTTTTATTAAAAACGGATATAACTCACTGCATTGCATTTTGTTAGTTTTATTAAAAACGGATATAACTCAGTGCATTGTATTTTGTTAGTTTTATTAAAAACTGATACAACTCAGTGCATTGCATTCTGTTAGTTTTATTAAAAACGGATATAACTCAGTGCATTGTATTATGTTAGTTTTATTAAAAACGGATATAACTCACTGCATTGCATTTTGTTAGTTTTATTAAAAACGGATATAACTCAGTGCATTGTATTATGTTAGCTTTATTAAAAACGGATATAACTAAGTGCATTGCATTTGGTTAGTTTTATTAAAGACGGATGTAACTCAGTCCATTGCATTTGGTTAGTTTTATTAAAAACTGATACAACTCACTGCATTGCATTTTGTTAGTTTTATTAAAAACGGATATAACTCAGTGCATTGTATTATGTTAGTTTTGTTAAAAACGGATATAACTCAGTGCATTGCATTTGGTTAGTTTTATTAAAAACTGATACAACTCAGTGCATTGCATTTGGTTAGTTTTATTTAAAACGGATATAACTCAGTGCATTGCATTTGGTTAGTTTTATTAAAAACGGATATAACTCAGTGCATTGCATTTGGTTAGTTTTATTAAAAACGGATATAACTCAGTGCATTGCATTTTGTTAGTTTTATTAAAAACGGATATAACTCAGTGCATTGTATTATGTTAGTTTTGTTAAAAACGGATGTAACTCAGTGCATTTCATTTTGTTAGTTTTATTAAAAACGGATATAACTCAGTGCATTGCATTTGGTTAGTTTTATTAAAAACTGATACAACTCACTGCATTGCATTTTGTTAGTTTTATTAAAAACGGATATAACTCACTGCATTGCATTTTGTTAGTTTTATTAAAAACGGATATAACTCAGTGCATTGTATTATGTTAGTTTTGTTAAAAAGGGATATAACTCAGTGCATTGCATTTGGTTAGTTTTATTAAAAACTGATACAACTCACTGCATTGCATTTGGTTAGTTTTATTAAAAACTGATACAACTCAGTGCATTGCATTCTGTTAGCTTTATTAAAAACGGATATAACTCAGTGCATTGCATTTGGTTAGTTTTATTAAAAACGGATATAACTCAGTGCATTGCATTTGGTTAGTTTTATTAAAAACTGATACAACTCACTGCATTGCATTTTGTTAGTTTTATTAAAAACGGATATAACTCAGTGCATTGTATTATGTTAGTTTTGTTAAAAACGGATATAACTCAGTGCATTGCATTTGGTTAGTTTTATTAAAAACGGATATAACTCAGTGCATTGCATTTGGTTAGTTTTATTAAAAACTGATACAACTCACTGCATTGCATTTTGTTAGTTTTATTAAAAACGGATATAACTCAGTGCATTGTATTATGTTAGTTTTGTTAAAAACGGATATAACTCAGTGCATTGCATTTGGTTAGTTTTATTAAAAACTGATACAACTCACTGCATTGCATTTGGTTAGTTTTATTAAAAACTGATACAACTCAGTGCATTGCATTCTGTTAGCTTTATTAAAAACGGATATAACTCAGTGCATTGCATTTGGTTAGTTTTATTAAAAACGGATATAACTCAGTGCATTGCATTTGGTTAGTTTTATTAAAAACTGATACAACTCACTGCATTGCATTTTGTTAGTTTTATTAAAAACGGATATAACTCAGTGCATTGTATTATGTTAGTTTTGTTAAAAACGGATGTAACTCAGTGCATTTCATTTTGTTAGTTTTATTAAAAACGGATATAATTCAGTGCATTGCATTTGGTTAGTTTTATTAAAGACGGATGTAACTCAGTCCATTGCATTTGGTTAGTTTTATTAAAAACGGATATAACTCAGTCCATTGCATTTGGTTAGTTTTATTAAAAACGGATATAACTCAGTGCATTGCATTTGGTTAGTTTTATTAAAGACGGATGTAACTCAGTCCATTGCATTTTGTTAGTTTTATTAAAAACGGATATAACTCAGTGCATTGTATTATGTTAGCTTTATTAAAAACGGATATAATTCAGTGCATTGCATTTGGTTAGTTTTATTAAAGACGGATGTAACTCAGTCCATTGCATTTGGTTAGTTTTATTAAAAACGGATATAACTCAGTGCATTGCATTTTGTTAGTTTTATTAAAAACGGATATAACTCAGTGCATTGTATTATGTTAGCTTTATTAAAAACGGATATAACTCAGTGCATTGCATTTGGTTAGTTTTATTAAAAACGGATATAATTCAGTGCATTGCATTTGGTTAGTTTTATTAAAGACGGATGTAACTCAGTCCATTGCATTTGGTTAGTTTTATTAAAAACTGATACAACTCAGTGCATTGCATTCTGTTAGCTTTATTAAAAACGGATATAACTCAGTGCATTGCATTTGGTTAGTTTTATTAAAAACGGATATAACTCAGTGCATTGCATTTGGTTAGTTTTATTAAAAACGGATATAACTCAGTGCATTGCATTTGGTTAGTTTTATTAAAACGGATATAACTCAGTGCATTGTATTATGTTAGTTTTGTTAAAAACGGATGTAACTCAGTGCATTTCATTTTGCTAGTTTTATTAAAAACGGATATAATTCAGTGCATTGCATTTGGTTAGTTTTATTAAAAACGGATATAACTCAGTGCATTGCATTTTGTTAGTTTTATTAAAAACGGATATAACTCAGTGCATTGTATTATGTTAGCTTTATTAAAAACGGATATAACTCAGTGCATTGCATTTGGTTAGTTTTATTAAAAACGGATATAATTCAGTTCATTGCATTTGGTTAGTTTTATTAAAGACGGATGTAACTCAGTCCATTGCATTTGGTTAGTTTTATTAAAAACGGATATAACTCAGTGCATTGCATTTTGTTAGTTTTATTAAAAACGGATATAACTCAGTGCATTGTATTATGTTAGCTTTATTAAAAACGGATATAACTCAGTGCATTGCATTTGGTTAGTTTTATTAAAAACGGATATAATTCAGTGCATTGCATTTGGTTAGTTTTATTAAAGACGGATGTAACTCAGTCCATTGCATTTGGTTAGTTTTATTAAAAACTGATACAACTCAGTGCATTGCATTCTGTTAGCTTTATTAAAAACGGATATAACTCAGTGCATTGCATTTGGTTAGTTTTATTAAAAACGGATATAACTCAGTGCATTGCATTTGGTTAGTTTTATTAAAAACGGATATAACTCAGTGCATTGTATTATGTTAGTTTTGTTAAAAACGGATATAACTCAGTGCATTGTATTTTGTTAGTTTTATTAAAAACTGATACAACTCAGTGCATTGCATTCTGTTAGTTTTATTAAAAACGGATATAACTCAGTGCATTGTATTATGTTAGTTTTATTAAAAACGGATATAACTCACTGCATTGCATTTTGTTAGTTTTATTAAAAACGGATATAACTCAGTGCATTGTATTATGTTAGCTTTATTAAAAACGGATATAACTAAGTGCATTGCATTTGGTTAGTTTTATTAAAGACGGATGTAACTCAGTCCATTGCATTTGGTTAGTTTTATTAAAAACTGATACAACTCACTGCATTGCATTTTGTTAGTTTTATTAAAAACGGATATAACTCAGTGCATTGTATTATGTTAGTTTTGTTAAAAACGGATATAACTCAGTGCATTGCATTTGGTTAGTTTTATTAAAAACTGATACAACTCAGTGCATTGCATTTGGTTAGTTTTATTTAAAACGGATATAACTCAGTGCATTGCATTTGGTTAGTTTTATTAAAAACGGATATAACTCAGTGCATTGCATTTGGTTAGTTTTATTAAAAACGGATATAACTCAGTGCATTGCATTTTGTTAGTTTTATTAAAAACGGATATAACTCAGTGCATTGTATTATGTTAGTTTTGTTAAAAACGGATGTAACTCAGTGCATTTCATTTTGTTAGTTTTATTAAAAACGGATATAACTCAGTGCATTGCATTTGGTTAGTTTTATTAAAAACTGATACAACTCACTGCATTGCATTTTGTTAGTTTTATTAAAAACGGATACAACTCACTGCATTGCATTTTGTTAGTTTTATTAAAAACGGATATAACTCAGTGCATTGTATTATGTTAGTTTTGTTAAAAAGGGATATAACTCAGTGCATTGCATTTGGTTAGTTTTATTAAAAACTGATACAACTCACTGCATTGCATTTGGTTAGTTTTATTAAAAACTGATACAACTCAGTGCATTGCATTCTGTTAGCTTTATTAAAAACGGATATAACTCAGTGCATTGCATTTGGTTAGTTTTATTAAAAACGGATAAAACTCAGTGCATTGCATTTGGTTAGTTTTATTAAAAACTGATACAACTCACTGCATTGCATTTTGTTAGTTTTATTAAAAACGGATATAACTCAGTGCATTGTATTATGTTAGTTTTGTTAAAAACGGATATAACTCAGTGCATTGCATTTGGTTAGTTTTATTAAAAACGGATATAACTCAGTGCATTACATTTGGTTAGTTTTATTAAAAACTGATACAACTCACTGCATTGCATTTTGTTAGTTTTATTAAAAACGGATATAACTCAGTGCATTGTATTATGTTAGTTTTGTTAAAAACGGATATAACTCAGTGCATTGCATTTGGTTAGTTTTATTAAAAACTGATACAACTCACTGCATTGCATTTGGTTAGTTTTATTAAAAACTGATACAACTCAGTGCATTGCATTCTGTTAGCTTTATTAAAAACGGATATAACTCAGTGCATTGCATTTGGTTAGTTTTATTAAAAACGGATATAACTCAGTGCATTGCATTTGGTTAGTTTTATTAAAAACTGATACAACTCACTGCATTGCATTTTGTTAGTTTTATTAAAAACGGATATAACTCAGTGCATTGTATTATGTTAGTTTTGTTAAAAACGGATGTAACTCAGTGCATTTCATTTTGTTAGTTTTATTAAAAACGGATATAATTCAGTGCATTGCATTTGGTTAGTTTTATTAAAGACGGATGTAACTCAGTCCATTGCATTTGGTTAGTTTTATTAAAAACGGATATAACTCAGTCCATTGCATTTGGTTAGTTTTATTAAAAACGGATATAACTCAGTGCATTGCATTTGGTTAGTTTTATTAAAGACGGATGTAACTCAGTCCATTGCATTTTGTTAGTTTTATTAAAAACGGATATAACTCAGTGCATTGTATTATGTTAGCTTTATTAAAAACGGATATAATTCAGTGCATTGCATTTGGTTAGTTTTATTAAAGACGGATGTAACTCAGTCCATTGCATTTGGTTAGTTTTATTAAAAACGGATATAACTCAGTGCATTGCATTTTGTTAGTTTTATTAAAAACGGATATAACTCAGTGCATTGTATTATGTTAGCTTTATTAAAAACGGATATAACTCAGTGCATTGCATTTGGTTAGTTTTATTAAAAACGGATATAATTCAGTGCATTGCATTTGGTTAGTTTTATTAAAGACGGATGTAACTCAGTCCATTGCATTTGGTTAGTTTTATTAAAAACTGATACAACTCAGTGCATTGCATTCTGTTAGCTTTATTAAAAACGGATATAACTCAGTGCATTGCATTTGGTTAGTTTTATTAAAAACGGATATAACTCAGTGCATTGCATTTGGTTAGTTTTATTAAAAACGGATATAACTCAGTGCATTGCATTTGGTTAGTTTTATTAAAACGGATATAACTCAGTGCATTGTATTATGTTAGTTTTGTTAAAAACGGATGTAACTCAGTGCATTTCATTTTGCTAGTTTTATTAAAAACGGATATAATTCAGTGCATTGCATTTGGTTAGTTTTATTAAAAACGGATATAACTCAGTGCATTGCATTTTGTTAGTTTTATTAAAAACGGATATAACTCAGTGCATTGTATTATGTTAGCTTTATTAAAAACGGATATAACTCAGTGCATTGCATTTGGTTAGTTTTATTAAAAACGGATATAATTCAGTTCATTGCATTTGGTTAGTTTTATTAAAGACGGATGTAACTCAGTCCATTGCATTTGGTTAGTTTTATTAAAAACGGATATAACTCAGTGCATTGCATTTTGTTAGTTTTATTAAAAACGGATATAACTCAGTGCATTGTATTATGTTAGCTTTATTAAAAACGGATATAACTCAGTGCATTGCATTTGGTTAGTTTTATTAAAAACGGATATAATTCAGTGCATTGCATTTGGTTAGTTTTATTAAAGACGGATGTAACTCAGTCCATTGCATTTGGTTAGTTTTATTAAAAACTGATACAACTCAGTGCATTGCATTCTGTTAGCTTTATTAAAAACGGATATAACTCAGTGCATTGCATTTGGTTAGTTTTATTAAAAACGGATATAACTCAGTGCATTGCATTTGGTTAGTTTTATTAAAAACGGATATAACTCAGTGCATTGTATTATGTTAGTTTTGTTAAAAACGGATGTAACTCAGTGCATTGTATTATGTTAGTTTTGTTAAAAACGGATATTATTCAGTGCATTGCATTTGGTTAGTTTTATTAAAAACGGATGTAACTCAGTCCATTGCATTTGGTTAGTTTTATTAAAAACGGATATAACTCACTGCATTGCAGTTTGTTAGTTTTATTAAAAACGGATATAACTCAGTGCATTGTATTGTGTTAGCTTTATTAAAAACGGATATAACTCAGTGCATTGCATTTGGTTAGTTTTATTAAAAACGGATATAATTCAGTGCATTGCATTTGGTTAGTTTTATTAAAGACGGATGTAACTCAGTCCATTGCATTTGGTTAGTTTTATTAAAAACGGATATAACTCACTGCATTGCATTTTGTTAGTTTTATTAAAAACGGATATAACTCAGTGCATTGTATTTTGTTAGTTTTATTAAAAACTGATACAACTCAGTGCATTGCATTCTGTTAGTTTTATTAAAAACGGATATAACTCAGTGCATTGTATTATGTTAGTTTTATTAAAAACGGATATAACTCACTGCATTGCATTTTGTTGGTTTTATTAAAAACGGATATAACTCAGTGCATTGTATTATGTTAGCTTTATTAAAAACGGATATAACTAAGTGCATTGCATTTTGTTAGTTTTATTAAAAACGGATATAACTCAGTGCATTGCATTTGGTTAGTTTTATTAAAGACGGATGTAACTCAGTCCATTGCATTTGGTTAGTTTTATTAAAAACTGATACAACTCCCTGCATTGCATTTTGTTAGTTTTATTAAAAACGGATATAACTCAGTGCATTGCATTTGGTTAGTTTTATTAAAAACGGATATAACTCAGTGCATTGCATTTGGTTAGTTTTATTAAAAACTGATACAACTCACTGCATTGCATTTTGTTAGTTTTATTAAAAACGGATATAACTCAGTGCATTGTATTATATTAGTTTTGTTAAAAACGGATATAATTCAGTGCATTGCATTTGGTTAGTTTTATTAAAAACGGATATAACTCAGTGCATTGCATTTGGTTAGTTTTATTAAAAACGGATGTAACTCAGTCCATTGCATTTGGTTAGTTTTATTAAAAACGGATATAACTCACTGCATTGCATTTGGTTAGTTTTATTAAAGACGGATGTAACTCAGTCCATTGTATTTGGTTAGTTTTATTAAAAACTGATACAACTCCCTGCATTGCATTTTGTTAGTTTTATTAAAAACGGATATAACTCAGTGCATTGCATTTGGTTAGTTTTATTAAAAACGGATGTAACTCAGTCCATTGCATTTGGTTAGTTTTATTAAAAACGGATATAACTCACTGCATTGCATTTGGTTAGTTTTATTAAAGACGGATGTAACTCAGTCCATTGTATTTGGTTAGTTTTATTAAAAACTGATACAACTCCCTGCATTGCATTTTGTTAGTTTTATTAAAAACGGATATAACTAAGTGCATTGCATTTTGTTAGTTTTATTAAAAACGGATATAACTCAGTGCATTACACTTGGTTAGTTTTATTAAAAACGGATGTACCTCAGTCCATTGCATTTGGTTAGTTTTATTTAAAACTGATACAACTCACTGCATTGCATTTTGTTAGTTTTATTAAAAACGGATATACCTCAGTGCATTGTATTATGTTAGTTTTGTTAAAAACGAATGTAACTCAGTGCATTTCATTTTGTTAGTTTTATTAAAAACGGATATAATTCAGTGCATTGCATTTGGTTAGTTTTATTAAAGACGGATGTAACTCAGTGCATTGCATTTGGTCAGTTTTATTAAAAACGGATATAACTCAGTGCATTGCATTTGGTTAGTTTTATTAAAGACGGATGTAACTCAGTGCATTGCATTTGGTTAGTTTTATTAAAAACTGATACAACTCACTGCATTGCATTTGGTTAGTTTTATTAAAAACGGATGTAACTCAGTGCATTGCATTTGGTTAGTTTTATTAAAAACTGATACAACTCAGTGCATTGCATTTGGTTAGTTTTATTAAAAACGGATGTAACTCAGTCCATTGCATTTGGTTAGTTTTATTAAAAACGGATATAACTCAGTGCATTGCATTTGGTTAGTTTTATTAAAGACGGATGTAACTCAGTGCATTGCATTTGGTTAGTTTTATTAAAAACTGATACAACTCACTGCATTGCATTTGGTTAGTTTTATTAAAAACGGATGTAACTCAGTGCATTGCATTTGGTTAGTTTTATTAAAAACTGATACAACTCAGTGCATTGCATTCTGTTAGCTTTATTAAAAACGGATATAGCTCAGTGCATTGCATTTGGTTAGTTTTATTAAAAACGTATATAACTCAGTGCATTGCATTTGGTTAGTTTTATTAAAAACTGATACAACTCACTGCATTGCATTTTGTTAGTTTTATTAAAAACGGATATAACTCAGTGCATTGTATTATGTTAGTTTTGTTAAAAACGGATATAACTCACTGCATTGCATTTTGTTAGTTTTATTAAAAACGGATATAATTCAGTGCATTGCATTTGGTTAGTTTTATTAAAGACGGATGTAACTCAGTCCATTGCATTTTGCTAGTTTTATTAAAAACGGATATAATTCAGTGCATTGCATTTGGTTAGTTTTATTAAAGACGGATGTAACTCAGTCCATTGCATTTTGCTAGTTTTATTAAAAACGGATATAATTCAGTGCATTGTATTATGTTAGTTTTATTAAAAACGGATATAACTCACTGCATTGCATTTTGTTAGTTTTATTAAAAACGGATATAACTCAGTGCATTGTATTATGTTAGCTTTAATAAAAACGGATATAACTAAGTGCATTGCATTTGGTTAGTTTTATTAAAGACGGATGTAACTCAGTCCATTGCATTTGGTTAGTTTTATTAAAAACGGATATAACTCACTGCATTGCATTTGGTTAGTTTTATTAAAGACGGATGTAACTCAGTCCATTGTATTTGGTTAGTTTTATTAAAAACTGATACAACTCCCTGCATTGCATTTTGTTAGTTTTATTAAAAACGGATATAACTCAGTGCATTGCATTTTGTTAGTTTTATTAAAAACGGATATAACTCAGTGCATTACACTTGGTTAGTTTTATTAAAAACGGATGTACCTCAGTCCATTGCATTTGGTTAGTTTTATTTAAAACTGATACAACTCACTGCATTGCATTTTGTTAGTTTTATTAAAAACGGATATACCTCAGTGCATTGTATTATGTTAGTTTTGTTAAAAACGAATGTAACTGAGTGCATTTCATTTTGTTAGTTTTATTAAAAACGGATATAAATCAGTGCATTGCATTTGGTTAGTTTTATTAAAGACGGATGTAACTCAGTGCATTGCATTTGGTTAGTTTTATTAAAAACGGATATAACTCAGTGCATTGCATTTGGTTAGTTTTATTAAAGACGGATGTAACTCAGTGCATTGCATTTGGTTAGTTTTATTAAAAACTGATACAACTCACTGCATTGCATTTGGTTAGTTTTATTAAAAACGGATGTAACTCAGTGCATTGCATTTGGTTAGTTTTATTAAAAACTGATACAACTCAGTGCATTGCATTTGGTTAGTTTTATTAAAAACGGATGTAACTCAGTCCATTGCATTTGGTTAGTTTTATTAAAAACGGATGTAACTCAGTGCATTGCATTTGGTTAGTTTTATTAAAGACGGATGTAACTCAGTGCATTGCATTTGGTTAGTTTTATTAAAAACTGATACAACTCACTGCATTGCATTTGGTTAGTTTTATTAAAAACGGATGTAACTCAGTGCATTGCATTTGGTTAGTTTTATTAAAAACTGATACAACTCAGTGCATTGCATTCTGTTAGCTTTATTAAAAACGGATATAGCTCAGTGCATTGCATTTGGTTAGTTTTATTAAAAACGTATATAACTCAGTGCATTGCATTTGGTTAGTTTTATTAAAAACTGATACAACTCACTGCATTGCATTTTGTTAGTTTTATTAAAAACGGATATAACTCAGTGCATTGTATTATGTTAGTTTTGTTAAAAACGGATATAACTCACTGCATTGCATTTTGTTAGTTTTATTAAAAACGGATATAATTCAGTGCATTGCATTTGGTTAGTTTTATTAAAGACGGATGTAACTCAGTCCATTGCATTTTGCTAGTTTTATTAAAAACGGATATAATTCAGTGCATTGCATTTGGTTAGTTTTATTAAAGACGGATGTAACTCAGTCCATTGCATTTTGCTAGTTTTATTAAAAACGGATATAATTCAGTGCATTGTATTATGTTAGTTTTATTAAAAACGGATATAACTCACTGCATTGCATTTTGTTAGTTTTATTAAAAACGGATATAACTCAGTGCATTGTATTATGTTAGCTTTATTAAAAACGGATATAACTAAGTGCATTGCATTTGGTTAGTTTTATTAAAGACGGATGTAACTCAGTCCATTGCATTTGGTTAGTTTTATTAAAAACTGATACAACTCACTGCATTGCATTTTGTTAGTTTTATTAAAAACGGATATAATTCAGTGCATTGCATTTGGTTAGTTTTATTAAAGACGGATGTAACTCAGTCCATTGCATTTTGCTAGTTTTATTAAAAACGGATATAATTCAGTGCATTGTATTATGTTAGTTTTATTAAAAACGGATATAACTCACTGCATTGCATTTTGTTAGTTTTATTAAAAACGGATATAACTCAGTGCATTGTATTATGTTAGCTTTATTAAAAACGGATATAACTAAGTGCATTGCATTTGGTTAGTTTTATTAAAGACGGATGTAACTCAGTCCATTGCATTTGGTTAGTTTTATTAAAAACTGATACAACTCACTGCATTGCATTTTGTTAGTTTTATTAAAAACGGATATAACTCAGTGCATTGTATTATGTTAGTTTTGTTAAAAACGGATATAACTCAGTACATTGCATTTGGTTAGTTTTATTAAAAACTGATGCAACTCACTGCATTGCATTTGGTTAGTTTTATTAAAAACTGATACAACTCAGTGCATTGCATTCTGTTAGCTTTATTAAAAACGGATATAACTCAGTGCATTGCATTTGGTTAGTTTTATTAAAAACGGATATAACTCAGTGCATTGCATTTTGTTAGTTTTATTAAAAACGGATATAACTCAGTGCATTGTATTATGTTAGTTTTGTTAAAAACGGATGTAACTCAGTGCATTTCATTTTGTTAGTTTTATTAAAAACGGATATAACTCAGTGCATTGCATTTGGTTAGTTTTATTAAAAACTGATACAACTCACTGCATTGCATTTTGTTAGTTTTATTAAAAACGGATATAACTCAGTGCATTGTATTATGTTAGTTTTGTTAAAAAGGGATATAACTCAGTGCATTGCATTTGGTTAGTTTTATTAAAAACTGATACAACTCACTGCATTGCATTTGGTTAGTTTTATTAAAAACTGATACAACTCAGTGCATTGCATTCTGTTAGCTTTATTAAAAACGGATATAACTCAGTGCATTGCATTTGGTTAGTTTTATTAAAAACGGATATAACTCAGTGCATTGCATTTGGTTAGTTTTATTAAAAACTGATACAACTCACTGCATTGCATTTTGTTAGTTTTATTAAAAACGGATATAACTCAGTGCATTGTATTATGTTAGTTTTGTTAAAAACGGATATAACTCAGTACATTGCATTTGGTTAGTTTTATTAAAAACGGATATAACTCAGTGCATTGCATTTGGTTAGTTTTATTAAAAACTGATACAACTCACTGCATTGCATTTTGTTAATTTTATTAAAAACGGATATAACTCAGTGCATTGTATTATGTTAGTTTTGTTAAAAACGGATATAACTCAGTGCATTGCATTTGGTTAGTTTTATTAAAAACTGATACAACTCACTGCATTGCATTTGGTTAGTTTTATTAAAAACTGATACAACTCAGTGCATTGCATTCTGTTAGCTTTATTAAAAACGGATATAACTCAGTGCATTGCATTTGGTTAGTTTTATTAAAAACGGATATAACTCAGTGCATTGCATTTGGTTAGTTTTATTAAAAACTGATACAACTCACTGCATTGCATTTTGTTAGTTTTATTAAAAACGGATATAACTCAGTGCATTGTATTATGTTAGTTTTGTTAAAAACGGATGTAACTCAGGGCATTTCATTTTGTTAGTTTTATTAAAAACGGATATAATTCAGTGCATTGCATTTGGTTAGTTTTATTAAAGACGGATGTAACTCAGTCCATTGCATTTGGTTAGTTTTATTAAAAACGGATATAACTCAGTCCATTGCATTTGGTTAGTTTTATTAAAAACGGATATAACTCAGTGCATTGCATTTGGTTAGTTTTATTAAAGACGGATGTAACTCAGTCCATTGAATTTTGTTAGTTTTATTAAAAACGGATATAACTCAGTGCATTGTATTATGTTAGCTTTATTAAAAACGGATATAATTCAGTGCATTGCATTTGGTTAGTTTTATTAAAGACGGATGTAACTCAGTCCATTGCATTTGGTTAGTTTTATTAAAAACGGATATAACTCAGTGCATTGCATTTTGTTAGTTTTATTAAAAACGGATATAACTCAGTGCATTGTATTATGTTAGCTTTATTAAAAACGGATATAACTCAGTGCATTGCATTTGGTTAGTTTTATTAAAAACGGATATAATTCAGTGCATTGCATTTGGTTAGTTTTATTAAAGACGGATGTAACTCAGTCCATTGCATTTGGTTAGTTTTATTAAAAACTGATACAACTCAGTGCATTGCATTCTGTTAGCTTTATTAAAAACGGATATAACTCAGTGCATTGCATTTGGTTAGTTTTATTAAAAACGGATATAACTCAGTGCATTGCATTTGGTTAGTTTTATTAAAAACGGATATAACTCAGTGCATTGCATTTGGTTAGTTTTATTAAAACGGATATAACTCAGTGCATTGTATTATGTTAGTTTTGTTAAAAACGGATGTAACTCAGTGCATTTCATTTTGCTAGTTTTATTAAAAACGGATATAATTCAGTGCATTGCATTTGGTTAGTTTTATTAAAAACGGATATAACTCAGTGCATTGCATTTTGTTAGTTTTATTAAAAACGGATATAACTCAGTGCATTGTATTATGTTAGCTTTATTAAAAACGGATATAACTCAGTGCATTGCATTTGGTTAGTTTTATTAAAAACGGATATAATTCAGTTCATTGCATTTGGTTAGTTTTATTAAAGGAGGATGTAACTCAGTCCATTGCATTTGGTTAGTTTTATTAAAAACGGATATAACTCAGTGCATTGCATTTTGTTAGTTTTATTAAAAACGGATATAACTCAGTGCATTGTATTATGTTAGCTTTATTAAAAACGGATATAACTCAGTGCATTGCATTTGGTTAGTTTTATTAAAAACGGATATAATTCAGTGCATTGCATTTGGTTAGTTTTATTAAAGACGGATGTAACTCAGTCCATTGCATTTGGTTAGTTTTATTAAAAACTGATACAACTCAGTGCATTGCATTTGGTTAGTTTTATTAAAAACGGATATAACTCAGTCCATTGCATTTGGTTAGTTTTATTAAAAACGGATATAACTCAGTGCATTGCATTTGGTTAGTTTTATTAAAAACGGATATAACTCAGTGCATTGTATTATGTTAGTTTTATTAAAGACGGATGTAACTCAGTCCATTGAATTTTGTTAGTTTTATTAAAAACGGATATAACTCAGTGCATTGTATTATGTTAGCTTTATTAAAAACGGATATTATTCAGTGCATTGCATTTGGTTAGTTTTATTAAAAACGGATGTAACTCAGTCCATTGCATTTTGTTAGTTTTATTAAAAACGGATATAACTCACTGCATTGCAGTTTGTTAGTTTTATTAAAAACGGATATAACTCAGTGCATTGTATTGTGTTAGCTTTATTAAAAACGGATATAACTCAGTGCATTGCATTTGGTTAGTTTTATTAAAAACGGATATAATTCAGTGCATTGCATTTGGTTAGTTTTATTAAAGACGGATGTAACTCAGTCCATTGCATTTGGTTAGTTTTATTAAAAACGGATATAACTCACTGCATTGCATTTTGTTAGTTTTATTAAAAACGGATATAACTCAGTGCATTGTATTTTGTTAGTTTTATTAAAAACTGATACAACTCAGTGCATTGCATTCTGTTAGTTTTATTAAAAACGGATATAACTCAGTGCATTGTATTATGTTAGTTTTATTAAAAACGGATATAACTCACTGCATTGCATTTTGTTGGTTTTATTAAAAACGGATATAACTCAGTGCATTGTATTATGTTAGCTTTATTAAAAACGGATATAACTAAGTGCATTGCATTTTGTTAGTTTTATTAAAAACGGATATAACTCAGTGCATTGCATTTGGTTAGTTTTATTAAAGACGGATGTGACTCAGTCCATTGCATTTGGTTAGTTTTATTAAAAACTGATACAACTCCCTGCATTGCATTTTGTTAGTTTTATTAAAAACGGATATAACTCAGTGCATTGCATTTGGTTAGTTTTATTAAAAACGGATATAACTCAGTGCATTGCATTTGGTTAGTTTTATTAAAAACTGATACAACTCAGTGCATTGCATTTTGTTAGTTTTATTAAAAACGGATATAACTCAGTGCATTGTATTATATTAGTTTTGTTAAAAACGGATATAATTCAGTGCATTGCATTTGGTTAGTTTTATTAAAAACGGATGTAACTCAGTCCATTGTATTTGGTTAGTTTTATTAAAAACTGATACAACTCCCTGCATTGCATTTTGTTAGTTTTATTAAAAACGGATATAACTCAGTGCATTACACTTGGTTAGTTTTATTAAAAACGGATGTACCTCAGTCCATTGCATTTGGTTAGTTTTATTTAAAACTGATACAACTCACTGCATTGCATTTTGTTAGTTTTATTAAAAACGGATATACCTCAGTGCATTGTATTATGTTAGTTTTGTTAAAAACGAATGTAACTCAGTGCATTTCATTTTGTTAGTTTTATTAAAAACGGATATAATTCAGTGCATTGCATTTGGTTAGTTTTATTAAAGACGGATGTAACTCAGTGCATTGCATTTGGTTAGTTTTATTAAAAACTGATACAACTCACTGCATTGCATTTGGTTAGTTTTATTAAAAACGGATGTAACTCAGTGCATTGCATTTGGTTAGTTTTATTAAAAACTGATACAACTCAGTGCATTGCATTTGGTTAGTTTTATTAAAAACGGATGTAACTCAGTCCATTGCATTTGGTTAGTTTTATTAAAAACGGATATAACTCAGTGCATTGCATTTGGTTAGTTTTATTAAAGACGGATGTAACTCAGTGCATTGCATTTGGTTAGTTTTATTAAAAACTGATACAACTCACTGCATTGCATTTGGTTAGTTTTATTAAAAACGGATGTAACTCAGTGCATTGCATTTGGTTAGTTTTATTAAAAACTGATACAACTCAGTGCATTGCATTTGGTTAGTTTTATTAAAAACGTATATAACTCAGTGCATTGCATTTGGTTAGTTTTATTAAAAACGGATATAACTCAGTGCATTGCATTTGGTTAGTTTTATTAAAAACGTATATAACTCAGTGCATTGCATTTGGTTAGTTTTATTAAAAACTGATACAACTCACTGCATTGCATTTTGTTAGTTTTATTAAAAACGGATATAACTCAGTGCATTGTATTATGTTAGTTTTGTTAAAAACGGATGTAACTCAGTGCATTTCATTTTGCTAGTTTTATTAAAAACGGATATAATTCAGTGCATTGCATTTGGTTAGTTTTATTAAAGACGGATGTAACTCAGTCCATTGCATTTTGTTAGTTTTATTAAAAACGGATATAACTCAGTGCATTGCATTTTGTTAGTTTTATTAAAAACGGATATAACTCAGTGCATTGTATTATGTTAGCTTTATTAAAAACGGATATAACTAAGTGCATTGCATTTGGTTAGTTTTATTAAAGACGGATGTAACTCAGTCCATTGCATTTGGTTAGTTTTATTAAAAACTGATACAACTCACTGCATTGCATTTTGTTAGTTTTATTAAAAACGGATATAACTCAGTGCATTGTATTATGTTAGTTTTGTTAAAAACGGATATAACTCAGTACATTGCATTTGGTTAGTTTTATTAAAAACTGATGCAACTCACTGCATTGCATTTGGTTAGTTTTATTAAAAACTGATACAACTCAGTGCATTGCATTCTGTTAGCTTTATTAAAAACGGATATAACTCAGTGCATTGCATTTGGTTAGTTTTATTAAAAACGGATATAACTCAGTGCATTGCATTTTGTTAGTTTTATTAAAAACGGATATAACTCAGTGCATTGTATTATGTTAGTTTTGTTAAAAACGGATGTAACTCAGTGCATTTCATTTTGTTAGTTTTATTAAAAACGGATATAACTCAGTGCATTGCATTTGGTTAGTTTTATTAAAAACTGATACAACTCACTGCATTGCATTTTGTTAGTTTTATTAAAAACGGATATAACTCAGTGCATTGTATTATGTTAGTTTTGTTAAAAAGGGATATAACTCAGTGCATTGCATTTGGTTAGTTTTATTAAAAACTGATACAACTCACTGCATTGCATTTGGTTAGTTTTATTAAAAACTGATACAACTCAGTGCATTGCATTCTGTTAGCTTTATTAAAAACGGATATAACTCAGTGCATTGCATTTGGTTAGTTTTATTAAAAACGGATATAACTCAGTGCATTGCATTTGGTTAGTTTTATTAAAAACTGATACAACTCACTGCATTGCATTTTGTTAGTTTTATTAAAAACGGATATAACTCAGTGCATTGTATTATGTTAGTTTTGTTAAAAACGGATATAACTCAGTACATTGCATTTGGTTAGTTTTATTAAAAACGGATATAACTCAGTGCATTGCATTTGGTTAGTTTTATTAAAAACTGATACAACTCACTGCATTGCATTTTGTTAATTTTATTAAAAACGGATATAACTCAGTGCATTGTATTATGTTAGTTTTGTTAAAAACGGATATAACTCAGTGCATTGCATTTGGTTAGTTTTATTAAAAACTGATACAACTCACTGCATTGCATTTGGTTAGTTTTATTAAAAACTGATACAACTCAGTGCATTGCATTCTGTTAGCTTTATTAAAAACGGATATAACTCAGTGCATTGCATTTGGTTAGTTTTATTAAAAACGGATATAACTCAGTGCATTGCATTTGGTTAGTTTTATTAAAAACTGATACAACTCACTGCATTGCATTTTGTTAGTTTTATTAAAAACGGATATAACTCAGTGCATTGTATTATGTTAGTTTTGTTAAAAACGGATGTAACTCAGGGCATTTCATTTTGTTAGTTTTATTAAAAACGGATATAATTCAGTGCATTGCATTTGGTTAGTTTTATTAAAGACGGATGTAACTCAGTCCATTGCATTTGGTTAGTTTTATTAAAAACGGATATAACTCAGTCCATTGCATTTGGTTAGTTTTATTAAAAACGGATATAACTCAGTGCATTGCATTTGGTTAGTTTTATTAAAGACGGATGTAACTCAGTCCATTGAATTTTGTTAGTTTTATTAAAAACGGATATAACTCAGTGCATTGTATTATGTTAGCTTTATTAAAAACGGATATAATTCAGTGCATTGCATTTGGTTAGTTTTATTAAAGACGGATGTAACTCAGTCCATTGCATTTGGTTAGTTTTATTAAAAACGGATATAACTCAGTGCATTGCATTTTGTTAGTTTTATTAAAAACGGATATAACTCAGTGCATTGTATTATGTTAGCTTTATTAAAAACGGATATAACTCAGTGCATTGCATTTGGTTAGTTTTATTAAAAACGGATATAATTCAGTGCATTGCATTTGGTTAGTTTTATTAAAGACGGATGTAACTCAGTCCATTGCATTTGGTTAGTTTTATTAAAAACTGATACAACTCAGTGCATTGCATTCTGTTAGCTTTATTAAAAACGGATATAACTCAGTGCATTGCATTTGGTTAGTTTTATTAAAAACGGATATAACTCAGTGCATTGCATTTGGTTAGTTTTATTAAAAACGGATATAACTCAGTGCATTGCATTTGGTTAGTTTTATTAAAACGGATATAACTCAGTGCATTGTATTATGTTAGTTTTGTTAAAAACGGATGTAACTCAGTGCATTTCATTTTGCTAGTTTTATTAAAAACGGATATAATTCAGTGCATTGCATTTGGTTAGTTTTATTAAAAACGGATATAACTCAGTGCATTGCATTTTGTTAGTTTTATTAAAAACGGATATAACTCAGTGCATTGTATTATGTTAGCTTTATTAAAAACGGATATAACTCAGTGCATTGCATTTGGTTAGTTTTATTAAAAACGGATATAATTCAGTTCATTGCATTTGGTTAGTTTTATTAAAGGAGGATGTAACTCAGTCCATTGCATTTGGTTAGTTTTATTAAAAACGGATATAACTCAGTGCATTGCATTTTGTTAGTTTTATTAAAAACGGATATAACTCAGTGCATTGTATTATGTTAGCTTTATTAAAAACGGATATAACTCAGTGCATTGCATTTGGTTAGTTTTATTAAAAACGGATATAATTCAGTGCATTGCATTTGGTTAGTTTTATTAAAGACGGATGTAACTCAGTCCATTGCATTTGGTTAGTTTTATTAAAAACTGATACAACTCAGTGCATTGCATTTGGTTAGTTTTATTAAAAACGGATATAACTCAGTCCATTGCATTTGGTTAGTTTTATTAAAAACGGATATAACTCAGTGCATTGCATTTGGTTAGTTTTATTAAAAACGGATATAACTCAGTGCATTGTATTATGTTAGTTTTATTAAAGACGGATGTAACTCAGTCCATTGAATTTTGTTAGTTTTATTAAAAACGGATATAACTCAGTGCATTGTATTATGTTAGCTTTATTAAAAACGGATATTATTCAGTGCATTGCATTTGGTTAGTTTTATTAAAAACGGATGTAACTCAGTCCATTGCATTTTGTTAGTTTTATTAAAAACGGATATAACTCACTGCATTGCAGTTTGTTAGTTTTATTAAAAACGGATATAACTCAGTGCATTGTATTGTGTTAGCTTTATTAAAAACGGATATAACTCAGTGCATTGCATTTGGTTAGTTTTATTAAAAACGGATATAATTCAGTGCATTGCATTTGGTTAGTTTTATTAAAGACGGATGTAACTCAGTCCATTGCATTTGGTTAGTTTTATTAAAAACGGATATAACTCACTGCATTGCATTTTGTTAGTTTTATTAAAAACGGATATAACTCAGTGCATTGTATTTTGTTAGTTTTATTAAAAACTGATACAACTCAGTGCATTGCATTCTGTTAGTTTTATTAAAAACGGATATAACTCAGTGCATTGTATTATGTTAGTTTTATTAAAAACGGATATAACTCACTGCATTGCATTTTGTTGGTTTTATTAAAAACGGATATAACTCAGTGCATTGTATTATGTTAGCTTTATTAAAAACGGATATAACTAAGTGCATTGCATTTTGTTAGTTTTATTAAAAACGGATATAACTCAGTGCATTGCATTTGGTTAGTTTTATTAAAGACGGATGTGACTCAGTCCATTGCATTTGGTTAGTTTTATTAAAAACTGATACAACTCCCTGCATTGCATTTTGTTAGTTTTATTAAAAACGGATATAACTCAGTGCATTGCATTTGGTTAGTTTTATTAAAAACGGATATAACTCAGTGCATTGCATTTGGTTAGTTTTATTAAAAACTGATACAACTCAGTGCATTGCATTTTGTTAGTTTTATTAAAAACGGATATAACTCAGTGCATTGTATTATATTAGTTTTGTTAAAAACGGATATAATTCAGTGCATTGCATTTGGTTAGTTTTATTAAAAACGGATGTAACTCAGTCCATTGTATTTGGTTAGTTTTATTAAAAACTGATACAACTCCCTGCATTGCATTTTGTTAGTTTTATTAAAAACGGATATAACTCAGTGCATTACACTTGGTTAGTTTTATTAAAAACGGATGTACCTCAGTCCATTGCATTTGGTTAGTTTTATTTAAAACTGATACAACTCACTGCATTGCATTTTGTTAGTTTTATTAAAAACGGATATACCTCAGTGCATTGTATTATGTTAGTTTTGTTAAAAACGAATGTAACTCAGTGCATTTCATTTTGTTAGTTTTATTAAAAACGGATATAATTCAGTGCATTGCATTTGGTTAGTTTTATTAAAGACGGATGTAACTCAGTGCATTGCATTTGGTTAGTTTTATTAAAAACTGATACAACTCACTGCATTGCATTTGGTTAGTTTTATTAAAAACGGATGTAACTCAGTGCATTGCATTTGGTTAGTTTTATTAAAAACTGATACAACTCAGTGCATTGCATTTGGTTAGTTTTATTAAAAACGGATGTAACTCAGTCCATTGCATTTGGTTAGTTTTATTAAAAACGGATATAACTCAGTGCATTGCATTTGGTTAGTTTTATTAAAGACGGATGTAACTCAGTGCATTGCATTTGGTTAGTTTTATTAAAAACTGATACAACTCACTGCATTGCATTTGGTTAGTTTTATTAAAAACGGATGTAACTCAGTGCATTGCATTTGGTTAGTTTTATTAAAAACTGATACAACTCAGTGCATTGCATTTGGTTAGTTTTATTAAAAACGTATATAACTCAGTGCATTGCATTTGGTTAGTTTTATTAAAAACGGATATAACTCAGTGCATTGCATTTGGTTAGTTTTATTAAAAACGTATATAACTCAGTGCATTGCATTTGGTTAGTTTTATTAAAAACTGATACAACTCACTGCATTGCATTTTGTTAGTTTTATTAAAAACGGATATAACTCAGTGCATTGTATTATGTTAGTTTTGTTAAAAACGGATGTAACTCAGTGCATTTCATTTTGCTAGTTTTATTAAAAACGGATATAATTCAGTGCATTGCATTTGGTTAGTTTTATTAAAGACGGATGTAACTCAGTCCATTGCATTTTGTTAGTTTTATTAAAAACGGATATAACTCAGTGCATTGCATTTTGTTAGTTTTATTAAAAACGGATATAACTCAGTGCATTGTATTATGTTAGCTTTATTAAAAACGGATATAACTCAGTGCATTGCATTTGGTTAGTTTTATTAAAAACGGATATAATTCAGTGCATTGCATTTGGTTAGTTTTATTAAAGACGGATGTAACTCAGTCCATTGCATTTGGTTAGTTTTATTAAAAACGGATATAACTCAGTGCATTGCATTTTGTTAGTTTTATTAAAAACGGATATAACTCAGTGCATTGTATTATGTTAGCTTTATTAAAAACGGATATAACTCAGTGCATTGCATTTGGTTAGTTTTATTAAAGACGGATGTAACTCAGTCCATTGCATTTGGTTAGTTTTATTAAAAACTGATAAAACTCACTGCATTGCATTTGGTTAGTTTTATTAAAAACGGATGTAACTCAGTGCATTGCATTTGGTTAGTTTTATTAAAAACTGATACAACTCAGTGCATTGCATTCTGTTAGCTTTATTAAAAACGGATATAACTGAGTGCATTGCATTTGGTTAGTTTTATTAAAAACGTATATAACTCAGTGCATTGCATTTGGTTAGTTTTATTAAAAACTGATACAACTCACTGCATTGCATTTTGTTAGTTTTATTAAAAACGGATATAACTCAGTGCATTGTATTATGTTAGTTTTGTTAAAAACGGATGTAACTCAGTGCATTTCATTTTGCTAGTTTTATTAAAAACGGATATAATTCAGTGCATTGCATTTGGTTAGTTTTATTAAAGACGGATGTAACTCAGTCCATTGCATTTGGTTAGTTTTATTAAAAACGGATATAACTCAGTGCATTGCATTTTGTTAGTTTTATTAAAAACGGATATAACTCAGTGCATTGTATTATGTTAGCTTTATTAAAAACGGATATAACTCAGTGCATTGCATTTGGTTAGTTTTATTAAAAACGGATATAATTCAGTGCATTGCATTTGGTTAGTTTTATTAAAGACGGATGTAACTCAGTCCATTGCATTTGGTTAGCTTTATTAAAAACTGATACAACTCAGTGCATTGCATTCTGTTAGCTTTATTAAAAACGGATATAACTCAGTGCATTGCATTTGGTTAGTTCTATTAAAAACGGATATAACTCAGTGCATTGCATTTGGTTAGTTTTATTAAAAACTGATACAACTCACTGCATTGCATTTTGTTAGTTTTATTAAAAACGGTTATAACTCAGTGCATTGTATTATGTTAGTTTTGTTAAAAACGGATATAATTCAGTGCATTGCATTTGGTTAGTTTTATTAAAAACGGATGTAACTCAGTCCATTGCATTTGGTTAGTTTTATTAAAAACGGATATAACTCACTGCATTGCAGTTTGTTAGTTTTATTAAAAACGGATATAACTCAGTGCATTGTATTGTGTTAGCTTTATTAAAAACGGATATAACTCAGTGCATTTCATTTGGTTAGTTTTATTAAAAACGGATATAATTCAGTGCATTGCATTTGGTTAGTTTTATTAAAGACGGATGTAACTCAGTCCATTGCATTTGGTTAGTTTTATTAAAAACGGATATAACTCAGTGCATTGCATTTGGTTAGTTTTATTAAAAACGGATGTAACTCAGTGCATTGCATTTGGTTAGTTTTATTAAAAACTGATACAACTCAGTGCATTGCAGTCTGTTAGTTTTATTAAAAACGGATATAACTCAGTGCATTGTATTATGTTAGTTTTATTAAAAACGGATATAACTCACTGCATTGCATTTTGTTAGTTTTATTAAAAACGGATATAACTCACTGCATTGCATTTTGTTAGTTTTATTAAAAACGGATATAACTCAGTGCATTGTATTATGTTAGCTTTATTAAAAACGGATATAACTCACTGCATTGCATTTTTTTAGTTTTATTAAAAACTGATACAACTCAGTGCATTGCAGTCTGTTAGTTTTATTAAAAACGGATATAACTCAGTGCGTTGTATTATGTTAGCTTTATTAAAAACGGATATAACTCAGTGCATTGTATTTTGTTAGTTTTATTAAAAACTGATACAACTCAGTGCATTGCAGTCTGTTAGTTTTATTAAAAACGGATATAACTCAGTGCATTGTATTATGTTAGTTTTATTAAAAACTGATACAACTCAGTGCATTGCAGTCTGTTAGTTTTATTAAAAACGGATATAACTCACTGCATTGCATTTTGTTAGTTTTATTAAAAACGGATATAACTCAGTGCATTGCATTTGGTTAGTTTTATTAAAAACTGATACAACTCAGTGCATTGCATTCTGTTAGCTTTATTAAAAACGGATATAACTCAGTGCATTGCATTTGGTTAGTTTTATTAAAAACGTATATAACTCAGTGCGTTGTATTATGTTAGCTTTATTAAAAACGGATATAACTCAGTGCATTGTATTTTGTTAGTTTTATTAAAAACTGATACAACTCAGTGCATTGCAGTCTGTTAGTTTTATTAAAAACGGATATAACTCAGTGCATTGCATTTGGTTAGTTTTATTAAAAACGTATATAACTCAGTGCGTTGTATTATGTTAGTTTTATTAAAAACGGATATAACTCACTGCATTGCATTTTGTTAGTTTTATTAAAAACGGATATAACTCAGTGCATTGCATTTGGTTAGTTTTATTAAAAACGGATGTAACTCAGTGCATTGCATTTGGTTAGTTTTATTAAAAACTGATACAACTCAGTGCATTGCATTCTGTTAGCTTTATTAAAAACGGATATAACTCAGTGCATTGCATTTGGTTAGTTTTATTAAAAACGTATATAACTCAGTGCGTTGTATTATGTTAGCTTTATTAAAAACGGATATAACTCAGTGCATTGTATTTTGTTAGTTTTATTAAAAACTGATACAACTCAGTGCATTGCAGTCTGTTAGTTTTATTAAAAACGGATATAACTCAGTGCATTGTATTATGTTAGTTTTATTAAAAACTGATACAACTCAGTGCATTGTATTTTGTTAGTTTTATTAAAAACTGATACAACTCAGTGCATTGCAGTCTGTTAGTTTTATTAAAAACGGATATAACTCAGTGCATTGTATTTTGTTAGTTTTATTAAAAACTGATACAACTCAGTGCATTGCATTCTGTTAGTTTTATTAAAAACGGATATAACTCAGTGCATTGTATTATGTTAGTTTTATTAAAAACGGATATAACTCACTGCATTG
This sequence comes from Ceratitis rosa, assembly GCA_037013455.1. NCBI lineage: Eukaryota > Metazoa > Arthropoda > Insecta > Diptera > Tephritidae > Ceratitis > Ceratitis rosa. The sequence continues at coordinate 212,562 of JAWMAG010000045.1, read as the reverse complement.
CATTTTGTTAGTTTTATTAAAAACGGATATAACTCAGTGCGTTGTATTATGTTAGCTTTATTAAAAACGGATATAACTCAGTGCATTGTATTTTGTTAGTTTTATTAAAAACTGATACAACTCAGTGCATTGCAGTCTGTTAGTTTTATTAAAAACGGATATAACTCAGTGCATTGTATTATGTTAGTTTTATTAAAAACGGATATAACTCACTGCATTGCATTTTGTTAGTTTTATTAAAAACGGATATAACTCAGTGCGTTGTATTATGTTAGCTTTATTAAAAACGGATATAACTCAGTGCATTGTATTTTGTTAGTTTTATTAAAAACTGATACAACTCAGTGCATTGCATTTGGTTAGTTTTATTAAAAACGTATATAACTCAGTGCATTGTATTATGTTAGTTTTATTAAAAACGGATATAACTCACTGCATTGCATTTTGTTAGTTTTATTAAAAACGGATATAACTCAGTGCATTGCATTTGGTTAGTTTTATTAAAAACGGATGTAACTCAGTGCATTGCATTTGGTTAGTTTTATTAAAAACTGATACAACTCAGTGCATTGCATTCTGTTAGCTTTATTAAAAACGGATATAACTCAGTGCATTGCATTTGGTTAGTTTTATTAAAAACGTATATAACTCAGTGCGTTGTATTATGTTAGCTTTATTAAAAACGGATATAACTCAGTGCGTTGTATTATGTTAGCTTTATTAAAAACGGATATAACTCAGTGCATTGTATTTTGTTAGTTTTATTAAAAACTGATACAACTCAGTGCATTGCAGTCTGTTAGTTTTATTAAAAACGGATATAACTCAGTGCATTGTATTATGTTAGTTTTATTAAAAACGGATATAACTCACTGCATTGCATTTTGTTAGTTTTATTAAAAACTGATACAACTCAGTGCATTGCATTTGGTTAGTTTTATTAAAAACGGATATAACTCACTGCATTGCATTTGGTTAGTTTTATTAAAAACTGATACAACTCAGTGCATTGCATTTTGTTAGTTTTATTAAAAACGAATGTAACTCAGTGCATTGTATTTGGTTAGTTTTATTAAAAACGGATATAACTCAGTGCATTGCATTTTGTTTGTTTTATTAAAAACTGATACAACTCAGTGCATTGCATTTGGTTAGTTTTATTAAAAACTGATACAACTCAGTGCATTGCATTTTGTTTGTTTTATTAAAAACTGATACAACTCAGTGCATTGCATTTGGTTAGTTTTATTAAAAACTGATACAACTCAGTGCATTGCATTTTGTTAGTTTTATTAAAAACGGATGTAACTCAGTGCATTGTATTTGGTTAGTTTTATTAAAAACGGATATAACTCAGTGCATTGCATTTTGTTAGTTTTATTAAAAACGGATGTAACTCAGTGCATTGTATTTGGTTAGTTTTATTAAAAACGGATATAACTTAGTGCATTGCATTTTGTTTGTTTTATTAAAAACTGATACAACTCAGTGCATTGCATTTGGTTAGTTTTATTAAAAACTGATACAACTCAGTGCATTGCATTTTGTTTGTTTTATTAAAAACTGATACAACTCAGTGCATTGCATTTGGTTAGTTTTATTAAAAACTGATACAACTCAGTGCATTGCATTTTGTTAGTTTTATTAAAAACGGATGTAACTCAGTGCATTGTATTTGGTTAGTTTTATTAAAAACGGATATAACTCAGTGCATTGCATTTGGTTAGTTTTATTAAAAACTGATACAACTCAGTGCATTGCATTTGGTTAGTTTTATTAAAAACGGATATAACTCACTGCATTGCATTTGGTTAGTTTTATTAAAAACTGATACAACTCAGTGCAATGCATTTGGTTAGTTTTATTAAAAACGGATATAACTCACTGCATTGCATTTGGTTAGTTTTATTAAAAACTGATACAACTCAGTGCATTGCATTTGGTTAGTTTTATTAAAAACTGATACAACTCAGTGCATTGCATTTTGTTAGTTTTATTAAAAACGGATGTAACTCAGTGCATTGCATTTTGTTAGTTTTATTAAAAACGGATGTAACTCAGTGCATTGTATTTGGTTAGTTTTATTAAAAACGGATATAACTCAGTGCATTGCATTTTGTTAGTTTTATTAAAAACTGATACAACTCAGTGCATTGCATTTTGTTAGTTTTATTAAAAACGGATGTAACTCAGTGCATTGTATTTGGTTAGTTTTATTAAAAACGGATACAACTCAGTGCATTGCATTTGGTTAGTTTTATTAAAAACTGATACAACTCAGTGCATTGCATTTGGTTAGTTTTATTAAAAACGGATATAACTCACTGCATTGCATTTGGTTAGTTTTATTAAAAACTGATACAACTCAGTGCATTGCATTTGGTTAGTTTTATTAAAAACTGATACAACTCAGTGCATTGCATTTTGTTAGTTTTATTAAAAACTGATGTAACTCAGTGCATTGTATTTGGTTAGTTTTATTAAAAACGGATATAACTCAGTGCATTGCATTTTGTTTGTTTTATTAAAAACTGATACAACTCAGTGCATTGCATTTGGTTAGTTTTATTAAAAACGGATATAACTCACTGCATTGCATTTGGTTAGTTTTATTAAAAACTGATACAACTCAGTGCATTGCATTTGGTTAGTTTTATTAAAAACGGATATAACTCACTGCATTGCATTTGGTTAGTTTTATTAAAAACTGATACAACTCAGTGCATTGCATTTTGTTAGTTTTATTAAAAACGGATGTAACTCAGTGCATTGTATTTGGTTAGTTTTATTAAAAACGGATATAACTCAGTGCATTGCATTTTGTTTGTTTTATTAAAAACTGATACAACTCAGTGCATTGCATTTGGTTAGTTTTATTAAAAACGGATATAACTCACTGCATTGCATTTGGTTAGTTTTATTAAAAACTGATACAACTCAGTGCATTGCATTTTGTTAGTTTTATTAAAAACGGATGTAACTCAGTGCATTGTATTTGGTTAGTTTTATTAAAAACGGATATAACTCACTGCATTGCGTTTGGTTAGTTTTATTAAAAACTGATACAACTCAGTGCATTGCATTTTGTTAGTTTTATTAAAAACGGATGTAACTCAGTGCATTGTATTTGGTTAGTTTTATTAAAAACGGATATAACTCAGTGAATTGCATTTTGTTTGTTTTATTAAAAACTGATACAACTCAGTGCATTGCATTTGGTTAGTTTTATTAAAAACGGATATAACTCAGTGCATGCATTTGGTTAGTTTTATTAAAAACTGATACAACTCAGTGCATTGCATTTTGTTAGTTTTATTAAAAACGGATATAACTCACTGCATTGCATTTGGTTAGTTTTATTAAAAACTGATACAACTCAGTGCATTGCATTTGGTTAGTTTTATTAAAAACGGATATAACTCACTGCATTGCATTTGGTTAGTTTTATTAAAAACTGATACAACTCAGTGCATTGCATTTTGTTTGTTTTATTAAAAACTGATACAACTCAGTGCATTGCATTTGGTTAGTTTTATTAAAAACGGATATAACTCACTGCATTGCATTTGGTTAGTTTTATTAAAAACTGATACAACTCAGTGCATTGCATTTTGTTAGTTTTATTAAAAACGGATGTAACTCAGTTCATTGTATTTGGTTAGTTTTATTAAAAACGGATATAACTCAGTGCATTGCATTTTGTTTGTTTTATTAAAAACTGATACAACTCAGTGCATTGCATTTGGTTAGTTTTATTAAAAACGGATATAACTCACTGCATTGCATTTGGTTAGTTTTATTAAAAACTGATACAACTCAGTGCATTGCATTTGGTTAGTTTTATTAAAAACTGATACAACTCAGTGCATTGCATTTTGTTAGTTTTATTAAAAACGGATGTAACTCAGTTCATTGTATTTGGTTAGTTTTATTAAAAACGGATATAACTCAGTGCATTGCATTTTGTTTGTTTTATTAAAAACTGATACAACTCAGTGCATTGCATTTGGTTAGTTTTATTAAAAACGGATATAACTCACTGCATTGCATTTGGTTAGTTTTATTAAAAACTGATACAACTCAGTGCATTGCATTTTGTTAGTTTTATTAAAAACGGATGTAACTCAGTTCATTGTATTTGGTTAGTTTTATTAAAAACGGATATAACTCAGTGCATTGCATTTTGTTTGTTTTATTAAAAACTGATACAACTCAGTGCATTGCATTTGGTTAGTTTTATTAAAAACGGATATAACTCACTGCATTGCATTTGGTTAGTTTTATTAAAAACTGATACAACTCAGTGCATTGCATTTGGTTAGTTTTATTAAAAACTGATACAACTCAGTGCATTGCATTTTGTTAGTTTTATTAAAAACGGATGTAACTCAGTGCATTGTATTTGGTTAGTTTTATTAAAAACGGATATAACTCAGTGCATTGCATTTTGTTTCTTTTATTAAAAACTGATACAACTCAGTGCATTGCATTTGGTTAGTTTTATTAAAAACGGATATAACTCACTGCATTGCATTTGGTTAGTTTTATTAAAAACTGATACAACTCAGTGCATTGCATTTGGTTAGTTTTATTAAAAACTGATACAACTCAGTGCACTGCATTTTGTTAGTTTTATTAAAAACTGATACAACTCAGTGCATTGCATTTGGTTAGTTTTATTAAAAACGGATATAACTCACTGCATTGCACTTGGTTAGTTTTATTAAAAACTGATACAACTCAGTGCATTGCATTTGGTTAGTTTTATTAAAAACGGATATAACTCACTGCATTGCATTTGGTTAGTTTTATTAAAAACTGATACAACTCAGTGCATTGCATTTTGTTAGTTTTATTAAAAACGGATGTAACTCAGTGCATTGCATTTTGTTAGTTTTATTAAAAACTGATACAACTCAGTGCATTGCATTTGGTTAGTTTTATTAAAAACGGATATAACTCACTGCATTGCATTTGGTTAGTTTTATTAAAAACTGATACAACTCAGTGCATTGCATTTTGTTAGTTTTATTAAAAACGGATGTAACTCAGTGCATTGCATTTGGTTAGTTTTATTAAAAACTGATACAACTCAGTGCATTGCATTTTGTTAGTTTTATTAAAAACGGATGTAACTCAGTGCATTGTATTTGGTTAGTTTTATTAAAAATTTATATAACTCAGTGCATTGCATTTTGTTAGTTTTATTAAAAACGGATGTAACTCAGTGCATTGTATTTGGTTAGTTTTATTAAAAATTGATATAACTCAGTGCATTGCATTTGGTTAGTTTTATTAAAAACGGATATAACTCAGTGCATTGCATTTGGTTAGTTTTATTAAAAACTGATACAACTCAGTGCATTGCATTTTGTTAGTTTTATTAAAAACGGATGTAACTCAGTGCATTGCATTTTGTTAGTTTTATTAAAAACTGATACAACTCAGTGCATTGCATTTGGTTAGTTTTATTAAAAACGGATATAACTCACTGCATTGCATTTGGTTAGTTTTATTAAAAACTGATACAACTCAGTGCATTGCATTTTGTTTGTTTTATTAAAAACTGATACAACTCAGTGCATTGCATTTTGTTAGTTTTATTAAAAACGGATGTAACTCAGTGCATTGTATTTGGTTAGTTTTATTAAAAACGGATATAACTCAGTGCATTGCATTTTGTTTGTTTTATTAAAAACTGATACAACTCAGTGCATTGCATTTGGTTAGTTTTATTAAAGACGGATGTAACTCAGTCCATTGCATTTGGTTAGTTTTATTAAAAACGGATATAACTCACTGCATTGCATTTTGTTAGCTTTATTAAAAACGGATATAACTCAGTGCATTGCATTTTGTTAGTTTTATTAAAAACAGATATAATTCAGTGCATTGCATTTGGTTAGTTTTATTAAAGACGGATGTAACTCAGTCCATTGCATTTGGTTAGTTTTATTAAAAACGGATATAACTCACTGCATTGCATTTTGTTAGTTTTATTAAAAACGGATATAACTCAGTGCATTGTATTATGTTAGTTTTATTAAAAACTGATACAACTCAGTGCATTGCATTTGGTTAGTTTTATTAAAAACTGATACAACTCACTGCATTGCATTTGGTTAGTTTTATTAAAAACTGATATAACTCACTGCATTGCATTTGGTTAGTTTTATTAAAAACGGATATAACTCAGTGCATTGCATTTTGTTTGTTTTATTAAAAACTGATACAACTCAGTGCATTGCATTTTGTTAGTTTTATTAAAAACGGATGTAACTCAGTGCATTGTATTTGGTTAGTTTTATTAAAAACGGATATAACTCACTGCATTGCATTTTGTTTGTTTTATTAAAAACTGATACAACTCAGTGCATTGCATTTGGTTAGTTTTATTAAAGACGGATGTAACTCAGTCCATTGCATTTGGTTAGTTTTATTAAAAACGGATATAACTCACTGCATTGCATTTTGTTAGCTTTATTAAAAACGGATATAACTCAGTGCATTGCATTTTGTTAGTTTTATTAAAAACGGATATAATTCAGTGCATTGCATTTGGTTAGTTTTATTAAAGACGGATGTAACTCAGTCCATTGCATTTGGTTAGTTTTATTAAAAACGGATATAACTCACTGCATTGCATTTTGTTAGTTTTATTAAAAACGGATATAACTCAGTGCATTGTATTATGTTAGCTTTATTAAAAACGGACGTAACTCAGTGCATTTAAGTTTGTTTGTTTTATTAAAAACTGATACAACTCAGAGCATTGCATTTGGTTAGTTTTATTAAAAACTGATATAACTCACTGCATTGCATTTGGTTAGTTTTATTAAAAATTGATATAACTCAGTGCATTGCATTTGGTTAGTTTTATTAAAAACTGATATAACTCAGTGCATTGCATTTTGTTTGTTTTATTAAAAACTGATACAACTCAGTGCATTGCATTTGGTTAGTTTTATTAAAAACGGATATAACTCAGTGCATTGCATTTTGTTTGTTTTATTAAAAACTGATACAACTCAGTGCATTGCATTTGGTTAGTTTTATTAAAAACTGATACAACTCACTGCATTGCATTTGGTTAGTTTTATTAAAAACTGATATAACTCACTGCATTGCATTTGGTTAGTTTTATTAAAAACGGATATAACTCAGTGCATTGCATTTGGTTAGTTTTATTAAAAACGGATATAACTCAGTGCATTGCATTTGGTTAGTTTTATTAAAAACTGATACAACTCAGTGCATTGCATTTGGTTAGTTTTATTAAAAACTGATACAACTCACTGCATTGCATTTGGTTAGTTTTATTAAAAACTGATATAACTCACTGCATTGCATTTGGTTAGTTTTATTAAAAACGGATATAACTCAGTGCATTGCATTTGGTTAGTTTTATTAAAAACGGATATAACTCAGTGCATTGCATTTGGTTAGTTTTATTAAAAACTGATATAACTCAGTGCATTGCATTTGGTTAGTTTTATTAAAAACTGATACAACTCACTGCATTGCATTTGGTTAGTTTTATTAAAAACTGATACAACTCACTGCATTGCATTTGGTTAGTTTTATTAAAAATTGATATAACTCAGTGCATTGCATTTGGCTAGTTTTATTAAAAACGGATATAACTCAGTGCATTGCATTTGGTTAGTTTTATTAAAAATTGATACAACTCAGTGCATTGCATTTTGTTAGTTTTATTAAAAACGGATGTAACTCAGTGCATTGTATTTGGTTAGTTTTATTAAAAACGGATATAACTCAGTGCATTGCATTTTGTTTGTTTTATTAAAAACTGATACAACTCAGTGCATTGCATTTGGTTAGTTTTATTAAAAACGGATATAACTCACTGCATTGCATTTGGTTAGTTTTATTAAAAACGGATATAACTCAGTGCATTGCATTTGGTTAGTTTTATTAAAAACGGATATAACTCAGTGCATTGCATTTGGTTAGTTTTATTAAAAACTGATACAACTCAGTGCATTGCATTTTGTTAGTTTTATTAAAAACGGATGTAACTCAGTGCATTGTATTTGGTTAGTTTTATTAAAAATTTATATAACTCAGTGCATTGCATTTGGTTAGTTTTATTAAAAACGGATATAACTCAGTGCATTGCATTTTGTTTGTTTTATTAAAAACTGATACAACTCAGTGCATTGCATTTGGTTAGTTTTATTAAAAACGGATATAACTCAGTGCATTGCATTTGGTTAGTTTTATTAAAAACTGATACAACTCAGTGCATTGCATTTTGTTAGTTTTATTAAAAACGGATGTAACTCAGTGCATTGTATTTGGTTAGTTTTATTAAAAATTTATATAACTCAGTGCATTGTATTTGGTTAGTTTTATTAAAAACGGATATAACTCAGTGCATTGCATTTTGTTAGTTTTATTAAAAACTGATACAACTCAGTGCATTGCATTTGGTTAGTTTTATTAAAAACGGATATAACTCACTGCATTGCATTTGGTTAGTTTTATTAAAAACGGATATAACTCAGTGCATTGCATTTGGTTAGTTTTATTAAAAACTGATACAACTCAGTGCATTGCATTTTGTTAGTTTTATTAAAAACGGATGTAACTCAGTGCATTGTATTTGGTTAGTTTTATTAAAAATTTATATAACTCAGTGCATTGCATTTTGTTAGTTTTATTAAAAACGGATGTAACTCAGTGCATTGTATTTGGTTAGTTTTATTAAAAATTGATATAACTCAGTGCATTGCATTTGGTTAGTTTTATTAAAAACGGATATAACTCAGTGCATTGCATTTGGTTAGTTTTATTAAAAACTGATACAACTCAGTGCATTGCATTTTGTTAGTTTTATTAAAAACGGATGTAACTCAGTGCATTGTATTTGGTTAGTTTTATTAAAAACGGATATAACTCAGTGCATTGCATTTTGTTTGTTTTATTAAAAACTGATACAACTCAGTGCATTGCATTTGGTTAGTTTTATTAAAAACGGATATAACTCACTGCATTGCATTTGGTTAGTTTTATTAAAAACTGATACAACTCAGTGCATTGCATTTTGTTAGTTTTATTAAAAACGGATGTAACTCAGTGCATTGTATTTGGTTAGTTTTATTAAAAACGGATATAACTCAGTGCATTGCATTTTGTTTGTTTTATTAAAAACTGATACAACTCAGTGCATTGCATTTGGTTAGTTTTATTAAAAACGGATATAACTCACTGCATTGCATTTGGTTAGTTTTATTAAAAACTGATACAACTCAGTGCATTGCATTTGGTTAGTTTTATTAAAAACGGATATAACTCACTGCATTGCATTTGGTTAGTTTTATTAAAAACTGATACAACTCAGTGCATTGCATTTTGTTAGTTTTATTAAAAACGGATGTAACTCAGTGCATTGTATTTGGTTAGTTTTATTAAAAACGGATATAACTCAGTGCATTGCATTTTGTTTGTTTTATTAAAAACTGATACAACTCAGTGCATTGCATTTGGTTAGTTTTATTAAAAACGGATATAACTCACTGCATTGCATTTGGTTAGTTTTATTAAAAACTGATACAACTCAGTGCATTGCATTTGGTTAGTTTTATTAAAAACGGATATAACTCACTGCATTGCATTTGGTTAGTTTTATTAAAAACTGATACAACTCAGTGCATTGCATTTGTTAGTTTTATTAAAAACGGATGTAACTCAGTGCATTGCATTTGGTTAGTTTTATTAAAAACTGATACAACTCAGTGCATTGCATTTTGTTAGTTTTATTAAAAACGGATGTAACTCAGTGCATTGTATTTGGTTAGTTTTATTAAAAACGGATATAACTCACTGCATTGCATTTGGTTAGTTTTATTAAAAACTGATACAACTCAGTGCATTGCATTTTGTTAGTTTTATTAAAAACGGATGTAACTCAGTGCATTGTATTTGGTTAGTTTTATTAAAAACGGATATAACTCACTGCATTGCATTTGGTTAGTTTTATTAAAAACTGATACAACTCAGTGCATTGCATTTGGTTAGTTTTATTAAAAACGGATATAACTCACTGCATTGCATTTGGTTAGTTTTATTAAAAACTGATATAACTCAGTGCATTGCATTTTGTTTGTTTTATTAAAAACTGATACAACTCAGTGCATTGCATTTGGTTAGTTTTATTAAAAACGGATATAACTCACTGCATTGCATTTGGTTAGTTTTATTAAAAACTGATACAACTCAGTGCATTGCATTTTGTTAGTTTTATTAAAAACGGATGTAACTCAGTGCATTGTATTTGGTTAGTTTTATTAAAAACGGATATAACTCACTGCATTGCATTTGGTTAGTTTTATTAAAAACGGATATAACTCACTGCATTGCATTTGGTTAGTTTTATTAAAAACGGATATAACTCACTGCATTGCATTTGGTTAGTTTTATTAAAAACTGATATAACTCAGTGCATTGCATTTTGTTTGTTTTATTAAAAACTGATACAACTCAGTGCATTGCATTTGGTTAGTTTTATTAAAAACGGATATAACTCACTGCATTGCATTTGGTTAGTTTTATTAAAAACTGATACAACTCACTGCATTGCATTTGGTTAGTTTTATTAAAAATTGATATAACTCAGTGCATTGCATTTGGCTAGTTTAATTAAAAACGGATATAACTCAGTGCATTGCATTTTGTTAGTTTTATTATTAACGGATGTAACTCAGTGCATTGTATTTGGTTAGTTTTATTAAAAACGGATATAACTCAGTGCATTGCATTTTGTTTGTTTTATTAAAAACTGATACAACTCAGTGCATTGCATTTGGTTAGTTTTATTAAAAACGGATATAACTCACTGCATTGCATTTGGTTAGTTTTATTAAAAACGGATATAACTCAGTGCATTGCATTTGGTTAGTTTTATTAAAAACTGATACAACTCAGTGCATTGCATTTTGTTAGTTTTATTAAAAACGGATGTAACTCAGTGCATTGTATTTGGTTAGTTTTATTAAAAATTTATATAACTCAGTGCATTGCATTTGGTTAGTTTTATTAAAAACGGATATAACTCAGTGCATTGCATTTTGTTTGTTTTATTAAAAACTGATACAACTCAGTGCATTGCATTTGGTTAGTTTTATTAAAAACGGATATAACTCAGTGCATTGCATTTGGTTAGTTTTATTAAAAACTGATACAACTCAGTGCATTGCATTTTGTTAGTTTTATTAAAAACGGATGTAACTCAGTGCATTGTATTTGGTTAGTTTTATTAAAAATTTATATAACTCAGTGCATTGTATTTGGTTAGTTTTATTAAAAACGGATATAACTCAGTGCATTGCATTTTGTTAGTTTTATTAAAAACTGATACAACTCAGTGCATTGCATTTGGTTAGTTTTATTAAAAACGGATATAACTCACTGCATTGCATTTGGTTAGTTTTATTAAAAACGGATATAACTCAGTGCATTGCATTTGGTTAGTTTTATTAAAAACTGATACAACTCAGTGCATTGCATTTTGTTAGTTTTATTAAAAACGGATGTAACTCAGTGCATTGTATTTGGTTAGTTTTATTAAAAATTTATATAACTCAGTGCATTGCATTTTGTTAGTTTTATTAAAAACGGATGTAACTCAGTGCATTGTATTTGGTTAGTTTTATTAAAAATTGATATAACTCAGTGCATTGCATTTGGTTAGTTTTATTAAAAACGGATATAACTCAGTGCATTGCATTTGGTTAGTTTTATTAAAAACTGATACAACTCAGTGCATTGCATTTTGTTAGTTTTATTAAAAACGGATGTAACTCAGTGCATTGTATTTGGTTAGTTTTATTAAAAACGGATATAACTCAGTGCATTGCATTTTGTTTGTTTTATTAAAAACTGATACAACTCAGTGCATTGCATTTAGTTAGTTTTATTAAAAACGGATATAACTCACTGCATTGCATTTGGTTAGTTTTATTAAAAACTGATACAACTCAGTGCATTGCATTTTGTTAGTTTTATTAAAAACGGATGTAACTCAGTGCATTGTATTTGGTTAGTTTTATTAAAAACGGATATAACTCAGTGCATTGCATTTGGTTAGTTTTATTAAAAACGGATATAACTCACTGCATTGCATTTGGTTAGTTTTATTAAAAACTGATACAACTCAGTGCATTGCATTTGGTTAGTTTTATTAAAAACGGATATAACTCACTGCATTGCATTTGGTTAGTTTTATTAAAAACTGATACAACTCAGTGCATTGCATTTTGTTAGTTTTATTAAAAACGGATGTAACTCAGTGCATTGTATTTGGTTAGTTTTATTAAAAACGGATATAACTCACTGCATTGCATTTGGTTAGTTTTATTAAAAACTGATACAACTCAGTGCATTGCATTTTGTTAGTTTTATTAAAAACGGATGTAACTCAGTGCATTGTATTTGGTTAGTTTTATTAAAAACGGATATAACTCACTGCATTGCATTTGGTTAGTTTTATTAAAAACTGATACAACTCAGTGCATTGCATTTGGTTAGTTTTATTAAAAACTGATATAACTCAGTGCATTGCATTTTGTTAGTTTTATTAAAAACTGATACAACTCAGTGCATTGTATTTGGTTAGTTTTATTAAAAACTGATATAACTCAGTGCATTGCATTTGGTTAGTTTTATTAAAAACGGATATAACTCACTGCATTGCATTTGGTTAGTTTTATTAAAAACTGATACAACTCAGTGCATTGCATTTTGTTAGTTTTATTAAAAACGGATGTAACTCAGTGCATTGTATTTGGTTAGTTTTATTAAAAACGGATATAACTCACTGCATTGCATTTGGTTAGTTTTATTAAAAACGGATATAACTCACTGCATTGCATTTGGTTAGTTTTATTAAAAACGGATATAACTCACTGCATTGCATTTGGTTAGTTTTATTAAAAACTGATACAACTCAGTGCATTGCATTTTGTTAGTTTTATTAAAAACGGATGTAACTCAGTGCATTGTATTTGGTTAGTTTTATTAAAAACGGATATAACTCACTGCATTGCATTTGGTTAGTTTTATTAAAAACGGATATAACTCACTGCATTGCATTTGGTTAGTTTTATTAAAAACGGATATAACTCACTGCATTGCATTTGGTTAGTTTTATTAAAAACGGATATAACTCACTGCATTGCATTTGGTTAGTTTTATTAAAAACTGATACAACTCAGTGCATTGTATTTGGTTAGTTTTATTAAAAACTGATATAACTCAGTGCATTGCATTTGGTTAGTTTTATTAAAAACGGATATAACTCACTGCATTGCATTTGGTTAGTTTTATTAAAAACGGATATAACTCACTGCATTGCATTTGGTTAGTTTTATTAAAAACTGATACAACTCACTGCATTGCATTTGGTTAGTTTTATTAAAAACGGATATAACTCACTGCATTGCATTTGGTTAGTTTTATTAAAAACGGATATAACTCACTGCATTGCATTTGGTTAGTTTTATTAAAAACTGATACAACTCAGTGCATTGCATTTTGTTAGTTTTATTAAAAACGGATGTAACTCAGTGCATTGTATTTGGTTAGTTTTATTAAAAACGGATATAACTCACTGCATTGCATTTGGTTAGTTTTATTAAAAACGGATATAACTCACTGCATTGCATTTGGTTAGTTTTATTAAAAACTGATACAACTCAGTGCATTGCATTTTGTTAGTTTTATTAAAAACGGATGTAACTCAGTGCATTGTATTTGGTTAGTTTTATTAAAAACGGATATAACTCACTGCATTGCATTTGGTTAGTTTTATTAAAAACTGATACAACTCAGTGCATTGCATTTTGTTAGTTTTATTAAAAACGGATGTAACTCACTGCATTGTATTTGGTTAGTTTTATTAAAAACGGATATAACTCAGTGCATTGCATTTTGTTTGTTTTATTAAAAACTGATACAACTCAGTGCATTGCATTTGGTTAGTTTTATTAAAAACGGATATAACTCAGTGCATGCATTTGGTTAGTTTTATTAAAAACTGATACAACTCAGTGCATTGCATTTTGTTAGTTTTATTAAAAACGGATATAACTCACTGCATTGCATTTGGTTAGTTTTATTAAAAACTGATACAACTCAATGCATTGCATTTGGTTAGTTTTATTAAAAACGGATATAACTCACTGCATTGCATTTGGTTAGTTTTATTAAAAACTGATACAACTCAGTGCATTGCATTTTGTTAGTTTTATTAAAAACGGATATAACTCAGTGCATTGCATTTTGTTAGTTTTATTAAAAACGGATGTAACTCAGTGCATTGTATTTGGTTAGTTTTATTAAAAACGGATATAACTCACTGCATTGCATTTGGTTAGTTTTATTAAAAACTGATACAACTCAGTGCATTGCATTTTGTTAGTTTTATTAAAAACGGATATAACTCAGTGCATTGCATTTTGTTAGTTTTATTAAAAACGGATGTAACTCAGTGCATTGTATTTGGTTAGTTTTATTAAAAACGGATGTAACTCAGTGCATTGTATTTGGTTAGTTTTATTAAAAACGGATATAACTCAGTGCATTGCATTTTGTTAGTTTTATTAAAAACGGATGTAACTCAGTGCATTGTATTTGGTTAGTTTTATTAAAAACGGATATAACTCACTGCATTGCATTTGGTTAGTTTTATTAAAAACTGATACAACTCAGTGCATTGCATTTTGTTAGTTTTATTAAAAACGGATATAACTCAGTGCATTGCATTTTGTTAGTTTTATTAAAAACGGATGTAACTCAGTGCATTGTATTTGGTTAGTTTTATTAAAAACGGATGTAACTCAGTGCATGCATTTGGTTAGTTTTATTAAAAACTGATACAACTCAGTGCATTGCATTTTGTTAGTTTTATTAAAAACGGATGTAACTCAGTGCATTGTATTTGGTTAGTTTTATTAAAAACGGATATAACTCACTGCATTGCATTTGGTTAGTTTTATTAAAAACTGATACAACTCAGTGCATTGCATTTGGTTAGTTTTATTAAAAACGGATATAACTCAGTGCATGCATTTGGTTAGTTTTATTAAAAACTGATACAACTCAGTGCATTGCATTTTGTTAGTTTTATTAAAAACGGATGTAACTCAGTGCATTGTATTTGGTTAGTTTTATTAAAAACGGATATAACTCACTGCATTGCATTTGGTTAGTTTTATTAAAAACTGATACAACTCAGTGCATTGCATTTGGTTAGTTTTATTAAAAACGGATATAACTCAGTGCATTGCATTTTGTTAGTTTTATTAAAAACGGATGTAACTCAGTGCATTGTATTTGGTTAGTTTTATTAAAAACGGATATAACTCAGTGCATTGCATTTTGTTAGTTTTATTAAAAACGGATGTAACTCAGTGCATTGTATTTGGTTAGTTTTATTAAAAACGGATATAACTCACTGCATTGCATTTGGTTAGTTTTATTAAAAACTGATACAACTCAGTGCATTGCATTTTGTTAGTTTTATTAAAAACGGATATAACTCAGTGCATTGCATTTTGTTAGTTTTATTAAAAACGGATGTAACTCAGTGCATTGTATTTGGTTAGTTTTATTAAAAACGGATGTAACTCAGTGCATGCATTTGGTTAGTTTTATTAAAAACTGATACAACTCAGTGCATTGCATTTTGTTAGTTTTATTAAAAACGGATGTAACTCAGTGCATTGTATTTGGTTAGTTTTATTAAAAACGGATATAACTCACTGCATTGCATTTGGTTAGTTTTATTAAAAACTGATACAACTCAGTGCATTGCATTTGGTTAGTTTTATTAAAAACGGATATAACTCAGTGCATGCATTTGGTTAGTTTTATTAAAAACTGATACAACTCAGTGCATTGCATTTTGTTAGTTTTATTAAAAACGGATGTAACTCAGTGCATTGTATTTGGTTAGTTTTATTAAAAACGGATATAACTCACTGCATTGCATTTGGTTAGTTTTATTAAAAACTGATACAACTCAGTGCATTGCATTTGGTTAGTTTTATTAAAAACGGATATAACTCAGTGCATTGCATTTTGTTAGTTTTATTAAAAACGGATGTAACTCAGTGCATTGTATTTGGTTAGTTTTATTAAAAACTGATATAACTCAGTGCATTGCATTTTGTTTGTTTTATTAAAAACTGATACAACTCAGTGCATTGCATTTGGTTAGTTTTATTAAAAACGGATATAACTCAGTGCATGCATTTGGTTAGTTTTATTAAAAACTGATACAACTCAGTGCATTGCATTTTGTTAGTTTTATTAAAAACGGATGTAACTCAGTGCATTGTATTTGGTTAGTTTTATTAAAAACGGATATAACTCACTGCATTGCATTTGGTTAGTTTTATTAAAAACTGATACAACTCAGTGCATTGCATTTTGTTAGTTTTATTAAAAACGGATGTAACTCAGTGCATTGTATTTGGTTAGTTTTATTAAAAACGGATATAACTCACTGCATTGCATTTGGTTAGTTTTATTAAAAACTGATACAACTCAGTGCATTGCATTTTGTTAGTTTTATTAAAAACGGATGTAACTCAGTGCATTGTATTTGGTTAGTTTTATTAAAAACGGATATAACTCAGTGCATTGCATTTTGTTTGTTTTATTAAAAACTGATACAACTCAGTGCATTGCATTTGGTTAGTTTTATTAAAAACGGATATAACTCAGTGCATGCATTTGGTTAGTTTTATTAAAAACTGATACAACTCAGTGCATTGCATTTTGTTAGTTTTATTAAAAACGGATATAACTCACTGCATTGCATTTGGTTAGTTTTATTAAAAACTGATACAACTCAGTGCATTGCATTTTGTTAGTTTTATTAAAAACGGATATAACTCACTGCATTGCATTTGGTTAGTTTTATTAAAAACGGATATAACTCACTGCATTGCATTTGGTTAGTTTTATTAAAAACTGATACAACTCAGTGCATTGCATTTTGTTAGTTTTATTAAAAACGGATGTAACTCAGTGCATTGTATTTGGTTAGTTTTATTAAAAACGGATATAACTCACTGCATTGCATTTGGTTAGTTTTATTAAAAACTGATACAACTCAGTGCATTGCATTTGGTTAGTTTTATTAAAAACGGATATAACTCACTGCATTGCATTTGGTTAGTTTTATTAAAAACTGATATAACTCAGTGCATTGCATTTTGTTTGTTTTATTAAAAACTGATACAACTCAGTGCATTGCATTTGGTTAGTTTTATTAAAAACGGATATAACTCACTGCATTGCATTTGGTTAGTTTTATTAAAAACTGATACAACTCAGTGCATTGCATTTTGTTAGTTTTATTAAAAACGGATGTAACTCAGTGCATTGTATTTGGTTAGTTTTATTAAAAACGGATATAACTCACTGCATTGCATTTGGTTAGTTTTATTAAAAACTGATACAACTCAGTGCATTGCATTTTGTTAGTTTTATTAAAAACGGATGTAACTCAGTGCATTGTATTTGGTTAGTTTTATTAAAAACTGATATAACTCAGTGCATTGCATTTTGTTTGTTTTATTAAAAACTGATACAACTCAGTGCATTGCATTTGGTTAGTTTTATTAAAAACGGATATAACTCAGTGCATGCATTTGGTTAGTTTTATTAAAAACTGATACAACTCAGTGCATTGCATTTTGTTAGTTTTATTAAAAACGGATATAACTCACTGCATTGCATTTGGTTAGTTTTATTAAAAACTGATACAACTCAGTGCATTGCATTTGGTTAGTTTTATTAAAAACGGATATAACTCACTGCATTGCATTTGGTTAGTTTTATTAAAAACTGATACAACTCAGTGCATTGCATTTTGTTTGTTTTATTAAAAACTGATACAACTCAGTGCATTGCATTTGGTTAGTTTTATTAAAAACGGATATAACTCACTGCATTGCATTTGGTTAGTTTTATTAAAAACTGATACAACTCAGTGCATTGCATTTTGTTAGTTTTATTAAAAACGGATGTAACTCAGTGCATTGTATTTGGTTAGTTTTATTAAAAACGGATATAACTCAGTGCATTGCATTTTGTTTCTTTTATTAAAAACTGATACAACTCAGTGCATTGCATTTGGTTAGTTTTATTAAAAACGGATATAACTCACTGCATTGCATTTGGTTAGTTTTATTAAAAACTGATACAACTCAGTGCATTGCATTTGGTTAGTTTTATTAAAAACTGATACAACTCAGTGCATTGCATTTTGTTAGTTTTATTAAAAACTGATACAACTCAGTGCATTGCATTTGGTTAGTTTTATTAAAAACGGATATAACTCACTGCATTGCATTTGGTTAGTTTTATTAAAAACTGATACAACTCAGTGCATTGCATTTTGTTAGTTTTATTAAAAACGGATGTAACTCAGTGCATTGCATTTTGTTAGTTTTATTAAAAACTGATACAACTCAGTGCATTGCATTTGGTTAGTTTTATTAAAAACGGATATAACTCACTGCATTGCATTTGGTTAGTTTTATTAAAAACTGATACAACTCAGTGCATTGCATTTTGTTAGTTTTATTAAAAACGGATGTAACTCAGTGCATTGCATTTGGTTAGTTTTATTAAAAACTGATACAACTCAGTGCATTGCATTTTGTTAGTTTTATTAAAAACGGATGTAACTCAGTGCATTGTATTTGGTTAGTTTTATTAAAAATTGATATAACTCAGTGCATTGCATTTGGTTAGTTTTATTAAAAACTGATACAACTCAGTGCATTGCATTTTGTTAGTTTTATTAAAAACGGATGTAACTCAGTGCATTGCAATTTGTTAGTTTTATTAAAAACTGATACAACTCAGTGCATTGCATTTGGTTAGTTTTATTAAAAACGGATATAACTCACTGCATTGCATTTGGTTAGTTTTATTAAAAACTGATACAACTCAGTGCATTGCATTTTGTTTGTTTTATTAAAAACTGATACAACTCAGTGCATTGCATTTTGTTAGTTTTATTAAAAACGGATGTAACTCAGTGCATTGTATTTGGTTAGTTTTATTAAAAACGGATATAACTCAGTGCATTGCATTTTGTTTGTTTTATTAAAAACTGATACAACTCAGTGCATTGCATTTGGTTAGTTTTATTAAAGACGGATGTAACTCAGTCCATTGCATTTGGTTAGTTTTATTAAAAACGGATATAACTCACTGCATTGCATTTTGTTAGCTTTATTAAAAACGGATATAACTCAGTGCATTGCATTTTGTTAGTTTTATTAAAAACGGATATAATTCAGTGCATTGCATTTGGTTAGTTTTATTAAAGACGGATGTAACTCAGTCCATTGCATTTGGTTAGTTTTATTAAAACCGGATATAACTCACTGCATTGCATTTTGTTAGTTTTATTAAAAACGGATATAACTCAATGCATTGTACTATGTTAGCTTTATTAAAAACGGACGTAACTCAGTGCATTTAAATTTGTTTGTTTTATTAAAAACTGATACAACTCAGAGCATTGCATTTGGTTAGTTTTATTAAAAACTGATATAACTCACTGCATTGCATTTGGTTAGTTTTATTAAAAATTGATATAACTCAGTGCATTGCATTTGGTTAGTTTTATTAAAAACGGATATAACTCACTGCATTGCATTTGGTTAGTTTTATTAAAAACTGATATAACTCAGTGCATTGCATTTTGTTTGTTTTATTAAAAACTGATACAACTCAGTGCATTGCATTTGGTTAGTTTTATTAAAAACGGATATAACTCACTGCATTGCATTTGGTTAGTTTTATTAAAAACTGATATAACTCAGTGCATTGCATTTTGTTTGTTTTATTAAAAACTGATACAACTCAGTGCATTGCATTTGGTTAGTTTTATTAAAAACGGATATAACTCAGTGCATTGCATTTGGTTAGTTTCATTAAAAACGGATATAACTCAGTGCATTGCATTTTGTTAGTTTTATTAAAAACGGATATAACTCAGTGCATTGCATTTTGTTAGTTTTATTAAAAACGGATATAACTCAGTGCATTGCATTTGGTTAGCTTTTTTAAAGACGGATGTAACTCAGTCCATTGCATTTGGTTAGTTTTATTAAAAACGGGTGTAACTCAGTGCATTGCATTTGGTTAGTTTTATTAAAAACTGATACAACTCAGTGCATTGCATTTGGTTAGTTTTATTAAAAACTGATATAACTCACTGCATTGCATTTGGTTAGTTTTATTAAAAATTGATATAACTCAGTGCATTGCATTTGGTTAGTTTTATTAAAAACTGATATAACTCAGTGCATTGCATTTTGTTTGTTTTATTAAAAACTGATACAACTCAGTGCATTGCATTTGGTTAGTTTTATTAAAAACGGATATAACTCACTGCATTGCATTTGGTTAGTTTTATTAAAAATTTATATAACTCAGTGCATTGCATTTGGTTAGTTTTATTAAAAACGAATGTAACTCAGTGCATTGCATTTGGTTAGTTTTATTAAAAACGGATATAACTCAGTGCATTGCATTTGGTTAGCTTTTTTAAAGACGGATGTAACTCAGTCCATTGCATTTGGTTAGTTTTATTAAAAACGGATGTAACTCAGTGCATTGCATTTGGTTAGTTTTATTAAAAACTGATACAACTCAGTGCATTGCATTTGGTTAGTTTTATTAAAAACTGATATAACTCACTGCATTGCATTTGGTTAGTTTTATTAAAAATTGATACAACTCAGTGCATTGCATTTGGTTAGTTTTATTAAAAACTGATATAACTCACTGCATTGCATTTGGTTAGTTTTATTAAAAACGGATATAACTCAGTGCATTGCATTTTGTTTGTTTTATTAAAAACTGATACAACTCAGTGCATTGCATTTGGTTAGTTTTATTAAAAACGGATATAACTCAGTGCATTGCATTTGGTTAGTTTTATTAAAAACTGATACAACTCACTGCATTGCATTTGGTTAGTTTTATTAAAAACGGATATAACTCAGTGCATTGCATTTTGTTTGTTTTATTAAAAACTGATACAACTCAGTGCATTGCATTTGGTTAGTTTTATTAAAAACGGATATAACTCACTGCATTGCATTTGGTTAGTTTTATTAAAAATTTATATAACTCAGTGCATTGCATTTGGTTAGTTTTATTAAAAACGAATGTAACTCAGTGCATTGCATTTGGTTAGTTTTATTAAAAACGGATATAACTCAGTGCATTGCATTTGGTTAGCTTTTTTAAAGACGGATGTAACTCAGTCCATTGCATTTGGTTAGTTTTATTAAAAACGGATGTAACTCAGTGCATTGCATTTGGTTAGTTTTATTAAAAACTGATACAACTCAGTGCATTGCATTTGGTTAGTTTTATTAAAAACTGATATAACTCACTGCATTGCATTTGGTTAGTTTTATTAAAAATTGATATAACTCAGTGCATTGCATTTGGTTAGTTTTATTAAAAACTGATACAACTCACTGCATTGCATTTGGTTAGTTTTATTAAAAACGGATATAACTCAGTGCATTGCATTTTGTTTGTTTTATTAAAAACTGATACAACTCAGTGCATTGCATTTGGTTAGTTTTATTAAAAACGGATATAACTCACTGCATTGCATTTGGTTAGTTTTATTAAAAATTTATATAACTCAGTGCATTGCATTTGGTTAGTTTTATTAAAAACGAATGTAACTCAGTGCATTGCATTTGGTTAGTTTTATTAAAAACGGATATAACTCAGTGCATTGCATTTGGTTAGCTTTTTTAAAGACGGATGTAACTCAGTCCATTGCATTTGGTTAGTTTTATTAAAAACGGGTGTAACTCAGTGCATTGCATTTGGTTAGTTTTATTAAAAACTGATACAACTCAGTGCATTGCATTTGGTTAGTTTTATTAAAAACTGATATAACTCACTGCATTGCATTTGGTTAGTTTTATTAAAAATTGATATAACTCAGTGCATTGCATTTGGTTAGTTTTATTAAAAACTGATATAACTCAGTGCATTGCATTTTGTTTGTTTTATTAAAAACTGATACAACTCAGTGCATTGCATTTGGTTAGTTTTATTAAAAACGGATATAACTCACTGCATTGCATTTGGTTAGTTTTATTAAAAATTTATATAACTCAGTGCATTGCATTTGGTTAGTTTTATTAAAAACGAATGTAACTCAGTGCATTGCATTTGGTTAGTTTTATTAAAAACGGATATAACTCAGTGCATTGCATTTGGTTAGCTTTTTTAAAGACGGATGTAACTCAGTCCATTGCATTTGGTTAGTTTTATTAAAAACGGATGTAACTCAGTCCATTGCATTTGGTTAGTTTTATTTAAAACTGATACAACTCAGTGCATTGCATTTGGTTAGTTTTATTAAAAACTGATATAACTCACTGCATTGCATTTGGTTAGTTTTATTAAAAACGGATATAACTCAGTGCATTGCATTTTGTTTGTTTTATTAAAAACTGATACAACTCAGTGCATTGCATTTGGTTAGTTTTATTAAAAACGGATATAACTCAGTGCATTGCATTTGGTTAGTTTTATTAAAAACTGATACAACTCACTGCATTGCATTTGGTTAGTTTTATTAAAAACGGATATAACTCAGTGCATTGCATTTTGTTTGTTTTATTAAAAACTGATACAACTCAGTGCATTGCATTTGGTTAGTTTTATTAAAAACGGATATAACTCACTGCATTGCATTTGGTTAGTTTTATTAAAAATTTATATAACTCAGTGCATTGCATTTGGTTAGTTTTATTAAAAACGAATGTAACTCAGTGCATTGCATTTTGTTAGTTTTATTAAAAACGGATATAACTCAGTGCATTGCATTTGGTTAGCTTTTTTAAAGACGGATGTAACTCAGTCCATTGCATTTGGTTAGTTTTATTAAAAACGGATGTAACTCAGTGCATTGCATTTGGTTAGTTTTATTAAAAACTGATACAACTCAGTGCATTGCATTTGGTTAGTTTTATTAAAAACTGATATAACTCACTGCATTGCATTTGGTTAGTTTTATTAAAAATTGATATAACTCAGTGCATTGCATTTGGTTAGTTTTATTAAAAACTGATATAACTCAGTGCATTGCATTTTGTTTGTTTTATTAAAAACTGATACAACTCAGTGCATTGCATTTTGTTAGTTTTATTAAAAACGGATGTAACTCAGTGCATTGTATTTGGTTAGTTTTATTAAAAACGGATATAACTCAGTGCATTGCATTTTGTTTGTTTTATTAAAAACTGATACAACTCAGTGCATTGCATTTGGTTAGTTTTATTAAAAACGGATATAACTCACTGCATTGCATTTGATTAGTTTTATTAAAAACGGATATAACTCAGTGCATTGCATTTGGTTAGTTTTATTAAAAACGGATATAACTCAGTGCATTGCATTTGGTTAGTTTTATTAAAAACGGATATAACTCAGTGCATTGCATTTTGTTAGTTTTATTAAAAACGGATGTAACTCAGTGCATTGTATTTGGTTAGTTTTATTAAAAATTTATATAACTCAGTGCATTGCATTTGGTTAGTTTTATTAAAAACGGATATAACTCAGTGCATTGCATTTTGTTTGTTTTATTAAAAACTGATACAACTCAGTGCATTGCATTTGGTTAGTTTTATTAAAAACGGATATAACTCAGTGCATTGCATTTGGTTAGTTTTATTAAAAACTGATACAACTCAGTGCATTGCATTTTGTTAGTTTTATTAAAAACGGATGTAACTCAGTGCATTGTATTTGGTTAGTTTTATTAAAAATTTATATAACTCAGTGCATTGTATTTGGTTAGTTTTATTAAAAACGGATATAACTCAGTGCATTGCATTTTGTTAGTTTTATTAAAAACTGATACAACTCAGTGCATTGCATTTGGTTAGTTTTATTAAAAACGGATATAACTCACTGCATTGCATTTGATTAGTTTTATTAAAAACGGATATAACTCAGTGCATTGCATTTGGTTAGTTTTATTAAAAACGGATATAACTCAGTGCATTGCATTTGGTTAGTTTTATTAAAAACGGATATAACTCAGTGCATTGCATTTTGTTAGTTTTATTAAAAACGGATGTAACTCAGTGCATTGTATTTGGTTAGTTTTATTAAAAATTTATATAACTCAGTGCATTGCATTTGGTTAGTTTTATTAAAAACGGATATAACTCAGTGCATTGCATTTTGTTTGTTTTATTAAAAACTGATACAACTCAGTGCATTGCATTTGGTTAGTTTTATTAAAAACTGATGAAACTCAGTGCATTGCATTTGGTTAGTTTTATTAAAAACGGATGAAACTCAGTGCATTGCATTTGGTTAGTTTTATTAAAAACGGATATAACTCAGTGCATTGCATTTGGTTAGTTTTATTAAAAACTGATACAACTCAGTGCATTGCATTTGGTTAGTTTTATTAAAAACTGATATAACTCACTGCATTGCATTTGGTTAGTTTTATTAAAAATTGATATAACTCAGTGCATTGCATTTGGTTAGTTTTATTAAAAACTGATATAACTCAGTGCATTGCATTTTGTTTGTTTTATTAAAAACTGATACAACTCAGTGCATTGCATTTTGTTAGTTTTATTAAAAACGGATGTAACTCAGTGCATTGTATTTGGTTAGTTTTATTAAAAACGGATATAACTCAGTGCATTGCATTTTGTTTGTTTTATTAAAAACTGATACAACTCAGTGCATTGCATTTGGTTAGTTTTATTAAAAACGGATATAACTCACTGCATTGCATTTGATTAGTTTTATTAAAAACGGATATAACTCAGTGCATTGCATTTGGTTAGTTTTATTAAAAACGGATATAACTCAGTGCATTGCATTTTGTTAGTTTTATTAAAAACGGATGTAACTCAGTGCATTGTATTTGGTTAGTTTTATTAAAAATTTATATAACTCAGTGCATTGCATTTTGTTTGTTTTATTAAAAACTGATATAACTCAGTGCATTGCATTTTGTTTGTTTTATTAAAAACTGATACAACTCAGTGCATTGCATTTGGTTAGTTTTATTAAAAACGGATATAACTCAGTGCATTGCATTTGGTTAGTTTTATTAAAAACTGATACAACTCAGTGCATTGCATTTTGTTAGTTTTATTAAAAACGGATGTAACTCAGTGCATTGTATTTGGTTAGTTTTATTAAAAATTTATATAACTCAGTGCATTGTATTTGGTTAGTTTTATTAAAAACGGATATAACTCAGTGCATTGCATTTTGTTAGTTTTATTAAAAACGGATGTAACTCAGTGCATTGTATTTGGTTAGTTTTATTAAAAATTTATATAACTCAGTGCATTGTATTTGGTTAGTTTTATTAAAAACTGATACAACTCAGTGCATTGCATTTGGTTAGTTTTATTAAAAACTGATACAACTCAGTGCATTGCATTTTGTTAGTTTTATTAAAAACGGATGTAACTCAGTGCATTGTATTTGGTTAGTTTTATTAAAAATTTATATAACTCAGTGCATTGTATTTGGTTAGTTTTATTAAAAACTGATACAACTCAGTGCATTGCATTTGGTTAGTTTTATTAAAAACTGATACAACTCAGTGCATTGCATTTTGTTAGTTTTATTAAAAACGGATGTAACTCAGTGCATTGTATTTTGTTAGTTTTATTAAAAATTTATATAACTCAGTGCATTGTATTTGGTTAGTTTTATTAAAAACTGATACAACTCAGTGCATTGCATTTGGTTAGTTTTATTAAAAACTGATACAACTCAGTGCATTGCATTTTGTTAGTTTTATTAAAAACGGATGTAACTCAGTGCATTGTATTTGGTTAGTTTTATTAAAAATTTATATAACTCAGTGCATTGTATTTGGTTAGTTTTATTAAAAACGGATATAACTCAGTGCATTGCATTTTGTTAGTTTTATTAAAAACGGATGTAACTCAGTGCATTGTATTTGGTTAGTTTTACTAAAAATTTATATAACTCAGTGCATTGTATTTGGTTAGTTTTATTAAAAACTGATACAACTCAGTGCATTGCATTTGGTTAGTTTTATTAAAAACTGATACAACTCAGTGCATTGCATTTTGTTAGTTTTATTAAAAACGGATGTAACTCAGTGCATTGTATTTGGTTAGTTTTACTAAAAATTTATATAACTCAGTGCATTGTATTTGGTTAATTTTATTAAAAACTGATACAACTCAGTGCATTGCATTTGGTTAGTTTTATTAAAAACTGATACAACTCAGTGCATTGCATTTTGTTAGTTTTATTAAAAACGGATGTAACTCAGTGCATTGTATTAGGTTAGTTTTATTAAAAATTTATATAACTCAGTGCATTGTATTTGGTTAGTTTTATTAAAAACTGATACAACTCAGTGCATTGCATTTGGTTAGTTTTATTAAAAACTGATACAACTCAGTGCATTGCATTTTGTTAGTTTTATTAAAAACGGATGTAACTCAGTGCATTGTATTTGGTTAGTTTTACTAAAAATTTATATAACTCAGTGCATTGTATTTGGTTAGTTTTATTAAAAACGGATATAACTCAGTGCATTGCATTTTGTTAGTTTTATTAAAAACGGATGTAACTCAGTGCATTGTATTTGGTTAGTTTTATTAAAAATTTATATAACTCAGTGCATTGTATTTGGTTAGTTTTATTAAAAACGGATATAACTCAGTGCATTGCATTTGGTTAGTTTTATTAAAAACTGATACAACTCAGTGCATTGCATTTTGTTAGTTTTATTAAAAACTGATACAACTCAGTGCATTGCATTTTGTTAGTTTTATTAAAAACTGATACAACTCAGTGCATTGCATTTTGTTAGTTTTATTAAAAACGGATGTAACTCAGTGCATTGTATTTGGTTAGTTTTACTAAAAATTTATATAACTCAGTGCATTGTATTTGGTTAGTTTTATTAAAAACTGATACAACTCAGTGCATTGCATTTGGTTAGTTTTATTAAAAACTGATACAACTCAGTGCATTGCATTTTGTTAGTTTTATTAAAAACGGATGTAACTCAGTGCATTGTATTTGGTTAGTTTTACTAAAAATTTATATAACTCAGTGCATTGTATTTGGTTAGTTTTATTAAAAACTGATACAACTCAGTGCATTGCATTTGGTTAGTTTTATTAAAAACTGATACAACTCAGTGCATTGCATTTTGTTAGTTTTATTAAAAACGGATGTAACTCAGTGCATTGTATTTGGTTAGTTTTACTAAAAATTTATATAACTCAGTGCATTGTATTTGGTTAGTTTTATTAAAAACTGATACAACTCAGTGCATTGCATTTGGTTAGTTTTATTAAAAACTGATACAACTCAGTGCATTGCATTTTGTTAGTTTTATTAAAAACGGATGTAACTCAGTGCATTGTATTTGGTTAGTTTTACTAAAAATTTATATAACTCAGTGCATTGTATTTGGTTAGTTTTATTAAAAACTGATACAACTCAGTGCATTGCATTTGGTTAGTTTTATTAAAAACTGATACAACTCAGTGCATTGCATTTTGTTAGTTTTATTAAAAACGGATGTAACTCAGTGCATTGTATTTGGTTAGTTTTACTAAAAATTTATATAACTCAGTGCATTGTATTTGGTTAGTTTTATTAAAAGCTGATACAACTCAGTGCATTGCATTTGGTTAGTTTTATTAAAAACTGATACAACTCAGTGCATTGCATTTTGTTAGTTTTATTAAAAACGGATGTAACTCAGTGCATTGTATTTGGTTAGTTTTATTAAAAATTTATATAACTCAGTGCATTGTATTTGGTTAGTTTTATTAAAAACGGATATAACTCAGTGCATTGCATTTTGTTAGTTTTATTAAAAACGGATGTAACTCAGTGCATTGTATTTGGTTAGTTTTACTAAAAATTTATATAACTCAGTGCATTGTATTTGGTTAGTTTTATTAAAAACTGATACAACTCAGTGCATTGCATTTGGTTAGTTTTATTAAAAACTGATACAACTCAGTGCATTGCATTTTGTTAGTTTTATTAAAAACGGATGTAACTCAGTGCATTGTATTTGGTTAGTTTTACTAAAAATTTATATAACTCAGTGCATTGTATTTGGTTAATTTTATTAAAAACTGATACAACTCAGTGCATTGCATTTGGTTAGTTTTATTAAAAACTGATACAACTCAGTGCATTGCATTTTGTTAGTTTTATTAAAAACGGATGTAACTCAGTGCATTGTATTAGGTTAGTTTTATTAAAAATTTATATAACTCAGTGCATTGTATTTGGTTAGTTTTATTAAAAACTGATACAACTCAGTGCATTGCATTTGGTTAGTTTTATTAAAAACTGATACAACTCAGTGCATTGCATTTTGTTAGTTTTATTAAAAACGGATGTAACTCAGTGCATTGTATTTGGTTAGTTTTACTAAAAATTTATATAACTCAGTGCATTGTATTTGGTTAGTTTTATTAAAAACGGATATAACTCAGTGCATTGCATTTTGTTAGTTTTATTAAAAACGGATGTAACTCAGTGCATTGTATTTGGTTAGTTTTATTAAAAATTTATATAACTCAGTGCATTGTATTTGGTTAGTTTTATTAAAAACGGATATAACTCAGTGCATTGCATTTGGTTAGTTTTATTAAAAACTGATACAACTCAGTGCATTGCATTTTGTTAGTTTTATTAAAAACTGATACAACTCAGTGCATTGCATTTTGTTAGTTTTATTAAAAACTGATACAACTCAGTGCATTGCATTTTGTTAGTTTTATTAAAAACGGATGTAACTCAGTGCATTGTATTTGGTTAGTTTTACTAAAAATTTATATAACTCAGTGCATTGTATTTGGTTAGTTTTATTAAAAACTGATACAACTCAGTGCATTGCATTTGGTTAGTTTTATTAAAAACTGATACAACTCAGTGCATTGCATTTTGTTAGTTTTATTAAAAACGGATGTAACTCAGTGCATTGTATTTGGTTAGTTTTACTAAAAATTTATATAACTCAGTGCATTGTATTTGGTTAGTTTTATTAAAAACTGATACAACTCAGTGCATTGCATTTGGTTAGTTTTATTAAAAACTGATACAACTCAGTGCATTGCATTTTGTTAGTTTTATTAAAAACGGATGTAACTCAGTGCATTGTATTTGGTTAGTTTTACTAAAAATTTATATAACTCAGTGCATTGTATTTGGTTAGTTTTATTAAAAACTGATACAACTCAGTGCATTGCATTTGGTTAGTTTTATTAAAAACTGATACAACTCAGTGCATTGCATTTTGTTAGTTTTATTAAAAACGGATGTAACTCAGTGCATTGTATTTGGTTAGTTTTACTAAAAATTTATATAACTCAGTGCATTGTATTTGGTTAGTTTTATTAAAAACTGATACAACTCAGTGCATTGCATTTGGTTAGTTTTATTAAAAACTGATACAACTCAGTGCATTGCATTTTGTTAGTTTTATTAAAAACGGATGTAACTCAGTGCATTGTATTTGGTTAGTTTTACTAAAAATTTATATAACTCAGTGCATTGTATTTGGTTAGTTTTATTAAAAGCTGATACAACTCAGTGCATTGCATTTGGTTAGTTTTATTAAAAACTGATACAACTCAGTGCATTGCATTTTGTTAGTTTTATTAAAAACGGATGTAACTCAGTGCATTGTATTTGGTTAGTTTTACTAAAAATTTATATAACTCAGTGCATTGTATTTGGTTAGTTTTATTAAAAACTGATACAACTCAGTGCATTGCATTTGGTTAGTTTTATTAAAAACTGATACAACTCAGTGCATTGCATTTTGTTAGTTTTATTAAAAACGGATGTAACTCAGTGCATTGTATTTGGTTAGTTTTACTAAAAATTTATATAACTCAGTGCATTGTATTTGGTTAGTTTTATTAAAAACTGATACAACTCAGTGCATTGCATTTGGTTAGTTTTATTAAAAACTGATACAACTCAGTGCATTGCATTTTGTTAGTTTTACTAAAAATTTATATAACTCAGTGCATTGTATTTGGTTAGTTTTATTAAAAACTGATACAACTCAGTGCATTGCATTTGGTTAGTTTTATTAAAAACGGATGTAACTCAGTGCATTGTATTTGGTTAGTTTTACTAAAAATTTATATAACTCAGTGCATTGTATTTGGTTAGTTTTATTAAAAACTGATACAACTCAGTGCATTGCATTTGGTTAGTTTTATTAAAAACTGATACAACTCAGTGCATTGCATTTTGTTAGTTTTATTAAAAACGGATGTAACTCAGTGCATTGTATTTGGTTAGTTTTACTAAAAATTTATATAACTCAGTGCATTGTATTTGGTTAGTTTTACTAAAAATTTATATAACTCAGTGCATTGTATTTGGTTAGTTTTATTAAAAACTGATACAACTCAGTGCATTGCATTTTGTTAGTTTTATTAAAAACGGATGTAACTCAGTGCATTGTATTTGGTTAGTTTTACTAAAAATTTATATAACTCAGTGCATTGTATTTGGTTAGTTTTATTAAAAACTGATACAACTCAGTGCATTGCATTTGGTTAGTTTTATTAAAAACTGATACAACTCAGTGCATTGCATTTGGTTAGTTTTATTAAAAACGGATGTAACTCAGTGCATTGTATTTGGTTAGTTTTACTAAAAATTTATATAACTCAGTGCATTGTATTTGGTTAGTTTTACTAAAAATTTATATAACTCAGTGCATTGTATTTGGTTAGTTTTATTAAAAACTGATACAACTCAGTGCATTGCATTTGGTTAGTTTTATTAAAAACTGATACAACTCAGTGCATTGCATTTGGTTAGTTTTATTAAAAACGGATGTAACTCAGTGCATTGTATTTGGTTAGTTTTACTAAAAATTTATATAACTCAGTGCATTGTATTTGGTTAGTTTTATTAAAAACTGATACAACTCAGTGCATTGCATTTGGTTAGTTTTATTAAAAACTGATACAACTCAGTGCATTGCATTTGGTTAGTTTTATTAAAAACGGATGTAACTCAGTGCATTGTATTTGGTTAGTTTTACTAAAAATTTATATAACTCAGTGCATTGTATTTGGTTAGTTTTATTAAAAACTGATACAACTCAGTGCATTGCATTTGGTTAGTTTTATTAAAAACTGATACAACTCAGTGCATTGCATTTGGTTAGTTTTATTAAAAACGGATGTAACTCAGTGCATTGTATTTGGTTAGTTTTACTAAAAATTTATATAACTCAGTGCATTGTATTTGGTTAGTTTTATTAAAAACTGATACAACTCAGTGCATTGCATTTGGTTAGTTTTATTAAAAACTGATACAACTCAGTGCATTGCATTTTGTTAGTTTTATTAAAAACGGATGTAACTCAGTGCATTGTATTTGGTTAGTTTTACTAAAAATTTATATAACTCAGTGCATTGTATTTGGTTAGTTTTATTAAAAACTGATACAACTCAGTGCATTGCATTTGGTTAGTTTTATTAAAAACTGATACAACTCAGTGCATTGCATTTGGTTAGTTTTATTAAAAACGGATGTAACTCAGTGCATTGTATTTGGTTAGTTTTACTAAAAATTTATATAACTCAGTGCATTGTATTTGGTTAGTTTTATTAAAAACTGATACAACTCAGTGCATTGCATTTGGTTAGTTTTATTAAAAACTGATACAACTCAGTGCATTGCATTTGGTTAGTTTTATTAAAAACGGATGTAACTCAGTGCATTGTATTTGGTTAGTTTTACTAAAAATTTATATAACTCAGTGCATTGTATTTGGTTAGTTTTACTAAAAATTTATATAACTCAGTGCATTGTATTTGGTTAGTTTTATTAAAAACTGATACAACTCAGTGCATTGCATTTTGTTAGTTTTATTAAAAACGGATGTAACTCAGTGCATTGTATTTGGTTAGTTTTACTAAAAATTTATATAACTCAGTGCATTGTATTTGGTTAGTTTTATTAAAAACTGATACAACTCAGTGCATTGCATTTGGTTAGTTTTATTAAAAACTGATACAACTCAGTGCATTGCATTTTGTTAGTTTTATTAAAAACGGATGTAACTCAGTGCATTGTATTTGGTTAGTTTTACTAAAAATTTATATAACTCAGTGCATTGTATTTGGTTAGTTTTATTAAAAACTGATACAACTCAGTGCATTGCATTTGGTTAGTTTTATTAAAAACTGAT
The DNA here is from genome assembly GCA_037013455.1 of Ceratitis rosa. NCBI lineage: Eukaryota > Metazoa > Arthropoda > Insecta > Diptera > Tephritidae > Ceratitis > Ceratitis rosa. The sequence continues at coordinate 180,248 of JAWMAG010000045.1, read as the reverse complement.
ACAACTCAGTGCATTGCATTTTGTTAGTTTTATTAAAAACGGATGTAACTCAGTGCATTGTATTTGGTTAGTTTTACTAAAAATTTATATAACTCAGTGCATTGTATTTGGTTAGTTTTATTAAAAACTGATACAACTCAGTGCATTGCATTTGGTTTGTTTTATTAAAAACTGATACAACTCAGTGCATTGCATTTTGTTAGTTTTATTAAAAACGGATGTAACTCAGTGCATTGTATTTGGTTAGTTTTACTAAAAATTTATATAACTCAGTGCATTGTATTTGGTTAGTTTTATTAAAAACTGATACAACTCAGTGCATTGCATTTGGTTAGTTTTATTAAAAACTGATACAACTCAGTGCATTGCATTTTGTTAGTTTTATTAAAAACGGATGTAACTCAGTGCATTGTATTTGGTTAGTTTTACTAAAAATTTATATAACTCAGTGCATTGTATTTGGTTAGTTTTATTAAAAACTGATACAACTCAGTGCATTGCATTTGGTTAGTTTTATTAAAAACTGATACAACTCAGTGCATTGCATTTTGTTAGTTTTATTAAAAACGGATGTAACTCAGTGCATTGTATTTGGTTAGTTTTACTAAAAATTTATATAACTCAGTGCATTGTATTTGGTTAGTTTTATTAAAAACTGATACAACTCAGTGCATTGCATTTGGTTAGTTTTATTAAAAACTGATACAACTCAGTGCATTGCATTTTGTTAGTTTTATTAAAAACGGATGTAACTCAGTGCATTGTATTTGGTTAGTTTTACTAAAAATTTATATAACTCAGTGCATTGTATTTGGTTAGTTTTATTAAAAACTGATACAACTCAGTGCATTGCATTTGGTTAGTTTTATTAAAAACTGATACAACTCAGTGCATTGCATTTTGTTAGTTTTATTAAAAACGGATGTAACTCAGTGCATTGTATTTGGTTAGTTTTACTAAAAATTTATATAACTCAGTGCATTGTATTTGGTTAGTTTTATTAAAAACTGATACAACTCAGTGCATTGCATTTGGTTAGTTTTATTAAAAACTGATACAACTCAGTGCATTGCATTTTGTTAGTTTTATTAAAAACGGATGTAACTCAGTGCATTGTATTTGGTTAGTTTTACTAAAAATTTATATAACTCAGTGCATTGTATTTGGTTAGTTTTATTAAAAACTGATACAACTCAGTGCATTGCATTTGGTTAGTTTTATTAAAAACTGATACAACTCAGTGCATTGCATTTTGTTAGTTTTATTAAAAACGGATGTAACTCAGTGCATTGTATTTGGTTAGTTTTACTAAAAATTTATATAACTCAGTGCATTGTATTTGGTTAGTTTTATTAAAAACGGATATAACTCAGTGCATTGCATTTTGTTAGTTTTATTAAAAACGGATGTAACTCAGTGCATTGTATTTGGTTAGTTTTACTAAAAATTTATATAACTCAGTGCATTGTATTTGGTTAGTTTTATTAAAAACGGATATAACTCAGTGCATTGCATTTTGTTAGTTTTATTAAAAACGGATGTAACTCAGTGCATTGTATTTGGTTAGTTTTATTAAAAATTTATATAACTCAGTGCATTGTATTTGGTTAGTTTTATTAAAAACTGATACAACTCAGTGCATTGCATTTGGTTAGTTTTATTAAAAACTGATACAACTCAGTGCATTGCATTTTGTTAGTTTTATTAAAAACGGATGTAACTCAGTGCATTGTATTTGGTTAGTTTTACTAAAAATTTATATAACTCAGTGCATTGTATTTGGTTAGTTTTATTAAAAACTGATACAACTCAGTGCATTGCATTTGGTTAGTTTTATTAAAAACTGATACAACTCAGTGCATTGCATTTTGTTAGTTTTATTAAAAACGGATGTAACTCAGTGCATTGTATTTGGTTAGTTTTATTAAAAATTTATATAACTCAGTGCATTGTATTTGGTTAGTTTTATTAAAAACTTATACAACTCAGTGCATTGCATTTGGTTAGTTTTATTAAAAACTGATACAACTCAGTGCATTGCATTTTGTTAGTTTTATTAAAAACGGATGTAACTCAGTGCATTGTATTTGGTTAGTTTTACTAAAAATTTATATAACTCAGTGCATTGTATTTGGTTAGTTTTATTAAAAACTGATACAACTCAGTGCATTGCATTTGGTTAGTTTTATTAAAAACGGATGTAACTCAGTGCATTGCATTTGGTTAGTTTTATTAAAAACTGATACAACTCAGTGCATTGCATTTGGTTAGTTTTATTAAAAACTGATATAACTCACTGCATTGCATTTGGTTAGTTTTATTAAAAATTGATATAACTCAGTGCATTGCATTTGGTTAGTTTTATTAAAAACTGATATAACTCAGTGCATTGCATTTTGTTTGTTTTATTAAAAACTGATACAACTCAGTGCATTGCATTTTGTTAGTTTTATTAAAAACGGATGTAACTCAGTGCATTGTATTTGGTTAGTTTTATTAAAAACGGATATAACTCAGTGCATTGCATTTTGTTTGTTTTATTAAAAACTGATACAACTCAGTGCATTGCATTTGGTTAGTTTTATTAAAAACGGATATAACTCACTGCATTGCATTTGATTAGTTTTATTAAAAACGGATATAACTCAGTGCATTGCATTTGGTTAGTTTTATTAAAAACGGATATAACTCAGTGCATTGCATTTTGTTAGTTTTATTAAAAACGGATGTAACTCAGTGCATTGTATTTGGTTAGTTTTATTAAAAATTTATATAACTCAGTGCATTGCATTTGGTTAGTTTTATTAAAAACGGATATAACTCAGTGCATTGCATTTTGTTTGTTTTATTAAAAACTGATACAACTCAGTGCATTGCATTTGGTTAGTTTTATTAAAAACGGATATAACTCAGTGCATTGCATTTGGTTAGTTTTATTAAAAACTGATACAACTCAGTGCATTGCATTTTGTTAGTTTTATTAAAAACGGATGTAACTCAGTGCATTGTATTTGGTTAGTTTTATTAAAAATTTATATAACTCAGTGCATTGTATTTGGTTAGTTTTATTAAAAACGGATATAACTCAGTGCATTGCATTTTGTTAGTTTTATTAAAAACTGATACAACTCAGTGCATTGCATTTGGTTAGTTTTATTAAAAACGGATATAACTCACTGCATTGCATTTGGTTAGTTTTATTAAAAACGGATATAACTCAGTGCATTGCATTTGGTTAGTTTTATTAAAAACTGATACAACTCAGTGCATTGCATTTTGTTAGTTTTATTAAAAACGGATGTAACTCAGTGCATTGTATTTGGTTAGTTTTATTAAAAATTTATATAACTCAGTGCATTGCATTTTGTTAGTTTTATTAAAAACGGATGTAACTCAGTGCATTGTATTTGGTTAGTTTTATTAAAAATTGATATAACTCAGTGCATTGCATTTGGTTAGTTTTATTAAAAACGGATATAACTCAGTGCATTGCATTTGGTTAGTTTTATTAAAAACTGATACAACTCAGTGCATTGCATTTTGTTAGTTTTATTAAAAACGGATGTAACTCAGTGCATTGTATTTGGTTAGTTTTATTAAAAACGGATATAACTCAGTGCATTGCATTTTGTTTGTTTTATTAAAAACTGATACAACTCAGTGCATTGCATTTGGTTAGTTTTATTAAAAACGGATATAACTCACTGCATTGCATTTGGTTAGTTTTATTAAAAACTGATACAACTCAGTGCATTGCATTTTGTTAGTTTTATTAAAAACGGATGTAACTCAGTGCATTGTATTTGGTTAGTTTTATTAAAAACGGATATAACTCAGTGCATTGCATTTTGTTTGTTTTATTAAAAACTGATACAACTCAGTGCATTGCATTTGGTTAGTTTTATTAAAAACGGATATAACTCACTGCATTGCATTTGGTTAGTTTTATTAAAAACTGATACAACTCAGTGCATTGCATTTGGTTAGTTTTATTAAAAACGGATATAACTCACTGCATTGCATTTGGTTAGTTTTATTAAAAACGGATATAACTCACTGCATTGCATTTGGTTAGTTTTATTAAAAACTGATACAACTCAGTGCATTGAATTTGGTTAGTTTTATTAAAAACGGATATAACTCACTGCATTGCATTTGGTTAGTTTTATTAAAAACTGATACAACTCAGTGCATTGCATTTTGTTAGTTTTATTAAAAACGGATGTAACTCAGTGCATTGTATTTGGTTAGTTTTATTAAAAACGGATATAACTCAGTGCATTGCATTTTGTTTGTTTTATTAAAAACTGATACAACTCAGTGCATTGCATTTGGTTAGTTTTATTAAAAACGGATATAACTCACTGCATTGCATTTGGTTAGTTTTATTAAAAACTGATACAACTCAGTGCATTGCATTTTGTTAGTTTTATTAAAAACGGATGTAACTCAGTGCATTGTATTTGATTAGTTTTATTAAAAACGGATATAACTCACTGCATTGCATTTGGTTAGTTTTATTAAAAACGGATGTAACTCAGTGCATTGCATTTGGTTAGTTTTATTAAAAACTGATACAACTCAGTGCATTGCATTTGGTTAGTTTTATTAAAAACTGATATAACTCACTGCATTGCATTTGGTTAGTTTTATTAAAAATTGATATAACTCAGTGCATTGCATTTGGTTAGTTTTATTAAAAACTGATATAACTCAGTGCATTGCATTTTGTTTGTTTTATTAAAAACTGATACAACTCAGTGCATTGCATTTTGTTAGTTTTATTAAAAACGGATGTAACTCAGTGCATTGTATTTGGTTAGTTTTATTAAAAACGGATATAACTCAGTGCATTGCATTTTGTTTGTTTTATTAAAAACTGATACAACTCAGTGCATTGCATTTGGTTAGTTTTATTAAAAACGGATATAACTCACTGCATTGCATTTGATTAGTTTTATTAAAAACGGATATAACTCAGTGCATTGCATTTGGTTAGTTTTATTAAAAACGGATATAACTCAGTGCATTGCATTTTGTTAGTTTTATTAAAAACGGATGTAACTCAGTGCATTGTATTTGGTTAGTTTTATTAAAAATTTATATAACTCAGTGCATTGCATTTGGTTAGTTTTATTAAAAACGGATATAACTCAGTGCATTGCATTTTGTTTGTTTTATTAAAAACTGATACAACTCAGTGCATTGCATTTGGTTAGTTTTATTAAAAACGGATATAACTCAGTGCATTGCATTTGGTTAGTTTTATTAAAAACTGATACAACTCAGTGCATTGCATTTTGTTAGTTTTATTAAAAACGGATGTAACTCAGTGCATTGTATTTGGTTAGTTTTATTAAAAATTTATATAACTCAGTGCATTGTATTTGGTTAGTTTTATTAAAAACGGATATAACTCAGTGCATTGCATTTTGTTAGTTTTATTAAAAACTGATACAACTCAGTGCATTGCATTTGGTTAGTTTTATTAAAAACGGATATAACTCACTGCATTGCATTTGGTTAGTTTTATTAAAAACGGATATAACTCAGTGCATTGCATTTGGTTAGTTTTATTAAAAACTGATACAACTCAGTGCATTGCATTTTGTTAGTTTTATTAAAAACGGATGTAACTCAGTGCATTGTATTTGGTTAGTTTTATTAAAAATTTATATAACTCAGTGCATTGCATTTTGTTAGTTTTATTAAAAACGGATGTAACTCAGTGCATTGTATTTGGTTAGTTTTATTAAAAATTGATATAACTCAGTGCATTGCATTTGGTTAGTTTTATTAAAAACGGATATAACTCAGTGCATTGCATTTGGTTAGTTTTATTAAAAACTGATACAACTCAGTGCATTGCATTTTGTTAGTTTTATTAAAAACGGATGTAACTCAGTGCATTGTATTTGGTTAGTTTTATTAAAAACGGATATAACTCAGTGCATTGCATTTTGTTTGTTTTATTAAAAACTGATACAACTCAGTGCATTGCATTTGGTTAGTTTTATTAAAAACGGATATAACTCACTGCATTGCATTTGGTTAGTTTTATTAAAAACTGATACAACTCAGTGCATTGCATTTTGTTAGTTTTATTAAAAACGGATGTAACTCAGTGCATTGTATTTGGTTAGTTTTATTAAAAACGGATATAACTCAGTGCATTGCATTTTGTTTGTTTTATTAAAAACTGATACAACTCAGTGCATTGCATTTGGTTAGTTTTATTAAAAACGGATATAACTCACTGCATTGCATTTGGTTAGTTTTATTAAAAACTGATACAACTCAGTGCATTGCATTTGGTTAGTTTTATTAAAAACGGATATAACTCACTGCATTGCATTTGGTTAGTTTTATTAAAAACGGATATAACTCACTGCATTGCATTTGGTTAGTTTTATTAAAAACTGATACAACTCAGTGCATTGAATTTGGTTAGTTTTATTAAAAACGGATATAACTCACTGCATTGCATTTGGTTAGTTTTATTAAAAACTGATACAACTCAGTGCATTGCATTTTGTTAGTTTTATTAAAAACGGATGTAACTCAGTGCATTGTATTTGGTTAGTTTTATTAAAAACGGATATAACTCAGTGCATTGCATTTTGTTTGTTTTATTAAAAACTGATACAACTCAGTGCATTGCATTTGGTTAGTTTTATTAAAAACGGATATAACTCACTGCATTGCATTTGGTTAGTTTTATTAAAAACTGATACAACTCAGTGCATTGCATTTTGTTAGTTTTATTAAAAACGGATGTAACTCAGTGCATTGTATTTGATTAGTTTTATTAAAAACGGATATAACTCACTGCATTGCATTTGGTTAGTTTTATTAAAAACTGATACAACTCAGTGCATTGCATTTTGTTAGTTTTATTAAAAACGGATGTAACTCAGTGCATTGTATTTGGTTAGTTTTATTAAAAACGGATATAACTCAGTGCATTGCATTTTGTTTGTTTTATTAAAAACTGATACAACTCAGTGCATTGCATTTGGTTAGTTTTATTAAAAACGGATATAACTCACTGCATTGCATTTGGTTAGTTTTATTAAAAACTGATACAACTCAGTGCATTGCATTTTGTTAGTTTTATTAAAAACGGATATAACTCACTGCATTGCATTTGGTTAGTTTTATTAAAAACTGATACAACTCAGTGCATTGCATTTGGTTAGTTTTATTAAAAACGGATATAACTCACTGCATTGCATTTGGTTAGTTTTATTAAAAACTGATACAACTCAGTGCATTGCATTTTGTTTGTTTTATTAAAAACTGATACAACTCAGTGCATTGCATTTGGTTAGTTTTATTAAAAACGGATATAACTCACTGCATTGCATTTGGTTAGTTTTATTAAAAACTGATACAACTCAGTGCATTGCATTTTGTTAGTTTTATTAAAAACGGATGTAACTCAGTTCATTGTATTTGGTTAGTTTTATTAAAAACGGATATAACTCAGTGCATTGCATTTTGTTTGTTTTATTAAAAACTGATACAACTCAGTGCATTGCATTTGGTTAGTTTTATTAAAAACGGATATAACTCACTGCATTGCATTTGGTTAGTTTTATTAAAAACTGATACAACTCAGTGCATTGCATTTTGTTAGTTTTATTAAAAACGGATGTAACTCAGTGCATTGTATTTGGTTAGTTTTATTAAAAACGGATATAACTCAGTGCATTGCATTTTGTTTGTTTTATTAAAAACTGATACAACTCAGTGCATTGCATTTGGTTAGTTTTATTAAAAACGGATATAACTCACTGCATTGCATTTGGTTAGTTTTATTAAAAACTGATACAACTCAGTGCATTGCATTTGGTTAGTTTTATTAAAAACTGATACAACTCAGTGCATTGCATTTTGTTAGTTTTATTAAAAACTGATACAACTCAGTGCATTGCATTTGGTTAGTTTTATTAAAAACGGATATAACTCACTGCATTGCATTTGGTTAGTTTTATTAAAAACTGATACAACTCAGTGCATTGCATTTTGTTTGTTTTATTAAAAACTGATACAACTCAGTGCATTGCATTTGGTTAGTTTTATTAAAAACGGATATAACTCACTGCATTGCATTTGGTTAGTTTTATTAAAAACTGATACAACTCAGTGCATTGCATTTTGTTAGTTTTATTAAAAACGGATGTAACTCAGTGCATTGCATTTGGTTAGTTTTATTAAAAACTGATACAACTCAGTGCATTGCATTTGGTTAGTTTTATTAAAAACGGATATAACTCACTGCATTGCATTTGGTTAGTTTTGTTAAAAACTGATACAACTCAGTGCATTGCATTTTGTTAGTTTTATTAAAAACGGATGTAACTCAGTGCATTGCATTTGGTTAGTTTTATTAAAAACTGATACAACTCAGTGCATTGCATTTTGTTAGTTTTATTAAAAACGGATGTAACTCAGTGCATTGTATTTGGTTAGTTTTATTAAAAATTTATATAACTCAGTGCATTGCATTTTGTTAGTTTTATTAAAAACGGATGTAACTCAGTGCATTGTATTTGGTTAGTTTTATTAAAAATTGATATAACTCAGTGCATTGCATTTGGTTAGTTTTATTAAAAACGGATATAACTCAGTGCATTGCATTTGGTTAGTTTTATTAAAAACTGATACAACTCAGTGCATTGCAATTTGTTAGTTTTATTAAAAACGGATGTAACTCAGTGCATTGCATTTTGTTAGTTTTATTAAAAACTGATACAACTCAGTGCATTGCATTTGGTTAGTTTTATTAAAAACGGATATAACTCACTGCATTGCATTTGGTTAGTTTTATTAAAAACTGATACAACTCAGTGCATTGCATTTTGTTTGTTTTATTAAAAACTGATACAACTCAGTGCATTGCATTTGGTTAGTTTTATTAAAAACGGATATAACTCACTGCATTGCATTTGGTTAGTTTTATTAAAAACTGATACAACTCAGTGCATTGCATTTTGTTAGTTTTATTAAAAACGGATGTAACTCAGTGCATTGTATTTGGTTAGTTTTATTAAGAAGGGATATAACTCAGTGCATTGCATTTTGTTTGTTTTATTAAAAACTGATACAACTCAGTGCATTGCATTTGGTTAGTTTTATTAAAAACGGATATAACTCACTGCATTGCATTTGGTTAGTTTTATTAAAAACTGATACAACTCAGTGCATTGCATTTTGTTAGTTTTATTAAAAACTGATACAACTCAGTGCATTGCATTTGGTTAGTTTTATTAAAAACGGATATAACTCACTGCATTGCATTTGGTTAGTTTTATTAAAAACTGATACAACTCAGTGCATTGCATTTTGTTTGTTTTATTAAAAACTGATACAACTCAGTGCATTGCATTTGGTTAGTTTTATTAAAAACGGATATAACTCACTGCATTGCATTTGGTTAGTTTTATTAAAAACTGATACAACTCAGTGCATTGCATTTTGTTAGTTTTATTAAAAACTGATACAACTCAGTGCATTGCATTTGGTTAGTTTTATTAAAAACGGATATAACTCAGTGCATTGCATTTGGTTAGTTTTATTAAAAACGGATATAACTCACTGCATTGCATTTGGTTAGTTTTATTAAAAACTGATACAACTCAGTGCATTGCATTTTGTTAGTTTTATTAAAAACAGATGTAACTCAGTGCATTGCATTTTGTTAGTTTTATTAAAAACTGATACAACTCAGTGCATTGCATTTGGTTAGTTTTATTAAAAACGGATATAACTCACTGCATTGCATTTGGTTAGTTTTATTAAAAACTGATACAACTCAGTGCATTGCATTTTGTTTGTTTTATTAAAAACTGATACAACTCAGTGCATTGCATTTGGTTAGTTTTATTAAAAACGGATATAACTCACTGCATTGCATTTGGTTAGTTTTATTAAAAACTGATACAACTCAGTGCATTGCATTTTGTTTGTTTTATTAAAAACTGATACAACTCAGTGCATTGCATTTGGTTAGTTTTATTAAAAACGGATATAACTCAGTGCATTGCATTTGGTTAGTTTTATTAAAAACTGATACAACTCAGTGCATTGCATTTGGTTAGTTTTATTAAAAACTGATATAACTCACTGCATTGCATTTGGTTAGTTTTATTAAAAATTGATATAACTCAGTGCATTGCATTTGGTTAGTTTTATTAAAAACTGATATAACTCAGTGCATTGCATTTTGTTTGTTTTATTAAAAACTGATACAACTCAGTGCATTGCATTTTGTTAGTTTTATTAAAAACGGATGTAACTCAGTGCATTGTATTTGGTTAGTTTTATTAAAAACGGATATAACTCAGTGCATTGCATTTTGTTTGTTTTATTAAAAACTGATACAACTCAGTGCATTGCATTTGGTTAGTTTTATTAAAAACGGATATAACTCACTGCATTGCATTTGATTAGTTTTATTAAAAACGGATATAACTCAGTGCATTGCATTTGGTTAGTTTTATTAAAAACGGATATAACTCAGTGCATTGCATTTTGTTAGTTTTATTAAAAACGGATGTAACTCAGTGCATTGTATTTGGTTAGTTTTATTAAAAATTTATATAACTCAGTGCATTGCATTTGGTTAGTTTTATTAAAAACGGATATAACTCAGTGCATTGCATTTTGTTTGTTTTATTAAAAACTGATACAACTCAGTGCATTGCATTTGGTTAGTTTTATTAAAAACGGATATAACTCAGTGCATTGCATTTGGTTAGTTTTATTAAAAACTGATACAACTCAGTGCATTGCATTTTGTTAGTTTTATTAAAAACGGATGTAACTCAGTGCATTGTATTTGGTTAGTTTTATTAAAAATTTATATAACTCAGTGCATTGTATTTGGTTAGTTTTATTAAAAACGGATATAACTCAGTGCATTGCATTTTGTTAGTTTTATTAAAAACGGATGTAACTCAGTGCATTGTATTTGGTTAGTTTTATTAAAAATTTATATAACTCAGTGCATTGTATTTGGTTAGTTTTATTAAAAACTGATACAACTCAGTGCATTGCATTTGGTTAGTTTTATTAAAAACTGATACAACTCAGTGCATTGCATTTTGTTAGTTTTATTAAAAACGGATGTAACTCAGTGCATTGTATTTGGTTAGTTTTATTAAAAATTTATATAACTCAGTGCATTGTATTTGGTTAGTTTTATTAAAAACTGATACAACTCAGTGCATTGCATTTGGTTAGTTTTATTAAAAACTGATACAACTCAGTGCATTGCATTTTGTTAGTTTTATTAAAAACGGATGTAACTCAGTGCATTGTATTTGGTTAGTTTTATTAAAAATTTATATAACTCAGTGCATTGTATTTGGTTAGTTTTATTAAAAACTGACACAACTCAGTGCATTGCATTTGGTTAGTTTTATTAAAAACTGATACAACTCAGTGCATTGCATTTTGTTAGTTTTATTAAAAACGGATGTAACTCAGTGCATTGTATTTGGTTAGTTTTATTAAAAATTTATATAACTCAGTGCATTGTATTTGGTTAGTTTTATTAAAAACGGATATAACTCAGTGCATTGCATTTTGTTAGTTTTATTAAAAACGGATGTAACTCAGTGCATTGTATTTGGTTAGTTTTATTAAAAATTTATATAACTCAGTGCATTGTATTTGGTTAGTTTTATTAAAAACTGATACAACTCAGTGCATTGCATTTGGTTAGTTTTATTAAAAACTGATACAACTCAGTGCATTGCATTTTGTTAGTTTTATTAAAAACGGATGTAACTCAGTGCATTGTATTTGGTTAGTTTTACTAAAAATTTATATAACTCAGTGCATTGTATTTGGTTAGTTTTATTAAAAACTGATACAACTCAGTGCATTGCATTTGGTTAGTTTTATTAAAAACGGATGTAACTCAGTGCATTGCATTTGGTTAGTTTTATTAAAAACTGATACAACTCAGTGCATTGCATTTGGTTAGTTTTATTAAAAACTGATATAACTCACTGCATTGCATTTGGTTAGTTTTATTAAAAATTGATATAACTCAGTGCATTGCATTTGGTTAGTTTTATTAAAAACTGATATAACTCAGTGCATTGCATTTTGTTTGTTTTATTAAAAACTGATACAACTCAGTGCATTGCATTTTGTTAGTTTTATTAAAAACGGATGTAACTCAGTGCATTGTATTTGGTTAGTTTTATTAAAAACGGATATAACTCAGTGCATTGCATTTTGTTTGTTTTATTAAAAACTGATACAACTCAGTGCATTGCATTTGGTTAGTTTTATTAAAAACGGATGTAACTCAGTCCATTGCATTTGATTAGTTTTATTAAAAACGGATATAACTCAGTGCATTGCATTTGGTTAGTTTTATTAAAAACGGATATAACTCAGTGCATTGCATTTTGTTAGTTTTATTAAAAACGGATGTAACTCAGTGCATTGTATTTGGTTAGTTTTATTAAAAATTTATATAACTCAGTGCATTGCATTTGGTTAGTTTTATTAAAAACGGATATAACTCAGTGCATTGCATTTTGTTTGTTCTATTAAAAACTGATACAACTCAGTGCATTGCATTTGGTTAGTTTTATTAAAAACGGATATAACTCAGTGCATTGCATTTGGTTAGTTTTATTAAAAACTGATACAACTCAGTGCATTGCATTTTGTTAGTTTTATTAAAAACGGATGTAACTCAGTGCATTGTATTTGGTTAGTTTTATTAAAAATTTATATAACTCAGTGCATTGTATTTGGTTAGTTTTATTAAAAACGGATATAACTCAGTGCATTGCATTTTGTTAGTTTTATTAAAAACTGATACAACTCAGTGCATTGCATTTGGTTAGTTTTATTAAAAACGGATATAACTCACTGCATTGCATTTGGTTAGTTTTATTAAAAACGGATATAACTCAGTGCATTGCATTTGGTTAGTTTTATTAAAAACTGATACAACTCAGTGCATTGCATTTTGTTAGTTTTATTAAAAACGGATGTAACTCAGTGCATTGTATTTGGTTAGTTTTATTAAAAATTTATATAACTCAGTGCATTGCATTTTGTTAGTTTTATTAAAAACGGATGTAACTCAGTGCATTGTATTTGGTTAGTTTTATTAAAAATTGATATAACTCAGTGCATTGCATTTGGTTAGTTTTATTAAAAACGGATATAACTCAGTGCATTGCATTTGGTTAGTTTTATTAAAAACTGATACAACTCAGTGCATTGCATTTTGTTAGTTTTATTAAAAACGGATGTAACTCAGTGCATTGTATTTGGTTAGTTTTATTAAAAACGGATATAACTCAGTGCATTGCATTTTGTTTGTTTTATTAAAAACTGATACAACTCAGTGCATTGCATTTGGTTAGTTTTATTAAAAACGGATATAACTCACTGCATTGCATTTGGTTAGTTTTATTAAAAACTGATACAACTCAGTGCATTGCATTTTGTTAGTTTTATTAAAAACGGATGTAACTCAGTGCATTGTATTTGGTTAGTTTTATTAAAAACGGATATAACTCAGTGCATTGCATTTTGTTTGTTTTATTAAAAACTGATACAACTCAGTGCATTGCATTTGGTTAGTTTTATTAAAAACGGATATAACTCACTGCATTGCATTTGGTTAGTTTTATTAAAAACTGATACAACTCAGTGCATTGCATTTGGTTAGTTTTATTAAAAACGGATATAACTCACTGCATTGCATTTGGTTAGTTTTATTAAAAACGGATATAACTCACTGCATTGCATTTGGTTAGTTTTATTAAAAACTGATACAACTCAGTGCATTGAATTTGGTTAGTTTTATTAAAAACGGATATAACTCACTGCATTGCATTTGGTTAGTTTTATTAAAAACTGATACAACTCAGTGCATTGCATTTTGTTAGTTTTATTAAAAACGGATGTAACTCAGTGCATTGTATTTGGTTAGTTTTATTAAAAACGGATATAACTCAGTGCATTGCATTTTGTTTGTTTTATTAAAAACTGATACAACTCAGTGCATTGCATTTGGTTAGTTTTATTAAAAACGGATATAACTCACTGCATTGCATTTGGTTAGTTTTATTAAAAACTGATACAACTCAGTGCATTGCATTTTGTTAGTTTTATTAAAAACGGATGTAACTCAGTGCATTGTATTTGATTAGTTTTATTAAAAACGGATATAACTCACTGCATTGCATTTGGTTAGTTTTATTAAAAACTGATACAACTCAGTGCATTGCATTTTGTTAGTTTTATTAAAAACGGATGTAACTCAGTGCATTGTATTTGGTTAGTTTTATTAAAAACGGATATAACTCAGTGCATTGCATTTTGTTTGTTTTATTAAAAACTGATACAACTCAGTGCATTGCATTTGGTTAGTTTTATTAAAAACGGATATAACTCACTGCATTGCATTTGGTTAGTTTTATTAAAAACTGATACAACTCAGTGCATTGCATTTTGTTAGTTTTATTAAAAACGGATATAACTCACTGCATTGCATTTGGTTAGTTTTATTAAAAACTGATACAACTCAGTGCATTGCATTTGGTTAGTTTTATTAAAAACGGATATAACTCACTGCATTGCATTTGGTTAGTTTTATTAAAAACTGATACAACTCAGTGCATTGCATTTTGTTTGTTTTATTAAAAACTGATACAACTCAGTGCATTGCATTTGGTTAGTTTTATTAAAAACGGATATAACTCACTGCATTGCATTTGGTTAGTTTTATTAAAAACTGATACAACTCAGTGCATTGCATTTTGTTAGTTTTATTAAAAACGGATGTAACTCAGTTCATTGTATTTGGTTAGTTTTATTAAAAACGGATATAACTCAGTGCATTGCATTTTGTTTGTTTTATTAAAAACTGATACAACTCAGTGCATTGCATTTGGTTAGTTTTATTAAAAACGGATATAACTCACTGCATTGCATTTGGTTAGTTTTATTAAAAACTGATACAACTCAGTGCATTGCATTTTGTTAGTTTTATTAAAAACGGATGTAACTCAGTGCATTGTATTTGGTTAGTTTTATTAAAAACGGATATAACTCAGTGCATTGCATTTTGTTTGTTTTATTAAAAACTGATACAACTCAGTGCATTGCATTTGGTTAGTTTTATTAAAAACGGATATAACTCACTGCATTGCATTTGGTTAGTTTTATTAAAAACTGATACAACTCAGTGCATTGCATTTGGTTAGTTTTATTAAAAACTGATACAACTCAGTGCATTGCATTTTGTTAGTTTTATTAAAAACTGATACAACTCAGTGCATTGCATTTGGTTAGTTTTATTAAAAACGGATATAACTCACTGCATTGCATTTGGTTAGTTTTATTAAAAACTGATACAACTCAGTGCATTGCATTTTGTTTGTTTTATTAAAAACTGATACAACTCAGTGCATTGCATTTGGTTAGTTTTATTAAAAACGGATATAACTCACTGCATTGCATTTGGTTAGTTTTATTAAAAACTGATACAACTCAGTGCATTGCATTTTGTTAGTTTTATTAAAAACGGATGTAACTCAGTGCATTGCATTTGGTTAGTTTTATTAAAAACTGATACAACTCAGTGCATTGCATTTGGTTAGTTTTATTAAAAACGGATATAACTCACTGCATTGCATTTGGTTAGTTTTGTTAAAAACTGATACAACTCAGTGCATTGCATTTTGTTAGTTTTATTAAAAACGGATGTAACTCAGTGCATTGCATTTGGTTAGTTTTATTAAAAACTGATACAACTCAGTGCATTGCATTTTGTTAGTTTTATTAAAAACGGATGTAACTCAGTGCATTGTATTTGGTTAGTTTTATTAAAAATTTATATAACTCAGTGCATTGCATTTTGTTAGTTTTATTAAAAACGGATGTAACTCAGTGCATTGTATTTGGTTAGTTTTATTAAAAATTGATATAACTCAGTGCATTGCATTTGGTTAGTTTTATTAAAAACGGATATAACTCAGTGCATTGCATTTGGTTAGTTTTATTAAAAACTGATACAACTCAGTGCATTGCAATTTGTTAGTTTTATTAAAAACGGATGTAACTCAGTGCATTGCATTTTGTTAGTTTTATTAAAAACTGATACAACTCAGTGCATTGCATTTGGTTAGTTTTATTAAAAACGGATATAACTCACTGCATTGCATTTGGTTAGTTTTATTAAAAACTGATACAACTCAGTGCATTGCATTTTGTTTGTTTTATTAAAAACTGATACAACTCAGTGCATTGCATTTGGTTAGTTTTATTAAAAACGGATATAACTCACTGCATTGCATTTGGTTAGTTTTATTAAAAACTGATACAACTCAGTGCATTGCATTTTGTTAGTTTTATTAAAAACGGATGTAACTCAGTGCATTGTATTTGGTTAGTTTTATTAAAAAGGGATATAACTCAGTGCATTGCATTTTGTTTGTTTTATTAAAAACTGATACAACTCAGTGCATTGCATTTGGTTAGTTTTATTAAAAACGGATATAACTCACTGCATTGCATTTGGTTAGTTTTATTAAAAACTGATACAACTCAGTGCATTGCATTTTGTTAGTTTTATTAAAAACTGATACAACTCAGTGCATTGCATTTGGTTAGTTTTATTAAAAACGGATATAACTCACTGCATTGCATTTGGTTAGTTTTATTAAAAACTGATACAACTCAGTGCATTGCATTTTGTTTGTTTTATTAAAAACTGATACAACTCAGTGCATTGCATTTGGTTAGTTTTATTAAAAACGGATATAACTCACTGCATTGCATTTGGTTAGTTTTATTAAAAACTGATACAACTCAGTGCATTGCATTTTGTTAGTTTTATTAAAAACTGATACAACTCAGTGCATTGCATTTGGTTAGTTTTATTAAAAACGGATATAACTCAGTGCATTGCATTTGGTTAGTTTTATTAAAAACGGATATAACTCACTGCATTGCATTTGGTTAGTTTTATTAAAAACTGATACAACTCAGTGCATTGCATTTTGTTAGTTTTATTAAAAACAGATGTAACTCAGTGCATTGCATTTTGTTAGTTTTATTAAAAACTGATACAACTCAGTGCATTGCATTTGGTTAGTTTTATTAAAAACGGATATAACTCACTGCATTGCATTTGGTTAGTTTTATTAAAAACTGATACAACTCAGTGCATTGCATTTTGTTTGTTTTATTAAAAACTGATACAACTCAGTGCATTGCATTTGGTTAGTTTTATTAAAAACGGATATAACTCACTGCATTGCATTTGGTTAGTTTTATTAAAAACTGATACAACTCAGTGCATTGCATTTTGTTTGTTTTATTAAAAACTGATACAACTCAGTGCATTGCATTTGGTTAGTTTTATTAAAAACGGATATAACTCAGTGCATTGCATTTGGTTAGTTTTATTAAAAACGGATATAACTCACTGCATTGCATTTGGTTAGTTTTATTAAAAACTGATACAACTCAGTGCATTGCATTTTGTTTGTTTTATTAAAAACTGATACAACTCAGTGCATTGCATTTGGTTAGTTTTATTAAAAACGGATATAACTCACTGCATTGCATTTGGTTAGTTTTATTAAAAACTGATACAACTCAGTGCATTGCATTTTGTTAGTTTTATTAAAAACGGATGTAACTCAGTGCATTGCATTTTGTTAGTTTTATTAAAAACTGATACAACTCAGTGCATTGCATTTGGTTAGTTTTATTAAAAACGGATATAACTCACTGCATTGCATTTGGTTAGTTTTATTAAAAACTGATACAACTGAGTGCATTGCATTTTGTTAGTTTTATTAAAAACGGATGTAACTCAGTGCATTGCATTTGGTTAGTTTTATTAAAAACGGATATAACTCACTGCATTGCATTTGGTTAGTTTTATTAAAAACTGATACAACTCAGTGCATTGCATTTTGTTAGTTTTATTAAAAACGGATGCAACTCAGTGCATTGTATTTGGTTAGTTTTATTAAAAACGGATATAACTCAGTGCATTGCATTTTGTTTGTTTTATTAAAAACTGATATAACTCACTGCATTGCATTTGGTTAGTTTTATTAAAAACTGATACAACTCACTGCATTGCATTTGGTTAGTTTTATTAAAAACTGATACAACTCAGTGCATTGCATTTGGTTAGTTTTATTAAAAACGGATATAACTCAGTGCATTGCATTTTGTTTGTTTTATTAAAAACTGATACAACTCAGTGCATTGCATTTGGTTAGTTTTATTAAAAACGGATATAACTCACTGCATTGCATTTGGTTAGTTTTATTAAAAACTGATACAACTCAGTGCATTGCATTTTGTTTGTTTTATTAAAAACTGATACAACTCAGTGCATTGCATTTGGTTAGTTTTATTAAAAACGGATATAACTCACTGCATTGCATTTGGTTAGTTTTATTAAAAACTGATACAACTCAGTGCATTGCATTTTGTTAGTTTTATTAAAAACGGATGTAACTCAGTGCATTGTATTTGGTTAGTTTTATTAAAAAGGGATATAACTCAGTGCATTGCATTTTGTTTGTTTTATTAAAAACTGATACAACTCAGTGCATTGCATTTGGTTAGTTTTATTAAAAACGGATATAACTCACTGCATTGCATTTGGTTAGTTTTATTAAAAACTGATACAACTCAGTGCATTGCATTTTGTTAGTTTTATTAAAAACTGATACAACTCAGTGCATTGCATTTGGTTAGTTTTATTAAAAACGGATATAACTCACTGCATTGCATTTGGTTAGTTTTATTAAAAACTGATACAACTCAGTGCATTGCATTTTGTTTGTTTTATTAAAAACTGATACAACTCAGTGCATTGCATTTGGTTAGTTTTATTAAAAACGGATATAACTCACTGCATTGCATTTGGTTAGTTTTATTAAAAACTGATACAACTCAGTGCATTGCATTTTGTTAGTTTTATTAAAAACTGATACAACTCAGTGCATTGCATTTGGTTAGTTTTATTAAAAACGGATATAACTCAGTGCATTGCATTTGGTTAGTTTTATTAAAAACGGATATAACTCACTGCATTGCATTTGGTTAGTTTTATTAAAAACTGATACAACTCAGTGCATTGCATTTTGTTAGTTTTATTAAAAACAGATGTAACTCAGTGCATTGCATTTTGTTAGTTTTATTAAAAACTGATACAACTCAGTGCATTGCATTTGGTTAGTTTTATTAAAAACGGATATAACTCACTGCATTGCATTTGGTTAGTTTTATTAAAAACTGATACAACTCAGTGCATTGCATTTTGTTTGTTTTATTAAAAACTGATACAACTCAGTGCATTGCATTTGGTTAGTTTTATTAAAAACGGATATAACTCACTGCATTGCATTTGGTTAGTTTTATTAAAAACTGATACAACTCAGTGCATTGCATTTTGTTTGTTTTATTAAAAACTGATACAACTCAGTGCATTGCATTTGGTTAGTTTTATTAAAAACGGATATAACTCAGTGCATTGCATTTGGTTAGTTTTATTAAAAACGGATATAACTCACTGCATTGCATTTGGTTAGTTTTATTAAAAACTGATACAACTCAGTGCATTGCATTTTGTTTGTTTTATTAAAAACTGATACAACTCAGTGCATTGCATTTGGTTAGTTTTATTAAAAACGGATATAACTCACTGCATTGCATTTGGTTAGTTTTATTAAAAACTGATACAACTCAGTGCATTGCATTTTGTTAGTTTTATTAAAAACGGATGTAACTCAGTGCATTGCATTTTGTTAGTTTTATTAAAAACTGATACAACTCAGTGCATTGCATTTGGTTAGTTTTATTAAAAACGGATATAACTCACTGCATTGCATTTGGTTAGTTTTATTAAAAACTGATACAACTGAGTGCATTGCATTTTGTTAGTTTTATTAAAAACGGATGTAACTCAGTGCATTGCATTTGGTTAGTTTTATTAAAAACGGATATAACTCACTGCATTGCATTTGGTTAGTTTTATTAAAAACTGATACAACTCAGTGCATTGCATTTTGTTTGTTTTATTAAAAACTGATACAACTCAGTGCATTGCATTTGGTTAGTTTTATTAAAAACGGATATAACTCACTGCATTGCATTTGGTTAGTTTTATTAAAAACTGATACAACTCAGTGCATTGCATTTTGTTAGTTTTATTAAAAACGGATGTAACTCAGTGCATTGCATTTGGTTAGTTTTATTTAAAACTGATACAACTCAGTGCATTGCATTTGGTTAGTTTTATTAAAAACGGATATAACTCACTGCATTGCATTTGGTTAGTTTTGTTAAAAACTGATACAACTCAGTGCATTGCATTTTGTTAGTTTTATTAAAAACGGATGTAACTCAGTGCATTGCATTTGGTTAGTTTTATTAAAAACTGATACAACTCAGTGCATTGCATTTTGTTAGTTTTATTAAAAACGGATGTAACTCAGTGCATTGTATTTGGTTAGTTTTATTAAAAATTTATATAACTCAGTGCATTGCATTTTGTTAGTTTTATTAAAAACGGATGTAACTCAGTGCATTGTATTTGGTTAGTTTTATTAAAAATTGATATAACTCAGTGCATTGCATTTGGTTAGTTTTATTAAAAACGGATATAACTCAGTGCATTGCATTTGGTTAGTTTTATTAAAAACTGATACAACTCAGTGCATTGCAATTTGTTAGTTTTATTAAAAACGGATGTAACTCAGTGCATTGCATTTTGTTAGTTTTATTAAAAACTGATACAACTCAGTGCATTGCATTTGGTTAGTTTTATTAAAAACGGATATAACTCACTGCATTGCATTTGGTTAGTTTTATTAAAGACTGATACAACTCAGTGCATTGCATTTTGTTTGTTTTATTAAAAACTGATACAACTCAGTGCATTGCATTTGGTTAGTTTTATTAAAAACGGATATAACTCACTGCATTGCATTTGGTTAGTTTTATTAAAAACTGATACAACTCAGTGCATTGCATTTTGTTAGTTTTATTAAAAACGGATGTAACTCAGTGCATTGTATTTGGTTAGTTTTATTAAAAAGGGATATAACTCAGTGCATTGCATTTTGTTTGTTTTATTAAAAACTGATACAACACAGTGCATTGCATTTGGTTAGTTTTATTAAAAACGGATATAACTCACTGCATTGCATTTGGTTAGTTTTATTAAAAACTGATACAACTCAGTGCATTGCATTTTGTTAGTTTTATTAAAAACTGATACAACTCAGTGCATTGCATTTGGTTAGTTTTATTAAAAACGGATATAACTCACTGCATTGCATTTGGTTAGTTTTATTAAAAACTGATACAACTCAGTGCATTGCATTTTGTTTGTTTTATTAAAAACTGATACAACTCAGTGCATTGCATTTGGTTAGTTTTATTAAAAACGGATATAACTCACTGCATTGCATTTGGTTAGTTTTATTAAAAACTGATACAACTCAGTGCATTGCATTTTGTTAGTTTTATTAAAAACTGATACAACTCAGTGCATTGCATTTGGTTAGTTTTATTAAAAACTGATATAACTCAGTGCATTGCATTTGGTTAGTTTTATTAAAAACGGATATAACTCACTGCATTGCATTTGGTTAGTTTTATTAAAAACTGATACAACTCAGTGCATTGCATTTTGTTAGTTTTATTAAAAACAGATGTAACTCAGTGCATTGCATTTTGTTAGTTTTATTAAAAACTGATACAACTCAGTGCATTGCATTTGGTTAGTTTTATTAAAAACGGATATAACTCACTGCATTGCATTTGGTTAGTTTTATTAAAAACTGATACAACTCAGTGCATTGCATTTTGTTTGTTTTATTAAAAACTGATACAACTCAGTGCATTGCATTTGGTTAGTTTTATTAAAAACGGATATAACTCACTGCATTGCATTTGGTTAGTTTTATTAAAAACTGATACAACTCAGTGCATTGCATTTTGTTTGTTTTATTAAAAACTGATACAACTCAGTGCATTGCATTTGGTTAGTTTTATTAAAAACGGATATAACTCAGTGCATTGCATTTGGTTAGTTTTATTAAAAACGGATATAACTCACTGCATTGCATTTGGTTAGTTTTATTAAAAACTGATACAACTCAGTGCATTGCATTTTGTTTGTTTTATTAAAAACTGATACAACTCAGTGCATTGCATTTGGTTAGTTTTATTAAAAACGGATATAACTCACTGCATTGCATTTGGTTAGTTTTATTAAAAACTGATACAACTCAGTGCATTGCATTTTGTTAGTTTTATTAAAAACGGATGTAACTCAGTGCATTGCATTTTGTTAGTTTTATTAAAAACTGATACAACTCAGTGCATTGCATTTGGTTAGTTTTATTAAAAACGGATATAACTCACTGCATTGCATTTGGTTAGTTTTATTAAAAACTGATACAACTGAGTGCATTGCATTTTGTTAGTTTTATTAAAAACGGATGTAACTCAGTGCATTGCATTTGGTTAGTTTTATTAAAAACGGATATAACTCACTGCATTGCATTTGGTTAGTTTTATTAAAAACTGATACAACTCAGTGCATTGCATTTTGTTAGTTTTATTAAAAACGGATGCAACTCAGTGCATTGTATTTGGTTAGTTTTATTAAAAACGGATATAACTCAGTGCATTGCATTTTGTTTGTTTTATTAAAAACTGATATAACTCACTGCATTGCATTTGGTTAGTTTTATTAAAAACTGATACAACTCACTGCATTGCATTTGGTTAGTTTTATTAAAAACTGATACAACTCAGTGCATTGCATTTGGTTAGTTTTATTAAAAACGGATATAACTCAGTGCATTGCATTTTGTTTGTTTTATTAAAAACTGATACAACTCAGTGCATTGCATTTGGTTAGTTTTATTAAAAACGGATATAACTCACTGCATTGCATTTGGTTAGTTTTATTAAAAACTGATACAACTCAGTGCATTGCATTTTGTTTGTTTTATTAAAAACTGATACAACTCAGTGCATTGCATTTGGTTAGTTTTATTAAAAACGGATATAACTCACTGCATTGCATTTGGTTAGTTTTATTAAAAACTGATACAACTCAGTGCATTGCATTTTGTTAGTTTTATTAAAAACGGATGTAACTCAGTGCATTGTATTTGGTTAGTTTTATTAAAAACTGATACAACTCACTGCATTGCATTTGGTTAGTTTTATTAAAAACAGTTATAACTCAGTGCATTGCATTTGGTTAATTTTATTAAAAACTGATACAACTCAGTGCATTGCATTTTGTTAGTTTTATTAAAAACGGATGTAACTCAGTGCATTGCATTTGGTTAGTTTTATTAAAAACTGATACAACTCACTGCATTGCATTTGGTTAGTTTTATTAAAAACTGATACAACTCAGTGCATTGCATTTGGTTAGTTTTATTAAAAACAGTTATAACTCAGTGCATTGCATTTGGTTAGTTTTATTAAAAACTGATACAACTCAGTGCATTGCATTTTGTTAGTTTTATTAAAAACGGATGTAACTCAGTGCATTGCATTTGGTTAGTTTTATTAAAAACTGATACAACTCACTGCATTGCATTTGGTTAGTTTTATTAAAAACTGATACAACTCAGTGCATTGCATTTGGTTAGTTTTATTAAAAACGGATATAACTCAGTGCATTGCATTTTGTTTGTTTTATTAAAAACTGATACAACTCAGTGCATTGCATTTGGTTAGTTTTATTAAAAACGGATATAACTCACTGCATTGCATTTGGTTAGTTTTATTAAAAACTGATACAACTCAGTGCATTGCATTTTGTTTGTTTTTTTAAAAACTGATATAACTCAGTCCATTGCATTTGGTTAGTTTTATTAAAAACGGATATAACTCACTGCATTGCATTTGGTTAGTTTTATTAAAAACTGATACAACTCAGTGCATTGCATTTTGTTAGTTTTATTAAAAACGGATGTAACTCAGTGCATTGTATTTGGTTAGTTTTATTAAAAACGGATATAACTCAGTGCATTGCATTTTGTTTGTTTTATTAAAAACTGATATAACTCACTGCATTGCATTTGGTTAGTTTTATTAAAAACTGATATAACTCACTGCATTGCATTTGGTTAGTTTTATTAAAAACTGATACAACTCAGTGCATTGCATTTGGTTAGTTTTATTAAAAACGGATATAACTCAGTGCATTGCATTTTGTTTGTTTTATTAAAAACTGATACAACTCAGTGCATTGCATTTGGTTAGTTTTATTAAAAACGGATATAACTCACTGCATTGCATTTGGTTAGTTTTATTAAAAACTGATACAACTCAGTGCATTGCATTTTGTTTGTTTTATTAAAAACTGATACAACTCAGTGCATTGCATTTGGTTAGTTTTATTAAAAACGGATATAACTCACTGCATTGCATTTGGTTAGTTTTATTAAAAACTGATACAACTCAGTGCATTGCATTTTGTTAGTTTTATTAAAAACGGATGTAACTCAGTGCATTGTATTTGGTTAGTTTTATTAAAAACGGATATAACTCGGTGCATTGCATTTTGTTTGTTTTATTAAAAACTGATATAACTCACTGCATTGCATTTGGTTAGTTTTATTAAAAACTGATACAACTCACTGCATTGCATTTGGTTAGTTTTATTAAAAACTGATACAACTCAGTGCATTGCATTTTGTTAGTTTTATTAAAAACTGATACAACTCAGTGCATTGCATTTGGTTAGTTTTATTAAAAACGGATATAACTCACTGCATTGCATTTGGTTAGTTTTATTAAAAACTGATACAACTCAGTGCATTGCATTTTGTTTGTTTTATTAAAAACTGATACAACTCAGTGCATTGCATTTGGTTAGTTTTATTAAAAACGGATATAACTCACTGCATTGCATTTGGTTAGTTTTATTAAAAACTGATACAACTCAGTGCATTGCATTTTGTTAGTTTTATTAAAAACGGATGTAACTCAGTGCATTGCATTTTGTTTGTTTTATTAAAAACTGATACAACTCAGTGCATTGCATTTGGTTAGTTTTATTAAAAACGGATATAACTCACTGCATTGCATTTGGTTAGTTTTATTTAAAACTGATACAACTCAGTGCATTGCATTTGGTTAGTTTTATTAAAAACGGATATAACTCAGTGCATTGCATTTTGTTTGTTTTATTAAAAACTGATACAACTCAGTGCATTGCATTTGGTTAGTTTTATTAAAAACGGATATAACTCACTGCATTGCATTTGGTTAGTTTTATTAAAAACTGATACAACTCAGTGCATTGCATTTTGTTTGTTTTATTAAAAACTGATACAACTCAGTGCATTGCATTTGGTTAGTTTTATTAAAAACGGATATAACTCACTGCATTGCATTTGGTTAGTTTTATTAAAAACTGATACAACTCAGTGCATTGCATTTTGTTAGTTTTATTAAAAACGGATGTAACTCAGTGCATTGTATTTGGTTAGTTTTATTAAAAACGGATATAACTCAGTGCATTGCATTTTGTTTGTTTTATTAAAAACTGATACAACTCAGTGCATTGCATTTGGTTAGTTTTATTAAAAACGGATATAACTCACTGCATTGCATTTGGTTAGTTTTATTAAAAACTGATACAACTCAGTGCATTGCATTTTGTTAGTTTTATTAAAAACGGATATAACTCACTGCATTGCATTTGGTTAGTTTTATTAAAAACTGATACAACTCAGTGCATTGCATTTGGTTAGTTTTATTAAAAACGGATATAACTCACTGCATTGCATTTGGTTAGTTTTATTAAAAACTGATACAACTCAGTGCATTGCATTTTGTTAGTTTTATTAAAAACTGATATAACTCACTGCATTGCATTTGGTTAGTTTTATTAAAAACTGATACAACTCACTGCATTGCATTTGGTTAGTTTTATTAAAAACTGATACAACTCAGTGCATTGCATTTTGTTTGTTTTATTAAAAACTGATACAACTCAGTGCATTGCATTTGGTTAGTTTTATTAAAAACGGATATAGCTCACTGCATTGCATTTGGTTAGTTTTATTAAAAACTGATACAACTCAGTGCATTGCATTTTGTTAGTTTTATTAAAAACGGATGTAACTCACTGCATTGCATTTGGTTAGTTTTATTAAAAACTGATACAACTCAGTGCATTGCATTTTGTTAGTTTTATTAAAAACGGATGTAACTCAGTGCATTGTATTTGGTTAGTTTTATTAAAAACTGATATAACTCAGTGCATTGCATTTTGTTTGTTTTATTAAAAACTGATACAACTCAGTGCATTGCATTTGGTTAGTTTTATTAAAAACGGATATAACTCAGTGCATTGCATTTGGTTAGTTTTATTAAAAACTGATACAACTCAGTGCATTGCATTTTGTTAGTTTTATTAAAAACGGATGTAACTCAGTGCATTGTATTTGGTTAGTTTTATTAAAAACGGATATAACTCAGTGCATTGCATTTTGTTTGTTTTATTAAAAACTGATACAACTCAGTGCATTGCATTTGGTTAGTTTTATTAAAAACGGATATAACTCACTGCATTGCATTTGGTTAGTTTTATTAAAAAGTGATACAACTCACTGCATTGCATTTTGTTAGTTTTATTAAAATCGGATATAACTCAGTGCATTGCATTTTGTTAGTTTTATTAAAAACGGATATAACTCAGTGCATTGCATTTGGTTAGTTTTATTAAAAACTGATACAACTCAGTGCATTGCATTTTGTTAGTTTTATTAAAAACGGATGTAACTCAGTGCATTGCATTTTCTTAGTTTTATTAAAAACGGATATAACTCAGTGCATTGCATTTTGTTAGTTTTATTAAAAACGGATATAACTCAGTGCATTGCATTTTGTTAGTTTTATTAAAAACGGATATAACTCAGTGCATTGCATTTTGTTAGTTTTATTAAAAACGGATATAACTCAGTGCATTACACTTGGTTAGTTTTATTAGAAACGGATGTAACTCAGTCCATTGCATTTGGTTAGTTTTATTTAAAACTGATACAACTCACTGCATTGCATTTTGTTAGTTTTATTAAAAACGGATATAACTCAGTGAATTGTATTATGTTAGTTTTGTTAAAAACGGATGTAACTCAGTGCATTTCATTTTGTTAGTTTTATTAAAAACGGATATAATTCAGTGCATTGCATTTGGTTAGTTTTATTAAAAACGGATATAACTCAGTGCATTTCATTTGGTTAGTTTTATTAAAATCTGATACAACTCACTGCATTGCATTTGGTTAGTTTTATTAAAAACGGATGTAACTCAGTGCATTGCATTTGGTTAGTTTTATTAAAAACTGATACAACTCAGTGCATTGCATTCTGTTAGCTTTATTAAAAACGGATATAACTCAGTGCATTGCATTTGGTTAGTTTTATTAAAAACGGATATAACTCAGTGCATTGCATTTGGTTAGTTTTATTAAAAACTGATACAACTCAGTGCATTGCATTTGGTTAGTTTTATTAAAAACTGATGTAACTCAGTGCATTGCATTTGGTTAGTTTTATTAAAAACGAATATAACTCAATGCATTTAAGTTTGTTAGTTTTATTAAAAACGGATATAACTCAGTGCATTGCATTTGGTTAGTTTTGCTAAAAACGGATGTAACTCAGTGCATTGCATTTTGTTAGTTTTATTAAAAACGGATACAATTCACTGCATTGAATTTTGTTAGTTTTATTAAAAACGGATATAACTCAGTGCATTTAATTTTGTTAATTTTATTAAAAACGGATACTACTCACTGCATTGCATTTGGTTAGTTTTATTAAAAACGGATGTAACTCAGTGCATTGCATTTTGTTATTTTTATTAAAAACTGATATAACTCACTGCATTGCATTTTGTTAGCTTTATTAAAAACGGATATAACTCAGTGCATTGCATTTTGTTAGTTTTATTAAAAACGGATATAATTCAGTGCATTGCATTTGGTTAGTTTTATTAAAAACTGATACAACTCACTGCATTGCATTTTGTTAGTTTTATTAAAAACTGATATAACTCAGTGCATTGCATTTGGTTAGTTTTATTAAAAACTGATACAACTCAGTGCATTGTATTTGGTTAGTTTTATTAAAAACGGATGTAACTCAGTCCATTGCATTTGGTTAGTTTTATTAAAAATTGATATATTTCAGTGCTTTGCATTTGGTTAGTTTTATTAAAAACTGATATAACTCAGTGCATTGCATTTTGTTAGTTTTATTAAAAACTGATACAACTCACTGCATTGCATTTTGTTAGTTTTATTAAAAACTGATACAACTCAGTGCATTGTATTTGGTTAGTTTTATTAAAAACTGGTATAACTCAGTGCATTGCATTTGGTTAGTTTTATTAAAAATTGATATATTTCAGTGCTTTGCATTTGGTTAGTTTTATTAAAAACTGATATAACTCAGTGCATTGCATTTTGTTAGTTTTATTAAAAACGGATATAACTCAGTGCATTTAATTTTGTTAGTTTTATTAAAAACGGATGTAACTCAGTCCATTGCATTTGGTTAGTTTTATTAAAAACTGATATAACTCAGTGCATTGCATTTTGTTAGTTTTATTAAAAACTGATGTAACTCAGTGCATTGCATTTGGTTAGTTTTATTTAAAACTGATACAACTCAGTGCATTGCATTTGGTTAGTTTTATTAAAAACGGATGTAACTCAGTGCATTGCATTTTGTTAGTTTTATTAAAAACTGATACAACTCAGTGCATTGCATTTTGTTAGTTTTATTAAAAACTGATACAACTCACTGCATTGCATTTTGTTAGTTTTATTAAAAACGGATGTAACTCAGTCCATTGCATTTGGTTAGTTTTATTAAAAACTGATACAACTCACTGCATTGCATTTTGTTAGTTTTATTAAAAACGGATATAA
The DNA here is from genome assembly GCA_037013455.1 of Ceratitis rosa. Lineage (NCBI taxonomy): Eukaryota > Metazoa > Arthropoda > Insecta > Diptera > Tephritidae > Ceratitis > Ceratitis rosa. Next base: position 151,248 of record JAWMAG010000045.1, on the reverse strand, counting down.
CTCAGTGCATTGCATTTTGTTAGTTTTATTAAAAACGGATATAACTCAGTGCATTGCATTTGGTTATTTTTATTAAAGACGGATGTAACTCAGTCCATTGCATTTGGTTAGTTTTATTAAAAACTGATACAACTCACTGCATTACATTTGGTTAGTTTTATTAAAAACGGATGTAACTCAGTGCATTGCATTTGGTTAGCTTTATTAAAGACGGATGTAACTCAGTCCATTGCATTTTGTTAGTTTTATTAAAAACTGATACAACTCACTGCATTGCATTTTGTTAGTTTTATTAAAAACTGATACAACTCACTGCATTGCATTTTGATAGTTTTATTAAAAACGGATGTAACTCAGTGCATTGCATTTGGTTAGTTTTATTAAAGACGGATGTAACTCAGTCCATTGCATTTTGTTAGTTTTATTAAAAACTGATACAACTCACTGCATTGTATTTTGTTAGTTTTATTAAAAACTGATACAACTCAGTGCTTTGCATTTGGTTAGTTTTATTAAAAACTGATATAACTCAGTGCATTGCATTTTGTTAGTTTTATTAAAAACTGATACAACTCAGTGCATTGTATTTGGTTAGTTTTATTAAAAACTGATATAACTCAGTGCATTGCATTTTGTTAGTTTTATTAAAAACGGATATAACTCAGTGCATTGCATTTGGTTAGTTTTATTAAAGACGGATGTAACTCAGTCCATTGCATTTGGTTAGTTTTATTAAAAACTGATACAACTCACTGCATTGCATTTTGTTAGTTTTATTAAAAACGGATGTAACTCAGTCCATTACATTTGGTTAGTTTTATTAAAAACGGATGTAACTCAGTGCATTGCATTTGGTTAGTTTTATTAAAGACGGATGTAACTCAGTCCATTGCATTTTGTTAGTTTTATTAAAAACTGATACAACTCACTGCATTGTATTTTGTTAGTTTTATTAAAAACTGATACAACTCAGTGCTTTGCATTTGGTTAGTTTTATTAAAAACTGATACAACTCACTGCATTGCATTTTGTTAGTTTTATTAAAAACGGATGTAACTCAGTCCATTACATTTGGTTAGTTTTATTAAAAACTGATACAACTCACTGCATTGTATTTTGTTAGTTTTATTAAAAACTGATACAACTCAGTGCTTTGCATTTGGTTAGTTTTATTAAAAACTGATACAACTCACTGCATTGCATTTTGTTAGTTTTATTAAAAACGGATGTAACTCAGTCCATTACATTTGGTTAGTTTTATTAAAAACTGATACAACTCACTGCATTGTATTTTGTTAGTTTTATTAAAAACTGATACAACTCAGTGCTTTGCATTTGGTTAGTTTTATTAAAAACTGATACAACTCACTGCATTGCATTTTGTTAGTTTTATTAAAAACGGATGTAACTCAGTCCATTACATTTGGTTAGTTTTATTAAAAACGGATGTAACTCAGTGCATTGCATTTGGTTAGTTTTATTAAAGACGGATGTAACTCAGTCCATTACATTTGGTTAGTTTTATTAAAAACTGATACAACTCACTGCATTGTATTTTGTTAGTTTTATTAAAAACGGATGTAACTCAGTCCATTACATTTGGTTAGTTTTATTAAAAACTGATACAACTCACTGCATTGTATTTTGTTAGTTTTATTAAAAACTGATACAACTCAGTGCTTTGCATTTGGTTAGTTTTATTAAAAACTGATACAACTCACTGCATTGCATTTTGTTAGTTTTATTAAAAACGGATGTAACTCAGTCCATTACATTTGGTTAGTTTTATTAAAAACTGATACAACTCACTGCATTGTATTTTGTTAGTTTTATTAAAAACTGATACAACTCAGTGCTTTGCATTTGGTTAGTTTTATTAAAAACTGATACAACTCACTGCATTGCATTTTGTTAGTTTTATTAAAAACGGATGTAACTCAGTCCATTACATTTGGTTAGTTTTATTAAAAACGGATGTAACTCAGTGCATTGCATTTGGTTAGTTTTATTAAAGACGGATGTAACTCAGTCCATTACATTTGGTTAGTTTTATTAAAAACGGATGTAACTCACTGCATTGCATTTTGTTAGTTTTATTAAAAACGGATGTAACTCAGTCCATTACATTTGGTTAGTTTTATTAAAAACTGATACAACTCACTGCATTGTATTTTGTTAGTTTTATTAAAAACTGATACAACTCAGTGCTTTGCATTTGGTTAGTTTTATTAAAAACTGATACAACTCACTGCATTGCATTTTGTTAGTTTTATTAAAAACGGATGTAACTCAGTCCATTACATTTGGTTAGTTTTATTAAAAACTGATACAACTCACTGCATTGTATTTTGTTAGTTTTATTAAAAACTGATACAACTCAGTGCTTTGCATTTGGTTAGTTTTATTAAAAACTGATACAACTCACTGCATTGCATTTTGTTAGTTTTATTAAAAACGGATGTAACTCAGTCCATTACATTTGGTTAGTTTTATTAAAGACGGATGTAACTCAGTCCATTACATTTGGTTAGTTTTATTAAAAACGGATGTAACTCAGTGCATTGCATTTGGTTAGTTTTATTAAAGACGGATGTAACTCAGTCCATTACATTTGGTTAGTTTTATTAAAAACGGATGTAACTCAGTGCATTGCATTTGGTTAGTTTTATTAAAGACGGATGTAACTCAGTCCATTACATTTGGTTAGTTTTATTAAAAACGGATGTAACTCAGTGCATTGCATTTGGTTAGTTTTATTAAAGACGGATGTAACTCAGTCCATTACATTTGGTTAGTTTTATTAAAAACGGATGTAACTCACTGCATTGCATTTTGTTAGTTTTATTAAAAACGGATGTAACTCAGTCCATTACATTTGGTTAGTTTTATTAAAAACGGATGTAACTCAGTGCATTGCATTTGGTTAGTTTTATTAAAGACGGATGTAACTCAGTCCATTACATTTGGTTAGTTTTATTAAAAACGGATGTAACTCAGTGCATTGCATTTGGTTAGTTTTATTAAAGACGGATGTAACTCAGTCCATTACATTTGGTTAGTTTTATTAAAAACGGATGTAACTCACTGCATTGCATTTGGTTAGTTTTATTAAAAACTGATACAACTCAGTGCATTGCATTTGGTTAGTTTTATTAAAAACGGATGTAACTCACTGCATTGCATTTTGTTAGTTTTATTAAAAACGGATGTAACTCAGTCCATTACATTTGGTTAGTTTTATTAAAAACGGATGTAACTCAGTGCATTGCATTTGGTTAGTTTTATTAAAGACGGATGTAACTCAGTCCATTACATTTGGTTAGTTTTATTAAAAACGGATATAACTCAGTGCATTGCATTTGGTTAGTTTTATTAAAAACTGATACAACTCAGTGCATTGCATTTGGTTAGTTTTATTAAAAACTGATACAACTCAGTGCATTGCATTTGGTTAGTTTTATTAAAGACGGATGTAACTCAGTCCATTACATTTGGTTAGTTTTATTAAAAACGGATGTAACTCAGTGCATTGCATTTGGTTAGTTTTATTAAAGACGGATGTAACTCAGTCCATTACATTTGGTTAGTTTTATTAAAAACGGATGTAACTCAGTCCATTGCATTTGGTTAGTTTTATTAAAGACGGATGTAACTCAGTCCATTACATTTGGTTAGTTTTATTAAAAACGGATGTAACTCAGTGCATTGCATTTGGTTAGTTTTATTAAAGACGGATGTAACTCAGTCCATTACATTTGGTTAGTTTTATTAAAAACGGATGTAACTCAGTGCATTGCATTTTGTTAGTTTTATTAAAAACGGATGTAACTCAGTCCATTACATTTGGTTAGTTTTATTAAAAACGGATGTAACTCAGTGCATTGCATTTGGTTAGTTTTATTAAAGACGGATGTAACTCAGTCCATTACATTTGGTTAGTTTTATTAAAAACGGATGTAACTCAGTGCATTGCATTTTGTTAGTTTTATTAAAAACGGATGTAACTCAGTCCATTACATTTGGTTAGTTTTATTAAAAACTGATACAACTCACTGCATTGTATTTTGTTAGTTTTATTAAAAACTGATACAACTCAGTGCTTTGCATTTGGTTAGTTTTATTAAAAACTGATACAACTCACTGCATTGTATTTTGTTAGTTTTATTAAAAACTGATACAACTCAGTGCTTTGCATTTGGTTAGTTTTATTAAAAACGGATGTAACTCAGTGCATTGCATTTGGTTAGTTTTATTAAAGACGGATGTAACTCAGTCCATTACATTTGGTTAGTTTTATTAAAAACGGATGTAACTCAGTGCATTGCATTTGGTTAGTTTTATTAAAGACGGATGTAACTCAGTCCATTACATTTGGTTAGTTTTATTAAAAACGGATGTAACTCAGTGCATTGCATTTGGTTAGTTTTATTAAAGACGGATGTAACTCAGTCCATTACATTTGGTTAGTTTTATTAAAAACGGATGTAACTCAGTCCATTGCATTTGGTTAGTTTTATTAAAGACGGATGTAACTCAGTCCATTACATTTGGTTAGTTTTATTAAAAACGGATGTAACTCAGTGCATTGCATTTGGTTAGTTTTATTAAAGACGGATGTAACTCAGTCCATTACATTTGGTTAGTTTTATTAAAAACGGATGTAACTCAGTGCATTGCATTTGGTTAGTTTTATTAAAGACGGATGTAACTCAGTCCATTACATTTGGTTAGTTTTATTAAAAACGGATGTAACTCAGTGCATTGCATTTGGTTAGTTTTATTAAAGACGGATGTAACTCAGTCCATTACATTTGGTTAGTTTTATTAAAAACGGATGTAACTCAGTGCATTGCATTTGGTTAGTTTTATTAAAGACGGATGTAACTCAGTCCATTACATTTGGTTAGTTTTATTAAAAACGGATGTAACTCAGTGCATTGCATTTGGTTAGTTTTATTAAAGACGGATGTAACTCAGTCCATTACATTTGGTTAGTTTTATTAAAAACGGATGTAACTCAGTGCATTGCATTTGGTTAGTTTTATTAAAGACGGATGTAACTCAGTCCATTACATTTGGTTAGTTTTATTAAAAACGGATATAACTCAGTGCATTGCATTTGGTTAGTTTTATTAAAAACTGATACAACTCAGTGCATTGCATTTGGTTAGTTTTATTAAAAACTGATACAACTCAGTGCATTGCATTTGGTTAGTTTTATTAAAGACGGATGTAACTCAGTCCATTACATTTGGTTAGTTTTATTAAAAACGGATGTAACTCAGTGCATTGCATTTGGTTAGTTTTATTAAAGACGGATGTAACTCAGTCCATTACATTTGGTTAGTTTTATTAAAAACGGATGTAACTCAGTCCATTGCATTTGGTTAGTTTTATTAAAGACGGATGTAACTCAGTCCATTACATTTGGTTAGTTTTATTAAAAACGGATGTAACTCAGTGCATTGCATTTGGTTAGTTTTATTAAAGACGGATGTAACTCAGTCCATTACATTTGGTTAGTTTTATTAAAAACGGATGTAACTCAGTGCATTGCATTTGGTTAGTTTTATTAAAGACGGATGTAACTCAGTCCATTACATTTGGTTAGTTTTATTAAAAACGGATGTAACTCAGTGCATTGCATTTGGTTAGTTTTATTAAAGACGGATGTAACTCAGTCCATTACATTTGGTTAGTTTTATTAAAAACGGATGTAACTCAGTGCATTGCATTTGGTTAGTTTTATTAAAGACGGATGTAACTCAGTCCATTACATTTGGTTAGTTTTATTAAAAACGGATGTAACTCACTGCATTGCATTTTGTTAGTTTTATTAAAAACGGATGTAACTCAGTCCATTACATTTGGTTAGTTTTATTAAAAACTGATACAACTCACTGCATTGTATTTTGTTAGTTTTATTAAAAACTGATACAACTCAGTGCTTTGCATTTGGTTAGTTTTATTAAAAACTGATACAACTCACTGCATTGCATTTTGTTAGTTTTATTAAAAACGGATGTAACTCAGTCCATTACATTTGGTTAGTTTTATTAAAAACTGATACAACTCACTGCATTGTATTTTGTTAGTTTTATTAAAAACTGATACAACTCAGTGCTTTGCATTTGGTTAGTTTTATTAAAAACTGATACAACTCACTGCATTGCATTTTGTTAGTTTTATTAAAAACGGATGTAACTCAGTCCATTACATTTGGTTAGTTTTATTAAAAACGGATGTAACTCAGTGCATTGCATTTGGTTAGTTTTATTAAAGACGGATGTAACTCAGTCCATTACATTTGGTTAGTTTTATTAAAAACGGATGTAACTCACTGCATTGCATTTTGTTAGTTTTATTAAAAACGGATGTAACTCAGTCCATTACATTTGGTTAGTTTTATTAAAAACTGATACAACTCACTGCATTGTATTTTGTTAGTTTTATTAAAAACTGATACAACTCAGTGCTTTGCATTTGGTTAGTTTTATTAAAAACTGATACAACTCACTGCATTGCATTTTGTTAGTTTTATTAAAAACGGATGTAACTCAGTCCATTACATTTGGTTAGTTTTATTAAAAACTGATACAACTCACTGCATTGTATTTTGTTAGTTTTATTAAAAACTGATACAACTCAGTGCTTTGCATTTGGTTAGTTTTATTAAAAACTGATACAACTCACTGCATTGCATTTTGTTAGTTTTATTAAAAACGGATGTAACTCAGTCCATTACATTTGGTTAGTTTTATTAAAAACGGATGTAACTCAGTGCATTGCATTTGGTTAGTTTTATTAAAGACGGATGTAACTCAGTCCATTGCATTTTGTTAGTTTTATTAAAAACTGATACAACTCACTGCATTGTATTTTGTTAGTTTTATTAAAAACTGATACAACTCAGTGCTTTGCATTTGGTTAGTTTTATTAAAAACTGATACAACTCACTGCATTGCATTTTGTTAGTTTTATTAAAAACGGATGTAACTCAGTCCATTGCATTTGGTTAGTTTTATTAAAAACTGATACAACTCACTGCATTGCATTTTGTTAGTTTTATTAAAAACGGATGTAACTCAGTCCATTACATTTGGTTAGTTTTATTAAAAACGGATGTAACTCAGTGCATTGCATTTGGTTAGTTTTATTAAAGACGGATGTAACTCAGTCCATTGCATTTTGTTAGTTTTATTAAAAACTGATACAACTCACTGCATTGTATTTTGTTAGTTTTATTAAAAACTGATACAACTCAGTGCTTTGCATTTGGTTAGTTTTATTAAAAACTGATATAACTCAGTGCATTGCATTTTGTTAGTTTTATTAAAAACGGATATAACTCAGTGCATTGCATTTGGTTAGTTTTATTAAAGACGGATGTAACTCAGTCCATTGCATTTGGTTAGTTTTATTAAAAACTGATACAACTCACTGCATTGCATTTTGTTAGTTTTATTAAAAACGGATGTAACTCAGTCCATTGCATTTGGTTAGTTTTATTAAAAACTGATACAACTCACTGCATTGCATTTTGTTAGTTTTATTAAAAACGGATGTAACTCAGTCCATTGTATTTGGTTAGTTTTATTAAAAACTGATACAACTCCCTGCATTGCATTTTGTTAGTTTTATTAAAAACGGATATAACTCAGTGCATTGCATTTGGTTAGTTTTATTAAAGACGGATGTAACTCAGTCCATTGCATTTGGTTAGTTTTATTAAAAACTGATACAACTCACTGCATTGCATTTTGTTAGTTTTATTAAAAACGGATGTAACTCAGTCCATTGCATTTGGTTAGTTTTATTAAAAACTGATACAACTCACTGCATTGCATTTTGTTAGTTTTATTAAAAACGGATATAACTCAGTGCATTGCATTTGGTTAGTTTTATTAAAGACGGATGTAACTCAGTCCATTGCATTTGGTTAGTTTTATTAAAAACTGATACAACTCACTGCATTGCATTTTGTTAGTTTTATTAAAAACGGATGTAACTCAGTCCATTGCATTTGGTTAGTTTTATTAAAAACTGATACAACTCACTGCATTGCATTTTGTTAGTTTTATTAAAAACGGATGTAACTCAGTGCATTGTATTTGGTTAGTTTTATTAAAGACGGATGTAACTCAGTCCATTGCATTTGGTTAGTTTTATTAAAAACTGATACAACTCACTGCATTGCATTTTGTTAGTTTTATTAAAAACGGATGTAACTCAGTCCATTGCATTTGGTTAGTTTTATTAAAGACTGATACAACTCACTGCATTGCATTTTGTTAGTTTTATTAAAAACGGATGTAACTCAGTGCATTGTATTTGGTTAGTTTTATTAAAAACGGATGTAACTCAGTCCATTGCATTTGGTTAGTTTTATTAAAAACTGATACAACTCCCTGCATTGCATTTTGTTAGTTTTATTAAAAACGGATATAACTCAGTGCATTGCATTTGGTTAGTTTTATTAAAGACGGATGTAACTCAGTCCATTGCATTTGGTTAGTTTTATTAAAAACTGATACAACTCACTGCATTGCATTTTGTTAGTTTTATTAAAAACGGATATAACTCAGTGCATTGCATTTGGTTAGTTTTATTAAAAACTGATACAACTCCCTGCATTGCATTTTGTTAGTTTTATTAAAAACGGATATAACTCAGTGCATTGCATTTGGTTAGTTTTATTAAAGACGGATGTAACTCAGTCCATTGCATTTGGTTAGTTTTATTAAAAACTGATACAACTCACTGCATTGCATTTTGTTAGTTTTATTAAAAACGGATGTAACTCAGTCCATTGCATTTGGTTAGTTTTATTAAAAACTGATACAACTCACTGCATTGCATTTTGTTAGTTTTATTAAAAACGGATATAACTCAGTGCATTGCATTTGGTTAGTTTTATTAAAGACGGATGTAACTCAGTCCATTGCATTTGGTTAGTTTTATTAAAAACTGATACAACTCACTGCATTGCATTTTGTTAGTTTTATTAAAGACGGATGTAACTCAGTCCATTGCATTTGGTTAGTTTTATTAAAAACTGATACAACTCACTGCATTGCATTTTGTTAGTTTTATTAAAAACGGATGTAACTCAGTCCATTGCATTTGGTTAGTTTTATTAAAGACGGATGTAACTCAGTCCATTACATTTGGTTAGTTTTATTAAAAACGGATGTAACTCAGTGCATTGCATTTGGTTAGTTTTATTAAAGACGGATGTAACTCAGTCCATTACATTTGGTTAGTTTTATTAAAAACGGATGTAACTCAGTCCATTGCATTTGGTTAGTTTTATTAAAGACGGATGTAACTCAGTCCATTACATTTGGTTAGTTTTATTAAAAACGGATGTAACTCAGTGCATTGCATTTGGTTAGTTTTATTAAAGACGGATGTAACTCAGTCCATTACATTTGGTTAGTTTTATTAAAAACGGATGTAACTCAGTGCATTGCATTTGGTTAGTTTTATTAAAGACGGATGTAACTCAGTCCATTACATTTGGTTAGTTTTATTAAAAACGGATGTAACTCAGTGCATTGCATTTGGTTAGTTTTATTAAAGACGGATGTAACTCAGTCCATTACATTTGGTTAGTTTTATTAAAAACGGATGTAACTCAGTGCATTGCATTTGGTTAGTTTTATTAAAGACGGATGTAACTCAGTCCATTACATTTGGTTAGTTTTATTAAAAACGGATGTAACTCACTGCATTGCATTTTGTTAGTTTTATTAAAAACGGATGTAACTCAGTCCATTACATTTGGTTAGTTTTATTAAAAACTGATACAACTCACTGCATTGTATTTTGTTAGTTTTATTAAAAACTGATACAACTCAGTGCTTTGCATTTGGTTAGTTTTATTAAAAACTGATACAACTCACTGCATTGCATTTTGTTAGTTTTATTAAAAACGGATGTAACTCAGTCCATTACATTTGGTTAGTTTTATTAAAAACTGATACAACTCACTGCATTGTATTTTGTTAGTTTTATTAAAAACTGATACAACTCAGTGCTTTGCATTTGGTTAGTTTTATTAAAAACTGATACAACTCACTGCATTGCATTTTGTTAGTTTTATTAAAAACGGATGTAACTCAGTCCATTACATTTGGTTAGTTTTATTAAAAACGGATGTAACTCAGTGCATTGCATTTGGTTAGTTTTATTAAAGACGGATGTAACTCAGTCCATTACATTTGGTTAGTTTTATTAAAAACGGATGTAACTCACTGCATTGCATTTTGTTAGTTTTATTAAAAACGGATGTAACTCAGTCCATTACATTTGGTTAGTTTTATTAAAAACTGATACAACTCACTGCATTGTATTTTGTTAGTTTTATTAAAAACTGATACAACTCAGTGCTTTGCATTTGGTTAGTTTTATTAAAAACTGATACAACTCACTGCATTGCATTTTGTTAGTTTTATTAAAAACGGATGTAACTCAGTCCATTACATTTGGTTAGTTTTATTAAAAACTGATACAACTCACTGCATTGTATTTTGTTAGTTTTATTAAAAACTGATACAACTCAGTGCTTTGCATTTGGTTAGTTTTATTAAAAACTGATACAACTCACTGCATTGCATTTTGTTAGTTTTATTAAAAACGGATGTAACTCAGTCCATTACATTTGGTTAGTTTTATTAAAAACGGATGTAACTCAGTGCATTGCATTTGGTTAGTTTTATTAAAGACGGATGTAACTCAGTCCATTGCATTTTGTTAGTTTTATTAAAAACTGATACAACTCACTGCATTGTATTTTGTTAGTTTTATTAAAAACTGATACAACTCAGTGCTTTGCATTTGGTTAGTTTTATTAAAAACTGATACAACTCACTGCATTGCATTTTGTTAGTTTTATTAAAAACGGATGTAACTCAGTCCATTGCATTTGGTTAGTTTTATTAAAAACTGATACAACTCACTGCATTGCATTTTGTTAGTTTTATTAAAAACGGATGTAACTCAGTCCATTACATTTGGTTAGTTTTATTAAAAACGGATGTAACTCAGTGCATTGCATTTGGTTAGTTTTATTAAAGACGGATGTAACTCAGTCCATTGCATTTTGTTAGTTTTATTAAAAACTGATACAACTCACTGCATTGTATTTTGTTAGTTTTATTAAAAACTGATACAACTCAGTGCTTTGCATTTGGTTAGTTTTATTAAAAACTGATATAACTCAGTGCATTGCATTTTGTTAGTTTTATTAAAAACGGATATAACTCAGTGCATTGCATTTGGTTAGTTTTATTAAAGACGGATGTAACTCAGTCCATTGCATTTGGTTAGTTTTATTAAAAACTGATACAACTCACTGCATTGCATTTTGTTAGTTTTATTAAAAACGGATGTAACTCAGTCCATTGCATTTGGTTAGTTTTATTAAAAACTGATACAACTCACTGCATTGCATTTTGTTAGTTTTATTAAAAACGGATGTAACTCAGTCCATTGTATTTGGTTAGTTTTATTAAAAACTGATACAACTCCCTGCATTGCATTTTGTTAGTTTTATTAAAAACGGATATAACTCAGTGCATTGCATTTGGTTAGTTTTATTAAAGACGGATGTAACTCAGTCCATTGCATTTGGTTAGTTTTATTAAAAACTGATACAACTCACTGCATTGCATTTTGTTAGTTTTATTAAAAACGGATGTAACTCAGTCCATTGCATTTGGTTAGTTTTATTAAAAACTGATACAACTCACTGCATTGCATTTTGTTAGTTTTATTAAAAACGGATATAACTCAGTGCATTGCATTTGGTTAGTTTTATTAAAGACGGATGTAACTCAGTCCATTGCATTTGGTTAGTTTTATTAAAAACTGATACAACTCACTGCATTGCATTTTGTTAGTTTTATTAAAAACGGATGTAACTCAGTCCATTGCATTTGGTTAGTTTTATTAAAAACTGATACAACTCACTGCATTGCATTTTGTTAGTTTTATTAAAAACGGATGTAACTCAGTGCATTGTATTTGGTTAGTTTTATTAAAGACGGATGTAACTCAGTCCATTGCATTTGGTTAGTTTTATTAAAAACTGATACAACTCACTGCATTGCATTTTGTTAGTTTTATTAAAAACGGATGTAACTCAGTCCATTGCATTTGGTTAGTTTTATTAAAGACTGATACAACTCACTGCATTGCATTTTGTTAGTTTTATTAAAAACGGATGTAACTCAGTGCATTGTATTTGGTTAGTTTTATTAAAAACGGATGTAACTCAGTCCATTGCATTTGGTTAGTTTTATTAAAAACTGATACAACTCCCTGCATTGCATTTTGTTAGTTTTATTAAAAACGGATATAACTCAGTGCATTGCATTTGGTTAGTTTTATTAAAGACGGATGTAACTCAGTCCATTGCATTTGGTTAGTTTTATTAAAAACTGATACAACTCACTGCATTGCATTTTGTTAGTTTTATTAAAAACGGATATAACTCAGTGCATTGCATTTGGTTAGTTTTATTAAAAACTGATACAACTCCCTGCATTGCATTTTGTTAGTTTTATTAAAAACGGATATAACTCAGTGCATTGCATTTGGTTAGTTTTATTAAAGACGGATGTAACTCAGTCCATTGCATTTGGTTAGTTTTATTAAAAACTGATACAACTCACTGCATTGCATTTTGTTAGTTTTATTAAAAACGGATGTAACTCAGTCCATTGCATTTGGTTAGTTTTATTAAAAACTGATACAACTCACTGCATTGCATTTTGTTAGTTTTATTAAAAACGGATATAACTCAGTGCATTGCATTTGGTTAGTTTTATTAAAGACGGATGTAACTCAGTCCATTGCATTTGGTTAGTTTTATTAAAAACTGATACAACTCACTGCATTGCATTTTGTTAGTTTTATTAAAGACGGATGTAACTCAGTCCATTGCATTTGGTTAGTTTTATTAAAAACTGATACAACTCACTGCATTGCATTTTGTTAGTTTTATTAAAAACGGATGTAACTCAGTCCATTGCATTTGGTTAGTTTTATTAAAGACGGATGTAACTCAGTCCATTGCATTTTGTTAGTTTTATTAAAAACTGATACAACTCAGTGCATTGTATTTGGTTAGTTTTATTAAAAACGGATATAACTCAGTGCATTGCATTTTGTTAGTTTTATTAAAAACGGATATAACTCAGTGCATTGCATTTGGTTATTTTTATTAAAGACGGATGTAACTCAGTCCATTGCATTTGGTTAGTTTTATTAAAAACTGATACAACTCACTGCATTGCATTTTGTTAGTTTTATTAAAAACGGATGTAACTCAGTCCATTGCATTTGGTTAGTTTTATTAAAAACTGATACAACTCACTGCATTGCATTTTGTTAGTTTTATTAAAAACGGATGTAACTCAGTGCATTGCATTTGGTTAGCTTTATTAAAGACGGATGTAACTCAGTCCATTGCATTTGGTTAGTTTTATTAAAAACTGATACAACTCACTGCATTGCATTTTGTTAGTTTTATTAAAAACGGATGTAACTCAGTCCATTGCATTTGGTTAGTTTTATTAAAAACTGATACAACTCACTGCATTGCATTTTGTTAGTTTTATTAAAAACGGATGTAACTCAGTGCATTGTATTTGGTTAGTTTTATTAAAAACGGATGTAACTCAGTGCATTGCATTTGGTTAGTTTTATTAAAGACGGATGTAACTCAGTCCATTGCATTTTGTTAGTTTTATTAAAAACTGATACAACTCAGTGCATTGTATTTGGTTAGTTTTATTAAAAACGGATATAACTCAGTGCATTGCATTTTGTTAGTTTTATTAAAAACGGATATAACTCAGTGCATTGCATTTGGTTATTTTTATTAAAGACGGATGTAACTCAGTCCATTGCATTTGGTTAGTTTTATTAAAAACTGATACAACTCACTGCATTGCATTTTGTTAGTTTTATTAAAAACGGATGTAACTCAGTCCATTGCATTTGGTTAGTTTTATTAAAAACTGATACAACTCACTGCATTGCATTTTGTTAGTTTTATTAAAAACGGATGTAACTCAGTGCATTGCATTTGGTTAGTTTTATTAAAGACGGATGTAACTCAGTCCATTGCATTTTGTTAGTTTTATTAAAAACTGATACAACGCAGTGCATTGTATTTGGTTAGTTTTATTAAAAACGGATGTAACTCAGTGCATTGCATTTGGTTAGTTTTATTAAAGACGGATGTAACTCAGTGCATTGCATTTGGTTAGTTTTATTAAAGACGGATGTAACTCAGTCCAATGCATTTTGTTAGTTTTATTAAAAACTGATACAACTCACTGCATTGCATTTTGTTAGTTTTATTAAAAACGGATGTAACTCAGTGCATTGCATTTGGTTAGCTTTATTAAAGACGGATGTAACTCAGTCCATTGCATTTTGTTAGTTTTATTAAAAACTGATACAACTCACTGCATTGCATTTTGTTAGTTTTATTAAAAACTGATACAACTCACTGCATTGTATTTTGTTAGTTTTATTAAAAACTGATACAACTCAGTGCTTTGCATTTGGTTAGTTTTATTAAAAACTGATATAACTCAGTGCATTGCATTTTGTTAGTTTTATTAAAAACTGATACAACTCACTGCATTGCATTTTGTTAGTTTTATTAAAAACTGATACAACTCAGTGCATTGTATTTGGTTAGTTTTATTAAAAACTGATATAACTCAGTGCATTGCATTTTGTTAGTTTTATTAAAAACGGATATAACTCAGTGCATTGCATTTGGTTAGTTTTATTAAAGACGGATGTAACTCAGTCCATTGCATTTGGTTAGTTTTATTAAAAACTGATACAACTCACTGCATTGCATTTTGTTAGTTTTATTAAAAACGGATGTAACTCAGTCCATTGCATTTGGTTAGTTTTATTAAAAACTGATACAACTCACTGCATTGCATTTTGTTAGTTTTATTAAAAACGGATGTAACTCAGTCCATTGTATTTGGTTAGTTTTATTAAAAACTGATACAACTCCCTGCATTGCATTTTGTTAGTTTTATTAAAAACGGATATAACTCAGTGCATTGCATTTTGTTAGTTTTATTAAAAACGGATATAACTCAGTGCATTGTATTTGGTTAGTTTTATTAAAAACGGATGTAACTCAGTGCATTGCATTTGGTTAGTTTTATTAAAGACGGATGTAACTCAGTGCATTGCATTTGGTTAGTTTTATTAAAGACGGATGTAACTCAGTCCATTGCATTTTGTTAGTTTTATTAAAAACTGATACAACTCACTGCATTGCATTTTGTTAGTTTTATTAAAAACTGATACAACTCACTGCATTGCATTTTGTTAGTTTTATTAAAAACGGATGTAACTCAGTGCATTGCATTTGGTTAGCTTTATTAAAGACGGATGTAACTCAGTCCATTGCATTTTGTTAGTTTTATTAAAAACTGATACAACTCACTGCATTGCATTTTGTTAGTTTTATTAAAAACGGATGTAACTCAGTGCATTGCATTTGGTTAGTTTTATTAAAAACGGATGTAACTCAGTGCATTGCATTTGGTTAGTTTTATTAAAAACTGATACAACTCAGTGCATTGCATTTGGTTAGTTTTATTAAAAACTGATACAACTCACTGCATTGCATTTTGTTAGTTTTATTAAAAACTGATACAACTCAGTGCATTGTATTTGGTTAGTTTTATTAAAAACTGATATAACTCAGTGCATTGCATTTTGTTAGTTTTATTAAAAACTGATACAACTCACTGCATTGCATTTTGTTAGTTTTATTAAAAACTGATACAACTCAGTGCATTGTATTTGGTTAGTTTTATTAAAAACTGATATAACTCAGTGCATTGCATTTTGTTAGTTTTATTAAAAACGGATATAACTCAGTGCATTGCATTTGGTTAGTTTTATTAAAAACTGATACAACTCACTGCATTGCATTTTGTTAGTTTTATTAAAAACGGATGTAACTCAGTCCATTGCATTTGGTTAGTTTTATTAAAAACTGATACAACTCACTGCATTGCATTTTGTTAGTTTTATTAAAAACTGATACAACTCAGTGCATTGTATTTGGTTAGTTTTATTAAAAACTGATACAACTCACTGCATTGCATTTTGTTAGTTTTATTAAAAACTGATACAACTCAGTGCTTTGCATTTGGTTAGTTTTATTAAAAACTGATATAACTCAGTGCATTGCATTTTGTTAGTTTTATTAAAAACTGATACAACTCACTGCATTGCATTTTGTTAGTTTTATTAAAAACTGATACAACTCAGTGCATTGTATTTGGTTAGTTTTATTAAAAACTGATATAACTCAGTGCATTGCATTTTGTTAGTTTTATTAAAAACGGATATAACTCAGTGCATTGCATTTGGTTAGTTTTATTAAAGACGGATGTAACTCAGTCCATTGCATTTGGTTAGTTTTATTAAAAACGGATATAACTCAGTGCATTGCATTTTGTTAGTTTTATTAAAAACTGATACAACTCACTGCATTGCATTTTGTTAGTTTTATTAAAAACTGATACAACTCAGTGCATTGTATTTGGTTAGTTTTATTAAAAACTGATATAACTCAGTGCATTGTATTTGGTTAGTTTTATTAAAAACTGATATAACTCAGTGCATTGCATTTTGTTAGTTTTATTAAAAACGGATATAACTCAGTGCATTAATTTTTGTTAGTTTTATTAAAAACGGATGTAACTCAGTCCATTGCATTTGGTTAGTTTTATTAAAAACTGATATAACTCAGTGCATTGCATTTTGTTAGTTTTATTAAAAACTGATGTAACTCAGTGCATTGCATTTGGTTAGTTTTATTTAAAACTGATACAACTCAGTGCATTGCATTTGGTTAGTTTTATTAAAAACGGATGTAACTCAGTGCATTGCATTTTGTTAGTTTTATTAAAAACTGATACAACTCAGTGCATTGCATTTGGTTAGTTTTATTAAAAACTGATACAACTCACTGCATTGCATTTTGTTAGTTTTATTAAAAACGGATATAACTCAGTCCATTGCATTTGGTTAGTTTTATTAAAAACTGATACAACTCACTGCATTGCATTTTGTTAGTTTTATTAAAAACGGATATAACTCAGTGCATTGCATTTTGTTAGTTTTATTAAAAACTGATATAACTCAGTGCATTGCATTTGGTTATTTTTATTAAAGACGGATGTAACTCAGTCCATTGCATTTGGTTAGTTTTATTAAAAACTGATACAACTCACTGCATTGCATTTTGTTAGTTTTATTAAAAACGGATGTAACTCAGTCCATTGCATTTGGTTAGTTTTATTAAAAACTGATACAACTCACTGCATTGCATTTTGTTAGTTTTATTAAAAACGGATGTAACTCAGTGCATTGCATTTGGTTAGTTTTATTAAAGACGGATGTAACTCAGTCCATTGCATTTTGTTAGTTTTATTAAAAACTGATACAACTCACTGCATTGCATTTTGTTAGTTTTATTAAAAACTGATACAACTCAGTGCATTGTATTTGGTTAGTTTTATTAAAAACGGATGTAACTCAGTGCATTGCATTTGGTTAGTTTTATTAAAGACGGATGTAACTCAGTGCATTGCATTTGGTTAGTTTTATTAAAGACGGATGTAACTCAGTCCATTGCATTTTGTTAGTTTTATTAAAAACTGATACAACTCACTGCATTGCATTTTGTCAGTTTTATTAAAAACTGATATAACTCAGTGCATTGCATTTGGTTATTTTTATTAAAGACGGATGTAACTCAGTCCATTGCATTTGGTTAGTTTTATTAAAAACTGATACAACTCACTGCATTGCATTTTGTTAGTTTTATTAAAAACTGATACAACTCAGTGCTTTGCATTTGGTTAGTTTTATTAAAAACTGATATAACTCAGTGCATTGCATTTTGTTAGTTTTATTAAAAACTGATACAACTCACTGCATTGCATTTTGTTAGTTTTATTAAAAACTGATACAACTCAGTGCATTGTATTTGGTTAGTTTTATTAAAAACTGATATAACTCAGTGCATTGCATTTTGTTAGTTTTATTAAAAACGGATATAACTCAGTGCATTGCATTTGGTTAGTTTTATTAAAGACGGATGTAACTCAGTCCATTGCATTTGGTTAGTTTTATTAAAAACTGATACAACTCACTGCATTGCATTTTGTTAGTTTTATTAAAAACGGATGTAACTCAGTCCATTGCATTTGGTTAGTTTTATTAAAAACTGATACAACTCACTGCATTGCATTTTGTTAGTTTTATTAAAAACGGATGTAACTCAGTCCATTGTATTTGGTTAGTTTTATTAAAAACTGATACAACTCCCTGCATTGCATTTTGTTAGTTTTATTAAAAACGGATATAACTCAGTGCATTGCATTTTGTTAGTTTTATTAAAAACTGATATAACTCAGTGCATTGCATTTGGTTAGTTTTATTAAAAACGGATATAACTCAGTGCATTGCATTTGGTTAGTTTTATTAAAAACGGATATAACTCAGTCCATTGCATTTGGTTAGTTTTATTTAAAACTGATACAACTCACTGCATTGCATTTTGTTAGTTTTATTAAAAACGGATATAACTCAGTGCATTGTATTATGTTAGTTTTGTTAAAAACGGATGTAACTCAGTGCATTTCATTTTGTTAGTTTTATTAAAAACGGATATAACTCAGTGCATTGCATTTGGTTAGTTTCATTAAAAACGGATATAACTCAGTGCATTGCATTTTGTTAGTTTTATTAAAAACGGATATAACTCAGTGCATTGCATTTTGTTAGTTTTATTAAAAACGGATATAACTCAGTGCATTGCATTTGGTTAGCTTTTTTAAAGACGGATGTAACTCAGTGCATTGCATTTGGTTAGTTTTATAAAAAACTGATACAGCTCAGTGCATTGCATTTGGTTAGTTTTATTAAAAACAGATATAACTCACTGCATTGCATTTGGTTAGTTTTATTAAAAACGGATATAACTCAGTGCATTGCATTTGGTTAGTTTTATTAAAAACTGATATAACTCAGTGCATTGCATTTGGTTAGTTTTATTAAAAACTGATACACCTCAGTGCATTGCATTTGGTTAGTTTTATTAAAAACTGATACAACTCAGTGCATTGCATTTGGTTAGTTTTATTAAAAACGGATGTAACTCAGTGCATTGCTTTTGGTTAGTTTTATTAAAAACTGATATAACTCAGTGCATTGCATTTGGTTAGTTTTATTAAAAACTGATACAACTGAGTGCATTGCATTTGGTTAGTTTTATTAAAAACTGGTACAACTTAGTGCATTGCATTTGGTTAGTTTTATTATAAACGGATATAACTCAGTGCATTGCATTTGGTTAGTTTTATTATAAACGGATATAACTCAGTGCATTGCATTTGGTTAGTTTTATTAAAAACTGATATAACTCAGTGCATTGCATTTGGTTAGTTTTATTAAAAACAGATATAACTCACTGCATTGCATTTGGTTAGTTTTATTAAAAACGGATATAACTCAGTGCATTGCATTTGGTTAGTTTTATTAAAAACTGATATAACTCAGTGCATTGCATTTGGTTAGTTTTATTAAAAACTGATACAACTCACTGCATTGCATTTTGTTAGTTTTATTAAAAACGGATGTAACTCAGTCCATTGCATTTGGTTAGTTTTATTAAAAACTGATACAACTCACTGCATTGCATTTTGTTAGTTTTATTAAAAACGGATGTAACTCAGTGCATTGTATTTGGTTAGTTTTATTAAAAACGGATGTAACTCAGTGCATTGCATTTGGTTAGTTTTATTAAAGACGGATGTAACTCAGTCCATTGCATTTTGTTAGTTTTATTAAAAACTGATACAACTCAGTGCATTGCATTTGGTTAGTTTTATTAAAGACGGATGTAACTCAGTCCATTGCATTTTGTTAGTTTTATTAAAAACTGATACAACTCACTGCATTGCATTTTGTTAGTTTTATTAAAAACTGATACAACTCAGTGCATTGTATTTGGTTAGTTTTATTAAAAACGGATGTAACTCAGTGCATTGCATTTGGTTAGTTTTATTAAAGACGGATGTAACTCAGTGCATTGCATTTGGTTAGTTTTATTAAAGACGGCTGTAACTCAGTCCATTGCATTTTGTTAGTTTTATTAAAAACTGATACAACTCACTGCATTGCATTTTGTCAGTTTTATTAAAAACTGATATAACTCAGTGCATTGCATTTGGTTATTTTTATTAAAGACGGATGTAACTCAGTCCATTGCATTTGGTTAGTTTTATTAAAAACTGATACAACTCACTGCATTGCATTTTGTTAGTTTTATTAAAAACTGATACAACTCAGTGCTTTGCATTTGGTTAGTTTTATTAAAAACTGATATAACTCAGTGCATTGCATTTTGTTAGTTTTATTAAAAACTGATACAACTCACTGCATTGCATTTTGTTAGTTTTATTAAAAACTGATACAACTCAGTGCATTGTATTTGGTTAGTTTTATTAAAAACTGATATAACTCAGTGCATTGCATTTTGTTAGTTTTATTAAAAACGGATATAACTCAGTGCATTGCATTTGGTTAGTTTTATTAAAGACGGATGTAACTCAGTCCATTGCATTTGGTTAGTTTTATTAAAAACTGATACAACTCACTGCATTGCATTTTGTTAGTTTTATTAAAAACGGATGTAACTCAGTCCATTGCATTTGGTTAGTTTTATTAAAAACTGATACAACTCACTGCATTGCATTTTGTTAGTTTTATTAAAAACGGATGTAACTCAGTCCATTGTATTTGGTTAGTTTTATTAAAAACTGATACAACTCCCTGCATTGCATTTTGTTAGTTTTATTAAAAACGGATATAACTCAGTGCATTGCATTTTGTTAGTTTTATTAAAAACTGATATAACTCAGTGCATTGCATTTGGTTAGTTTTATTAAAAACGGATATAACTCAGTGCATTGCATTTGGTTAGTTTTATTAAAAACGGATATAACTCAGTCCATTGCATTTGGTTAGTTTTATTTAAAACTGATACAACTCACTGCATTGCATTTTGTTAGTTTTATTAAAAACGGATATAACTCAGTGCATTGTATTATGTTAGTTTTGTTAAAAACGGATGTAACTCAGTGCATTTCATTTTGTTAGTTTTATTAAAAACGGATATAACTCAGTGCATTGCATTTGGTTAGTTTCATTAAAAACGGATATAACTCAGTGCATTGCATTTTGTTAGTTTTATTAAAAACGGATATAACTCAGTGCATTGCATTTTGTTAGTTTTATTAAAAACGGATATAACTCAGTGCATTGCATTTGGTTAGCTTTTTTAAAGACGGATGTAACTCAGTGCATTGCATTTGGTTAGTTTTATAAAAAACTGATACAGCTCAGTGCATTGCATTTGGTTAGTTTTATTAAAAACAGATATAACTCACTGCATTGCATTTGGTTAGTTTTATTAAAAACGGATATAACTCAGTGCATTGCATTTGGTTAGTTTTATTAAAAACTGATATAACTCAGTGCATTGCATTTGGTTAGTTTTATTAAAAACTGATACACCTCAGTGCATTGCATTTGGTTAGTTTTATTAAAAACTGATACAACTCAGTGCATTGCATTTGGTTAGTTTTATTAAAAACGGATGTAACTCAGTGCATTGCTTTTGGTTAGTTTTATTAAAAACTGATATAACTCAGTGCATTGCATTTGGTTAGTTTTATTAAAAACTGATACAACTGAGTGCATTGCATTTGGTTAGTTTTATTAAAAACTGGTACAACTTAGTGCATTGCATTTGGTTAGTTTTATTATAAACGGATATAACTCAGTGCATTGCATTTGGTTAGTTTTATTATAAACGGATATAACTCAGTGCATTGCATTTGGTTAGTTTTATTAAAAACTGATATAACTCAGTGCATTGCATTTGGTTAGTTTTATTAAAAACAGATATAACTCACTGCATTGCATTTGGTTAGTTTTATTAAAAACGGATATAACTCAGTGCATTGCATTTGGTTAGTTTTATTAAAAACTGATATAACTCAGTGCATTGCATTTGGTTAGTTTTATTAAAAACTGATACAACTCAGTGCATTGCATTTGGTTAGTTTTATTAAAAACTGATACAACTCAGTGCATTGCATTTGGTTAGTTTTATTAAAAACTGACACAACTCAGTGCATTGCATTTGGTTAGTTTTATTAAAAACGGATATAACTCAGTGCATTGCATTTGGTTAGTTTTATTAAAAACTGATATAACTCAGTGCATTGCATTTGGTTAGTTTTATTAAAAACTGATACAACTCAGTGCATTGCATTTGGTTAGTTTTATTAAAAACTGATACAACTCAGTGCATTGCATTTGGTTAGTTTTATTAAAAACTGATACAACTCAGTGCATTGCATTTGGTTAGTTTTATTAAAAACTGATACAACTCAGTGCATTGCATTTGGTTAGTTTTATTAAAAACTGACACAACTCAGTGCATTGCATTTGGTTAGTTTTATTAAAAACTGATACAACTGAGTGCATTGCATTTGGTTAGTTTTATTAAAAACTGGTACAACTTAGTGCATTGCATTTGGTTAGTTTTATTATAAACGGATATAACTCAGTGCATTGCATTTGGTTAGTTTTATTAAAAACTGATACAACTCAGTGCATTGCATTTGGTTAGTTTTATTAAAAACTGATACAACTCAGTGCATTGCATTTGGTTAGTTTTATTAAAAACTGATACAACTCAGTGCATTGCATTTGGTTAGTTTTATTAAAAACTGATACAACTCAGTGCATTGCATTTGGTTAGTTTTATTAAAAACTGACACAACTCAGTGCATTGCATTTGGTTAGTTTTATTAAAAACTGATACAACTCAGTGCATTGCATTTGGTTAGTTTTATTAAAAACTGATACAACTCAGTGCATTGCATTTGGTTAGTTTTATTAAAAACTGACACAACTCAGTGCATTGCATTTGGTTAGTTTTATTAAAAACTGATACAACTGAGTGCATTGCATTTGGTTAGTTTTATTAAAAACTGGTACAACTCAGTGCATTGCATTTGGTTAGTTTTATTAAAAACTGACACAACTCAGTGCATTGCATTTGGTTAGTTTTATTAAAAACTGATACAACTGAGTGCATTGCATTTGGTTAGTTTTATTAAAAACTGGTACAACTTAGTGCATTGCATTTGGTTAGTTTTATTATAAACGGATATAACTCAGTGCATTGCATTTGGTTAGTTTTATTAAAAACTGATACAACTCAGTGCATTGCATTTGGTTAGTTTTATTAAAAACTGATACAACTCAGTGCATTGCATTTGGTTAGTTTTATTAAAAACTGACACAACTCAGTGCATTGCATTTGGTTAGTTTTATTAAAAACGGATATAACTCAGTGCATTGCATTTGGTTAGTTTTATTAAAAACTGATACAACTCAGTGCATTGCATTTGGTTAGTTTTATTAAAAACTGATACAACTCAGTGCATTGCATTTGGTTAGTTTTATTAAAAACTGATACAACTCAGTGCATTGCATTTGGTTAGTTTTATTAAAAACTGATACAACTCAGTGCATTGCATTTGGTTAGTTTTATTAAAAACTGACACAACTCAGTGCATTGCATTTCGTTAGTTTTATTAAAAACTGATACAACTCAGTGCATTGCATTTGGTTAGTTTTATTAAAAACTGATACAACTCAGTGCATTGCATTTGGTTAGTTTTATTAAAAACTGACACAACTCAGTGCATTGCATTTGGTTAGTTTTATTAAAAACTGATACAACTGAGTGCATTGCATTTGGTTAGTTTTATTAAAAACTGATACAACTCAGTGCCTTGCATTTGGTTAGTTTTATTAAAAACTGATACAACTCAGTGCATTGCATTTGGTTAGTTTTATTAAAAACTGATACAACTCAGTGCATTGCATTTGGTTAGTTTTATTAAAAACTGACACAACTCAGTGCATTGCATTTGGTTAGTTTTATTAAAAACTGATACAACTCAGTGCATTGCATTTGGTTAGTTTTATTAAAAACTGATACAACTCAGTGCATTGCATTTGGTTAGTTTTATTAAAAACTGACACAACTCAGTGCATTGCATTTGGTTAGTTTTATTAAAAACTGATACAACTCAGTGCATTGCATTTGGTTAGTTTTATTAAAAACTGATACAACTCAGTGCATTGCATTTGGTTAGTTTTATTAAAAACTGACACAACTCAGTGCATTGCATTTGGTTAGTTTTATTAAAAACTGATACAACTGAGTGCATTGCATTTGGTTAGTTTTATTAAAAACTGGTACAACTTAGTGCATTGCATTTGGTTAGTTTTATTATAAACGGATATAACTCAGTGCATTGCATTTGGTTAGTTTTATTAAAAACTGATACAACTCAGTGCATTGCATTTGGTTAGTTTTATTAAAAACTGATACAACTCAGTGCATTGCATTTGGTTAGTTTTATTAAAAACTGATACAACTCAGTGCATTGCATTTGGTTAGTTTTATTAAAAACTGATACAACTCAGTGCATTGCATTTGGTTAGTTTTATTAAAAACTGACACAACTCAGTGCATTGCATTTGGTTAGTTTTATTAAAAACTGATACAACTGAGTGCATTGCATTTGGTTAGTTTTATTAAAAACTGGTACAACTTAGTGCATTGCATTTGGTTAGTTTTATTATAAACGGATATAACTCAGTGCATTGCATTTGGTTAGTTTTATTAAAAACTGATACAACTCAGTGCATTGCATTTGGTTAGTTTTATTAAAAACTGATACAACTCAGTGCATTGCATTTGGTTAGTTTTATTAAAAACTGACACAACTCAGTGCATTGCATTTGGTTAGTTTTATTAAAAACGGATATAACTCAGTGCATTGCATTTGGTTAGTTTTATTAAAAACTGATATAACTCAGTGCATTGCATTTGGTTAGTTTTATTAAAAACTGATACAACTCAGTGCATTGCATTTGGTTAGTTTTATTAAAAACTGATACAACTCAGTGCATTGCATTTGGTTAGTTTTATTAAAAACTGATACAACTCAGTGCATTGCATTTGGTTAGTTTTATTAAAAACTGATACAACTCAGTGCATTGCATTTGGTTAGTTTTATTAAAAACTGACACAACTCAGTGCATTGCATTTGGTTAGTTTTATTAAAAACTGATACAACTGAGTGCATTGCATTTGGTTAGTTTTATTAAAAACTGGTACAACTTAGTGCATTGCATTTGGTTAGTTTTATTATAAACGGATATAACTCAGTGCATTGCATTTGGTTAGTTTTATTATAAACGGATATAACTCAGTGCATTGCATTTGGTTAGTTTTATTAAAAACTGATATAACTCAGTGCATTGCATTTTGTTTGTTTTATTAAAAACTGATACAACTCAGTGCATTGCATTTGGTTAGTTTTATTAAAAACGGATATAACTCAGTGCATTGCATTTGGTTAGTTTTATTAAAAATTTATATAACTCAGTGCATTGCATTTGGTTAGTTTTATTAAAAACTGATACAACTCAGTGCATTGCATTTGGTTAGTTTTATTAAAAACGGATATAACTCACTGCATTGCATTTGGTTAGTTTTATTAAAAATTTATATAACTCAGTGCATTGCATTTGGTTAGTTTTTTTAAATACGGATGTAACTCAGTGCATTGCATTTTGTTAGTTTTATTAAAAACGGATATAACTCAGTGCATTGCATTTGGTTAGTTTTATTAAAAACTGATACAGCTCAGTGCATTGCATTTGGTTAGTTTTATTAAAAACTGATACAACTCAGTGCATTGCATTTGGTTAGTTTTATTAAAAACTGATACAACTCAGTGCATTGCATTTGGTTAGTTTTATTAAAAACTGACACAACTCAGTGCATTGCATTTGGTTAGTTTTATTAAAAACTGATACAGCTCAGTGCATTGCATTTGGTTAGTTTTATTAAAAACTGATATAACTCAGTGCATTGCATTTGGTTAGTTTTATTAAAAACTGATACAGCTCAGTGCATTGCATTTGGTTAGTTTTATTAAAAACTGATATAACTCACTGCATTGCATTTGGTTAGTTTTATTAAAAATTGATATAACTCAGTGCATTGCATTTGGTAAGTTTTATTAAAAACTGATATAACTTAGTGCATTGCATTTGGTTAGTTTTATTAAAAACTGATACAGCTCAGTGCATTGCATTTGGTTAGTTTTATTAAAAACTGATATAACTCAGTGCATTGCATTTGGTTAGTTTTATTAAAAACTGATACAACTCAGTGCATTGCATTTGGTTAGTTTTATTAAAAACGGATATAACTCACTGCATTGCATTTGGTTAGTTTTATTAAAAATTTATATAACTCAGTGCATTGCATTTGGTTAGTTTTTTTAAATACGGATGTAACTCAGTGCATTGCATTTTGTTAGTTTTATTAAAAACGGATATAACTCAGTGCATTGCATTTGGTTAGTTTTATTAAAAACTGATACAGCTCAGTGCATTGCATTTGGTTAGTTTTATTAAAAACTGATATAACTCACTGCATTGCATTTGGTTAGTTTTATTAAAAATTGATATAACTCAGTGCATTGCATTTGGTAAGTTTTATTAAAAACTGATATAACTCAGTGCATTGCATTTTGTTTGTTTTATTAAAAACTGATACAACTCAGTGCATTGCATTTGGTTAGTTTTATTAAAAACGGATATAACTCAGTGCATTGCATTTGGTTAGTTTTATTAAAAATTTATATAACTCAGTGCATTGCATTTGGTTAGTTTTATTAAAAACTGATACAACTCACTGCATTGCATTTTGTTAGTTTTATTAAAAACTGATATAACTCAGTGCATTGCATTTGGTTAGTTTTATTAAAAACTGATATAACTCACTGCATTGCATTTGGTTAGTTTTATTAAAAATTGATATAACTCAGTGCATTGCATTTGGTAAGTTTTATTAAAAACTGATATAACTTAGTGCATTGCATTTGGTTAGTTTTATTAAAAACTGATACAACTCAGTGCATTGCATTTGGTTAGTTTTATTAAAAACGGATATAACTCAGTGCATTGCATTTGGTTAGTTTTATTAAAAATTTATATAACTCAGTGCATTGCATTTGGTTAGTTTTATTAAAAACTGATACAACTCAGTGCATTGCATTTGGTTAGTTTTATTAAAAACGGATATAACTCAGTGCATTGCATTTGGTAAGTTTTATTAAAAACTGATATAACTCAGTGCATTGCATTTTGTTTGTTTTATTAAAAACTGATACAACTCAGTGCATTGCATTTGGTTAGTTTTATTAAAAACGGATATAACTCAGTGCATTGCATTTGGTTAGTTTTATTAAAAATTTATATAACTCAGTGCATTGCATTTGGTTAGTTTTATTAAAAACTGATACAACTCAGTGCATTGCATTTGGTTAGTTTTATTAAAAACGGATATAACTCAGTGCATTGCATTTGGTAAGTTTTATTAAAAATTTATATAACTCAGTGCATTGCATTTGGTTAGTTTTATTAAAAATTTATATAACTCAGTGCATTGCATTTGGTTAGTTTTATTAAAAACTGATACAACTCAGTGCATTGCATTTGGTTAGTTTTATTAAAAACGGATATAACTCAGTGCATTGCATTTGGTTAGTTTTATTAAAAATTTATATAACTCAGTGCATTGCATTTGGTTAGTTTTATTAAAAACTGATACAACTCAGTGCATTGCATTTGGTTAGTTTTATTAAAAACGGATATAACTCAGTGCATTGCATTTGGTTAGTTTTATTAAAAATTTATATAACTCAGTGCATTGCATTTGGTTAGTTTTATTAAAAACTGATACAACTCAGTGCATTGCATTTGGTTAGTTTTATTAAAAACGGATATAACTCAGTGCATTGCATTTGGTAAGTTTTATTAAAAACGGATATAACTCAGTGCATTGCATTTGGTTAGTTTTATTAAAAATTTATATAACTCAGTGCATTGCATTTGGTTAGTTTTATTAAAAACTGATACAACTCAGTGCATTGCATTTGGTTAGTTTTATTAAAAACGGATATAACTCAGTGCATTGCATTTGGTTAGTTTTATTAAAAATTTATATAACTCAGTGCATTGCATTTGGTTAGTTTTATTAAAAACTGATACAACTCAGTGCATTGCATTTGGTTAGTTTTATTAAAAACTGATACAGCTCAGTGCATTGCATTTGGTTAGTTTTATTAAAAACTGATATAACTCAGTGCATTGCATTTGGTTAGTTTTATTAAAAACTGATACAACTCAGTGCATTGCATTTGGTTAGTTTTATTAAAAACGGATATAACTCACTGCATTGCATTTGGTTAGTTTTATTAAAAATTTATATAACTCAGTGCATTGCATTTGGTTAGTTTTTTTAAATACGGATGTAACTCAGTGCATTGCATTTTGTTAGTTTTATTAAAAACGGATATAACTCAGTGCATTGCATTTGGTTAGTTTTATTAAAAACTGATACAGCTCAGTGCATTGCATTTGGTTAGTTTTATTAAAAACTGATATAACTCAGTGCATTGCATTTGGTTAGTTTTATTAAAAATTGATATAACTCAGTGCATTGCATTTAGTAAGTTTTATTAAAAACTGATATAACTCAGTGCATTGCATTTTGTTTGTTTTATTAAAAACTGATACAACTCAGTGCATTGCATTTGGTTATTTTATTAAAAACGGATATAACTCACTGCATTGCATTTGGTTAGTTTTATTAAAAATTGATATAACTCAGTGCATTGCATTTGGTTAGTTTTATTAAAAACGAATGTAACTCAGTGCATTGCATTTGGTTAGTTTTATTAAAAACGGATATAACTCAGTGCATTGCATTTGGTTAGTTTTATTAAAAACTGATATAACTCAGTGCATTGCATTTGGTTAGTTCTATTAAAAACTGATACAACTCAGTGCATTGCATTTGGTTAGTTTTATTAAAAATTGATATAACTCAGTGCATTGCATTTGGTTAGTTTTATTTAAAACTGATATAACTCAGTGCATTGCATTTGGTTAGTTTTATTAAAAATTGATATATTTCAGTGCTTTGCATTTGGTTAGTTTTATTAAAAACTGATATAACTCAGTGCATTGCATTTTGTTAGTTTTATTAAAAACGGATATAACTCAGTGCATTTAATTTTGTTAGTTTTATTAAAAACGGATGTAACTCAGTCCATTGCATTTGGTTAGTTTTATTAAAAACTGATACAACTCAGTGCATTGCATTCTGTTAGCTTTATTAAAAACGGATACAACTCAGTGCATTGCATTCTGTTAGCTTTATTAAAAACGGATACAACTCACTGCATTGCATTTGGTTAGTTTTATTAAAAACTGATACAACTCAGTGCATTGCATTCTGTTAGCTTTATTAAAAACGGATACAACTCACTGCATTGCATTTGGTTAGTTTTATTAAAAACGGATATAACTCAGTGCATTGCATTTGGTTAGTTTTATTAAAAACTGATACAACTCAGTGCATTGCATTCTGTTAGTTTTATTAAAAACTGATACAACTCAGTGCATTGCATTCTGTTAGCTTTATTAAAAACGGATACAACTCAGTGCATTGCATTCTGTTAGCTTTATTAAAAACGGATACAACTCACTGCATTGCATTTGGTTAGTTTTATTAAAAACTGATACAACTCAGTGCATTGCATTCTGTTAGCTTTATTAAAAACGGATACAACTCACTGCATTGCATTTGGTTAGTTTTATTAAAAACGGATATAACTCAGTGCATTGCATTTGGTTAGTTTTATTAAAAACTGATACAACTCCCTGCATTGCATTTTGTTAGTTTTATTAAAAACGGATATAATTCAGTGTATTGCATTTTGTTAGTTTTATTAAAAACGGGTATAACTCAGTGCATTGCATTTTGTTAGTTTTATTAAAAACGGATATAACTCAGTGCATTACACTCGGTTAGTTTTATTAAAAACGGATATAATTCAGTGTATTGCATTTGGTTAGTTTTATTTAAAACTGATACAACTCACTGCATTGCATTTTGTTAGTTTTATTAAAAACGGATATAACTCAGTGCATTACACTTGGTTAGTTTTATTAAAAACGGATGTAACTCAGTGCATTGCATTTGGTTAGTTTCATTAAAAACGGATATAACTCAGTGCATTGCATTTTGTTAGTTTTATTAAAAACGGATATAACTCAGTGCATTGTATTATGTTAGTTTTGTTAAAAACGGATATAACTCACTGCATTGCATTTTGTTAGTTTTATTAAAAACGGATATAACTCACTGCATTGCATTTTGTTAGTTTTATTAAAAACGGATATAACTCAGTGCATTGTATTATGTTAGTTTTGTTAAAAACGGATATAACTCAGTGCATTGCATTTGGTTAGTTTTATTAAAAACTGATACAACTCACTGCATTGCATTTGATTAGTTTTATTAAAAACTGATACAACTCAGTGCATTGCATTCTGTTAGCTTTATTAAAAACGGATATAACTCAGTGCATTGCATTTGGTTAGTTTTATTAAAAACGGATATAACTCAGTGCATTGCATTTGGTTAGTTTTATTAAAAACTGATACAACTCACTGCATTGCATTCTGTTAGCTTTATTAAAAACGGATATAACTCAGTGCATTGCATTTGGTTAGTTTTATTAAAAACGGATATAACTCAGTGCATTGCATTTGGCTAGTTTTATTAAAAACTGATACAACTCACTGCATTGCATTTTATTAGTTTTATTAAAAACGGATATAACTCAGTGCATTGTATTATGTTAGTTTTGTTAAAAACGGATGTAACTCAGTGCATTTCATTTTGTTAGTTTTATTAAAAACGGATATAACTCAGTGCATTACATTTGGTTAGTTTTATTAAAAACTGATACAACTCACTGCATTGCATTTTGTTAGTTTTATTAAAAACGGATATAACTCAGTGCATTGTATTATGTTAGTTTTGTTAAAAACGGATGTAACTCAGTGCATTTCATTTTGTTAGTTTTATTAAAAACGGATATAACTCAGTGCATTGCATTTGGTTAGTTTTATTAAAAACTGATACAACTCAGTGCATTGCATTTGGTTAGTTTTATTAAAAACTGATACAACTCACTGCATTGCATTTTGTTAGTTTTATTAAAAACGGATATAACTCAGTGCATTGTATTATGTTAGTTTTGTTAAAAACGGATATAACTCAGTGCATTGCATTTGGTTAGTTTTATTAAAAACTGATACAACTCACTGCATTGCATTTGATTAGTTTTATTAAAAACTGATACAACTCAGTGCATTGCATTCTGTTAGCTTTATTAAAAACGGATATAACTCAGTGCATTGCATTTGGTTAGTTTTATTAAAAACGGATATAACTCAGTGCATTGCATTTGGTTAGTTTTATTAAAAACTGATACAACTCACTGCATTGCATTTTGTTAGTTTTATTAAAAACGGATATAACTCAGTGCATTGTATTATGTTAGTTTTGTTAAAAACGGATATAACTCAGTGCATTGCATTTGGTTAGTTTTATTAAAAACGGATATAACTCAGTGCATTGCATTTGGTTAGTTTTATTAAAAACTGATACAACTCACTGCATTGCATTTGGTTAGTTTTATTAAAAACGGATATAACTCAGTGCATTGCATTCTGTTAGCTTTATTAAAAACGGATACAACTCACTGCATTGCATTTGGTTAGTTTTATTAAAAACTGATACAACTCAGTGCATTGCATTCTGTTAGCTTTATTAAAAACGGATACAACTCAGTGCATTGCATTCTGTTAGCTTTATTAAAAACGGATACAACTCACTGCATTGCATTTGGTTAGTTTTATTAAAAACTGATACAACTCAGTGCATTGCATTCTGTTAGCTTTATTAAAAACGGATACAACTCACTGCATTGCATTTGGTTAGTTTTATTAAAAACGGATATAACTCAGTGCATTGCATTTGGTTAGTTTTATTAAAAACTGATACAACTCAGTGCATTGCATTCTGTTAGTTTTATTAAAAACTGATACAACTCAGTGCATTGCATTCTGTTAGCTTTATTAAAAACGGATACAACTCAGTGCATTGCATTCTGTTAGCTTTATTAAAAACGGATACAACTCACTGCATTGCATTTGGTTAGTTTTATTAAAAACTGATACAACTCAGTGCATTGCATTCTGTTAGCTTTATTAAAAACGGATACAACTCACTGCATTGCATTTGGTTAGTTTTATTAAAAACGGATATAACTCAGTGCATTGCATTTGGTTAGTTTTATTAAAAACTGATACAACTCCCTGCATTGCATTTTGTTAGTTTTATTAAAAACGGATATAATTCAGTGTATTGCATTTTGTTAGTTTTATTAAAAACGGGTATAACTCAGTGCATTGCATTTTGTTAGTTTTATTAAAAACGGATATAACTCAGTGCATTGCAATTTGTTAGTTTTATTAAAAACGGATATAATTCAGTGTATTGCATTTGGTTAGTTTTATTTAAAACTGATACAACTCACTGCATTGCATTTTGTTAGTTTTATTAAAAACGGATATAACTCAGTGCATTACACTTGGTTAGTTTTATTAAAAACGGATGTAACTCAGTGCATTGCATTTGGTTAGTTTCATTAAAAACGGATATAACTCAGTGCATTGCATTTTGTTAGTTTTATTAAAAACGGATATAACTCAGTGCATTGTATTATGTTAGTTTTGTTAAAAACGGATATAACTCACTGCATTGCATTTTGTTAGTTTTATTAAAAACGGATATAACTCACTGCATTGCATTTTGTTAGTTTTATTAAAAACGGATATAACTCAGTGCATTGTATTATGTTAGTTTTGTTAAAAACGGATATAACTCAGTGCATTGCATTTGGTTAGTTTTATTAAAAACTGATACAACTCACTGCATTGCATTTGATTAGTTTTATTAAAAACTGATACAACTCAGTGCATTGCATTCTGTTAGCTTTATTAAAAACGGATATAACTCAGTGCATTGCATTTGGTTAGTTTTATTAAAAACGGATATAACTCAGTGCATTGCATTTGGTTAGTTTTATTAAAAACTGATACAACTCACTGCATTGCATTCTGTTAGCTTTATTAAAAACGGATATAACTCAGTGCATTGCATTTGGTTAGTTTTATTAAAAACGGATATAACTCAGTGCATTGCATTTGGCTAGTTTTATTAAAAACTGATACAACTCACTGCATTGCATTTTATTAGTTTTATTAAAAACGGATATAACTCAGTGCATTGTATTATGTTAGTTTTGTTAAAAACGGATGTAACTCAGTGCATTTCATTTTGTTAGTTTTATTAAAAACGGATATAACTCAGTGCATTGCATTTGGTTAGTTTTATTAAAAACTGATACAACTCACTGCATTGCATTTTGTTAGTTTTATTAAAAACGGATATAACTCAGTGCATTGTATTATGTTAGTTTTGTTAAAAACGGATGTAACTCAGTGCATTTCATTTTGTTAGTTTTATTAAAAACGGATATAACTCAGTGCATTGCATTTGGTTAGTTTTATTAAAAACTGATACAACTCAGTGCATTGCATTTGGTTAGTTTTATTAAAAACTGATACAACTCACTGCATTGCATTTTGTTAGTTTTATTAAAAACGGATATAACTCAGTGCATTGTATTATGTTAGTTTTGTTAAAAACGGATATAACTCAGTGCATTGCATTTGGTTAGTTTTATTAAAAACTGATACAACTCACTGCATTGCATTTGATTAGTTTTATTAAAAACTGATACAACTCAGTGCATTGCATTCTGTTAGCTTTATTAAAAACGGATATAACTCAGTGCATTGCATTTGGTTAGTTTTATTAAAAACGGATATAACTCAGTGCATTGCATTTGGTTAGTTTTATTAAAAACTGATACAACTCACTGCATTGCATTTTGTTAGTTTTATTAAAAACGGATATAACTCAGTGCATTGTATTATGTTAGTTTTGTTAAAAACGGATATAACTCAGTGCATTGCATTTGGTTAGTTTTATTAAAAACGGATATAACTCAGTGCATTGCATTTGGTTAGTTTTATTAAAAACTGATACAACTCACTGCATTGCATTTTGTTAGTTTTATTAAAAACGGATATAACTCAGTGCATTGTATTATGTTAGTTTTGTTAAAAACGGATATAACTCAGTGCATTGCATTTGGTTAGTTTTATTAAAAACTGATACAACTCACTGCATTGCATTTGGTTAGTTTTATTAAAAACTGATACAACTCAGTGCATTGCATTCTGTTAGCTTTATTAAAAACGGATATAACTCAGTGCATTGCATTTGGTTAGTTTTATTAAAAACGGATATAACTCAGTGCATTGCATTTGGTTAGTTTTATTAAAAACTGATACAAC
Organism: Ceratitis rosa; assembly: GCA_037013455.1. NCBI lineage: Eukaryota > Metazoa > Arthropoda > Insecta > Diptera > Tephritidae > Ceratitis > Ceratitis rosa. The sequence continues at coordinate 116,664 of JAWMAG010000045.1, read as the reverse complement.
TCACTGCATTGCATTTTGTTAGTTTTATTAAAAACGGATATAACTCAGTGCATTGTATTATGTTAGTTTTGTTAAAAACGGATGTAACTCAGTGCATTTCATTTTGTTAGTTTTATTAAAAACGGATATAATTCAGTGCATTGCATTTGGTTAGTTTTATTAAAAACGGATATAACTCAGTCCATTGCATTTGGTTAGTTTTATTAAAAACGGATATAACTCAGTGCATTGCATTTGGTTAGTTTTATTAAAGACGGATGTAACTCAGTGCATTGCATTTGGTTAGTTTTATTAAAAACGGATATAACTCAGTGCATTGTATTATGTTAGCTTTATTAAAAACGGATATAACTCAGTGCATTGCATTTGGTTAGTTTTATTAAAAACGGATGTAACTCAGTGCATTGCATTTGGTTAGTTTTATTAAAAACTGATACAACTCAGTGCATTGCATTCTGTTAGCTTTATTAAAAACGGATATAACTCAGTGCATTGCATTTGGTTAGTTTTATTAAAAACGGATATAACTCAGTGCATTGCATTTGGTTAGTTTTATTAAAAACTGATACAACTCACTGCATTGCATTTTGTTAGTTTTATTAAAACGGATATAACTCAGTGCATTGTATTATGTTAGTTTTGTTAAAAAGGGATGTAACTCAGTGCATTTCAATATGCTAGTTTTATTAAAAACGGATATAATTCAGTGCATTGCATTTGGTTAGTTTTATTAAAGACGGATGTAACTCAGTCCATTGCATTTGGTAAGTTTTATTAAAAACGGATATAACTCAGTGCATTGCATTTTGTTAGTTTTATTAGAAACGGATATAACTCAGTGCATTGCATTCTGTTAGCTTTATTAAAAACGGATATAACTCAGTGCATTGCATTTGGTTAGTTTTATTAAAAACGGATATAACTCAGTGCATTGCATTTGGTTAGTTTTATTAAAAACGGATATAACTCAGTGCATTGTATTATGTTAGTTTTGTTAAAAACGGATGTAACTCAGTGCATTGTATTATGTTAGTTTTGTTAAAAACGGATATTATTCAGTGCATTGCATTTTGTTAGTTTTATTAAAAACGGATATAACTCAGTGCATTGTATTATGTTAGTTTTGTTAAAAACGGATGTAACTCAGTGCATTTCATTTTGTTAGTTTTATTAAAAACGGATATAATTCAGTGCATTGCATTTGGTTAGTTTTATTAAAGACGGATGTAACTCAGTGCATTGCATTTGGTTAGTTTTATTAAAGACGGATGTAACTCAGTGCATTGCATTTGGTTAGTTTTATTAAAAACGGATATAACTCAGTGCATTGTATTATGTTAGCTTTATTAAAAACGGATATAACTCAGTGCATTGCATTTGGTTAGTTTTATTAAAAACTGATACAACTCAGTGCATTGCATTCTGTTAGCCTTATTAAAAACGGATATAACTCAGTGCATTGCATTTGGTTAGTTTTATTAAAAACGGATATAACTCAGTGCATTGCATTTGGTTAGTTTTATTAAAAACTGATACAACTCACTTCATTGCATTTTGTTAGTTTTATTAAAACGGATATAACTCAGTGCATTGTATTATGTTAGTTTTGTTAAAGACGGATGTAACTCAGTGCATTTCAATATGCTAGTTTTATTAAAAACGGATATAATTCAGTGCATTGCATTTGGTTAGTTTTATTAAAGACGGATGTAACTCAGTGCATTGCATTTGGTCAGTTTTATTAAAGACGGATGTAACTCAGTCCATTGCATTTGGTTAGTTTTATTAAAAACTCAGTGCATTGCATTTTGTTAGTTTTATTAAAAACGGATATAACTCAGTGCATTGCATTCTGTTAGCTTTATTAAAAACGGATATAACTCAGTGCATTGCATTTGGTTAGTTTTATTAAAAACGGATATAACTCAGTGCATTGCATTTGGTTAGTTTTATTAAAAACGGATATAACTCAGTGCATTGTATTATGTTAGTTTTGTTAAAAACGGATGTAACTCAGTGCATTGTATTATGTTAGTTTTGTTAAAAACGGATATTATTCAGTGCATTGCATTTTGTTAGTTTTATTAAAAACGGATATAACTCAGTGCATTGTATTATGTTAGCTTTATTAAAAACGGATATAACTCAGTGCATTGCATTTGGTTAGTTTTATTAAAAACGGATATAATTCAGTGCATTGCATTTGGTTAGTTTTATTAAAGACGGATGTAACTCAGTCCATTGCATTTGGTTAGTTTTATTAAAAACGGATATAACTCAGTGCATTGCATTTTGTTAGTTTTATTAAAAACGGATATAACTCAGTGCATTGCATTCTGTTAGCTTTATTAAAAACGGATTTAACTCAGTGCATTGCATTTGGTTAGTTTTATTAAAAACGGATATAACTCAGTGCATTGCATTTGGTTAGTTTTATTAAAGACGGATGTAACTCAGTCCATTGCATTTGGTTACTTTTATTAAAAACGGATATAACTCACTGCATTGCATTTTGTTAGTTTTATTAAAAACGGATATAACTCAGTGCATTGTATTTTGTTAGTTTTATTAAAAACTGATACAACTCAGTGCATTGCATTCTGTTAGTTTTATTAAAAACGGATATAACTCAGTGCATTGTATTATGTTAGTTTTATTAAAAACGGATATAACTCACTGCATTGCATTTTGTTAGTTTTATTAAAAACGGATATAACTCAGTGCATTGTATTATGTTAGCTTTATTAAAAACGGATATAACTAAGTGCATTGCATTTTGTTAGTTTTATTAAAAACGGATATAACTCAGTGCATTGCATTTGGTTAGTTTTATTAAAGACGGATGTAACTCAGTCCATTGCATTTGGTTAGTTTTATTAAAAACTGATACAACTCAGTGCATTGCATTCTGTTAGCTTTATTAAAAACGGATATAACTCAGTGCATTGCATTTGGTTAGTTTTATTAAAAACGGATACAACTCACTGCATTGCATTTTGTTAGTTTTATTAAAAACGGATATAACTCAGTGCATTGTATTATGTTAGTTTTGTTAAAAACGGATGTAACTCAGTGCATTTGATTTTGTTAGTTTTATTAAAAACGGATATAACTCAGTGCATTGCATTTGGTTAGTTTTATTAAAAACTGATACAACTCACTGCATTGCATTTTGTTAGTTTTATTAAAAACGGATATAACTCAGTGCATTGTATTATGTCAGTTTTGTTAAAAACGGATATAACTCAGTGCATTGCATTTGGTTAGTTTTATTAAAAACTGATACAACTCACTGCATTGCATTTGGTTAGTTTTATTAAAAACTGATACAACTCAGTGCATTGCATTCTGTTAGCTTTATTAAAAACGGATATAACTCAGTGCATTGCATTTGGTTAGTTTTATTAAAAACGGATATAACTCAGTGCATTGCATTTTGTTAGTTTTATTAAAAACGGATATAACTCAGTGCATTGTATTATGTTAGTTTTGTTAAAAACGGATGTAACTCAGTGCATTTCATTTTGTTAGTTTTATTAAAAACGGATATAACTCAGTGCATTGCATTTGGTTAGTTTTATTAAAAACTGATACAACTCACTGCATTGCATTTTGTTAGTTTTATTAAAAACGGATATAACTCAGTGCATTGTATTATGTTAGTTTTGTTAAAAACGGATGTAACTCAGTGCATTTCATTTTGTTAGTTTTATTAAAAACGGATATAACTCAGTGCATTGCATTTGGTTAGTTTTATTAAAAACTGATACAACTCACTGCATTGCATTTTGTTAGTTTTATTAAAAACGGATATAACTCAGTGCAATGTATTATGTTAGTTTTGTTAAAAACGGATATAACTCAGTGCATTGCATTTGGTTAGTTTTATTAAAAACTGATACAACTCACTGCATTGCATTTGGTTAGTTTTATTAAAAACTGATACAACTCAGTGCATTGCATTCTGTTAGCTTTATTAAAAACGGATATAACTCAGTGCATTGCATTTGGTTAGTTTTATTAAAAACGGATATAACTCAGTGCATTGCATTTGGTTAGTTTTATTAAAAACTGATACAACTCACTGCATTGCATTTTGTTAGTTTTATTAAAAACGGATATAACTCAGTGCATTGTATTATGTTAGTTTTGTTAAAAACGGATATAACTCAGTGCATTGCATTTGGTTAGTTTTATTAAAAACGGATATAACTCAGTGCATTGCATTTGGTTAGTTTTATTAAAAACTGATACAACTCACTGCATTGCATTTTGTTAGTTTTATTAAAAACGGATATAACTCAGTGCATTGTATTATGTTAGTTTTGTTAAAAACGGATATAACTCAGTGCATTGCATTTGGTTAGTTTTATTAAAAACTGATACAACTCACTGCATTGCATTTGGTTAGTTTTATTAAAAACTGATACAACTCAGTGCATTGCATTCTGTTAGCTTTATTAAAAACGGATATAACTCAGTGCATTGCATTTGGTTAGTTTTATTAAAAACGGATGTAACTCAGTCCATTGCATTTGGTTAGTTTTATTAAAAACGGATATAACTCACTGCATTGCATTTTGTTAGTTTTATTAAAAACGGATATAACACAGTGCATTGTATTTGGTTAGTTTTATTAAAAACGAATGTAACTCAGTGCATTGCATTTGGTTAGTTTTATTAAAAACGGATATAACTCAGTGCATTGCATTTGGTTAGTTTTATTAAAAACTGATATAACTCAGTGCATTGCATTTGGTTAGTTTTATTAAAAACTGATACAACTCAGTGCATTGCATTTGGTTAGTTTTATTAAAAATTGATACAACTCACTGCATTGCATTTTGTTAGTTTTATTAAAAACGGATATAACTCAGTGCATTGTATTATGTTAGTTTTGTTAAAAACGGATGTAACTCAGTGCATTTCATTTTGTTAGTTTTATTAAAAACGGATATAATTCAGTGCATTGCATTTGGTTAGTTTTATTAAAGACGGATGTAACTCAGTCCATTGCATTTGGTTAGTTTTATTAAAAACGGATATAACTCAGTGCATTGCATTTGGTTAGTTTTATTAAAGACGGATGTAACTCAGTGCATTGCATTTGGTTAGTTTTATTAAAAACTGATACAACTCACTGCATTGCATTTGGTTAGTTTTATCAAAAACTGATACAACACAGTGCATTGCATTCTGTTAGCTTTATTAAAAACGGATATAACTCAGTGCATTGCATTTGGTTAGTTTTATTAAAAACGGATATAACTCAGTGCATTGCATTTGGTTAGTTTTATTAAAAACTGATACAACTCAGTGCATTGCATTTTGTTAGTTTTATTAAAACGGATATAACTCAGTGCATTGTATTTTGTTAGTTTTGTTAAAAACGGATGTAACTCAGTGCATTTCATTTTGCTAGTTTTATTAAAAACGGATATAATTCAGTGCATTGCATTTGGTTAGTTTTATTAAAGACGGATGTAACTCAGTCCATTGCATTTGGTTAGCTTTATTAAAAACGGATATAACTCAGTGCATTGCATTTTGTTAGTTTTATTAAAAACGGATATAACTCAGTGCATTGTATTATGTTAGCTTTATTAAAAACGGATATAACTCAGTGCATTGCATTTGGTTAGTTTTATTAAAAACGGATATAATTCAGTGCATTGCATTTGGTTAGTTTTATTAAAGACGGATGTAACTCAGTCCATTGCATTTGGTTAGTTTTATTAAAAACTGATACAACTCAGTGCATTGCATTCTGTTAGCTTTATTAAAAACGGATATAACTCAGTGCATTGCATTTGGTTAGTTTTATTAAAAACGGATATAACTCAGTGCATTGCATTTGGTTAGTTTTATTAAAAACGGATATAACTCAGTGCATTGTATTATGTTAGTTTTGTTAAAAACGGATGTAACTCAGTGCATTGTATTATGTTAGTTTTGTTAAAAACGGATATTATTCAGTGCATTGCATTTGGTTAGTTTTATTAAAAACGGATGTAACTCAGTCCATTGAATTTGGTTAGTTTTATTAAAAACGGATATAACTCACTGCATTGCAGTTTGTTAGTTTTATTAAAAACGGATATAACTCAGTGCATTGTATTGTGTTAGCTTTATTAAAAACGGATATAACTCAGTGCATTGCATTTGGTTAGTTTTATTAAAAACGGATATAATTCAGTGCATTGCATTTGGTTAGTTTTATTAAAGACGGATGTAACTCAGTCCATTGCATTTGGTTAGTTTTATTAAAAACGGATATAACTCACTGCATTGCATTTTGTTAGTTTTATTAAAAACAGATATAACTCAGTGCATTGTATTTTGTTAGTTTTATTAAAAACTGATACAACTCAGTGCATTGCATTCTGTTAGTTTTATTAAAAACGGATATAACTCAGTGCGTTGTATTATGTTAGTTTTATTAAAAACGGATATAACTCACTGCATTGCATTTTGTTAGTTTTATTAAAAACGGATATAACTCAGTGCATTGTATTATGTTAGTTTTGTTAAAAACGGATATAACTCAGTGCATTGCATTTGGTTAGTTTTATTAAAAACTGATACAACTCACTGCATTGCATTTGGTTAGTTTTATTAAAACTGATACAACTCAGTGCATTGCATTCTGTTAGCTTTATTAAAAACGGATATAACTCAGTGCTTTGCATTTGGTTAGTTTTATTAAAAACGGATATAACTCAGTGAATTGCATTTTGTTAGTTTTATTAAAAACGGATATAACTCAGTGCATTGTATTATGTTAGTTTTGTTAAAAACGGATGTAACTCAGTGCATTTCATTTTGTTAGTTTTATTAAAAACGGATATAACTCAGTGCATTGCATTTGGTTAGTTTTATTAAAAACTGATACAACTCACTGCATTGCATTTTGTTAGTTTTATTAAAAACGGATATAACTCAGTGCATTGTATTATGTTAGTTTTGTTAAAAACGGATATAACTCAGTGCATTGCATTTGGTTAGTTTTATTAAAAACTGATACAACTCACTGCATTGCATTTGGTTAGTTTTATTAAAAACTGATACAACTCAGTGCATTGCATTCTGTTAGCTTTATTAAAAACGGATATAACTCAGTGCATTGCATTTGGTTAGTTTTATTAAAAACGGATATAACTCAGTGCATTGCATTTGGTTAGTTTTATTAAAAACTGATACAACTCACTGCATTGCATTTTGTTAGTTTTATTAAAAACGGATATAACTCAGTGCATTGTATTATGTTAGTTTTGTTAAAAACGGATATAACTCAGTGCATTGCATTTGGTTAGTTTTATTAAAAACGGATATAACTCAGTGCATTGCATTTGGTTAGTTTTATTAAAAACTGATACAACTCACTGCATTGCATTTTGTTAGTTTTATTAAAAACGGATATAACTCAGTGCATTGTATTATGTTAGTTTTGTTAAAAACGGATATAACTCAGTGCATTGCATTTGGTTAGTTTTATTAAAAACTGATACAACTCACTGCATTGCATTTGGTTAGTTTTATTAAAAACTGATACAACTCAGTGCATTGCATTCTGTTAGCTTTATTAAAAACGGATATAACTCAGTGCATTGCATTTGGTTAGTTTTATTAAAAACGGATGTAACTCAGTCCATTGCATTTGGTTAGTTTTATTAAAAACGGATATAACTCACTGCATTGCATTTTGTTAGTTTTATTAAAAACGGATATAACACAGTGCATTGTATTTGGTTAGTTTTATTAAAAACGAATGTAACTCAGTGCATTGCATTTGGTTAGTTTTATTAAAAACGGATATAACTCAGTGCATTGCATTTGGTTAGTTTTATTAAAAACTGATATAACTCAGTGCATTGCATTTGGTTAGTTTTATTAAAAACTGATACAACTCAGTGCATTGCATTTGGTTAGTTTTATTAAAAATTGATACAACTCACTGCATTGCATTTTGTTAGTTTTATTAAAAACGGATATAACTCAGTGCATTGTATTATGTTAGTTTTGTTAAAAACGGATGTAACTCAGTGCATTTCATTTTGTTAGTTTTATTAAAAACGGATATAATTCAGTGCATTGCATTTGGTTAGTTTTATTAAAGACGGATGTAACTCAGTCCATTGCATTTGGTTAGTTTTATTAAAGACGGATATAACTCAGTGCATTGCATTTGGTTAGTTTTATTAAAAACTGATACAACTCACTGCATTGCATTTGGTTAGTTTTATCAAAAACTGATACAACTCAGTGCATTGCATTCTGTTAGCTTTATTAAAAACGGATATAACTCAGTGCATTGCATTTGGTTAGTTTTATTAAAAACGGATATAACTCAGTGCATTGCATTTGGTTAGTTTTATTAAAAACTGATACAACTCACTGCATTGCATTTTGTTAGTTTTATTAAAACGGATATAACTCAGTGCATTGTATTATGTTAGTTTTGTTAAAAACGGATGTAACTCAGTGCATTTCATTTTGCTAGTTTTATTAAAAACGGATATAACTCAGTGCATTGTATTATGTTAGCTTTATTAAAAACGGATATAACTCAGTGCATTGCATTTGGTTAGTTTTATTAAAAACGGATATAATTCAGTGCATTGCATTTGGTTAGTTTTATTAAAGACGGATGTAACTCAGTCCATTGCATTTGGTTAGTTTTATTAAAAACGGATATAACTCAGTGCATTGCATTTTGTTAGCTTTATTAAAAACGGATATAACTCAGTGCATTGCATTTGGTTAGTTTTATTAAAAACGGATATAACTCAGTGCATTGCATTTGGTTAGTTTTATTAAAAACGGATATAACTCAGTGCATTGTATTATGTTAGTTTTGTTAAAAACGGATGTAACTCAGTGCATTGTATTATGTTAGTTTTGTTAAAAACGGATATTATTCAGTGCATTGCATTTGGTTAGTTTTATTAAAAACGGATGTAACTCAGTCCATTGAATTTGGTTAGTTTTATTAAAAACGGATATAACTCACTGCATTGCAGTTTGTTAGTTTTATTAAAAACGGATATAACTCAGTGCATTGTATTGTGTTAGCTTTATTAAAAACGGATATAACTCAGTGCATTGCATTTGGTTAGTTTTATTAAAAACGGATATAATTCAGTGCATTGCATTTGGTTAGTTTTATTAAAGACGGATGTAACTCAGTCCATTGCATTTGGTTAGTTTTATTAAAAACGGATATAACTCACTGCATTGCATTTTGTTAGTTTTATTAAAAACGGATATAACTCAGTGCATTGTATTTTGTTAGTTTTATTAAAAACGGATACAACTCAGTGCATTGCATTCTGTTAGTTTTATTAAAAACGGATATAACTCAGTGCATTGTATTATGTTAGTTTTATTAAAAACGGATATAACTCACTGCATTGCATTTTGTTAGTTTTATTAAAAACGGATATAACTCAGTGCATTGTATTATGTTAGCTTTATTAAAAACGGATATAACTAAGTGCATTGCATTTTGTTAGTTTTATTAAAAACGGATATAACTCAGTGCATTGCATTTGGTTAGTTTTATTAAAGACGGATGTAACTCAGTCCATTGCATTTGGTTAGTTTTATTAAAAACTGATACAACTCAGTGCATTGCATTCTGTTAGCTTTATTAAAAACGGATATAACTCAGTGCATTGCATTTGGTTAGTTTTATTAAAAACGGATATAACTCAGTGCATTGCATTTGGTTAGTTTTATTAAAAACTGATACAACTCACTGCATTGCATTTTGTTAGTTTTATTAAAAACGGATATAACTCAGTGCATTGTATTATGTTAGTTTTGTTAAAAACGGATATAATTCAGTGCATTGCATTTGGTTAGTTTTATTAAAAACGGATGTAACTCAGTCCATTGCATTTGGTTAGTTTTATTAAAAACGGATATAACTCACTGCATTGCATTTGGTTAGTTTTATTAAAGACGGATGTAACTCAGTCCATTGTATTTGGTTAGTTTTATTAAAAACTGATACAACTCCCTGCATTGCATTTTGTTAGTTTTATTAAAAACGGATATAACTCAGTGCATTGCATTTTGTTAGTTTTATTAAAAACGGATATAACTCAGTGCATTACATTTGGTTAGTTTTATTAAAAACGGATGTACCTCAGTCCATTGCATTTGGTTAGTTTTATTTAAAACTGATACAACTCACTGCATTGCATTTTGTTAGTTTTATTAAAAACGGATATACCTCAGTGCATTGTATTATGTTAGTTTTATTAAAAACGGATATAACTCAGTGCATTGCATTTGGTTAGTTTCATTAAAAACGGATATAACTCAGTGCATTGCATTTTGTTAGTTTTATTAAAAACGGATATAACTCAGTGCATTGCATTTGGTTAGCTTTTTTAAAGACGGATGTAACTCAGTCCATTGCATTTGGATAGTTTTATTAAAAACGGATATAACTCAGTGCATTGCAGTTGGTTAGTTTCATTAAAAACGGATATAACTCAGTGCATTGCATTTTGTTAGTTTTATTAAAAACGGATATAACTTAGTGCATTGCATTTGGTTAGTTTCATTAAAAACGGATATAACTCAGTGCATTGCATTTTGTTAGTTTTATTAAAAACGGATATAACTCAGTGCATTGCATTTGGTTAGCTTTTTTAAAGACGGATGTAACTCAGTCCATTGCATTTGGTTAGTTTTATTAAAAACGGATATAACTCAGTGCATTGCATTTGGTTAGTTTCATTAAAAACGGATATAACTCAGTGCATTGCATTTTGTTAGTTTTATTAAAAACGGATATAACTCAGTGCATTGCATTTGGTTAGCTTTTTTAAAGACGGATGTAACTCAGTCCATTGCATTTGGTTAGTTTTATTAAAAACGGATATAACTCAGTGCATTGCATTTGGTTAGTTTCATTAAAAACGGATATAACTCAGTGCATTGCATTTTGTTAGTTTTATTAAAAACGGATATAACTCAGTGCATTGCATTTGGTTAGCTTTTTTAAAGACGGATGTAACTCAGTCCATTGCATTTGGTTAGTTTTATTAAAAACGGATATAACTCAGTGCATTGCATTTGGTTAGTTTCATTAAAAACGGATATAACTCACTGCATTGCATTTGGTTAGTTTTATTAAAAATTGATATAACTCAGTGCATTGCATTTGGTTAGTTTTATTAAAAACGGATATAACTCAGTGCATTGCATTTTGTTAGTTTTATTAAAAACGGATATAACTCAGTGCATTGCATTTTGTTAGTTTTATTAAAAATTGATACAACTCAGTGCATTGCATTTGGTTAGTTTTATTAAAAACTGATACAACTCAGTGCATTGCATTTGGTTAGTTTTATTAAAAATTGATATAACTCAGTGCATTGCATTTGGTTAGCTTTTTTAAAGACGGATGTAACTCAGTCCATTGCATTTGGTTAGTTTTATTAAAAACGGATGTAACTCAGTGCATTGCATTTGGTTAGTTTTATTAAAAACTGATACAACTCAGTGCATTGCATTTGGTTAGTTTTATTAAAAACTGATATAACTCACTGCATTGCATTTGGTTAGTTTTATTAAAAATTGATATAACTCAGTGCATTGCAATTGGTTAGTTTTATTAAAAACTGATATAACTCAGTGCATTGCATTTTGTTTGTTTTATTAAAAACTGATACAACTCAGTGCATTGCATTTGGTTAGTTTTATTAAAAACGGATATAACTCACTGCATTGCATTTGGTTAGTTTTATTAAAAATTTATATAACTCAGTGCATTGCATTTGGTTAGTTTTATTAAAAACGAATGTAACTCAGTGCATTGCATTTGGTTAGTTTTATTAAAAACGGATATAACTCAGTGCATTGCATTTGGTTAGTTTTATTAAAAACGGATGTAACTCAGTGCATTGTATTTGGTTAGTTTTATTAAAAATTGATATAACTCAGTGCATTACATTTGGTTAGTTTTATTAAAAATTGATATAACTCACTGCATTGCATTTGGTTAGTTTTATTAAAAATTGATATAACTCAGTGCATTGCATTTTGTTAGTTTTATTAAAAACGGATATAACTCAGTGCATTGCATTTTGTTAGTTTTATTAAAAACGGTTATAACTCAGTGCATTGCATTTGGTTAGCTTTTTTAAAGACGGATGTAACTCAGTCCATTGCATTTGGTTAGTTTTATTAAAAACGGATGTAACTCAGTGCATTGCATTTGGTTAGTTTTATTAAAAACTGATACAACTCAGTGCATTGCATTTGGTTAGTTTTATTAAAAACTGATATAACTCACTGCATTGCATTTGGTTAGTTTTATTAAAAATTGATATAACTCAGTGCATTGCATTTGGTTAGTTTTATTAAAAACTGATATAACTCAGTGCATTGCATTTTGTTTGTTTTATTAAAAACTGATACAACTCAGTGCATTGCATTTGGTTAGTTTTATTAAAAACGGATATAACTCACTGCATTGCATTTGGTTAGTTTTATTAAAAATTTATATAACTCAGTGCATTGCATTTGGTTAGTTTTATTAAAAACGAATGTAACTCAGTGCATTGCATTTGGTTAGTTTTATTAAAAACGGATATAACTCAGTGCATTGCATTTGGTTAGTTTTATTAAAAACTGATACAACTCAGTGCATTGCATTTGGTTAGTTTTATTTAAAACGGATGTAACTCAGTGCATTGTATTTGGTTAGTTTTATTAAAAACTGATACAACTCAGTGCATTGCATTTGGTTAGTTTTATTAAAAACGGATATAACTCAGTGCATTGCATTTGGTTAGTTTTATTAAAAACGGATATAACTCACTGCATTGCATTTTGTTTGTTTTATTAAAAACTGATACAACTCAGTGCCTTGCATTTGGTTAGTTTTATTAAAAACGGATATAACTCACTGCATTGCATTTGGTTAGTTTTATTAAAAATTGATATAACTCAGGGCATTGCATTTGGTTAGTTTTATTAAAAACGAATGTAACTCAGTGCATTGCATTTGGTTAGTTTTATTAAAAACGGATATAACTCAGTGCATTGCATTCTGTTAGCTTTATTAAAAACGGATATAACTCAGTGCATTGCATTTGGTTAGTTTTATTAAAAACGTATATAACTCAGTGCATTGCATTTGGTTAGTTTTATTAAAAACTGATACAACTCACTGCATTGCATTTTGTTAGTTTTATTAAAAACGGATATAACTCAGTGCATTGTATTATGTTAGTTTTGTTAAAAACGGATATAACTCAGTGCATTTCATTTTGCTAGTTTTATTAAAAACGGATATAATTCAGTGCATTGCATTTGGTTAGTTTTATTAAAGACGGATGTAACTCAGTCCATTGCATTTGGTTAGTTTTATTAAAAACGGATGTAATTCAGTGCATTGCATTTGGTTAGTTTTATTAAAAACTGATATAACTCAGTGCATTGCATTTTGTTTGTTTTATTAAAAACTGATACAACTCAGTGCATTGCATTTGGTTAGTTTAATTAAAAACGGATATAACTCAGTGCATTGCATTTGGTTAGTTTTATTAAAAACGGATGTAACTCAGTGCATTGCATTTGGTTAGTTTTATTAAAAACGGATATAACTCAGTGCATTGCATTTGGTTAGTTTTATTAAAAACTGATACAACTCAGTGCATTGCATTTTGTTAGTTTTATTAAAAACGGATGTAACTCAGTGCATTGTATTTGGTTAGTTTTATTAAAAATTGATATAACTCAGTGCATTGCATTTGGTTAGTTTTATTAAAAACGGATATAACTCAGTGCATTGCATTTGGTTAGTTTTATTAAAAACGGATGTAACTCAGTGCATTGTATTTGGTTAGTTTTATTAAAAATTGATATAACTCAGTGCATTGCATTTGGTTAGTTTTATTAAAAACGGATGTAACTCAGTGCATTGTATTTGGTTAGTTTTATTAAAAATTGATATAACTCAGTGCATTGCATTTGGTTAGTTTTATTAAAAACGGATGTAACTCAGTGCATTTTATTTGGTTAGTTTTATTAAAAATTGATATAACTCAGTGCATTGCATTTGGTTAGTTTTATTAAAAACGGATATAACTCAGTGCATTGCATTTGGTTAGTTTTATTAAAAACTGATACAACTCAGTGCATTGCATTTGGTTAGTTTTATTAAAAACTGATATAACTCACTGCATTGCATTTGGTTAGTTTTATTAAAAATTGATATAACTCACTGCATTGCATTTGGTTAGTTTTATTAAAAATTGATATAACTCAGTGCATTGCATTTTGTTAGTTTTATTAAAAACGGATATAACTCAGTGCATTGCATTTTGTTAGTTTTATTAAAAACGGATATAACTCAGTGCATTGCATTTGGTTAGCTTTTTTAAAGACGGATGTAACTCAGTCCATTGCATTTGGTTAGTTTTATTAAAAACGGATGTAACTCAGTGCATTGCATTTGGTTAGTTTTATTAAAAACTGATACAACTCAGTGCATTGCATTTGGTTAGTTTTATTAAAAACTGATATAACTCACTGCATTGCATTTGGTTAGTTTTATTAAAAATTGATATAACTCAGTGCATTGCATTTGGTTAGTTTTATTAAAAACTGATATAACTCAGTGCATTGCATTTTGTTTGTTTTATTAAAAACTGATACAACTCAGTGCATTGCATTTTGTTAGTTTTATTAAAAACGGATGTAACTCAGTGCATTGTATTTGGTTAGTTTTATTAAAAATTGATATAACTCAGTGCATTGCATTTGGTTAGTTTTATTAAAAACGGATGTAACTCAGTGCATTGTATTTGGTTAGTTTTATTAAAAATTGATATAACTCAGTGCATTGCATTTGGTTAGTTTTATTAAAAACGGATATAACTCAGTGCATTGCATTTGGTTAGTTTTATTAAAAATTGATATAACTCAGTGCATTGCATTTGGTTAGTTTTATTAAAAACGGATGTAACTCAGTGCATTGTATTTGGTTAGTTTTATTAAAAATTGATATAACTCAGTGCATTGCATTTGGTTAGTTTTATTAAAAACGGATGTAACTCAGTGCATTGTATTTGGTTAGTTTTATTAAAAATTGATATAACTCAGTGCATTGCATTTGGTTAGTTTTATTAAAAACGGATATAACTCAGTGCATTGCATTTGGTTAGTTTTATTAAAAACTGATACAACTCAGTGCATTGCATTTGGTTAGTTTTATTAAAAACTGATATAACTCACTGCATTGCATTTGGTTAGTTTTATTAAAAATTGATATAACTCACTGCATTGCATTTGGTTAGTTTTATTAAAAATTGATATAACTCAGTGCATTGCATTTTGTTAGTTTTATTAAAAACGGATATAACTCAGTGCATTGCATTTTGTTAGTTTTATTAAAAACGGATATAACTCAGTGCATTGCATTTGGTTAGCTTTTTTAAAGACGGATGTAACTCAGTCCATTGCATTTGGTTAGTTTTATTAAAAACGGATGTAACTCAGTGCATTGCATTTGGTTAGTTTTATTAAAAACTGATACAACTCAGTGCATTGCATTTGGTTAGTTTTATTAAAAACTGATATAACTCACTGCATTGCATTTGGTTAGTTTTATTAAAAATTGATATAACTCAGTGCATTGCATTTGGTTAGTTTTATTAAAAACTGATATAACTCAGTGCATTGCATTTTGTTTGTTTTATTAAAAACTGATACAACTCAGTGCATTGCATTTGGTTAGTTTTATTAAAAACGGATATAACTCACTGCATTGCATTTGGTTAGTTTTATTAAAAATTTATATAACTCAGTGCATTGCATTTGGTTAGTTTTATTAAAAACGAATGTAACTCAGTGCATTGTATTTGGCTAGTTTTATTAAAAACTGATACAACTCAGTGCATTGCATTTTGTTAGTTTTATTAAAAACGGATGTAACTCAGTGCATTGTATTTGGTTAGTTTTATTAAAAACGGATATAACTCACTGCATTGTATTTGGTTAGTTTTATTAGAAATTGATATAACTCAGTGCATTGCATTTGGTTAGTTTTATTAAAAACGGATGTAACTCAGTGCATTGTATTTGGCTAGTTTTATTACAAACTGATACAACTCAATGCATTGCATTTTGTTAGTTTTATTAAAAACGGATGTAACTCAGTGCATTGTATTTGGTTAGTTTTATTAAAAACGGATATAACTCACTGCATTGTATTTGGTTAGTTTTATTAGAAATTGATATAACTCAGTGCATTGCATTTGGTTAGTTTTATTAAAAACGGATGTAACTCAGTGCATTGTATTTGGCTAGTTTTATTAAAAACTGATACAACTCAGTGCATTGCATTTTGTTAGTTTTATTAAAAACGGATATAACTCACTGCATTGTATTTGGTTAGTTTTATTAGAAATTGATATAACTCAGTGCATTGCATTTGGTTAGTTTTATTAAAAACGGATGTAACTCAGTGCATTGTATTTGGCTAGTTTTATTAAAAACTGATACAACTCAGTGCATTGCATTTTGTTAGTTTTATTAAAAACGGATGTAACTCAGTGCATTGTATTTGGTTAGTTTTATTAAAAACGGATATAACTCACTGCATTGTATTTGGTTAGTTTTATTAGAAATTGATATAACTCAGTGCATTGCATTTGGTTAGTTTTATTAAAAACGGATGTAACTCAGTGCATTGTATTTGGCTAGTTTTATTAAAAACTGATACAACTCAGTGCATTGCATTTTGTTAGTTTTATTAAAAACGGATATAACTCACTGCATTGTATTTGGTTAGTTTTATTAGAAATTGATATAACTCAGTGCATTGCATTTGGTTAGTTTTATTAAAAACGGATGTAACTCAGTGCATTGTATTTGGCTAGTTTTATTAAAAACTGATACAACTCAGTGCATTGCATTTTGTTAGTTTTATTAAAAACGGATGTAACTCAGTGCATTGTATTTGGTTAGTTTTATTAGAAATTGATATAACTCAGTGCATTGCATTTGGTTAGTTTTATTAAAAACGGATGTAACTCAGTGCATTGTATTTGGCTAGTTTTATTAAAAACTGATACAACTCAGTGCATTGCATTTTGTTAGTTTTATTAAAAACGGATATAACTCACTGCATTGTATTTGGTTAGTTTTATTAGAAATTGATATAACTCAGTGCATTGCATTTGGTTAGTTTTATTAAAAACGGATGTAACTCAGTGCATTGTATTTGGCTAGTTTTATTAAAAACTGATACAACTCAGTGCATTGCATTTTGTTAGTTTTATTAAAAACGGATGTAACTCAGTGCATTGTATTTGGTTAGTTTTATTAGAAATTGATATAACTCAGTGCATTGCATTTGGTTAGTTTTATTAAAAACGGATGTAACTCAGTGCATTGTATTTGGCTAGTTTTATTAAAAACTGATACAACTCAGTGCATTGCATTTTGTTAGTTTTATTAAAAACGGATATAACTCACTGCATTGTATTTGGTTAGTTTTATTAGAAATTGATATAACTCAGTGCATTGCATTTGGTTAGTTTTATTAAAAACGGATGTAACTCAGTGCATTGTATTTGGCTAGTTTTATTAAAAACTGATACAACTCAGTGCATTGCATTTTGTTAGTTTTATTAAAAACGGATGTAACTCAGTGCATTGTATTTGGTTAGTTTTATTAAAAACGGATATAACTCACTGCATTGTATTTGGTTAGTTTTATTAGAAATTGATATAACTCAGTGCATTGCATTTGGTTAGTTTTATTAAAAACGGATGTAACTCAGTGCATTGTATTTGGCTAGTTTTATTAAAAACTGATACAACTCAGTGCATTGCATTTTGTTAGTTTTATTAAAAACGGATATAACTCACTGCATTGTATTTGGTTAGTTTTATTAGAAATTGATATAACTCAGTGCATTGCATTTGGTTAGTTTTATTAAAAACGGATGTAACTCAGTGCATTGTATTTGGCTAGTTTTATTAAAAACTGATACAACTCAGTGCATTGCATTTTGTTAGTTTTATTAAAAACTGATACAACTCAGTGCATTGCATTTTGTTAGTTTTATTAAAAACTGATACAACTCAGTGCATTGCATTTGGTTAGTTTTATTAAAAACGGATGTAACTCAGTGCATTGCATTTGGTTAGTTTTATTAAAAACTGATACAACTCAGTGCATTGCATTTTGTTAGTTTTATTAAAAACGGATGTAACTCAGTGCATTGTATTTGGTTAGTTTTATTAAAAATTGATATAACTCAGTGCATTGCATTTGGTTAGTTTTATTAAAAACGGATATAACTCAGTGCATTGCATTTGGTTAGTTTTATTAAAAACTGATACAACTCAGTGCATTGCATTTTGTTAGTTTTATTAAAAACGGATGTAACTCAGTGCATTGTATTTGGTTAGTTTTATTAAAAACTGATACAACTCAGTGCATTGCATTTTGTTAGTTTTATTAAAAACGGATGTAACTCAGTGCATTGTATTTGGTTAGTTTTATTAAAAATTTATATAACTCAGTGCATTGCATTTGGTTAGTTTTATTAAAAACGGATGTAACTCAGTGCATTGCATTTGGTTAGTTTTATTAAAAACTGATACAACTCAGTGCATTGCATTTTGTTAGTTTTATTAAAAACGGATGTAACTCAGTGCATTGTATTTGGTTAGTTTTATTAAAAATTTATATAACTCAGTGCATTGCATTTGGTTAGTTTTATTAAAAACGGATGTAACTCAGTGCATTGTATTTGGTTAGTTTTATTAAAAACTGATACAACTCAGTGCATTGCATTTGGTTAGTTTTATTAAAAACTGATACAACTCAGTGCATTGCATTTGGTTAGTTTTATTAAAAACTGATACAACTCAGTGCATTGCATTTTGTTAGTTTTATTAAAAACGGATGTAACTCAGTGCATTGTATTTGGTTAGTTTTATTAAAAATTGATATAACTCAGTGCATTGCATTTGGTTAGTTTTATTAAAAACGGATATAACTCAGTGCATTGCATTTGGTTAGTTTTATTAAAAACTGATACAACTCAGTGCATTGCATTTGGTTAGTTTTATTAAAAACTGATATAACTCACTGCATTGCATTTGGTTAGTTTTATTAAAAATTGATATAACTCACTGCATTGCATTTGGTTAGTTTTATTAAAAATTGATATAACTCAGTGCATTGCATTTTGTTAGTTTTATTAAAAACGGATATAACTCAGTGCATTGCATTTTGTTAGTTTTATTAAAAACGGATATAACTCAGTGCATTGCATTTGGTTAGTTTTATTAAAAATTGATATAACTCAGTGCATTGCATTTGGTTAGTTTTATTAAAAACGGATATAACTCAGTGCATTGCATTTGGTTAGTTTTATTAAAAACTGATACAACTCAGTGCATTGCATTTGGTTAGTTTTATTAAAAACTGATACAACTCAGTGCATTGCATTTTGTTAGTTTTATTAAAAACGGATGTAACTCAGTGCATTGTATTTGGTTAGTTTTATTAAAAATTGATATAACTCAGTGCATTGCATTTGGTTAGTTTTACTAAAAACGGATATAACTCAGTGCATTGCATTTGGTTAGTTTTATTAAAAATTGATATAACTCAGTGCATTGCATTTGGTTAGTTTTATTAAAAATTGATATAACTCAGTGCATTGCATTTGGTTAGTTTTATTAAAAACGGATATAACTCAGTGCATTGCATTTGGTTAGTTTTATTAAAAACTGATACAACTCAGTGCATTGCATTTGGTTAGTTTTATTAAAAACTGATACAACTCAGTGCATTGCATTTGGTTAGTTTTATTAAAAACGGATATAACTCAGTGCATTGCGTTTGGTTAGTTTTATTAAAAATTGATATAACTCAGTGCATTGCATTTGGTTAGTTTTATTAAAAACGGATATAACTCAGTGCATTGCATTTGGTTAGTTTTATTAAAAACTGATACAACTCAGTGCATTGCATTTGGTTAGTTTTATTAAAAACTGATATAACTCACTGCATTGCATTTGGTTAGTTTTATTAAAAATTGATATAACTCACTGCATTGCATTTGGTTAGTTTTATTAAAAATTGATATAACTCAGTGCATTGCATTTTGTTAGTTTTATTAAAAACGGATATAACTCAGTGCATTGCATTTTGTTAGTTTTATTAAAAACGGATATAACTCAGTGCATTGCATTTGGTTAGTTTTATTAAAAATTGATATAACTCAGTGCATTGCATTTGGTTAGTTTTATTAAAAACGGATATAACTCAGTGCATTGCATTTGGTTAGTTTTATTAAAAACTGATACAACTCAGTGCATTGCATTTGGTTAGTTTTATTAAAAACTGATACAACTCAGTGCATTGCATTTTGTTAGTTTTATTAAAAACGGATGTAACTCAGTGCATTGTATTTGGTTAGTTTTATTAAAAATTGATATAACTCAGTGCATTGCATTTGGTTAGTTTTATTAAAAATTGATATAACTCAGTGCATTGCATTTTGTTAGTTTTATTAAAAACGGATATAACTCAGTGCATTGCATTTGGTTAGTTTTATTAAAAACGGATGTAACTCAGTGCATTGCATTTGGTTAGTTTTATTAAAAACTGATACAACTCAGTGCATTGCATTTGGTTAGTTTTATTAAAAACTGATACAACTCAGTGCATTGCATTTTGTTAGTTTTATTAAAAACGGATGTAACTCAGTGCATTGTATTTGGTTAGTTTTATTAAAAATTGATATAACTCAGTGCATTGCATTTGGTTAGTTTTATTAAAAACGGATATAACTCAGTGCATTGCATTTGGTTAGTTTTATTAAAAATTGATATAACTCAGTGCATTGCATTTGGTTAGTTTTATTAAAAATTGATATAACTCAGTGCATTGCATTTTGTTAGTTTTATTAAAAACGGATATAACTCAGTGCATTGCATTTGGTTAGTTTTATTAAAAACGGATATAACTCAGTGCATTGCATTTGGTTAGTTTTATTAAAAATTGATATAACTCAGTGCATTGCATTTGGTTAGTTTTATTAAAAACGGATATAACTCAGTGCATTGCATTTGGTTAGTTTTATTAAAAACGGATGTAACTCAGTGCATTGCATTTGGTTAGTTTTATTAAAAACTGATACAACTCAGTGCATTGCATTTGGTTAGTTTTATTAAAAACTGATACAACTCAGTGCATTGCATTTTGTTAGTTTTATTAAAAACGGATGTAACTCAGTGCATTGTATTTGGTTAGTTTTATTAAAAATTGATATAACTCAGTGCATTGCATTTGGTTAGTTTTATTAAAAACGGATATAACTCAGTGCATTGCATTTGGTTAGTTTTATTAAAAATTGATATAACTCAGTGCATTGCATTTGGTTAGTTTTATTAAAAATTGATATAACTCAGTGCATTGCATTTTGTTAGTTTTATTAAAAACGGATATAACTCAGTGCATTGCATTTGGTTAGTTTTATTAAAAACGGATGTAACTCAGTGCATTGCATTTGGTTAGTTTTATTAAAAACTGATACAACTCAGTGCATTGCATTTGGTTAGTTTTATTAAAAACTGATACAACTCAGTGCATTGCATTTTGTTAGTTTTATTAAAAACGGATGTAACTCAGTGCATTGTATTTGGTTAGTTTTATTAAAAATTGATATAACTCAGTGCATTGCATTTGGTTAGTTTTATTAAAAACGGATATAACTCAGTGCATTGCATTTGGTTAGTTTTATTAAAAATTGATATAACTCAGTGCATTGCATTTGGTTAGTTTTATTAAAAATTGATATAACTCAGTGCATTGCATTTGGTTAGTTTTATTAAAAACGGATATAACTCAGTGCATTGCATTTGGTTAGTTTTATTAAAAACTGATACAACTCAGTGCATTGCATTTGGTTAGTTTTATTAAAAACTGATACAACTCAGTGCATTGCATTTGGTTAGTTTTATTAAAAACGGATATAACTCAGTGCATTGCGTTTGGTTAGTTTTATTAAAAATTGATATAACTCAGTGCATTGCATTTGGTTAGTTTTATTAAAAACGGATATAACTCAGTGCATTGCATTTGGTTAGTTTTATTAAAAACTGATACAACTCAGTGCATTGCATTTGGTTAGTTTTATTAAAAACTGATATAACTCACTGCATTGCATTTGGTTAGTTTTATTAAAAACGGATGTAACTCAGTGCATTGTATTTGGTTAGTTTTATTAAAAATTGATATAACTCAGTGCATTGCATTTGGTTAGTTTTATTAAAAACGGATATAACTCAGTGCATTGCATTTGGTTAGTTTTATTAAAAACTGATACAACTCAGTGCATTGCATTTGGTTAGTTTTATTAAAAACTGATATAACTCACTGCATTGCATTTGGTTAGTTTTATTAAAAATTGATATAACTCACTGCATTGCATTTGGTTAGTTTTATTAAAAATTGATATAACTCAGTGCATTGCATTTTGTTAGTTTTATTAAAAACGGATATAACTCAGTGCATTGCATTTTGTTAGTTTTATTAAAAACGGATATAACTCAGTGCATTGCATTTGGTTAGTTTTATTAAAAATTGATATAACTCAGTGCATTGCATTTGGTTAGTTTTATTAAAAACGGATATAACTCAGTGCATTGCATTTGGTTAGTTTTATTAAAAACTGATACAACTCAGTGCATTGCATTTGGTTAGTTTTATTAAAAACTGATACAACTCAGTGCATTGCATTTTGTTAGTTTTATTAAAAACGGATGTAACTCAGTGCATTGTATTTGGTTAGTTTTATTAAAAATTGATATAACTCAGTGCATTGCATTTGGTTAGTTTTATTAAAAACGGATATAACTCAGTGCATTGCATTTGGTTAGTTTTATTAAAAATTGATATAACTCAGTGCATTGCATTTGGTTAGTTTTATTAAAAATTGATATAACTCAGTGCATTGCATTTGGTTAGTTTTATTAAAAACGGATATAACTCAGTGCATTGCATTTGGTTAGTTTTATTAAAAACTGATACAACTCAGTGCATTGCATTTGGTTAGTTTTATTAAAAATTGATATAACTCAGTGCATTGCATTTGGTTAGTTTTATTAAAAACTGATACAACTCAGTGCATTGCATTTGGTTAGTTTTATTAAAAATTGATATAACTCACTGCATTGCATTTGGTTAGTTTTATTAAAAATTGATATAACTCAGTGCATTGCATTTTGTTAGTTTTATTAAAAACGGATATAACTCAGTGCATTGCATTTTGTTAGTTTTATTAAAAACGGATATAACTCAGTGCATTGCATTTGGTTAGTTTTATTAAAAACTGATACAACTCAGTGCATTGCATTTGGTTAGTTTTATTAAAAATTGATATAACTCACTGCATTGCATTTGGTTAGTTTTATTAAAAATTGATATAACTCAGTGCATTGCATTTTGTTAGTTTTATTAAAAACGGATATAACTCAGTGCATTGCATTTTGTTAGTTTTATTAAAAACGGATATAACTCAGTGCATTGCATTTGGTTAGTTTTATTAAAAATTGATATAACTCAGTGCATTGCATTTGGTTAGTTTTATTAAAAATTGATATAACTCAGTGCATTGCATTTGGTTAGTTTTATTAAAAACTGATACAACTCAGTGCATTGTATTTGGTTAGTTTTATTAAAAATTGATATAACTCAGTGCATTGCATTTGGTTAGTTTTATTAAAAACGGATATAACTCAGTGCATTGCATTTGGTTAGTTTTATTAAAAATTGATATAACTCAGTGCATTGCATTTGGTTAGTTTTATTAAAAACGGATATAACTCAGTGCATTGCATTTGGTTAGTTTTATTAAAAACTGATACAACTCAGTGCATTGCATTTGGTTAGTTTTATTAAAAATTGATATAACTCAGTGCATTGCATTTGGTTAGTTTTATTAAAAACGGATATAACTCAGTGCATTGCATTTGGTTAGTTTTATTAAAAACTGATACAACTCAGTGCATTGCATTTGGTTAGTTTTATTAAAAACTGATACAACTCAGTGCATTGCATTTGGTTAGTTTTATTAAAAACGGATATAACTCAGTGCATTGCGTTTGGTTAGTTTTATTAAAAATTGATATAACTCAGTGCATTGCATTTGGTTAGTTTTATTAAAAACGGATATAACTCAGTGCATTGCATTTGGTTAGTTTTATTAAAAACTGATACAACTCAGTGCATTGCATTTGGTTAGTTTTATTAAAAACTGATATAACTCACTGCATTGCATTTGGTTAGTTTTATTAAAAATTGATATAACTCACTGCATTGCATTTGGTTAGTTTTATTAAAAATTGATATAACTCAGTGCATTGCATTTTGTTAGTTTTATTAAAAACGGATATAACTCAGTGCATTGCATTTTGTTAGTTTTATTAAAAACGGATATAACTCAGTGCATTGCATTTGGTTAGTTTTATTAAAAATTGATATAACTCAGTGCATTGCATTTGGTTAGTTTTATTAAAAACGGATATAACTCAGTGCATTGCATTTGGTTAGTTTTATTAAAAACTGATACAACTCAGTGCATTGCATTTGGTTAGTTTTATTAAAAACTGATACAACTCAGTGCATTGCATTTTGTTAGTTTTATTAAAAACGGATGTAACTCAGTGCATTGTATTTGGTTAGTTTTATTAAAAATTGATATAACTCAGTGCATTGCATTTGGTTAGTTTTATTAAAAATTGATATAACTCAGTGCATTGCATTTTGTTAGTTTTATTAAAAACGGATATAACTCAGTGCATTGCATTTGGTTAGTTTTATTAAAAACGGATGTAACTCAGTGCATTGCATTTGGTTAGTTTTATTAAAAACTGATACAACTCAGTGCATTGCATTTGGTTAGTTTTATTAAAAACTGATACAACTCAGTGCATTGCATTTTGTTAGTTTTATTAAAAACGGATGTAACTCAGTGCATTGTATTTGGTTAGTTTTATTAAAAATTGATATAACTCAGTGCATTGCATTTGGTTAGTTTTATTAAAAACGGATATAACTCAGTGCATTGCATTTGGTTAGTTTTATTAAAAATTGATATAACTCAGTGCATTGCATTTGGTTAGTTTTATTAAAAATTGATATAACTCAGTGCATTGCATTTTGTTAGTTTTATTAAAAACGGATATAACTCAGTGCATTGCATTTGGTTAGTTTTATTAAAAACGGATATAACTCAGTGCATTGCATTTGGTTAGTTTTATTAAAAATTGATATAACTCAGTGCATTGCATTTGGTTAGTTTTATTAAAAACGGATATAACTCAGTGCATTGCATTTGGTTAGTTTTATTAAAAACGGATGTAACTCAGTGCATTGCATTTGGTTAGTTTTATTAAAAACTGATACAACTCAGTGCATTGCATTTGGTTAGTTTTATTAAAAACTGATACAACTCAGTGCATTGCATTTTGTTAGTTTTATTAAAAACGGATGTAACTCAGTGCATTGTATTTGGTTAGTTTTATTAAAAATTGATATAACTCAGTGCATTGCATTTGGTTAGTTTTATTAAAAACGGATATAACTCAGTGCATTGCATTTGGTTAGTTTTATTAAAAATTGATATAACTCAGTGCATTGCATTTGGTTAGTTTTATTAAAAATTGATATAACTCAGTGCATTGCATTTTGTTAGTTTTATTAAAAACGGATATAACTCAGTGCATTGCATTTGGTTAGTTTTATTAAAAACGGATGTAACTCAGTGCATTGCATTTGGTTAGTTTTATTAAAAACTGATACAACTCAGTGCATTGCATTTGGTTAGTTTTATTAAAAACTGATACAACTCAGTGCATTGCATTTTGTTAGTTTTATTAAAAACGGATGTAACTCAGTGCATTGTATTTGGTTAGTTTTATTAAAAATTGATATAACTCAGTGCATTGCATTTGGTTAGTTTTATTAAAAACGGATATAACTCAGTGCATTGCATTTGGTTAGTTTTATTAAAAATTGATATAACTCAGTGCATTGCATTTGGTTAGTTTTATTAAAAATTGATATAACTCAGTGCATTGCATTTGGTTAGTTTTATTAAAAACGGATATAACTCAGTGCATTGCATTTGGTTAGTTTTATTAAAAACTGATACAACTCAGTGCATTGCATTTGGTTAGTTTTATTAAAAACTGATACAACTCAGTGCATTGCATTTGGTTAGTTTTATTAAAAACGGATATAACTCAGTGCATTGCGTTTGGTTAGTTTTATTAAAAATTGATATAACTCAGTGCATTGCATTTGGTTAGTTTTATTAAAAACGGATATAACTCAGTGCATTGCATTTGGTTAGTTTTATTAAAAACTGATACAACTCAGTGCATTGCATTTGGTTAGTTTTATTAAAAACTGATATAACTCACTGCATTGCATTTGGTTAGTTTTATTAAAAATTGATATAACTCACTGCATTGCATTTGGTTAGTTTTATTAAAAATTGATATAACTCAGTGCATTGCATTTTGTTAGTTTTATTAAAAACGGATATAACTCAGTGCATTGCATTTTGTTAGTTTTATTAAAAACTGATACAACTCAGTGCATTGCATTCTGTTAGCTTTATTAAAAACGGATATAACTCAGTGCATTGCATTTGGTTAGTTTTATTAAAAACGGATATAACTCAGTGCATTGCATTTGGTTAGTTTTATTAAAAACTGATACAACTCAGTGCATTGCATTTGGTTAGTTTTATTAAAAACTGATACAACTCAGTGCATTGCATTTTGTTAGTTTTATTAAAAACGGATGTAACTCAGTGCATTGTATTTGGTTAGTTTTATTAAAAATTGATATAACTCAGTGCATTGCATTTGGTTAGTTTTATTAAAAACTGATACAACTCAGTGCATTGCATTTGGTTAGTTTTATTAAAAACTGATACAACTCAGTGCATTGCATTTGGTTAGTTTTATTAAAAACTGATACAACTCAGTGCATTGCATTTTGTTAGTTTTATTAAAAACGGATGTAACTCAGTGCATTGCATTTGGTTAGTTTTATTAAAAATTGATATAACTCAGTGCATTGCATTTGGTTAGTTTTATTAAAAATTGATATAACTCAGTGCATTGCATTTTGTTAGTTTTATTAAAAACGGATATAACTCAGTGCATTGCATTTTGTTAGTTTTATTAAAAACGGATATAACTCAGTGCATTGCATTTGGTTAGTTTTATTAAAAATTGATATAACTCAGTGCATTGCATTTGGTTAGTTTTATTAAAAACGGATATAACTCAGTGCATTGCATTTGGTTAGTTTTATTAAAAACTGATACAACTCAGTGCATTGCATTTGGTTAGTTTTATTAAAAACTGATACAACTCAGTGCATTGCATTTTGTTAGTTTTATTAAAAACGGATGTAACTCAGTGCATTGTATTTGGTTAGTTTTATTAAAAATTGATATAACTCAGTGCATTGCATTTGGTTAGTTTTATTAAAAACGGATATAACTCAGTGCATTGCATTTGGTTAGTTTTATTAAAAATTGATATAACTCAGTGCATTGCATTTGGTTAGTTTTATTAAAAATTGATATAACTCAGTGCATTGCATTTGGTTAGTTTTATTAAAAACGGATATAACTCAGTGCATTGCATTTGGTTAGTTTTATTAAAAACTGATACAACTCAGTGCATTGCATTTGGTTAGTTTTATTAAAAACTGATACAACTCAGTGCATTGCATTTGGTTAGTTTTATTAAAAACGGATATAACTCAGTGCATTGCGTTTGGTTAGTTTTATTAAAAATTGATATAACTCAGTGCATTGCATTTGGTTAGTTTTATTAAAAACGGATATAACTCAGTGCATTGCATTTGGTTAGTTTTATTAAAAACTGATACAACTCAGTGCATTGCATTTGGTTAGTTTTATTAAAAACTGATATAACTCACTGCATTGCATTTGGTTAGTTTTATTAAAAATTGATATAACTCACTGCATTGCATTTGGTTAGTTTTATTAAAAATTGATATAACTCAGTGCATTGCATTTTGTTAGTTTTATTAAAAACGGATATAACTCAGTGCATTGCATTTTGTTAGTTTTATTAAAAACGGATATAACTCAGTGCATTGCATTTGGTTAGCTTTTTTAAAGACGGATGTAACTCAGTCCATTGCATTTGGTTAGTTTTATTAAAAACGGATGTAACTCAGTGCATTGCATTTGGTTAGTTTTATTAAAAACTGATACAACTCAGTGCATTGCATTTGGTTAGTTTTATTAAAAACTGATATAACTCACTGCATTGCATTTGGTTAGTTTTATTAAAAATTGATATAACTCAGTGCATTGCATTTGGTTAGTTTTATTAAAAACTGATATAACTCAGTGCATTGCATTTTGTTTGTTTTATTAAAAACTGATACAACTCAGTGCATTGCATTTGGTTAGTTTTATTAAAAACGGATATAACTCACTGCATTGCATTTGGTTAGTTTTATTAAAAATTTATATAACTCAGTGCATTGCATTTGGTTAGTTTTATTAAAAACGAATGTAACTCAGTGCATTGTATTTGGTTAGTTTTATTAAAAATTGATATAACTCAGTGCATTGCATTTGGTTAGTTTTATTAAAAACGGAAGTAACTCAGTGCATTGTATTTGGTTAGTTTTATTAAAAACTGATACAACTCAGTGCATTGCATTTTGTTAGTTTTATTAAAAACGGATGTAACTCAGTGCATTGTATTTGGTTAGTTTTATTAAAAATTTATATAACTCAGTGCATTGCATTTGGTTAGTTTTATTAAAAACGGATGTAACTCAGTGCATTGCATTTGGTTAGTTTTATTAAAAACTGATACAACTCAGTGCATTGCATTTTGTTAGTTTTATTAAAAACGGATGTAACTCAGTGCATTGTATTTGGTTAGTTTTATTAAAAATTGATATAACTCAGTGCATTGCATTTGGTTAGTTTTATTAAAAACGGATATAACTCAGTGCATTGCATTTGGTTAGTTTTATTAAAAACTGATACAACTCAGTGCATTGCATTTTGTTAGTTTTATTAAAAACGGATGTAACTCAGTGCATTGTATTTGGTTAGTTTTATTAAAAACTGATACAACTCAGTGCATTGCATTTTGTTAGTTTTATTAAAAACGGATGTAACTCAGTGCATTGTATTTGGTTAGTTTTATTAAAAATTTATATAACTCAGTGCATTGCATTTGGTTAGTTTTATTAAAAACGGATGTAACTCAGTGCATTGCATTTGGTTAGTTTTATTAAAAACTGATACAACTCAGTGCATTGCATTTTGTTAGTTTTATTAAAAACGGATGTAACTCAGTGCATTGTATTTGGTTAGTTTTATTAAAAATTTATATAACTCAGTGCATTGCATTTGGTTAGTTTTATTAAAAACGGATGTAACTCAGTGCATTGTATATGGTTGGTTTTATTAAAAACTGATACAACTCAGTGCATTGCATTTTGTTAGTTTTATTAAAAACGGATGTAACTCAGTGCATTGTATTTGGTTAGTTTTATTAAAAATTTATATAACTCAGTCCATTGCATTTGGTTAGTTTTATTAAAAACTGATGCAACTCACTGCATTGCATTTGGTTAGTTTTGTTAAAAACGGATGTAACTCAGTGCATTGCATTTGGTTAGTTTTATTAAAAACTGATACAACTCAGTGCATTGCATTCTGTTAGCTTTATTAAAAACGGATATAACTCAGTGCATTGCATTTGGTTAGTTTTATTAAAAACGTATATAACTCAGTGCATTGCATTTGGTTAGTTTTATTAAAAACTGATACAACTCACTGCATTGCATTTTGTTAGTTTTATTAAAAACGGATATAACTCAGTGCATTGTATTATGTTAGTTTTGTTAAAAACGGATGTAACTCAGTGCATTTCATTTTGCTAGTTTTATTAAAAACGGATATAATTCAGTGCATTGCATTTGGTTAGTTTTATTAAAGACGGATGTAACTCAGTCCATTGCATTTGGTTAGTTTTATTAAAAACGGATATAACTCAGTGCATTGCATTTTGTTAGTTTTATTAAAAACGGATATAACTCAGTGCATTGTATTATGTTAGCTTTATTAAAAACGGATATAACTCAGTGCATTGCATTTGGTTAGTTTTATTAAAAACGGATATAATTCAGTGCATTGCATTTGGTTAGTTTTATTAAAGACGGATGTAACTCAGTCCATTGCATTTGGTTAGTTTTATTAAAAACTGATACAACTCAGTGCATTGCATTCTGTTAGCTTTATTAAAAACGGATATAACTCAGTGCATTGCATTTGGTTAGTTTTATTAAAAACGGATATAACTCAGTGCATTGCATTTGGTTAGTTTTATTAAAAACTGATACAACTCACTGCATTGCATTTTGTTAGTTTTATTAAAAACGGTTATAACTCAGTGCATTGTATTATGTTAGTTTTGTTAAAAACGGATATAATTCAGTCCATTGCATTTGGTTAGATTTATTAAAAACGGATATAACTCACTGCATTGCAGTTTGTTAGTTTTATTAAAAACGGATATAACTCAGTGCATTGTATTGTGTTAGCTTTATTAAAAACGGATATAACTCAGTGCATTGCATTTGGTTAGTTTTATTAAAAACGGATATAATTCAGTGCATTGCATTTGGTTAGTTTTATTAAAGACGGATGTAACTCAGTCCATTGCATTTGGTTAGTTTTATTAAAAACGGATATAACTCACTGCATTGCATTTGGTTAGTTTTATTAAAAACGGATATAACTCAGTGCATTGCATTTGGTTAGTTTTATTAAAAGCGGATATAACTCAGTGCATTGCATTTGGTTAGTTTTATTAAAAACGGATATAACTCAGTGCATTATATTATGTTAGTTTTATTAAAAACGGATATAACTCACTGCATTGCATTTTGTTAGTTTTATTAAAAACGGATATAACTCAGTGCATTGTATTATGTTAGCTTTATTAAAAACGGATATAACTCACTGCATTGCATTTTGTTAGTTTTATTAAAAACTGATACAACTCAGTGCATTGCAGTCTGTTAGTTTTATTAAAAACGGATATAACTCAGTGCATTGTATTATGTTAGTTTTATTAAAAACGGATATAACTCACTGCATTGCATTTTGTTAGTTTTATTAAAAACGGATATAACTCAGTGCATTGTATTATGTTAGCTTTATTAAAAACGGATATAACTCACTGCATTGCATTTTTTTAGTCTTATTAAAAACTGATACAACTCAGTGCATTGCAGTCTGTTAGTTTTATTAAAAACGGATATAACTCAGTGCATTGTATTATGTTAGCTTTATTAAAAACGGATATAACTCAGTGCATTGTATTTTGTTAGTTTTATTAAAAACTGATACAACTCAGTGCATTGCAGTCTGTTAGTTTTATTAAAGACGGATATAACTCAGTGCATTGCATTTTGTTAGTTTTATTAAAAACGGATATAACTCAGTGCATTGCATTTGGTTAGTTTTATTAAAAACGGATATAACTCAGTGCATTGCATTTGGTTAGTTTTATTAAAAACTGATACAACTCAGTGCATTGCATTTTGTTAGTTTTATTAAAAACGGATGTAACTCAGTGCATTGTATTTGGTTAGTTTTATTAAAAATTGATATAACTCAGTGCATTGCATTTGGTTAGTTTTATTAAAAACGGATATAACTCAGTGCATTGCATTTGGTTAGTTTTATTAAAAACGGATATAACTCAGTGCATTGCATTTGGTTAGTTTTATTAAAAACTGATACAACTCACTGCATTGCATTTTGTTAGTTTTATTAAAAACGGTTATAACTCAGTGCATTGTATTATGTTAGTTTTGTTAAAAACGGATATAATTCAGTCCATTGCATTTGGTTAGATTTATTAAAAACGGATATAACTCACTGCATTGCAGTTTGTTAGTTTTATTAAAAACGGATATAACTCAGTGCATTGTATTGTGTTAGCTTTATTAAAAACGGATATAACTCAGTGCATTGCATTTGGTTAGTTTTATTAAAAACGGATATAATTCAGTGCATTGCATTTGGTTAGTTTTATTAAAGACGGATGTAACTCAGTCCATTGCATTTGGTTAGTTTTATTAAAAACGGATATAACTCACTGCATTGCATTTGGTTAGTTTTATTAAAAACGGATATAACTCAGTGCATTGCATTTGGTTAGTTTTATTAAAAGCGGATATAACTCAGTGCATTGCATTTGGTTAGTTTTATTAAAAACGGATATAACTCAGTGCATTATATTATGTTAGTTTTATTAAAAACGGATATAACTCACTGCATTGCATTTTGTTAGTTTTATTAAAAACGGATATAACTCAGTGCATTGTATTATGTTAGCTTTATTAAAAACGGATATAACTCACTGCATTGCATTTTGTTAGTTTTATTAAAAACTGATACAACTCAGTGCATTGCAGTCTGTTAGTTTTATTAAAAACGGATATAACTCAGTGCATTGTATTATGTTAGTTTTATTAAAAACGGATATAACTCACTGCATTGCATTTTGTTAGTTTTATTAAAAACGGATATAACTCAGTGCATTGTATTATGTTAGCTTTATTAAAAACGGATATAACTCACTGCATTGCATTTTTTTAGTTTTATTAAAAACTGATACAACTCAGTGCATTGCAGTCTGTTAGTTTTATTAAAAACGGATATAACTCAGTGCATTGTATTATGTTAGCTTTATTAAAAACGGATATAACTCAGTGCATTGTATTTTGTTAGTTTTATTAAAAACTGATACAACTCAGTGCATTGCAGTCTGTTAGTTTTATTAAAGACGGATATAACTCAGTGCATTGCATTTTGTTAGTTTTATTAAAAACGGATATAACTCAGTGCATTGCATTTGGTTAGCTTTTTTAAAGACGGATGTAACTTAGTCCATTGCATTTGGTTAGTTTTATTAAAAACGGATGTAACTCAGTGCATTGCATTTGGTTAGTTTTATTAAAAACTGATACAACTCAGTGCATTGCATTTGGTTAGTTTTATTAAAAACTGATATAACTCACTGCATTGCATTTGGTTAGTTTTATTAAAAATTGATATAACTCAGTGCATTGCATTTGGTTAGTTTTATTAAAAACTGATATAACTCAGTGCATTGCATTTTGTTTGTTTTATTAAAAACTGATACAACTCACTGCATTGCATTTGGTTAGTTTTATTAAAAATTTATATAACTCAGTGCATTGCATTTGGTTAGTTTTATTAAAAACGAATGTAACTCAGTGCATTGCATTTGGTTAGTTTTATTAAAAACGGATATAACTCAGTGCATTGCATTTGGTTAGTTTTATTAAAAACTGATACAACTCAGTGCATTGCATTTTGTTAGTTTTATTAAAAACGGATGTAACTCAGTGCATTGTATTTGGTTAGTTTTATTAAAAATTGATATAACTCAGTGCATTGCATTTGGTTAGTTTTATTAAAAACGGATATAACTCAGTGCATTGCATTTGGTTAGTTTTATTAAAAACTGATACAACTCAGTGCATTGCATTTTGTTAGTTTTATTAAAAACGGATGTAACTCAGTGCATTGTATTTGGTTAGTTTTATTAAAAATTTATATAACTCAGTGCATTGCATTTGGTTAGTTTTATTAAAAACGGATGTAACTCAGTGCATTGCATTTGGTTAGTTTTATTAAAAACTGATACAACTCAGTGCATTGCATTTTGTTAGTTTTATTAAAAACGGATGTAACTCAGTGCATTGTATTTGGTTAGTTTTATTAAAAACTGATACAACTCAGTGCATTGCATTTGGTTAGTTTTATTAAAAACGGATATAACTCAGTGCATTGCATTTGGTTAGATTTATTAAAAACTGATATAACTCAGTGCATTGCATTTTGTTTTTTTTATTAAAAACTGATACAACTCAGTGCATTGCATTTGGTTAGTTTTATTAAAAACGGATATAACTCACTGCATTGCATTTGGTTAGTTTTATTAAAAATTCATATAACTCAGGGCATTGCATTTGGTTAGTTTTATTAAAAACGGATATAACTCACTGCATTGCATTTTGTTTGTTTTATTAAAAACTGATACAACTCAGTGCATTGCATTTGGTTAGTTTTATTAAAAACGGATATAACTCACTGCATTGCATTTGGTTAGTTTTATTAAAAATTGATATAACTCAGGGCATTGCATTTGGTTAGTTTTATTAAAAACGAATGTAACTCAGTGCATTGCATTTGGTTAGTTTTATTAAAAACGGATATAACTCAGTGCATTGCATTCTGTTAGCTTTATTAAAAACGGATATAACTCAGTGCATTGCATTTGGTTAGTTTTATTAAAAACGTATATAACTCAGTGCATTGCATTCTGTTAGCTTTATTAAAAACGGATATAACTCAGTGCATTGCATTTGGTTAGTTTTATTAAAAACTGATACAACTCACTGCATTGCATTTTGTTAGTTTTATTAAAAACGGATATAACTCAGTGCATTGCATTCTGTTAGCTTTATTAAAAACGGATATAACTCAGTGCATTGCATTTGGTTAGTTTTATTAAAAACGTATATAACTCAGTGCATTGCATTCTGTTAGCTTTATTAAAAACGGATATAACTCAGTGCATTGCATTTGGTTAGTTTTATTAAAAACTGATACAACTCACTGCATTGCATTTTGTTAGTTTTATTAAAAACGGATATAACTCAGTGCATTGCATTCTGTTAGCTTTATTAAAAACGGATATAACTCAGTGCATTGCATTTGGTTAGTTTTATTAAAAACTGATACAACTCACTGCATTGCATTTTGTTAGTTTTATTAAAAACGGATATAACTCAGTGCATTGTATTATGTTAGTTTTGTTAAAAACGGATGTAACTCAGTGCATTTCATTTTGCTAGTTTTATTAAAAACGGATATAATTCAGTGCATTGCATTTGGTTAGTTTTATTAAAGACGGATGTAACTCAGTCCATTGCATTTGGTTAGTTTTATTAAAAACGGATATAACTCAGTGCATTGCATTTTGTTAGTTTTATTAAAAACGGATATAACTCAGTGCATTGTATTATGTTAGCTTTATTAAAAACGGATATAACTCAGTGCATTGCATTTGGTTAGTTTTATTAAAAACGGATATAATTCAGTGCATTGCATTTGGTTAGTTTTATTAAAAACTGATATAACTCACTGCATTGCATTTGGTTAGTTTTATTAAAAATTGATATAACTCAGTGCATTGCATTTGGTTAGTTTTATTAAAAACTGATATAACTCAGTGCATTGCATTTTGTTTGTTTTATTAAAAACTGATACAACTCAGTGCATTGCATTTGGTTAGTTTTATTAAAAACGGATATAACTCACTGCATTGCATTTGGTTAGTTTTATTAAAAATTTATATAACTCAGTGCATTGCATTTGGTTAGTTTTATTAAAAACGAATGTAACTCAGTGCATTGCATTTGGTTAGTTTTATTAAAAACGGATATAACTCAGTGCATTGCATTTGGTTAGTTTTATTAAAAACTGATACAACTCAGTGCATTGCATTTTGTTAGTTTTATTAAAAACGGATGTAACTCAGTGCATTGTATTTGGTTAGTTTTATTAAAAATTGATATAACTCAGTGCATTGCATTTGGTTAGTTTTATTAAAAACGGATATAACTCAGTGCATTGCATTTGGTTAGTTTTATTAAAAACTGATACAACTCAGTGCATTGCATTTTGTTAGTTTTATTAAAAACGGATGTAACTCAGTGCATTGTATTTGGTTAGTTTTATTAAAAATTTATATAACTCAGTGCATTGCATTTGGTTAGTTTTATTAAAAACGGATGTAACTCAGTGCATTGCATTTGGTTAGTTTTATTAAAAACTGATACAACTCAGTGCATTGCATTTTGTTAGTTTTATTAAAAACGGATGTAACTCAGTGCATTGTATTTGGTTAGTTTTATTAAAAACTGATACAACTCAGTGCATTGCATTTGGTTAGTTTTATTAAAAACGGATATAACTCAGTGCATTGCATTTGGTTAGATTTATTAAAAACTGATATAACTCAGTGCATTGCATTTTGTTTGTTTTATTAAAAACTGATACAACTCAGTGCATTGCATTTGGTTAGCTTTATTAAAAACGGATATAACTCACTGCATTGCATTTGGTTAGTTTTATTAAAAATTCATATAACTCAGGGCATTGCATTTGGTTAGTTTTATTAAAAACGGATATAACTCACTGCATTGCATTTTGTTTGTTTTATTAAAAACTGATACAACTCAGTGCATTGCATTTGGTTAGTTTTATTAAAAACGGATATAACTCACTGCATTGCATTTGGTTAGTTTTATTAAAAATTGATATAACTCAGGGCATTGCATTTGGTTAGTTTTATTAAAAACGAATGTAACTCAGTGCATTGCATTTGGTTAGTTTTATTAAAAACGGATATAACTCAGTGCATTGCATTCTGTTAGCTTTATTAAAAACGGATATAACTCAGTGCATTGCATTTGGTTAGTTTTATTAAAAACGTATATAACTCAGTGCATTGCATTTGGTTAGTTTTATTAAAAACTGATACAACTCACTGCATTGCATTTTGTTAGTTTTATTAAAAACGGATATAACTCAGTGCATTGTATTATGTTAGTTTTGTTAAAAACGGATGTAACTCAGTGCATTTCATTTTGCTAGTTTTATTAAAAACGGATATAATTCAGTGCATTGCATTTGGTTAGTTTTATTAAAGACGGATATAACTCAGTGCATTGCATTTTGTTAGTTTTATTAAAAACGGATATAACTCAGTGCATTGCATTTTGTTAGTTTTATTAAAAACGGATATAACTCAGTGCATTGTATTATGTTAGCTTTATTAAAAACGGATATAACTCAGTGCATTGCATTTGGTTAGTTTTATTAAAAACGTATATAACTCAGTGCATTGCATTTGGTTAGTTTTATTAAAAACTGATACAACTCACTGCATTGCATTTTGTTAGTTTTATTAAAAACGGATATAACTCAGTGCATTGTATTATGTTAGTTTTGTTAAAAACGGATGTAACTCAGTGCATTTCATTTTGCTAGTTTTATTAAAAACGGATATAATTCAGTGCATTGCATTTGGTTAGTTTTATTAAAGACGGATGTAACTCAGTCCATTGCATTTGGTTAGTTTTATTAAAAACGGATATAACTCAGTGCATTGCATTTTGTTAGTTTTATTAAAAACGGATATAACTCAGTGCATTGTATTATGTTAGCTTTATTAAAAACGGATATAACTCAGTGCATTGCATTTGGTTAGTTTTATTAAAAACGGATATAATTCAGTGCATTGCATTTGGTTAGTTTTATTAAAGACGGATGTAACTCAGTCCATTGCATTTGGTTAGTTTTATTAAAAACTGATACAACTCACTGCATTGCATTTGGTTAGTTTTGTTAAAAACGGATGTAACTCAGTGCATTGCATTTGGTTAGTTTTATTAAAAACTGATACAACTCAGTGCATTGCATTCTGTTAGCTTTATTAAAAACGGATATAACTCAGTGCATTGCATTTGGTTAGTTTTATTAAAAACGTATATAACTCAGTG
Organism: Ceratitis rosa; assembly: GCA_037013455.1. Classification (NCBI taxonomy): domain Eukaryota; kingdom Metazoa; phylum Arthropoda; class Insecta; order Diptera; family Tephritidae; genus Ceratitis; species Ceratitis rosa. The sequence continues at coordinate 78,920 of JAWMAG010000045.1, read as the reverse complement.
CATTGCATTTGGTTAGTTTTATTAAAAACTGATACAACTCACTGCATTGCATTTTGTTAGTTTTATTAAAAACGGATATAACTCAGTGCATTGTATTATGTTAGTTTTGTTAAAAACGGATGTAACTCAGTGCATTTCATTTTGCTAGTTTTATTAAAAACGGATATAATTCAGTGCATTGCATTTGGTTAGTTTTATTAAAGACGGATGTAACTCAGTCCATTGCATTTGGTTAGTTTTATTAAAAACGGATATAACTCAGTGCATTGCATTTTGTTAGTTTTATTAAAAACGGATATAACTCAGTGCATTTTATTATGTTAGCTTTATTAAAAACGGATATAACTCAGTGCATTGCATTTGGTTAGTTTTATTAAAAACGGATATAATTCAGTGCATTGCATTTGGTTAGTTTTATTAAAGACGGATGTAACTCAGTCCATTGCATTTGGTTAGTTTTATTAAAAACTGATACAACTCAGTGCAATGCATTCTGTTAGCTTTATTAAAAACGGATATAACTCAGTGCATTGCATTTGGTTAGTTTTATTAAAAACGGATATAACTCAGTGCATTGCATTTGGTTAGTTTTATTAAAAACTGATACAACTCACTGCATTGCATTTTGTTAGTTTTATTAAAAACGGTTATAACTCAGTGCATTGTATTATGTTAGTTTTGTTAAAAACGGATATAATTCAGTCCATTGCATTTGGTTAGTTTTATTAAAAACGGATATAACTCACTGCATTGCAGTTTGTTAGTTTTATTAAAAACGGATATAACTCAGTGCATTGTATTGTGTTAGCTTTATTAAAAACGGATATAACTCAGTGCATTGCATTTGGTTAGTTTTATTAAAAACGGATATAATTCAGTGCATTGCATTTGGTTAGTTTTATTAAAGACGGATGTAACTCAGTCCATTGCATTTGGTTAGTTTTATTAAAAACGGATATAACTCACTGCATTGCATTTGGTTAGTTTTATTAAAAACGGATATAACTCAGTGCATTGCATTTGGTTAGTTTTATTAAAAGCGGATATAACTCAGTGCATTGCATTTGGTTAGTTTTATTAAAAACGGATATAACTCAGTGCATTGTATTATGTTAGTTTTATTAAAAACGGATATAACTCACTGCATTGCATTTTGTTAGTTTTATTAAAAACGGATATAACTCAGTGCATTGCATTTGGTTAGTTTTATTAAAGACGGATGTAACTCAGTCCATTGCATTTGGTTAGTTTTATTAAAAACTGATACAACTCAGTGCATTGCAGTCTGTTAGTTTTATTAAAAACGGATATAACTCAGTGCATTGCATTTGGTTAGTTTTATTAAAGACGGATGTAACTCAGTCCATTGCATTTGGTTAGTTTTATTAAAAACTGATACAACTCAGTGCATTGCAGTCTGTTAGTTTTATTAAAAACGGATATAACTCAGTGCATTGTATTATGTTAGTTTTATTAAAAACGGATATAACTCACTGCATTGCATTTTGTTAGTTTTATTAAAAACGGATATAACTCAGTGCATTGCATTTGGTTAGTTTTATTAAAGACGGATGTAACTCAGTCCATTGCATTTGGTTAGTTTTATTAAAAACGGATATAACTCAGTGCATTGCATTTGGTTAGTTTTATTAAAAACAGATACAACTCACTGCATTGCATTTTGTTAGTTTTATTAAAAACGGATATAACTCAGTGCATTGTATTATGTTAGTTTTGTTAAAAACGGATATAATTCAGTGCATTGCATTTGGTTAGTTTTATTAAAAACGGATGTAACTCAGTCCATTGCATTTGGTTAGTTTTATTAAAAACGGATATAACTCACTGCATTGCATTTTGTTAGTTTTATTAAAAACGGATATAACTCAGTGCATTGTATTATGTTAGCTTTATTAAAAACGGATATAACTCAGTGCATTGCATTTTGTTAGTTTTATTAAAAACGGATATAATTCAGTGCATTGCATTTGGTTAGTTTTATTAAAGACGGATGTAACTCAGTCCATTGCATTTGGTTAGTTTTATTAAAAACGGATATAACTCACTGCATTGCATTTTGTTAGCTTTATTAAAAACGGATATAACTCAGTGCATTGCATTTTGTTAGTTTTATTAAAAACGGATATAATTAAGTGCATTGCATTTGGTTAGTTTTATTAAAGACGGATGTAACTCAGTCCATTGCATTTGGTTAGTTTTATTAAAAACGGATATAACTCACTGCATTGCATTTTGTTAGTTTTATTAAAAACGGATATAACTCAGTGCATTGTATTATGTTAGCTTTATTAAAAACGGACGTAACTCAGTGCATTTAAGTTTGTTTGTTTTATTAAAAACTGATACAACTCAGAGCATTGCATTTGGTTAGTTTTATTAAAAACTGATATAACTCACTGCATTGCATTTGGTTAGTTTTATTAAAAATTGATATAACTCAGTGCATTGCATTTGGTTAGTTTTATTAAAAACTGATATAACTCAGTGCATTGCATTTTGTTTGTTTTATTAAAAACTGATACAACTCAGTGCATTGCATTTGGTTAGTTTTATTAAAAACGGATATAACTCAGTGCATTGCATTTGGTTAGTTTCATTAAAAACGGATATAACTCAGTGCATTGCATTTTGTTAGCTTTTTTAAAGACGGATGTAACTCAGTCCATTGCATTTGGTTAGTTTTATTAAAAACGGATGTAACTCAGAGCATTGCATTTGGTTAGTTTTATTAAAAACTGATACAACTCAGTGCATTGCATTTGGTTAGTTTTATTAAAAACTGATATAAATCACTGTATTGCATTTGGTTAGTTTTATTAAAAATTGATATAACTCAGTGCATTGCATTTGGTTAGTTTTATTAAAAATTGATATAACTCAGTGCATTGCATTTTGTTTGTTTTATTAAAAACTGATACAACTCAGTGCATTGCATTTGGTTAGTTTTATTAAAAACGGATATAACTCACTGCATTGCATTTGGTTAGTTTTATTAAAAATTTATATAACTCAGTGCATTGCATTTGGTTAGTTTTATTAAAAACGAATGTAACTCAGTGCATTGCATTTGGTTAGTTTTATTAAAAACGGATATAACTCAGTGCATTGCATTTGGTTAGTTTTATTAAAAACTGATACAACTCAGTGCATTGCATTTTGTTAGTTTTATTAAAAACGGATGTAACTCAGTGCATTGTATTTGGTTAGTTTTATTAAAAATTGATATAACTCAGTGCATTGCATTTGGTTAGTTTTATTAAAAACGGATATAACTCAGTGCATTGCATTTGGTTAGTTTTATTAAAAACTGATACAACTCAGTGCATTGCATTTGGTTAGTTTTATTAAAAACTGATACAACTCAGTGCATTGCATTTGGTTAGTTTTATTAAAAACTGATACAACTCAGTGCATTGCATTTGGTTAGTTTTATTTAAAACGGATGTAACTCAGTGCATTGCATTTGGTTAGTTTTATTAAAAATTGATGTAACTCAGTGCATTGCATTTGGTTAGTTTTATTAAAAACGGATGTAACTCAGTGCATTGCATTTGGTTAGTTTTATTAAAAACTGATACAACTCAGTGCATTGCATTTTGTTAGTTTTATTAAAAACGGATGTAACTCAGTGCATTGTATTTGGTTAGTTTTATTAAAAACTGATACAACTCAGTGCATTGCATTTGGTTAGTTTTATTAAAAACGGATATAACTCAGTGCATTGCATTTGGTTAGTTTTATTAAAAACTGATATAACTCAGTGCATTGCATTTTGTTTGTTTTATTAAAAACTGATACAACTCAGTGCATTGCATTTGGTTAGTTTTATTAAAAACGGATATAACTCACTGCATTGCATTTGGTTAGTTTTATTAAAAATTGATATAACTCAGTGCATTGCATTTGGTTAGTTTTATTAAAAACGAATGTAACTCAGTGCATTGCATTTGGTTAGTTTTATTAAAAACGGATATAACTCAGTGCATTGCATTTGGTTGGTTTTATTAAAAACTGATACAACTCCCTGCATTGCATTTTGTTAGTTTTATTAAAAACGGATATAACTCAGTGCATTGCATTTTGTTAGTTTTATTAAAAACGGATATAACTCAGTGCATTTAATTTTGTTAGTTTTATTAAAAACGGATGTAACTCAGTCCATTGCATTTGGTTAGTTTTATTAAAAACTGATACAACTCACTGCATTGCATTTTGTTAGTTTTATTAAAAACGGATATAACTCAGTGCATTGCATTTTGTTAGTTTTATTAAAAACGGATATAACTCAGTGCATTACACTTGGTAAGTTTTATTAAAAACGGATGTACCTCAGTCCATTGCATTTGGTTAGTTTTATTTAAAACTGATACAACTCACTGCATTGCATTTTGTTAGTTTTATTAAAAACGGATATAGCTCAGTGCATTGTATTATGTTAGTTTTGTTAAAAACGGATGTAACTCAGTGCATTGCATTTGGTTAGTTTTATTAAAAACGGATATAACTCAGTGCATTGCATTTGGTTAGTTTTATTAAAGACGGATGTAACTCAGTGCATTGCATTTGGTTAGTTTTATTAAAAACTGATATAACTCACTGCATTGCATTTGGTTAGTTTTATTAAAAATTGATATAACTCAGTGCATTGCATTTGGTTAGTTTTATTAAAAACTGATATAACTCAGTGCATTGCATTTTGTTTGTTTTATTCAAAACTGATACAACTCAGTGCATTGCATTTGGTTAGTTTTATTAAAAACGGATATAACTCACTGCATTGCATTTGGTTAGTTTTATTAAAAATTTATATAACTCAGTGCATTGCATTTGGTTAGTTTTATTAAAAACGAATGTAACTCAGTGCATTGCATTTGGTTAGTTTTATTAAAAACGGATATAACTCAGTGCATTGCATTTGGTTAGTTTTATTAAAAACGGATATAACTCACTGCATTGCATTTTGTTAGTTCTATTAAAAACGGATGTAACTCAGTGCATTGTATTTGGTTAGTTTTATTAAAAATTGATGTAACTCAGTGCATTGCATTTGGTTAGTTTTATTAAAAACGGATGTAACTCAGTGCATTGCATTTGGTTAGTTTTATTAAAAACTGATACAACTCAGTGCATTGCATTTTGTTAGTTTTATTAAAAACGGATGTAACTCAGTGCATTGTATTTGGTTAGTTTTATTAAAAACTGATACAACTCAGTGCATTGCATTTGGTTAGTTTTATTAAAAACGGATATAACTCAGTGCATTGCATTTGGTTAGTTTTATTAAAAACTGATATAACTCAGTGCATTGCATTTTGTTTGTTTTATTAAAAACTGATACAACTCAGTGCATTGCATTTGGTTAGTTTTATTAAAAAGGGATATAACTCACTGCATTGCATTTGGTTAGTTTTATTAAAAATTGATATAACTCAGTGCATTGCATTTGGTTAGTTTTATTAAAAACGAATGTAACTCAGTGCATTGCATTTGGTTAGTTTTATTAAAAACGGATATAACTCAGTGCATTGCATTTGGTTAGTTTTATTAAAAACTGATACAACTCCCTGCATTGCATTTTGTTAGTTTTATTAAAAACGGATATAACTCAGTGCATTGCATTTTGTTAGTTTTATTAAAAACGGATGTAACTCAGTGCATTTAATTTTGTTAGTTTTATTAAAAACGGATGTAACTCAGTCCATTGCGTTTGGTTAGTTTTATTAAAAACTGATACAACTCACTGCATTGCATTTTGTTAGTTTTATTAAAAACGGATATAACTCAGTGCATTGCATTTTGTTAGTTTTATTAAAAACGGATATAACTCAGTGCATTACACTTGGTAAGTTTTATTAAAAACGGATGTACCTCAGTCCATTGCATTTGGTTAGTTTTATTTAAAACTGCTACAACTCACTGCATTGCATTTTGTTAGTTTTATTAAAAACGGATATAACTCAGTGCATTGTATTATGTTAGTTTTGTTAAAAACGGATGTAACTCAGTGCATTGCATTTGGTTAGTTTTATTAAAAAGGGGATATAATTCAGTGCATTGCATTTGGTTAGTTTTATTAAAGACGGATGTAACTCAGTGCATTGCATTTGGTTAGTTTTATTAAAAACGGATATAACTCAGTGCATTGCATTTGGTTAGTTTTATTAAAGACGGATGTAACTCAGTGCATTGCATTTGGTTAGTTTTATTAAAAACTGATATAACTCACTGCATTGCATTTGGTTAGTTTTATTAAAAATTGATATAACTCAGTGCATTGCATTTGGTTAGTTTTATTAAAAACTGATATAACTCAGTGCATTGCATTTTGTTTGTTTTATTAAAAACTGATACAACTCAGTGCATTGCATTTGGTTAGTTTTATTAAAAACGGATATAACTCACTGCATTGCATTTGGTTAGTTTTATTAAAAATTGATATAACTCAATGCATTGCATTTGGTTAGTTATATTAAAAACGGATGTAACTCAGTGCATTGCATTTGGTTAGTTTTATTAAAAACTGATACAACTCAGTGCATTGCATTTGGTTAGTTTTATTAAAAATTGATACAACTCAGTGCATTGTATTTGGTTAGTTTTATTAAAAACTGATATAACTCAGTGCATTGCATTTGGTTAGTTTTATTAAAAACTGATACAACTCAGTGCATTGCATTTGGTTAGTTTTATTAAAAATTTATATAACTCAGTGCATTGCATTTGGTTAGTTTTATTAAAAACGGATGTAACTCAGTGAATTGCATTTGGTTAGTTTTATTAAAAACTGATACAACTCAGTGCATTGCATTTGGTTAGTTTTATTAAAAACGGATATAACTCACTGCATTGCATTTGGTTAGTTTTATTAAAAATTGATATAACTCAGTGCATTGCATTTGGTTAGTTTTATTAAAAACGAATGTAACTCAGTGCATTGCATTTGGTTAGTTTTATTAAAAACGGATATAACTCAGTGCATTGCATTTGGTTGGTTTTATTAAAAACTGATACAACTCCCTGCATTGCATTTTGTTAGTTTTATTAAAAACGGATATAACTCAGTGCATTGCATTTTGTTAGTTTTATTAAAAACGGATATAACTCAGTGCATTTAATTTTGTTAGTTTTATTAAAAACGGATGTAACTCAGTCCATTGCATTTGGTTAGTTTTATTAAAAACTGATACAACTCACTGCATTGCATTTTGTTAGTTTTATTAAAAACGGATATAACTCAGTGCATTGCATTTTGTTAGTTTTATTAAAAACGGATATAACTCAGTGCATTACACTTGGTAAGTTTTATTAAAAACGGATGTACCTCAGTCCATTGCATTTAGTTAGTTTTATTTAAAACTGATACAACTCACTGCATTGCATTTTGTTAGTTTTATTAAAAACGGATATAGCACAGTGCATTGTATTATGTTAGTTTTATTAAAGACGGATGTAACTCAGTGCATTGCATTTGGTTAGTTTTATTAAAAACTGATATAACTCACTGCATTGCATTTGGTTAGTTTTATTAAAAATTGATATAACTCAGTGCATTGCATTTGGTTAGTTTTATTAAAAACTGATATAACTCAGTGCATTGCATTTTGTTTGTTTTATTCAAAACTGATACAACTCAGTGCATTGCATTTGGTTAGTTTTATTAAAAACGGATATAACTCACTGCATTGCATTTGGTTAGTTTTATTAAAAATTTATATAACTCAGTGCATTGCATTTGGTTAGTTTTATTAAAAATTGATATAACTCAGTGCATTGCATTTTGTTTGTTTTATTAAAAACTGATACAACTCAGTGCATTGCATTTGGTTAGTTTTATTAAAAACTGATACAACTCAGTGCATTGCATTTGGTTAGTTTTATTTAAAACGGATGTAACTCAGTGCATTGCATTTGGTTAGTTTTATTAAAAATTGATGTAACTCAGTGCATTGCATTTGGTTAGTTTTATTAAAAACGGATGTAACTCAGTGCATTGCATTTGGTTAGTTTTATTAAAAACTGATACAACTCAGTGCATTGCATTTTGTTAGTTTTATTAAAAACGGATGTAACTCAGTGCATTGTATTTGGTTAGTTTTATTAAAAACTGATACAACTCAGTGCATTGCATTTGGTTAGTTTTATTAAAAACGGATACAACTCAGTGCATTGCATTTGGTTAGTTTTATTAAAAATTGATACAACTCAGTGCATTGCATTTTGTTTGTTTTATTAAAAACTGATACAACTCAGTGCATTGCATTTGGTTAGTTTTATTAAAAACGGATATAACTCACTGCATTGCATTTGGTTAGTTTTATTAAAAATTTATATAACTCAGTGCATTGCATTTGGTTAGTTTTATTAAAAACGAATGTAACTCAGTGCATTGCATTTGGTTAGTTTTATTAAAAACGGATATAACTCAGTGCATTGCATTTGGTTAGTTTTATTAAAAACTGATACAACTCAGTGCATTGCATTTTGTTAGTTTTATTAAAAACGGATGTAACTCAGTGCATTGTATTTGGTTAGTTTTATTAAAAATTGATATAACTCAGTGCATTGCATTTGGTTAGTTTTATTAAAAACGGATATAACTCAGTGCATTGCATTTGGTTAGTTTTATTAAAAACTGATACAACTCAGTGCATTGCATTTGGTTAGTTTTATTAAAAACTGATACAACTCAGTGCATTGCATTTGGTTAGTTTTATTAAAAACGGATATAACTCACTGCATTGCATTTGGTTAGTTTTATTAAAAACGGATGTAACTCAGTGCATTGTATTTGGTTAGTTTTATTAAAAATTGATATAACTCAGTGCATTGCATTTGGTTAGTTTTATTAAAAACGGATATAACTCAGTGCATTGCATTTGGTTAGTTTTATTAAAAACTGATACAACTCAGTGCATTGCATTTTGTTAGTTTTATTAAAAACGGATGTAACTCAGTGCATTGTATTTGGTTAGTTTTATTAAAAATTTATATAACTCAGTGCATTGCATTTGGTTAGTTTTATTAAAAACGGATGTAACTCAGTGCATTGCATTTGGTTAGTTTTATTAAAAACTGATACAACTCAGTGCATTGCATTTTGTTAGTTTTATTAAAAACGGATGTAACTCAGTGCATTGTATTTGGTTAGTTTTATTAAAAACTGATACAACTCAGTGCATTGCATTTGGTTAGTTTTATTAAAAACGGATATAACTCAGTGCATTGCATTTGGTTAGATTTATTAAAAACTGATATAACTCAGTGCATTGCATTTTGTTTTTTTTATTAAAAACTGATACAACTCAGTGCATTGCATTTGGTTAGTTTTATTAAAAACGGATATAACTCACTGCATTGCATTTGGTTAGTTTTATTAAAAATTCATATAACTCAGGGCATTGCATTTGGTTAGTTTTATTAAAAACGGATATAACTCACTGCATTGCATTTTGTTTGTTTTATTAAAAACTGATACAACTCAGTGCATTGCATTTGGTTAGTTTTATTAAAAACGGATATAACTCACTGCATTGCATTTGGTTAGTTTTATTAAAAATCGATATAACTCAGGGCATTGCATTTGGTTAGTTTTATTAAAAACGAATGTAACTCAGTGCATTGCATTTGGTTAGTTTTATTAAAAACGGATATAACTCAGTGCATTGCATTCTGTTAGCTTTATTAAAAACGGATATAACTCAGTGCATTGCATTTGGTTAGTTTTATTAAAAACGTATATAACTCAGTGCATTGCATTCTGTTAGCTTTATTAAAAACGGATATAACTCAGTGCATTGCATTTGGTTAGTTTTATTAAAAACTGATACAACTCACTGCATTGCATTTTGTTAGTTTTATTAAAAACGGATATAACTCAGTGCATTGCATTCTGTTAGCTTTATTAAAAACGGATATAACTCAGTGCATTGCATTTGGTTAGTTTTATTAAAAACGTATATAACTCAGTGCATTGCATTCTGTTAGCTTTATTAAAAACGGATATAACTCAGTGCATTGCATTTGGTTAGTTTTATTAAAAACTGATACAACTCACTGCATTGCATTTTGTTAGTTTTATTAAAAACGGATATAACTCAGTGCATTGCATTCTGTTAGCTTTATTAAAAACGGATATAACTCAGTGCATTGCATTTGGTTAGTTTTATTAAAAACTGATACAACTCACTGCATTGCATTTTGTTAGTTTTATTAAAAACGGATATAACTCAGTGCATTGTATTATGTTAGTTTTGTTAAAAACGGATGTAACTCAGTGCATTTCATTTTGCTAGTTTTATTAAAAACGGATATAATTCAGTGCATTGCATTTGGTTAGTTTTATTAAAGACGGATGTAACTCAGTCCATTGCATTTGGTTAGTTTTATTAAAAACGGATATAACTCAGTGCATTGCATTTTGTTAGTTTTATTAAAAACGGATATAACTCAGTGCATTGTATTATGTTAGCTTTATTAAAAACGGATATAACTCAGTGCATTGCATTTGGTTAGTTTTATTAAAAACGGATATAATTCAGTGCATTGCATTTGGTTAGTTTTATTAAAAACTGATATAACTCACTGCATTGCATTTGGTTAGTTTTATTAAAAATTGATATAACTCAGTGCATTGCATTTGGTTAGTTTTATTAAAAACTGATATAACTCAGTGCATTGCATTTTGTTTGTTTTATTAAAAACTGATACAACTCAGTGCATTGCATTTGGTTAGTTTTATTAAAAACGGATATAACTCACTGCATTGCATTTGGTTAGTTTTATTAAAAATTTATATAACTCAGTGCATTGCATTTGGTTAGTTTTATTAAAAACGAATGTAACTCAGTGCATTGCATTTGGTTAGTTTTATTAAAAACGGATATAACTCAGTGCATTGCATTTGGTTAGTTTTATTAAAAACTGATACAACTCAGTGCATTGCATTTTGTTAGTTTTATTAAAAACGGATGTAACTCAGTGCATTGTATTTGGTTAGTTTTATTAAAAATTGATATAACTCAGTGCATTGCATTTGGTTAGTTTTATTAAAAACGGATATAACTCAGTGCATTGCATTTGGTTAGTTTTATTAAAAACTGATACAACTCAGTGCATTGCATTTTGTTAGTTTTATTAAAAACGGATGTAACTCAGTGCATTGTATTTGGTTAGTTTTATTAAAAATTTATATAACTCAGTGCATTGCATTTGGTTAGTTTTATTAAAAACGGATGTAACTCAGTGCATTGCATTTGGTTAGTTTTATTAAAAACTGATACAACTCAGTGCATTGCATTTTGTTAGTTTTATTAAAAACGGATGTAACTCAGTGCATTGTATTTGGTTAGTTTTATTAAAAACTGATACAACTCAGTGCATTGCATTTGGTTAGTTTTATTAAAAACGGATATAACTCAGTGCATTGCATTTGGTTAGATTTATTAAAAACTGATATAACTCAGTGCATTGCATTTTGTTTGTTTTATTAAAAACTGATACAACTCAGTGCATTGCATTTGGTTAGCTTTATTAAAAACGGATATAACTCACTGCATTGCATTTGGTTAGTTTTATTAAAAATTCATATAACTCAGGGCATTGCATTTGGTTAGTTTTATTAAAAACGGATATAACTCACTGCATTGCATTTTGTTTGTTTTATTAAAAACTGATACAACTCAGTGCATTGCATTTGGTTAGTTTTATTAAAAACGGATATAACTCACTGCATTGCATTTGGTTAGTTTTATTAAAAATTGATATAACTCAGGGCATTGCATTTGGTTAGTTTTATTAAAAACGAATGTAACTCAGTGCATTGCATTTGGTTAGTTTTATTAAAAACGGATATAACTCAGTGCATTGCATTCTGTTAGCTTTATTAAAAACGGATATAACTCAGTGCATTGCATTTGGTTAGTTTTATTAAAAACGTATATAACTCAGTGCATTGCATTTGGTTAGTTTTATTAAAAACTGATACAACTCACTGCATTGCATTTTGTTAGTTTTATTAAAAACGGATATAACTCAGTGCATTGTATTATGTTAGTTTTGTTAAAAACGGATGTAACTCAGTGCATTTCATTTTGCTAGTTTTATTAAAAACGGATATAATTCAGTGCATTGCATTTGGTTAGTTTTATTAAAGACGGATATAACTCAGTGCATTGCATTTTGTTAGTTTTATTAAAAACGGATATAACTCAGTGCATTGCATTTTGTTAGTTTTATTAAAAACGGATATAACTCAGTGCATTGTATTATGTTAGCTTTATTAAAAACGGATATAACTCAGTGCATTGCATTTGGTTAGTTTTATTAAAAACGTATATAACTCAGTGCATTGCATTTGGTTAGTTTTATTAAAAACTGATACAACTCACTGCATTGCATTTTGTTAGTTTTATTAAAAACGGATATAACTCAGTGCATTGTATTATGTTAGTTTTGTTAAAAACGGATGTAACTCAGTGCATTTCATTTTGCTAGTTTTATTAAAAACGGATATAATTCAGTGCATTGCATTTGGTTAGTTTTATTAAAGACGGATGTAACTCAGTCCATTGCATTTGGTTAGTTTTATTAAAAACGGATATAACTCAGTGCATTGCATTTTGTTAGTTTTATTAAAAACGGATATAACTCAGTGCATTGTATTATGTTAGCTTTATTAAAAACGGATATAACTCAGTGCATTGCATTTGGTTAGTTTTATTAAAAACGGATATAATTCAGTGCATTGCATTTGGTTAGTTTTATTAAAGACGGATGTAACTCAGTCCATTGCATTTGGTTAGTTTTATTAAAAACTGATACAACTCACTGCATTGCATTTGGTTAGTTTTGTTAAAAACGGATGTAACTCAGTGCATTGCATTTGGTTAGTTTTATTAAAAACTGATACAACTCAGTGCATTGCATTCTGTTAGCTTTATTAAAAACGGATATAACTCAGTGCATTGCATTTGGTTAGTTTTATTAAAAACGTATATAACTCAGTGCATTGCATTTGGTTAGTTTTATTAAAAACTGATACAACTCACTGCATTGCATTTTGTTAGTTTTATTAAAAACGGATATAACTCAGTGCATTGTATTATGTTAGTTTTGTTAAAAACGGATGTAACTCAGTGCATTTCATTTTGCTAGTTTTATTAAAAACGGATATAATTCAGTGCATTGCATTTGGTTAGTTTTATTAAAGACGGATGTAACTCAGTCCATTGCATTTGGTTAGTTTTATTAAAAACGGATATAACTCAGTGCATTGCATTTTGTTAGTTTTATTAAAAACGGATATAACTCAGTGCATTTTATTATGTTAGCTTTATTAAAAACGGATATAACTCAGTGCATTGCATTTGGTTAGTTTTATTAAAAACGGATATAATTCAGTGCATTGCATTTGGTTAGTTTTATTAAAGACGGATGTAACTCAGTCCATTGCATTTGGTTAGTTTTATTAAAAACTGATACAACTCAGTGCAATGCATTCTGTTAGCTTTATTAAAAACGGATATAACTCAGTGCATTGCATTTGGTTAGTTTTATTAAAAACGGATATAACTCAGTGCATTGCATTTGGTTAGTTTTATTAAAAACTGATACAACTCACTGCATTGCATTTTGTTAGTTTTATTAAAAACGGTTATAACTCAGTGCATTGTATTATGTTAGTTTTGTTAAAAACGGATATAATTCAGTCCATTGCATTTGGTTAGTTTTATTAAAAACGGATATAACTCACTGCATTGCAGTTTGTTAGTTTTATTAAAAACGGATATAACTCAGTGCATTGTATTGTGTTAGCTTTATTAAAAACGGATATAACTCAGTGCATTGCATTTGGTTAGTTTTATTAAAAACGGATATAATTCAGTGCATTGCATTTGGTTAGTTTTATTAAAGACGGATGTAACTCAGTCCATTGCATTTGGTTAGTTTTATTAAAAACGGATATAACTCACTGCATTGCATTTGGTTAGTTTTATTAAAAACGGATATAACTCAGTGCATTGCATTTGGTTAGTTTTATTAAAAGCGGATATAACTCAGTGCATTGCACTTGGTTAGTTTTATTAAAAACGGATATAACTCAGTGCATTGTATTATGTTAGTTTTATTAAAAACGGATATAACTCAGTGCATTGTATTATGTTAGTTTTATTAAAAACGGATATAACTCACTGCATTGCATTTTGTTAGTTTTATTAAAAACGGATATAACTCAGTGCATTGCATTTGGTTAGTTTTATTAAAGACGGATGTAACTCAGTCCATTGCATTTGGTTAGTTTTATTAAAAACTGATACAACTCAGTGCATTGCAGTCTGTTAGTTTTATTAAAAACGGATATAACTCAGTGCATTGCATTTGGTTAGTTTTATTAAAGACGGATGTAACTCAGTCCATTGCATTTGGTTAGTTTTATTAAAAACTGATACAACTCAGTGCATTGCAGTCTGTTAGTTTTATTAAAAACGGATATAACTCAGTGCATTGTATTATGTTAGTTTTATTAAAAACGGATATAACTCACTGCATTGCATTTTGTTAGTTTTATTAAAAACGGATATAACTCAGTGCATTGCATTTGGTTAGTTTTATTAAAGACGGATGTAACTCAGTCCATTGCATTTGGTTAGTTTTATTAAAAACGGATATAACTCAGTGCATTGCATTTGGTTAGTTTTATTAAAAACAGATACAACTCACTGCATTGCATTTTGTTAGTTTTATTAAAAACGGATATAACTCAGTGCATTGTATTATGTTAGTTTTGTTAAAAACGGATATAATTCAGTGCATTGCATTTGGTTAGTTTTATTAAAAACGGATGTAACTCAGTCCATTGCATTTGGTTAGTTTTATTAAAAACGGATATAACTCACTGCATTGCATTTTGTTAGTTTTATTAAAAACGGATATAACTCAGTGCATTGTATTATGTTAGCTTTATTAAAAACGGATATAACTCAGTGCATTGCATTTTGTTAGTTTTATTAAAAACGGATATAATTCAGTGCATTGCATTTGGTTAGTTTTATTAAAGACGGATGTAACTCAGTCCATTGCATTTGGTTAGTTTTATTAAAAACGGATATAACTCACTGCATTGCATTTTGTTAGCTTTATTAAAAACGGATATAACTCAGTGCATTGCATTTTGTTAGTTTTATTAAAAACGGATATAATTAAGTGCATTGCATTTGGTTAGTTTTATTAAAGACGGATGTAACTCAGTCCATTGCATTTGGTTAGTTTTATTAAAAACGGATATAACTCACTGCATTGCATTTTGTTAGTTTTATTAAAAACGGATATAACTCAGTGCATTGTATTATGTTAGCTTTATTAAAAACGGACGTAACTCAGTGCATTTAAGTTTGTTTGTTTTATTAAAAACTGATACAACTCAGAGCATTGCATTTGGTTAGTTTTATTAAAAACTGATATAACTCACTGCATTGCATTTGGTTAGTTTTATTAAAAATTGATATAACTCAGTGCATTGCATTTGGTTAGTTTTATTAAAAACTGATATAACTCAGTGCATTGCATTTTGTTTGTTTTATTAAAAACTGATACAACTCAGTGCAATGCATTTGGTTAGTTTTATTAAAAACGGATATAACTCAGTGCATTGCATTTGGTTAGTTTCATTAAAAACGGATATAACTCAGTGCATTGCATTTTGTTAGCTTTTTTAAAGACGGATGTAACTCAGTCCATTGCATTTGGTTAGTTTTATTAAAAACGGATGTAACTCAGAGCATTGCATTTGGTTAGTTTTATTAAAAACTGATACAACTCAGTGCATTGCATTTGGTTAGTTTTATTAAAAACTGATATAAATCACTGTATTGCATTTGGTTAGTTTTATTAAAAATTGATATAACTCAGTGCATTGCATTTGGTTAGTTTTATTAAAAACTGATATAACTCAGTGCATTGCATTTTGTTTGTTTTATTAAAAACTGATACAACTCAGTGCATTGCATTTGGTTAGTTTTATTAAAAACGGATATAACTCACTGCATTGCATTTGGTTAGTTTTATTAAAAACGGATATAACTCAGTGCATTACACTTGGTTAGTTTTATTAAAAACGAATGTAACTCAGTGCATTGCATTTGGTTAGTTTTATTAAAAACGGATATAACTCAGTGCATTGCATTTGGTTAGTTTTATTAAAAACTGATACAACTCAGTGCATTGCATTTTGTTAGTTTTATTAAAAACGGATGTAACTCAGTGCATTGTATTTGGTTAGTTTTATTAAAAATTGATATAACTCAGTGCATTGCATTTGGTTAGTTTTATTAAAAACGGATATAACTCAGTGCATTGCATTTGGTTAGTTTTATTAAAAACTGATACAACTCAGTGCATTGCATTTGGTTAGTTTTATTAAAAACTGATACAACTCAGTGCATTGCATTTGGTTAGTTTTATTAAAAACGGATATAACTCACTGCATTGCATTTGGTTAGTTTTATTAAAAATTGATATAACTCAGGGCATTGCATTTGGTTAGTTTTATTAAAAACGAATGTAACTCAGTGCATTGCATTTGGTTAGTTTTATTAAAAACGGATATAACTCAGTGCATTGCATTTGGTTAGTTTTATTAAAAACTGATATAACTCAGTGCATTGCATTTGGTTAGTTTTATGTAAAACTGATATAACTCAGTGCATTGCATTTGGTTAGTTTTATTAAAAACGGATATAACTCAGTGCATTGCATTTGGTTAGTTTTATTAAAAATTGATATAACTCAGTGCATTGCATTTTGTTTGTTTTATTAAAAACTGATACAACTCAGTGCATTGCATTTGGTTAGTTTTATTAAAAACTGATACAACTCAGTGCATTGCATTTGGTTAGTTTTATTTAAAACGGATGTAACTCAGTGCATTGCATTTGGTTAGTTTTATTAAAAATTGATGTAACTCAGTGCATTGCATTTGGTTAGTTTTATTAAAAACGGATGTAACTCAGTGCATTGCATTTGGTTAGTTTTATTAAAAACTGATACAACTCAGTGCATTGCATTTTGTTAGTTTTATTAAAAACGGATGTAACTCAGTGCATTGTATTTGGTTAGTTTTATTAAAAACTGATACAACTCAGTGCATTGCATTTGGTTAGTTTTATTAAAAACGGATATAACTCAGTGCATTGCATTTGGTTAGTTTTATTAAAAACTGATATAACTCAGTGCATTGCATTTTGTTTGTTTTATTAAAAACTGATACAACTCAGTGCATTGCATTTGGTTAGTTTTATTAAAAACGGATATAACTCACTGCATTGCATTTGGTTAGTTTTATTAAAAATTGATATAACTCAGTGCATTGCATTTGGTTAGTTTTATTAAAAACGAATGTAACTCAGTGCATTGCATTTGGTTAGTTTTATTAAAAACGGATATAACTCAGTGCATTGCATTTGGTTGGTTTTATTAAAAACTGATACAACTCCCTGCATTGCATTTTGTTAGTTTTATTAAAAACGGATATAACTCAGTGCATTGCATTTTGTTAGTTTTATTAAAAACGGATATAACTCAGTGCATTTAATTTTGTTAGTTTTATTAAAAACGGATGTAACTCAGTCCATTGCATTTGGTTAGTTTTATTAAAAACTGATACAACTCACTGCATTGCATTTTGTTAGTTTTATTAAAAACGGATATAACTCAGTGCATTGCATTTTGTTAGTTTTATTAAAAACGGATATAACTCAGTGCATTACACTTGGTAAGTTTTATTAAAAACGGATGTACCTCAGTCCATTGCATTTGGTTAGTTTTATTTAAAACTGATACAACTCACTGCATTGCATTTTGTTAGTTTTATTAAAAACGGATATAGCTCAGTGCATTGTATTATGTTAGTTTTGTTAAAAACGGATGTAACTCAGTGCATTGCATTTGGTTAGTTTTATTAAAAACGGATATAACTCAGTGCATTGCATTTGGTTAGTTTTATTAAAGACGGATGTAACTCAGTGCATTGCATTTGGTTAGTTTTATTAAAAACTGATATAACTCACTGCATTGCATTTGGTTAGTTTTATTAAAAATTGATATAACTCAGTGCATTGCATTTGGTTAGTTTTATTAAAAACTGATATAACTCAGTGCATTGCATTTTGTTTGTTTTATTCAAAACTGATACAACTCAGTGCATTGCATTTGGTTAGTTTTATTAAAAACGGATATAACTCACTGCATTGCGTTTGGTTAGTTTTATTAAAAATTTATATAACTCAGTGCATTGCATTTGGTTAGTTTTATTAAAAACGAATGTAACTCAGTGCATTGCATTTGGTTAGTTTTATTAAAAACGGATATAACTCAGTGCATTGCATTTGGTTAGTTTTATTAAAAACGGATATAACTCACTGCATTGCATTTTGTTAGTTCTATTAAAAACGGATGTAACTCAGTGCATTGTATTTGGTTAGTTTTATTAAAAATTGATGTAACTCAGTGCATTGCATTTGGTTAGTTTTATTAAAAACGGATGTAACTCAGTGCATTGCATTTGGTTAGTTTTATTAAAAACTGATACAACTCAGTGCATTGCATTTTGTTAGTTTTATTAAAAACGGATGTAACTCAGTGCATTGTATTTGGTTAGTTTTATTAAAAACTGATACAACTCAGTGCATTGCATTTGGTTAGTTTTATTAAAAACGGATATAACTCAGTGCATTGCATTTGGTTAGTTTTATTAAAAACTGATATAACTCAGTGCATTGCATTTTGTTTGTTTTATTAAAAACTGATACAACTCAGTGCATTGCATTTGGTTAGTTTTATTAAAAAGGGATATAACTCACTGCATTGCATTTGGTTAGTTTTATTAAAAATTGATATAACTCAGTGCATTGCATTTGGTTAGTTTTATTAAAAACGAATGTAACTCAGTGCATTGCATTTGGTTAGTTTTATTAAAAACGGATATAACTCAGTGCATTGCATTTGGTTAGTTTTATTAAAAACTGATACAACTCCCTGCATTGCATTTTGTTAGTTTTATTAAAAACGGATATAACTCAGTGCATTGCATTTTGTTAGTTTTATTAAAAACGGATGTAACTCAGTGCATTTAATTTTGTTAGTTTTATTAAAAACGGATGTAACTCAGTCCATTGCATTTGGTTAGTTTTATTAAAAACTGATACAACTCACTGCATTGCATTTTGTTAGTTTTATTAAAAACGGATATAACTCAGTGCATTGCATTTTGTTAGTTTTATTAAAAACGGATATAACTCAGTGCATTACACTTGGTAAGTTTTATTAAAAACGGATGTACCTCAGTCCATTGCATTTGGTTAGTTTTATTTAAAACTGCTACAACTCACTGCATTGCATTTTGTTAGTTTTATTAAAAACGGATATAACTCAGTGCATTGTATTATGTTAGTTTTGTTAAAAACGGATGTAACTCAGTGCATTGCATTTGGTTAGTTTTATTAAAAAGGGGATATAATTCAGTGCATTGCATTTGGTTAGTTTTATTAAAGACGGATGTAACTCAGTGCATTGCATTTGGTTAGTTTTATTAAAAACGGATATAACTCAGTGCATTGCATTTGGTTAGTTTTATTAAAGACGGATGTAACTCAGTGCATTGCATTTGGTTAGTTTTATTAAAAACTGATATAACTCACTGCATTGCATTTGGTTAGTTTTATTAAAAATTGATATAACTCAGTGCATTGCATTTGGTTAGTTTTATTAAAAACTGATATAACTCAGTGCATTGCATTTTGTTTGTTTTATTAAAAACTGATACAACTCAGTGCATTGCATTTGGTTAGTTTTATTAAAAACGGATATAACTCACTGCATTGCATTTGGTTAGTTTTATTAAAAATTGATATAACTCAATGCATTGCATTTGGTTAGTTATATTAAAAACGGATGTAACTCAGTGCATTGCATTTGGTTAGTTTTATTAAAAACTGATACAACTCAGTGCATTGCATTTGGTTAGTTTTATTAAAAATTGATACAACTCAGTGCATTGTATTTGGTTAGTTTTATTAAAAACTGATATAACTCAGTGCATTGCATTTGGTTAGTTTTATTAAAAACTGATACAACTCAGTGCATTGCATTTGGTTAGTTTTATTAAAAATTTATATAACTCAGTGCATTGCATTTGGTTAGTTTTATTAAAAACGGATGTAACTCAGTGAATTGCATTTGGTTAGTTTTATTAAAAACTGATACAACTCAGTGCATTGCATTTGGTTAGTTTTATTAAAAACGGATATAACTCACTGCATTGCATTTGGTTAGTTTTATTAAAAATTGATATAACTCAGTGCATTGCATTTGGTTAGTTTTATTAAAAACGAATGTAACTCAGTGCATTGCATTTGGTTAGTTTTATTAAAAACGGATATAACTCAGTGCATTGCATTTGGTTGGTTTTATTAAAAACTGATACAACTCCCTGCATTGCATTTTGTTAGTTTTATTAAAAACGGATATAACTCAGTGCATTGCATTTTGTTAGTTTTATTAAAAACGGATATAACTCAGTGCATTTAATTTTGTTAGTTTTATTAAAAACGGATGTAACTCAGTCCATTGCATTTGGTTAGTTTTATTAAAAACTGATACAACTCACTGCATTGCATTTTGTTAGTTTTATTAAAAACGGATATAACTCAGTGCATTGCATTTTGTTAGTTTTATTAAAAACGGATATAACTCAGTGCATTACACTTGGTAAGTTTTATTAAAAACGGATGTACCTCAGTCCATTGCATTTAGTTAGTTTTATTTAAAACTGATACAACTCACTGCATTGCATTTTGTTAGTTTTATTAAAAACGGATATAGCTCAGTGCATTGTATTATGTTAGTTTTATTAAAGACGGATGTAACTCAGTGCATTGCATTTGGTTAGTTTTATTAAAAACTGATATAACTCACTGCATTGCATTTGGTTAGTTTTATTAAAAATTGATATAACTCAGTGCATTGCATTTGGTTAGTTTTATTAAAAACTGATATAACTCAGTGCATTGCATTTTGTTTGTTTTATTCAAAACTGATACAACTCAGTGCATTGCATTTGGTTAGTTTTATTAAAAACGGATATAACTCACTGCATTGCATTTGGTTAGTTTTATTAAAAATTTATATAACTCAGTGCATTGCATTTGGTTAGTTTTATTAAAAATTGATATAACTCAGTGCATTGCATTTTGTTTGTTTTATTAAAAACTGATACAACTCAGTGCATTGCATTTGGTTAGTTTTATTAAAAACTGATACAACTCAGTGCATTGCATTTGGTTAGTTTTATTTAAAACGGATGTAACTCAGTGCATTGCATTTGGTTAGTTTTATTAAAAATTGATGTAACTCAGTGCATTGCATTTGGTTAGTTTTATTAAAAACGGATGTAACTCAGTGCATTGCATTTGGTTAGTTTTATTAAAAACTGATACAACTCAGTGCATTGCATTTTGTTAGTTTTATTAAAAACGGATGTAACTCAGTGCATTGTATTTGGTTAGTTTTATTAAAAACTGATACAACTCAGTGCATTGCATTTGGTTAGTTTTATTAAAAACGGATACAACTCAGTGCATTGCATTTGGTTAGTTTTATTAAAAATTGATACAACTCAGTGCATTGCATTTTGTTTGTTTTATTAAAAACTGATACAACTCAGTGCATTGCATTTGGTTAGTTTTATTAAAAACGGATATAACTCACTGCATTGCATTTGGTTAGTTTTATTAAAAATTTATATAACTCAGTGCATTGCATTTGGTTAGTTTTATTAAAAACGAATGTAACTCAGTGCATTGCATTTGGTTAGTTTTATTAAAAACGGATATAACTCAGTGCATTGCATTTGGTTAGTTTTATTAAAAACTGATACAACTCAGTGCATTGCATTTTGTTAGTTTTATTAAAAACGGATGTAACTCAGTGCATTGTATTTGGTTAGTTTTATTAAAAATTGATATAACTCAGTGCATTGCATTTGGTTAGTTTTATTAAAAACGGATATAACTCAGTGCATTGCATTTGGTTAGTTTTATTAAAAACTGATACAACTCAGTGCATTGCATTTGGTTAGTTTTATTAAAAACTGATACAACTCAGTGCATTGCATTTGGTTAGTTTTATTAAAAACGGATATAACTCACTGCATTGCATTTGGTTAGTTTTATTAAAAATTGATATAACTCAGGGCATTGCATTTGGTTAGTTTTATTAAAAACGAATGTAACTCAGTGCATTGCATTTGGTTAGTTTTATTAAAAACGGATATAACTCAGTGCATTGCATTTGGTTAGTTTTATTAAAAACTGATATAACTCAGTGCATTGCATTTGGTTAGTTTTATGTAAAACTGATATAACTCAGTGCATTGCATTTGGTTAGTTTTATTAAAAACGGATATAACTCAGTGCATTGCATTTGGTTAGTTTTATTAAAAATTGATATAACTCAGTGCATTGCATTTTGTTTGTTTTATTAAAAACTGATACAACTCAGTGCATTGCATTTGGTTAGTTTTATTAAAAACTGATACAACTCAGTGCATTGCATTTGGTTAGTTTTATTTAAAACGGATGTAACTCAGTGCATTGCATTTGGTTAGTTTTATTAAAAATTGATGTAACTCAGTGCATTGCATTTGGTTAGTTTTATTAAAAACGGATGTAACTCAGTGCATTGCATTTGGTTAGTTTTATTAAAAACTGATACAACTCAGTGCATTGCATTTTGTTAGTTTTATTAAAAACGGATGTAACTCAGTGCATTGTATTTGGTTAGTTTTATTAAAAACTGATACAACTCAGTGCATTGCATTTGGTTAGTTTTATTAAAAACGGATATAACTCAGTGCATTGCATTTGGTTAGTTTTATTAAAAACTGATATAACTCAGTGCATTGCATTTTGTTTGTTTTATTAAAAACTGATACAACTCAGTGCATTGCATTTGGTTAGTTTTATTAAAAACGGATATAACTCACTGCATTGCATTTGGTTAGTTTTATTAAAAATTGATATAACTCAGTGCATTGCATTTGGTTAGTTTTATTAAAAACGAATGTAACTCAGTGCATTGCATTTGGTTAGTTTTATTAAAAACGGATATAACTCAGTGCATTGCATTTGGTTGGTTTTATTAAAAACTGATACAACTCCCTGCATTGCATTTTGTTAGTTTTATTAAAAACGGATATAACTCAGTGCATTGCATTTTGTTAGTTTTATTAAAAACGGATATAACTCAGTGCATTTAATTTTGTTAGTTTTATTAAAAACGGATGTAACTCAGTCCATTGCATTTGGTTAGTTTTATTAAAAACTGATACAACTCACTGCATTGCATTTTGTTAGTTTTATTAAAAACGGATATAACTCAGTGCATTGCATTTTGTTAGTTTTATTAAAAACGGATATAACTCAGTGCATTACACTTGGTAAGTTTTATTAAAAACGGATGTACCTCAGTCCATTGCATTTGGTTAGTTTTATTTAAAACTGATACAACTCACTGCATTGCATTTTGTTAGTTTTATTAAAAACGGATATAGCTCAGTGCATTGTATTATGTTAGTTTTGTTAAAAACGGATGTAACTCAGTGCATTGCATTTGGTTAGTTTTATTAAAAACGGATATAACTCAGTGCATTGCATTTGGTTAGTTTTATTAAAGACGGATGTAACTCAGTGCATTGCATTTGGTTAGTTTTATTAAAAACTGATATAACTCACTGCATTGCATTTGGTTAGTTTTATTAAAAATTGATATAACTCAGTGCATTGCATTTGGTTAGTTTTATTAAAAACTGATATAACTCAGTGCATTGCATTTTGTTTGTTTTATTCAAAACTGATACAACTCAGTGCATTGCATTTGGTTAGTTTTATTAAAAACGGATATAACTCACTGCATTGCATTTGGTTAGTTTTATTAAAAATTTATATAACTCAGTGCATTGCATTTGGTTAGTTTTATTAAAAACGAATGTAACTCAGTGCATTGCATTTGGTTAGTTTTATTAAAAACGGATATAACTCAGTGCATTGCATTTGGTTAGTTTTATTAAAAACGGATATAACTCACTGCATTGCATTTTGTTAGTTCTATTAAAAACGGATGTAACTCAGTGCATTGTATTTGGTTAGTTTTATTAAAAATTGATGTAACTCAGTGCATTGCATTTGGTTAGTTTTATTAAAAACGGATGTAACTCAGTGCATTGCATTTGGTTAGTTTTATTAAAAACTGATACAACTCAGTGCATTGCATTTTGTTAGTTTTATTAAAAACGGATGTAACTCAGTGCATTGTATTTGGTTAGTTTTATTAAAAACTGATACAACTCAGTGCATTGCATTTGGTTAGTTTTATTAAAAACGGATATAACTCAGTGCATTGCATTTGGTTAGTTTTATTAAAAACTGATATAACTCAGTGCATTGCATTTTGTTTGTTTTATTAAAAACTGATACAACTCAGTGCATTGCATTTGGTTAGTTTTATTAAAAAGGGATATAACTCACTGCATTGCATTTGGTTAGTTTTATTAAAAATTGATATAACTCAGTGCATTGCATTTGGTTAGTTTTATTAAAAACGAATGTAACTCAGTGCATTGCATTTGGTTAGTTTTATTAAAAACGGATATAACTCAGTGCATTGCATTTGGTTAGTTTTATTAAAAACTGATACAACTCCCTGCATTGCATTTTGTTAGTTTTATTAAAAACGGATATAACTCAGTGCATTGCATTTTGTTAGTTTTATTAAAAACGGATGTAACTCAGTGCATTTAATTTTGTTAGTTTTATTAAAAACGGATGTAACTCAGTCCATTGCATTTGGTTAGTTTTATTAAAAACTGATACAACTCACTGCATTGCATTTTGTTAGTTTTATTAAAAACGGATATAACTCAGTGCATTGCATTTTGTTAGTTTTATTAAAAACGGATATAACTCAGTGCATTACACTTGGTAAGTTTTATTAAAAACGGATGTACCTCAGTCCATTGCATTTGGTTAGTTTTATTTAAAACTGCTACAACTCACTGCATTGCATTTTGTTAGTTTTATTAAAAACGGATATAACTCAGTGCATTGTATTATGTTAGTTTTGTTAAAAACGGATGTAACTCAGTGCATTGCATTTGGTTAGTTTTATTAAAAAGGGGATATAATTCAGTGCATTGCATTTGGTTAGTTTTATTAAAGACGGATGTAACTCAGTGCATTGCATTTGGTTAGTTTTATTAAAAACGGATATAACTCAGTGCATTGCATTTGGTTAGTTTTATTAAAGACGGATGTAACTCAGTGCATTGCATTTGGTTAGTTTTATTAAAAACTGATATAACTCACTGCATTGCATTTGGTTAGTTTTATTAAAAATTGATATAACTCAGTGCATTGCATTTGGTTAGTTTTATTAAAAACTGATATAACTCAGTGCATTGCATTTTGTTTGTTTTATTAAAAACTGATACAACTCAGTGCATTGCATTTGGTTAGTTTTATTAAAAACGGATATAACTCACTGCATTGCATTTGGTTAGTTTTATTAAAAATTGATATAACTCAATGCATTGCATTTGGTTAGTTATATTAAAAACGGATGTAACTCAGTGCATTGCATTTGGTTAGTTTTATTAAAAACTGATACAACTCAGTGCATTGCATTTGGTTAGTTTTATTAAAAATTGATACAACTCAGTGCATTGTATTTGGTTAGTTTTATTAAAAACTGATATAACTCAGTGCATTGCATTTGGTTAGTTTTATTAAAAACTGATACAACTCAGTGCATTGCATTTGGTTAGTTTTATTAAAAATTTATATAACTCAGTGCATTGCATTTGGTTAGTTTTATTAAAAACGGATGTAACTCAGTGAATTGCATTTGGTTAGTTTTATTAAAAACTGATACAACTCAGTGCATTGCATTTGGTTAGTTTTATTAAAAACGGATATAACTCACTGCATTGCATTTGGTTAGTTTTATTAAAAATTGATATAACTCAGTGCATTGCATTTGGTTAGTTTTATTAAAAACGAATGTAACTCAGTGCATTGCATTTGGTTAGTTTTATTAAAAACGGATATAACTCAGTGCATTGCATTTGGTTGGTTTTATTAAAAACTGATACAACTCCCTGCATTGCATTTTGTTAGTTTTATTAAAAACGGATATAACTCAGTGCATTGCATTTTGTTAGTTTTATTAAAAACGGATATAACTCAGTGCATTTAATTTTGTTAGTTTTATTAAAAACGGATGTAACTCAGTCCATTGCATTTGGTTAGTTTTATTAAAAACTGATACAACTCACTGCATTGCATTTTGTTAGTTTTATTAAAAACGGATATAACTCAGTGCATTGCATTTTGTTAGTTTTATTAAAAACGGATATAACTCAGTGCATTACACTTGGTAAGTTTTATTAAAAACGGATGTACCTCAGTCCATTGCATTTAGTTAGTTTTATTTAAAACTGATACAACTCACTGCATTGCATTTTGTTAGTTTTATTAAAAACGGATATAGCTCAGTGCATTGTATTATGTTAGTTTTATTAAAGACGGATGTAACTCAGTGCATTGCATTTGGTTAGTTTTATTAAAAACTGATATAACTCACTGCATTGCATTTGGTTAGTTTTATTAAAAATTGATATAACTCAGTGCATTGCATTTGGTTAGTTTTATTAAAAACTGATATAACTCAGTGCATTGCATTTTGTTTGTTTTATTCAAAACTGATACAACTCAGTGCATTGCATTTGGTTAGTTTTATTAAAAACGGATATAACTCACTGCATTGCATTTGGTTAGTTTTATTAAAAATTTATATAACTCAGTGCATTGCATTTGGTTAGTTTTATTAAAAATTGATATAACTCAGTGCATTGCATTTTGTTTGTTTTATTAAAAACTGATACAACTCAGTGCATTGCATTTGGTTAGTTTTATTAAAAACTGATACAACTCAGTGCATTGCATTTGGTTAGTTTTATTTAAAACGGATGTAACTCAGTGCATTGCATTTGGTTAGTTTTATTAAAAATTGATGTAACTCAGTGCATTGCATTTGGTTAGTTTTATTAAAAACGGATGTAACTCAGTGCATTGCATTTGGTTAGTTTTATTAAAAACTGATACAACTCAGTGCATTGCATTTTGTTTGTTTTATTAAAAACTGATACAACTCAGTGCATTGCATTTGGTTAGTTTTATTAAAAACGGATATAACTCACTGCATTGCATTTGGTTAGTTTTATTAAAAATTTATATAACTCAGTGCATTGCATTTGGTTAGTTATATTAAAAACGGATGTAACTCAGTGCATTGCATTTGGTTAGTTTTATTAAAAACTGATACAACTCAGTGCATTGCATTTGGTTAGTTTTATTAAAAATTGATACAACTCAGTGCATTGCATTTTGTTTGTTTTATTAAAAACTGATACAACTCAGTGCATTGCATTTGGTTAGTTTTATTAAAAACGGATATAACTCACTGCATTGCATTTGGTTAGTTTTATTAAAAATTGATATAACTCAGTGCATTGCATTTGGTTAGTTATATTAAAAACGGATGTAACTCAGTGCATTGCATTTGGTTAGTTTTATTAAAAACGGACATAACTCAGTGCATTGCATTTGGTTAGTTTTATTAAAAACTGATACAACTCAGTGCATTGCATTTGGTTAGTTTTATTAAAAATTTATATAACTCAGTGCATTGCATTTGGTTAGTTTTATTAAAAACGGATATAACTCACTGCATTGCATTTGGTTAGTTTTATTAAAAACTGATATAACTCACTGCATTGCATTTGGTTAGTTTTATTAAAAACTGATACAACTCACTGCATTGCATTTGGTTAGTTTTATTAAAAACTGATACAACTCAGTGCATTGCATTTTGTTAGTTTTATTAAAAACGGATGTAACTCAGTGCATTGTATTTGGTTAGTTTTATTAAAAACTGATACAACTCAGTGCATTGCATTTGGTTAGTTTTATTAAAAACGGATATAACTCAGTGCATTGCATTTGGTTAGTTTTATTAAAAACTGATACAACTCAGTGCATTGCATTTGGTTAGTTTTATTAAAAACTGATACAACTCAGTGCATTGCATTTGGTTAGTTTTATTAAAAACGGATATAACTCACTGCATTGCATTTGGTTAGTTTTATTAAAAATTGATATAACTCAGGGCATTGCATTTGGTTAGTTTTATTAAAAACTGATATAACTCAGTGCATTGCATTTTGTTTGTTTTATTAAAAACTGATACAACTCAGTGCATTGCATTTGGTTAGTTTTATTAAAAACGGATATAACTCACTGCATTGCATTTGGTTAGTTTTATTAAAAACTGATACAACTCAGTGCATTGCATTTGGTTAGTTTTATTAAAAATTGATACAACTCAGTGCATTGTATTTGGTTAGTTTTATTAAAAACTGATATAACTCAGTGCATTGCATTTGGTTAGTTTTATTAAAAACTGATACAACTCAGTGCATTGCATTTGGTTAGTTTTATTAAAAATTTATATAACTCAGTGCATTGCATTTGGTTAGTTTTATTAAAAACGAATGTAACTCAGTGCATTGCATTTGGTTAGTTTTATTAAAAACGGATATAACTCAGTGCATTGCATTTGGTTAGTTTTATTAAAAACTTATACAACTCAGTGCATTGCATTTTGTTAGTTTTATTAAAAACGGATGTAACTCAGTGCATTGTATTTGGTTAGTTTTATTAAAAATTGATATAACTCAGTGCATTGCATTTGGTTAGTTTTATTAAAAACGGATATAACTCAGTGCATTGCATTTGGTTAGTTTTATTAAAAACTGATACAACTCAGTGCATTGCATTTTGTTAGTTTTATTAAAAACGGATGTAACTCAGTGCATTGTATTTGGTTAGTTTTATTAAAAATTTATATAACTCAGTGCATTGCATTTGGTTAGTTTTATTAAAAACGGATGTAACTCAGTGCATTGCATTTGGTTAGTTTTATTAAAAACTGATACAACTCAGTGCATTGCATTTTGTTAGTTTTATTAAAAACGGATGTAACTCAGTGCATTGTATTTGGTTAGTTTTATTAAAAACTGATACAACTCAGTGCATTGCATTTGGTTAGTTTTATTAAAAACGGATATAACTCAGTGCATTGCATTTGGTTAGTTTTATTAAAAACTGATACAACTCAGTGCATTGCATTTGGTTAGTTTTATTAAAAACTGATACAACTCAGTGCATTGCATTTGGTTAGTTTTATTAAAAACGGATATAACTCACTGCATTGCATTTGGTTAGTTTTATTAAAAATTGATATAACTCAGTGCATTGCATTTGGTTAGTTTTTTTAAAAACTGATATAACTCAGTGCATTGCATTTTGTTTGTTTTATTAAAAACTGATACAACTCAGTGCATTGCATTTGGTTAGTTTTATTAAAAACGGATATAACTCACTGCATTGCATTTGGTTAGTTTTATTAAAAACTGATACAACTCAGTGCATTGCATTTGGTTAGTTTTATTAAAATTGATACAACTCAGTGCATTGTATTTGGTTAGTTTTATTAAAAACTGATATAACTCAGTGCATTGCATTTGGTTAGTTTTATTAAAAACTGATACAACTCAGTGCATTGCATTTGGTTAGTTTTATTAAAAATTTATATAACTCAGTGCATTGCATTTGGTTAGTTTTATTAAAAACGAATGTAACTCAGTGCATTGCATTTGGTTAGTTTTATTAAAAACGGATATAACTCAGTGCATTGCATTTGGTTAGTTTTATTAAAAACTGATACAACTCAGTGCATTGCATTTTGTTAGTTTTATTAAAAACGGATGTAACTCAGTGCATTGTATTTGGTTAGTTTTATTAAAAATTGATATAACTCAGTGCATTGCATTTGGTTAGTTTTATTAAAAACGGATATAACTCAGTGCATTGCATTTGGTTAGTTTTATTAAAAACTGATACAACTCAGTGCATTGCATTTTGTTAGTTTTATTAAAAACGGATGTAACTCAGTGCATTGTATTTGGTTAGTTTTATTAAAAATTTATATAACTCAGTGCATTGCATTTGGTTAGTTTTATTAAAAACGGATGTAACTCAGTGCATTGCATTTGGTTAGTTTTATTAAAAACTGATATAACTCAGTGCATTGCATTTGGTTAGTTTTATTAAAAACTGATACAACTCAGTGCATTGCATTTGGTTAGTTTTATTAAAAATTTATATAACTCAGTGCATTGCATTTGGTTAGTTTTATTTAAAACGGATGTAACTCAGTGCATTGCATTTGGTTAGTTTTATTAAAAACGGATATAACTCAGTGCATTGCATTTGGTTAGTTTTATTAAAAACTGATACAACTCAGTGCATTGCATTTTGTTAGTTTTATTAAAAACGGATGTAACTCAGTGCATTGTATTTGGTTAGTTTTATTAAAAATTGATATAACTCAGTGCATTGCATTTGGTTAGTTTTATTAAAAACTGATACAACTCAGTGCATTGCATTTTGTTAGTTTTATTAAAAACGGATGTAACTCAGTGCATTGTATTTGGTTAGTTTTATTAAAAATTTATATAACTCAGTGCATTGCATTTGGTTAGTTTTATTAAAAACGGATGTAACTCAGTGCATTGCATTTGGTTAGTTTTATTAAAAACTGATACAACTCAGTGCATTGCATTTTGTTAGTTTTATTAAAATCGGATGTAACTCAGTGCATTGTATTTGGTTAGTTTTATTAAAAACTGATACAACTCAGTGCATTGCATTTGGTTAGTTTTATTAAAAACGGATATAACTCAGTGCATTGCATTTGGTTAGTTTTATTAAAAACTGATACAACTCAGTGCATTGCATTTGGTTAGTTTTATTAAAAACTGATACAACTCAGTGCATTGCATTTGGTTAGTTTTATTAAAAACTGATACAACTCAGTGCATTGCATTTGGTTAGTTTTATTAAAAATTGATATAACTCAGGGCATTGCATTTGGTTAGTTTTATTAAAAACGAATGAAACTCAGTGCATTGCATTTGGTTAGTTTTATTAAAAACGGATATAACTCAGTGCATTGCATTTGGTTAGTTTTATTAAAAACTGATATAACTCAGTGCATTGCATTTGGTTAGTTTTATGTAAAACTGATATAACTCAGTGCATTGCATTTGGTTAGTTTTATTTAAAACGGATATAACTCAGTGCATTGCATTTGGTTAGTTTTATTAAAAATTGATATAACTCAGTGCATTGCATTTTGTTTGTTTTATTAAAAACTGATACAACTCAGTGCATTGCATTTGGTTAGTTTTATTAAAAACGGATATAACTCACTGCATTGCATTTTGTTAGTTCTATTAAAAACGGATGTAACTCAGTGCATTGTATTTGGTTAGTTTTATTAAAAATTGATGTAACTCAGTGCATTGCATTTGGTTAGTTTTATTAAAAACGGATGTAACTCAGTGCATTGCATTTGGTTAGTTTTATTAAAAATTGATACAACTCAGTGCATTGTATTTGGTTAGTTTTATTAAAAACTGATATAACTCAGTGCATTGCATTTGGTTAGTTTTATTAAAAACTGATACAACTCAGTGCATTGCATTTGGTTAGTTTTATTAAAAATTTATATAACTCAGTGCATTGCATTTGGTTAGTTTTATTAAAAACGAATGTAACTCAGTGCATTGCATTTGGTTAGTTTTATTAAAAACGGATATAACTCAGTGCATTGCATTTGGTTAGTTTTATTAAAAACTGATACAACTCAGTGCATTGCATTTTGTTAGTTTTATTAAAAACGGATGTAACTCAGTGCATTGTATTTGGTTAGTTTTATTAAAAATTGATATAACTCAGTGCATTGCATTTGGTTAGTTTTATTAAAAACGGATATAACTCAGTGCATTGCATTTGGTTAGTTTTATTAAAATTTGATACAACTCAGTGCATTGCATTTTGTTAGTTTTATTAAAAACGGATGTAACTCAGTGCATTGTATTTGGTTAGTTTTATTAAAAACTGATACAACTCAGTGCATTGCATTTGGTTAGTTTTATTAAAAACGGATATAACTCAGTGCATTGCATTTGGTTAGTTTTATTAAAAACTGATACAACTCAGTGCATTGCATTTGGTTAGTTTTATTAAAAACTGATACAACTCAGTGCATTGCATTTGGTTAGTTTTATTAAAAACGGATATAACTCACTGCATTGCATTTGGCTAGTTTTATTAAAAATTGATATAACTCAGGGCATTGCATTTGGTTAGTTTTATTAAAAACGAATGTAACTCAGTGCATTGCATTTGGTTAGTTTTATTAAAAACTGATACAACTCAGTGCATTGCATTTGGTTAGTTTTATTAAAAACTGATACAACTCAGTGCATTGCATTTGGTTAGTTTTATTAAAAACGGATATAACTCAGTGCATTGCATTTGGCTAGTTTTATTAAAAATTGATATAACTCAGTGCATTGCATTTGGTTAGTTTTATTAAAAACTGATATAACTCAGTGCATTGCATTTGGTTAGTTTTATGTAAAACTGATATAACTCAGTGCATTGCATTTGGTTAGTTTTATTAAAAATTGATATAACTCAGTGCATTGCATTTGGTTAGTTTTATGTAAAACTGATATAACTCAGTGCATTGCATTTGGTTAGTTTTATTAAAAACGGATATAACTCACTGCATTGCATTTGGCTAGTTTTATTAAAAATTGATATAACTCAGGGCATTGCATTTGGTTAGTTTTATTAAAAACGAATGTAACTCAGTGCATTGCATTTGGTTAGTTTTATTAAAAACGGATATAACTCAGTGCATTGCATTTGGTTAGTTTTATTAAAAACTGATATAACTCAGTGCATTGCATTTGGTTAGTTTTATTAAAAACGGATATAACTCACTGCATTGCATTTGGCTAGTTTTATTAAAAATTGATATAACTCAGGGCATTGCATTTGGTTAGTTTTATTAAAAACGAATGTAACTCAGTGCATTGCATTTGGTTAGTTTTATTAAAAACGGATATAACTCAGTGCATTGCATTTGGTTAGTTTTATTAAAAACTGATATAACTCAGTGCATTGCATTTGGTTAGTTTTATGTAAAACTGATATAACTCAGTGCATTGCATTTGGTTAGTTTTATTAAAAATTGATATAACTCAGTGCATTGCATTTTGTTTGTTTTATTAAAAACTGATACAACTCAGTGCATTGCATTTGGTTAGTTTTATTAAAAACGGATATAACTCACTGCATTGCATTTTGTTAGTTCTATTAAAAACGGATGTAACTCAGTGCATTGTATTTGGTTAGTTTTATTAAAAATTGATGTAACTCAGTGCATTGCATTTGGTTAGTTTTATTAAAAACGGATGTAACTCAGTGCATTGCATTTGGTTAGTTTTATTAAAAACTGATACAACTCAGTGCATTGCATTTTGTTAGTTTTATTAAAAACGGATGTAACTCAGTGCATTGTATTTGGTTAGTTTTATTAAAAACTGATACAACTCAGTGCATTGCATTTGGTTAGTTTTATTAAAAACGGATATAACTCAGTGCATTGCATTTGGTTAGTTTTATTAAAAACTGATATAGCTCAGAGCATTGCATTTTGTTTGTTTTATTAAAAACTGATACAACTCAGTGCATTGCATTTGGTTAGTTTTATTAAAAACGGATATAACTCACTGCATTGCATTTGGTTAGTTTTATTAAAAATTGATATAACTCAGTGCATTGCATTTGGTTAGTTTTATTAAAAACGAATGTAACTCAGTGCATTGCATTTGGTTAGTTTTATTAAAAACGGATATAACTCAGTGCATTGCATTTGGTTAGTTTTATTAAAAACTGATACAACTCCCTGCATTGCATTTTGTTAGTTTTATTAAAAACGGATATAACTCAGTGCATTGCATTTTGTTAGTTTTATTAAAAACGGATATAACTCAGTGCATTTAATTTTGTTAGTTTTATTAAAAACGGATATAACTCAGTGCATTGCATTTTGTTAGTTTTATTAAAAACGGATATAACTCAGTGCATTGCATTTTGTTAGTTTTATTAAAAACGGATATAACTCAGTGCATTACACTTGGTTAGTTTTATTTAAAACTGATATAACTCAGTGCATTGCATTTTGTTAGTTTTATTAAAAACGGATATAACTCGGTGCATTGCATTTTGTTAGTTTTATTAAAAACGGATATAACTCAGTGCATTGTATTATGTTAGTTTTGTTAAAAACGGATGTAACTCAGTGCATTTCATTTTGTTAGTTTTATTGAAAACGGATATAATTCAGTGCATTGCATTTGGTGAGTTTTATTAAAGACGGATGTAACTCAGTGCATTGCATTTGGTTAGTTTTATTAAAAACTGATACAACTCACTGCATTGCATTTTGTTAGTTTTATTAAAAACGGATATAACTCAGTGCATTGCATTTTGTTAGTTTTATTAAAAACGGATATAACTCAGTGCATTACACTTGGTTAGTTTTATTTAAAACTGATATAACTCAGTGCATTGCATTTGGTTAGTTTTATTAAAAACTGATACAACTCCCTGCATTGCATTTTGTTAGTTTTATTAAAAACGGATGTAACTCAGTCCATTGCATTTGGTTAGTTTTATTAAAAACTGATACAACTCACTGCATTGCATTTTGTTAGTTTTATTAAAAACGGATATAACTCAGTGCATTGCATTTTGTTAGTTTTATTAAAAACGGATATAACTCAGTGCATTACACTTGGTTAGTTTTATTTAAAACTGATATAACTCAGTGCATTGCATTTTGTTAGTTTTATTAAAAACGGATATAACTCGGTGCATTGCATTTTGTTAGTTTTATTAAAAACGGATATAACTCAGTGCATTGTATTATGTTAGTTTTGTTAAAAACGGATGTAACTCAGTGCATTTCATTTTGTTAGTTTTATTGAAAACGGATATAATTCAGTGCATTGCATTTGGTGAGTTTTATTAAAGACGGATGTAACTCAGTGCATTGCATTTGGTTAGTTTTATTAAAAACTGATACAACTCACTGCATTGCATTTTGTTAGTTTTATTAAAAACGGATATAACTCAGTGCATTGCATTTTGTTAGTTTTATTAAAAACGGATATAACTCAGTGCATTACACTTGGTTAGTTTTATTTAAAACTGATATAACTCAGTGCATTGTATTATGTTAGTTTTGTTAAAAACGGATGTAACTCAGTGCATTGCATTTTGTTAGTTTTATTAAAAACGGATATAACTCGGTGCATTGCATTTTGTTAGTTTTATTAAAAACGGATATAACTCAGTGCATTGTATTATGTTAGTTTTGTTAAAAACGGATGTAACTCAGTGCATTTCATTTTGTTAGTTTTATTGAAAACGGATATAATTCAGTGCATTGCATTTGGTGAGTTTTATTAAAGACGGATGTAACTCAGTGCATTGCATTTGGTTAGTTTTATTAAAAACTGATACAACTCACTGCATTGCATTTTGTTAGTTTTATTAAAAACGGATATAACTCAGTGCATTGCATTTTGTTAGTTTTATTAAAAACGGATATAACTCAGTGCATTACACTTGGTTAGTTTTATTTAAAACTGATATAACTCAGTGCATTGTATTATGTTAGTTTTGTTAAAAACGGATGTAACTCAGTGCATTGCATTTTGTTAGTTTTATTAAAAACGGATATAACTCGGTGCATTACACTTGGTTAGTTTTATTTAAAACTGATATAACTCAGTGCATTGTATTATGTTAGTTTTGTTAAAAACGGATGTAACTCAGTGCATTGCATTTTGTTAGTTTTATTAAAAACGGATATAACTCGGTGCATTACACTTGGTTAGTTTTATTTAAAACTGATATAACTCAGTGCATTGCATTTTGTTAGTTTTATTAAAAACGGATATAACTCAGTGCATTACACTTGGTTAGTTTTATTTAAAACTGATATAACTCAGTGCATTGTATTATGTTAGTTTTGTTAAAAACGGATGTAACTCAGTGCATTGCATTTTGTTAGTTTTATTAAAAACGGATATAACTCGGTGCATTGCATTTTGTTAGTTTTATTAAAAACGGATATAACTCAGTGCATTGTATTATGTTAGTTTTGTTAAAAACGGATGTAACTCAGTGCATTTCATTTTGTTAGTTTTATTGAAAACGGATATAATTCAGTGCATTGCATTTGGTGAGTTTTATTAAAGACGGATGTAACTCAGTGCATTGCATTTGGTTAGTTTTATTAAAAACTGATACAACTCACTGCATTGCATTTTGTTAGTTTTATTAAAAACGGATATAACTCAGTGCATTGCATTTTGTTAGTTTTATTAAAAACGGATATAACTCAGTGCATTACACTTGGTTAGTTTTATTTAAAACTGATATAACTCAGTGCATTGCATTTTGTTAGTTTTATTAAAAACGGATATAACTCGGTGCATTGCATTTTGTTAGTTTTATTAAAAACGGATATAACTCAGTGCATTGTATTATGTTAGTTTTGTTAAAAACGGATGTAACTCAGTGCATTTCATTTTGTTAGTTTTATTGAAAACGGATATAATTCAGTGCATTGCATTTGGTGAGTTTTATTAAAGACGGATGTAACTCAGTGCATTGCATTTGGTTAGTTTTATTAAAAACTGATACAACTCACTGCATTGCATTTTGTTAGTTTTATTAAAAACGGATATAACTCAGTGCATTGCATTTTGTTAGTTTTATTAAAAACGGATATAACTCAGTGCATTACACTTGGTTAGTTTTATTTAAAACTGATATAACTCAGTGCATTGCATTTGGTTAGTTTTATTAAAAACTGATACAACTCCCTGCATTGCATTTTGTTAGTTTTATTAAAAACGGATGTAACTCAGTCCATTGCATTTGGTTAGTTTTATTAAAAACTGATACAACTCACTGCATTGCATTTTGTTAGTTTTATTAAAAACGGATATAACTCAGTGCATTGCATTTTGTTAGTTTTATTAAAAACGGATATAACTCAGTGCATTACACTTGGTTAGTTTTATTAAAAACGGATATAACTCAGTGCATTGCATTTTGTTAGTTTTATTAAAAACGGATATAACTCAGTGCATTGCATTTTGTTAGTTTTATTAAAAACGGATATAACTCAGTGCATTGCATTTTGTTAGTTTTATTAAAAACGGATATAACTCAGTGCATTACACTTGGTTAGTTTTATTAAAAACGGATATAACTCAGTGCATTACACTTGGTTAGTTTTATTAAAAACGGATATAACTCAGTGCATTGTATTATGTTAGTTTTGTTAAAAACGGATGTAACTCAGTGCATTACACTTGGTTAGTTTTATTTAAAACTGATATAACTCGGTGCATTGCATATGGTTAGTTTTATTAAAAACGGATATAACTCAGTGCATTGCATTTTGTTAGTTTTATTAAAAACGGATATAACTCAGTGCATTGCATTTTGTTAGTTTTATTAAAAACGGATATAACTCAGTGCATTACACTTGGTTAGTTTTATTAAAAACGGATATAACTCAGTGCATTACACTTGGTTAGTTTTATTAAAAACGGATATAACTCAGTGCATTGCATTTTGTTAGTTTTATTAAAAACGGATATAACTCAGTGCATTACACTTGGTTAGTTTTATTAAAAACGGATATAACTCAGTGCATTGCATTTTGTTAGTTTTATTAAAAACGGATATAACTCAGTGCATTGCATTTTGTTAGTTTTATTAAAAACGGATATAACTCAGTGCATTGCATTTTGTTAGTTTTATTAAAAACGGATATAACTCAGTGCATTACACTTGGTTAGTTTTATTAAAAACGGATATAACTCAGTGCATTACACTTGGTTAGTTTTATTAAAAACGGATATAACTCAGTGCATTGCATTTTGTTAGTTTTATTAAAAACGGATATAACTCAGTGCATTACACTTGGTTAGTTTTATTAAAAACGGATATAACTCAGTGCATTGCATTTTGTTAGTTTTATTAAAAACGGATATAACTCAGTGCATTGCATTTTGTTAGTTTTATTAAAAACGGATATAACTCAGTGCATTGCATTTTGTTAGTTTTATTAAAAACGGATATAACTCAGTGCATTACACTTGGTTAGTTTTATTAAAAACGGATATAACTCAGTGCATTGCATTTTGTTAGTTTTATTAAAAACGGATATAACTCAGTGCATTGCATTTTGTTAGTTTTATTAAAAACGGATATAACTCAGTGCATTACACTTGGTTAGTTTTATTAAAAACGGATATAACTCAGTGCATTGCATTTTGTTAGTTTTATTAAAAACGGATATAACTCAGTGCATTGCATTTTGTTAGTTTTATTAAAAACGGATATAACTCAGTGCATTGCATTTTGTTAGTTTTATTAAAAGCGGATATAACTCAGTGCATTACACTTGGTTAGTTTTATTAAAAACGGATATAACTCAGTGCATTACACTTGGTTAGTTTTATTAAAAACGGATATAACTCAGTGCATTGCATTTTGTTAGTTTTATTAAAAACGGATATAACTCAGTGCATTACACTTGGTTAGTTTTATTTAAAACTGATATAACTCGGTGCATTGCATATGGTTAGTTTTATTAAAAACGGATATAACTCAGTGCATTGCATTTTGTTAGTTTTATTAAAAACGGATATAACTCAGTGCATTACACTTGGTTAGTTTTATTTAAAACTGATATAACTCAGTGCATTGCATTTGGTTAGTTTTATTAAAAACTGATACAACTCCCTGCATTGCATTTTGTTAGTTTTATTAAAAACGGATGTAACTCAGTCCATTGCATTTGGTTAGTTTTATTAAAAACTGATACAACTCACTGCATTGCATTTTGTTAGTTTTATTAAAAACGGATATAACTCAGTGCATTGCATTTTGTTAGTTTTATTAAAAACGGATATAACTCAGTGCATTACACTTGGTTAGTTTTATTAAAAACGGATATAACTCAGTGCATTGCATTTTGTTAGTTTTATTAAAAACGGATATAACTCAGTGCATTGCATTTTGTTAGTTTTATTAAAAACGGATATAACTCAGTGCATTGCATTTTGTTAGTTTTATTAAAAACGGATATAACTCAGTGCATTACACTTGGTTAGTTTTATTAAAAACGGATATAACTCAGTGCATTACACTTGGTTAGTTTTATTAAAAACGGATATAACTCAGTGCATTGTATTATGTTAGTTTTATTAAAAACGGATGTAACTCAGTCCATTGCATTTGGTTAGTTTTATTAAAAACTGATACAACTCACTGCATTGCATTTTGTTAGTTTTATTAAAAACGGATATAACTCAGTGCATTGCATTTTGTTAGTTTTATTAAAAACGGATATAACTCAGTGCATTACACTTGGTTAGTTTTATTAAAAACGGATATAACTCAGT
This sequence comes from Ceratitis rosa, assembly GCA_037013455.1. Taxonomy (NCBI): domain Eukaryota; kingdom Metazoa; phylum Arthropoda; class Insecta; order Diptera; family Tephritidae; genus Ceratitis; species Ceratitis rosa. Next base: position 39,319 of record JAWMAG010000045.1, on the reverse strand, counting down.
GCATTGCATTTTGTTAGTTTTATTAAAAACGGATATAACTCAGTGCATTGCATTTTGTTAGTTTTATTAAAAACGGATATAACTCAGTGCATTGCATTTTGTTAGTTTTATTAAAAACGGATATAACTCAGTGCATTACACTTGGTTAGTTTTATTTAAAACTGATATAACTCAGTGCATTGCATTTGGTTAGTTTTATTAAAAACTGATACAACTCCCTGCATTGCATTTTGTTAGTTTTATTAAAAACGGATGTAACTCAGTCCATTGCATTTGGATAGTTTTATTAAAAACTGATACAACTCACTGCATTGCATTTTGTTAGTTTTATTAAAAACGGATATAACTCAGTGCATTACACTTGGTTAGTTTTATTAAAAACGGATATAACTCAGTGCATTGCATTTTGTTAGTTTTATTAAAAACGGATATAACTCAGTGCATTACACTTGGTTAGTTTTATTAAAAACGGATATAACTCAGTGCATTGCATTTTGTTAGTTTTATTAAAAACGGATATAACTCAGTGCATTGCATTTTGTTAGTTTTATTAAAAACGGATACAACTCACTGCATTGCATTTTGTTAGTTTTATTAAAAACGGATATAACTCAGTGCATTGCATTTTGTTAGTTTTATTAAAAACGGATATAACTCAGTGCATTACACTTGGTTAGTTTTATTAAAAACGGATATAACTCAGTGCATTGTATTATGTTAGTTTTGTTAAAAACGGATGTAACTCAGTGCATTTCATTTTGTTAGTTTTATTGAAAACGGATATAATTCAGTGCATTGCATTTGGTGAGTTTTATTAAAGACGGATGTAACTCAGTGCATTGCATTTGGTTAGTTTTATTAAAAACTGATACAACTCACTGCATTGCATTTTGTTAGTTTTATTAAAAACGGATATAACTCAGTGCATTGCATTTTGTTAGTTTTATTAAAAACGGATATAACTCAGTGCATTACACTTGGTTAGTTTTATTTAAAACTGATATAACTCAGTGCATTGCATTTGGTTAGTTTTATTAAAAACTGATACAACTCCCTGCATTGCATTTTGTTAGTTTTATTAAAAACGGATGTAACTCAGTCCATTGCATTTGGTTAGTTTTATTAAAAACTGATACAACTCACTGCATTGCATTTTGTTAGTTTTATTAAAAACGGATATAACTCAGTGCATTGCATTTTGTTAGTTTTATTAAAAACGGATATAACTCAGTGCATTACACTTGGTTAGTTTTATTTAAAACTGATATAACTCAGTGCATTGCATTTTGTTAGTTTTATTAAAAACGGATATAACTCGGTGCATTGCATTTTGTTAGTTTTATTAAAAACGGATATAACTCAGTGCATTGTATTATGTTAGTTTTGTTAAAAACGGATGTAACTCAGTGCATTTCATTTTGTTAGTTTTATTGAAAACGGATATAATTCAGTGCATTGCATTTGGTGAGTTTTATTAAAGACGGATGTAACTCAGTGCATTGCATTTGGTTAGTTTTATTAAAAACTGATACAACTCACTGCATTGCATTTTGTTAGTTTTATTAAAAACGGATATAACTCAGTGCATTGCATTTTGTTAGTTTTATTAAAAACGGATATAACTCAGTGCATTACACTTGGTTAGTTTTATTTAAAACTGATATAACTCAGTGCATTGCATTTGGTTAGTTTTATTAAAAACTGATACAACTCCCTGCATTGCATTTTGTTAGTTTTATTAAAAACGGATGTAACTCAGTCCATTGCATTTGGTTAGTTTTATTAAAAACTGATACAACTCACTGCATTGCATTTTGTTAGTTTTATTAAAAACGGATATAACTCAGTGCATTGCATTTTGTTAGTTTTATTAAAAACGGATATAACTCAGTGCATTACACTTGGTTAGTTTTATTTAAAACTGATATAACTCAGTGCATTGCATTTTGTTAGTTTTATTAAAAACGGATATAACTCGGTGCATTGCATTTTGTTAGTTTTATTAAAAACGGATATAACTCAGTGCATTGTATTATGTTAGTTTTGTTAAAAACGGATGTAACTCAGTGCATTTCATTTTGTTAGTTTTATTGAAAACGGATATAATTCAGTGCATTGCATTTGGTGAGTTTTATTAAAGACGGATGTAACTCAGTGCATTGCATTTGGTTAGTTTTATTAAAAACGGATATAACTCAGTGCATTGCATTTGGTTAGTTTTATTAAAGACGGATGTAACTCAGTGCATTGCATTTGGTTAGTTTTATTAAAAACTGATACAACTCACTGCATTGCATTTTGTTAGTTTTATTAAAAACGGATGTAACTCAGTGCATTGCATTTGGTTAGTTTTATTAAAAATTGATACAACTCAGTGCATTGCATTCTGTTACCTTTATTAAAAACGGATATAACTCAGTGCATTGCATTTGGTTAGTTTTATTAAAAACGGATATAACTCAGTGCATTGCGTTTGGTTAGTTTTATTAAAAACTGATACAACTCACTGCATTGCATTTGGTTAGTTGTATTAAAAACGGACGTAACTCAGTGCATTGCATTTTGTTAGTTTTATTAAAAATGGATATAACTCAGTGCATTTAAGTTTGTTTGTTTTATTAAAAACTGATACAACTCAGAGCATTGCATTTGGTTAGTTTTATTAAAAATTGATATAACTCAGTGCATTGCATTTGGTTAGTTTTATTAAAAACTGATATAACTCAGTGCATTGCATTTTGTTTGTTTTATTAAAAACTGATACAACTCAGTGCATTGCATTTGGTTAGTTTTATTAAAAACGGATATAACTCACTGCATTGCATTTGGTTAGTTTTATTAAAAATTGATATAACTCAGTGCATTGCATTTGGTTAGTTTTATTAAAAACTGATATAACTCAGTGCATTGCATTTTGTTTGTTTTATTAAAAACTGATACAACTCAGTGCATTGCATTTGGTTAGTTTTATTAAAAACGGATATAACTCACTGCATTGCATTTGGTTAGTTTTATTAAAAATTTATATAACTCAGTGCATTGCATTTGGTTAGTTTTATTAAAAACTGATATAACTCAGTGCATTGCATTTTGTTTGTTTTATTAAAAACTGATACAACTCAGTGCATTGCATTTGGTTAGTTTTATTAAAAACGGATATAACTCACTGCATTGCATTTGGTTAGTTTTATTAAAATTTATATAACTCAGTGCATTGCATTTGGTTAGTTTTATTAAAAATTTATATAACTCAGTGCATTGCATTTGGTTAGTTTTATTAAAAACTGATATAACTCAGTGCATTGCATTTTGTTTGTTTTATTAAAAACTGATACAACTCAGTGCATTGCATTTGGTTAGTTTTATTAAAAACTGATATAACTCACTGCATTGCATTTGGTTAGTTTTATTAAAAATTTATATAACTCAGTGCATTGCATTTGGTTAGTTTTATTAAAAACTGATATAACTCAGTGCATTGCATTTTGTTTGTTTTATTAAAAACTGATACAACTCAGTGCATTGCATTTGGTTAGTTTTATTAAAAACGGATATAACTCACTGCATTGCATTTGGTTAGTTTTATTAAAAATTTATATAACTCAGTGCATTGCATTTGGTTAGTTTTATTAAAAACGGATATAACTCAGTGCATTGCATTTGGTTAGTTTCATTAAAAACGGATATAACTGAGTGCATTGCATTTTGTTAGTTTTATTAAAAACAAATATAACTCACTGCATTGCATTTTGTTAGTTTTATTAAAAACGGATATAACTCAGTGCATTGCATTTGGTTAGCTTTTTTAAAGACGGATGTAACTCAGTCCATTGCATTTGGTTAGTTTTATTAAAAACGGATGTAACTCAGTGCATTGCATTTGGTTAGTTTTATTAAAAACTGATACAACTCAGTGCATTGCATTTGGTTAGTTTTATTAAAAACTGATATAACTCACTGCATTGCATTTGGTTAGTTTTATTAAAAATTGATATACCTCAGTGCATTGCATTTGGTTAGTTTTATTAAAAACTGATATAACTCAGTGCATTGCATTTGGTTTGTTTTATTAAAAACTGATACAACTCAGTGCATTGCATTTGGTTAGTTTTATTAAAAACGGATATAACTCACTGCATTGCATTTGGTTAGTTTTATTAAAAATTTATATAACTCAGTGCATTGCATTTGGTTAGTTTTATTAAAAACTGATACAACTCACTGCATTGCATTTGGTTAGTTTTATTAAAGACGGATGTAACTCAGTCCATTGTATTTGGTTAGTTTTATTAAAAACTGATACAACTCCCTGCATTGCATTTTGTTAGTTTTATTAAAAACGGATATAACTCAGTGCATTGCATTTTGTTAGTTTTATTAAAAACGGATATAACTCAGTGCATTACACTTGGTTAGTTTTATTAAAAACGGATGTACCTCAGTCAATTGCATTTGGTTAGTTTTATTTAAAAGTGATACAACTCACTGCATTTCATTTTGTTAGTTTTATTAAAAACGGATATAATTCAGTGCATTGCATTTGGTTAGTTTTATTAAAGACGGATGTAACTCAGTGCATTGCATTTGGTTAGTTTTATTAAAAACGGATATAACTCAGTGCATTGCATTTGGTTAGTTTTATTAAAGACGGATGTAACTCAGTGCATTGCATTTGGTTAGTTTTATTAAAAACGGATATAATTCAGTGCATTGCATTTGGTTAGTTTTATTAAAGACGGATGTAACTCAGTGCATTGCATTTGGTTAGTTTTATTAAAAACGGATATAACTCAGTGCATTGCATTTGGTTAGTTTTATTAAAGACGGATGTAACTCAGTGCATTGCATTTGGTTAGTTTTATTAAAAACTGATACAACTCAGTGCATTGCATTCTGTTAGCTTTATTAAAAACGGATATAACTCAGTGCATTGCATTTGGTTAGTTTTATTAAAAACGGATATAACTCAGTGCATTGCGTTTGGTTAGTTTTATTAAAAACTGATACAACTCACTGCATTGCATTTGGTTAGTTGTATTAAAAACGAACGTAACTCAGTGCATTGCATTTTGTTAGTTTTATTAAAAACTGATATAACTCAGTGCATTCAAGTTTGTTTGTTTTATTAAAAACTGATACAACTCAGAGCATTGCATTTGGTTAGTTTTATTAAAAACTGATATAACTCACTGCATTGCATTTGGTTAGTTTTATTAAAAATTGATATAACTCAGTGCATTGCATTTGGTTAGTTTTATTAAAAACTGATATAACTCAGTGCATTGCATTTTGTTTGTTTTATTAAAAACTGATACAACTCAGTGCATTGCATTTGGTTAGTTTTATTAAAAACGGATATAACTCACTGCATTGCATTTGGTTAGTTTTATTAAAAATTTATATAACTCAGTGCATTGCATTTGGTTAGTTTTATTAAAAACGGATATAACTCAGTGCATTGCATTTTGTTAGTTTCATTAAAAACGGATATAACTCAGTGCATTGCATTTTGTTAGTTTTATTAAAAACGGATATAACTCAGTGCATTGCATTTGGTTAGCTTTTTTAAAGACGGGTGTAACTCAGTCCATTACATTTGGTTAGTTTTATTAAAAACTGATGTAACTCAGTGCATTGCATTTGGTTAGTTTTATTAAAAACTGATACAACTCAGTGCATTGCATTTGGTTAGTTTTATTAAAAACTGATATAACTCACTGCATTACATTTGGTTAGTTTTATTAAAAATTGATATAACTCAGTGCATTGCATTTGGTTAGTTTTATTAAAAACTGATATAACTCAGTGCATTGCATTTTGTTTGTTTTATTAAAAACTGATACAACTCAGTGCATTGCATTTGGTTAGTTTTACTAAAAACGGATATAACTCACTGCATTGCATTTGGTTAGTTTTATTAAAAATTTATATAACTCAGTGCATTGCATTTGGTTAGTTTTATTAAAAACGGATATAACTCAGTTGCATTGCATTTGGTTAGTTTTATTAAAAACTGATATAACTCAGTGCATTGCATTTTGTTTGTTTTATTAAAAACTGATATAACTCACTGCATTGCATTTGGTTAGTTTTATTAAAAATTGATATAACTCAGTGCATTGCATTTGGTTAGTTTTATTAAAAACTGATATAACTCAGTGCATTGCATTTGGTTAGTTTTATTAAAAACTGATACAACTCAGTGTATTGCATTTTGTTAGTTTTATTAAAAACGGATGTAACTCAGTGCATTGTATTTGGTTAGTTTTATTAAAAACTGATACAACTCAGTGCATTGCATTTGGTTAGTTTTATTAAAAACGGATATAACTCAGTTGCATTGCATTTGGTTAGTTTTATTAAAAACTGATATAACTCAGTACATTGCATTTTGTTTGTTTTATTAAAAACTGATACAACTCAGTGCATTGCATTTGGTTAGTTTTATTAAAAACGGATATAACTCACTGCATTGCATTTGGTTAGTTTTATTAAAAATTGATATAACTCAGTGCATTGCATTTGGTTAGTTTTATTAAAAACGAATGTAACTCAGTGCATTGCAGTTGGTTGGTTTTATTAAAAACGGATATAACTCAGTGCATTGCATTTGGTTAGTTTTATTCAAAACTGATACAACTCAGTGCATTGCATTTGGTTAGTTTTATTAAAAATTGGTATAACTCAGTGCATTGCATTTGGTTAGTTTTATTTAAAACTGATATAACTCAGTTGCATTGCATTTGGTTAGCTTTATTAAAAACTGATACAACTCAGTGCATTGCATTTGGTTAGTTTTACTAAAAACGGATATAACTCACTGCATTGCATTTGGTTAGTTTTATTAAAAATTTATATAACTCAGTGCATTGCATTTGGTTAGTTTTATTAAAAACGGATATAACTCAGTTGCATTGCATTTGGTTAGTTTTATTAAAAACTGATATAACTCAGTGCATTGCATTTTGTTTGTTTTATTAAAAACTGATACAACTCAGTGCATTGCATTTGGTTAGTTTTATTAAAAATTGATATAACTCAGTGCATTGCATTTGGTTAGTTTTATTAAAAACGAATGTAACTCAGTGCATTGCAGTTGGTTGGTTTTATTAAAAACGGATATAACTCAGTGCATTGCATTTGGTTAGTTTTATTCAAAACTGATACAACTCAGTGCATTGCATTTGGTTAGTTTTATTAAAAATTGGTATAACTCAGTGCATTGCATTTGGTTAGTTTTATTTAAAACTGATATAACTCAGTGCATTGCATTTGGTTAGTTTTATTAAAAACGGATATAACTCAGTGCATTGCATTTGGTTAGTTTTATTAAAAATTGATATAACTCAGTGCATTGCATTTTGTTTGTTTTATTAAAAACTGATACAACTCAGTGCATTGCATTTGGTTAGTTTTATTAAAAACGGATATAACTCACTGCATTGCATTTTGTTAGTTTTATTAAAAACGGATGTAACTCAGTGCATTGTATTTGGTTAGTTTTATTAAAAATTGATATAACTCAGTGCATTGCATTTGGTTAGTTTTATTAAAAACGGATGTAACTCAGTGCATTGCATTTGGTTAGTTTTATTAAAAACTGATACAACTCAGTGCATTGCATTTTGTTAGTTTTATTAAAAACGGATGTAACTCAGTGCATTGTATTTGGTTAGTTTTATTAAAAACTGATACAACTCAGTGCATTGCATTTGGTTAGTTTTATTAAAATCGGATATAACTCAGTGCATTGCATTTGGTTAGTTTTATTAAAAACTGATATAACTCAGTGCATTGCCTTTTGTTTGTTTTATTAAAAACTGATACAACTCAGTGCATTGCATTTGGTTAGTTTTATTAAAAACGGATATAACTCACTGCATTGCATTTGGTTAGTTTTATTAAAAACTGATACAACTCCGTGCATTGCATTTGGTTAGTTTTATTAAAAACGAATGTAACTCAGTGCATTGCATTTGGTTAGTTTTATTAAAAACGGATATAACTCAGTGCATTGCATTTGGTTAGTTTTATTAAAAACTGATATAACTCAGTGCATTGCATTTGGTTAGTTTTATTAAAAACTGATACAACTCAGTGCATTGCATTTGGTTAGTTTTATTAAAAATTGATATAACTCAGTGCATTGCATTTGGTTAGTTTTATTTAAAACTGATATAACTCAGTGCATTGCATTTGGTTAGTTTTATTAAAAATTGATATATTTCAGTGCTTTGCATTTGGTTAGTTTTATTAAAAACTGATATAACTCAGTGCATTGCATTTTGTTAGTTCTATTAAAAACGGATATAACTCAGTGCATTGCATTTTGTTAGTTCTATTAAAAACGGATATAACTCAGTGCATTGCATTTGGTTAGTTTTATTAAAGACGGATGTAACTCAGTCCATTGTATTTGGTTAGTTTTATTAAAAACTGATACAACTCCCTGCATTGCATTTTGTTAGTTTTATTAAAAACGGATATAACTCAGTGCATTGCATTTTGTTAGTTTTATTAAAAACGGATATAACTCAGTGCATTGCATTTGGTTAGTTTTATTAAAAACGAATGTAACTCAGTGCATTGCATTTGGTTAGTTTTATTAAAAACTGATACAACTCACTGCATTGCATTTTGTTAGTTTTATTAAAAACGGATATAACTCAGTGCATTGCATTTTGTTAGTTTTATTAAAAACGGATATAACTCAGTGCATTGCATTTGGTTAGTTTTATTAAAGACGGATGTAACTCAGTCCATTGTATTTGGTTAGTTTTATTAAAAACTGATACAACTCCCTGCATTGCATTTTGTTAGTTTTATTAAAAACGGATATAACTCAGTGCATTGCATTTTGTTAGTTTTATTAAAAACGGATATAACTCAGTGCATTGCATTTGGTTAGTTTTATTAAAGACGGATGTAACTCAGTCCATTGTATTTGGTTAGTTTTATTAAAAACTGATACAACTCCCTGCATTGCATTTTGTTAGTTTTATTAAAAACGGATATTACTCAGTGCATTGCATTTTGTTAGTTTTATTAAAAACGGATATAACTCAGTGCATTGCATTTGGTAAGTTTTATTAAAAACGAATGTAACTCAGTGCATTGCATTTGGTTAGTTTTATTAAAAACTGATACAACTCAGTGCATTGCATTTGGTTAGTTTTATTAAAAATTGATATAACTCAGTGCATTGCATTTGGTTAGTTTTATTTAAACCTGATATAACTCAGTGCATTGCATTTGGTTAGTTTTATTAAAAATTGATATATTTCAGTGCTTTGCATTTGGTTAGTTTTATTAAAAACTGATATAACTCAGTGCATTGCATTTTGTTAGTTTTATTAAAAACGGATATAACTCAGTGCATTTAATTTTGTTAGTTTTATTAAAAACGGATGTAACTCAGTCCATTGCATTTGGTTAGTTTTATTAAAAACGGATATAACTCAGTGCATTGCATTTGGTTAGTTTTATTAAAGACGGATGTAACTCAGTGCATTGCATTTGGTTAGTTTTATTAAAAACGGATATAACTCAGTGCTTTGCATTTGGTTAGTTTTATTAAAAACTGATATAACTCAGTGCATTGCATTTTGTTAGTTTTATTAAAAACGGATATAACTCAGTGCATTTAATTTGGTTAGTTTTATTAAAGACGGATGTAACTCAGTCCATTGCATTTTGTTAGTTTTATTAAAAACGGATATAACTCAGTGCATTGCATTTTGTTAGTTTTATTAAAAACGGATATAACTCAGTGCATTTAATTTTGTTAGTTTTATTAAAAACGGATGTAACTCAGTCCATTGCATTTGGTTAGTTTTATTAAAAACTGATACAACTCACTGCATTGCATTTCGTTAGTTTTATTAAAAACGGATATAACTCAGTGCATTGCATTTTGTTAGTTTTATTAAAAACGGATATAACTCAGTGCATTGCATTTGGTTAGTTTTATTAAAAACTGATACAACTCAGTGCATTGCATTTTGTTAGTTTTATTAAAAACGGATATTACTCAGTGCATTGCATTTTGTTAGTTTTATTAAAAACGGATATAACTCAGTGCATTGTATTATGTTAGTTTTGTTAAAAACGGATGTAACTCAGTGCATTTCATTTTGTTAGTTTTATTAAAAACGGATATAATTCAGTGCATAGCATTTGGTTAGTTTTATTAAAGACGGATGTAACTCAGTGCATTGCATTTGGTTAGTTTTATTAAAAACGGATACAACTCACTGCATTGCATTTGGTTAGTTTTATTAAAAACGGATGTAACTCAGTGCATTGCATTTGGTTAGTTTTATTAAAAACGGATATAACTCAGTGCATTGCATTTGGTTAGTTTTATTAAAAACTGATATAACTCAGTGCATTGCATTTGGTTAGTTTTATTAAAAACGGATATAACTCAGTGCATTGCGTTTGGTTAGTTTTATTAAAAACTGATACAACTCACTGCATTGCATTTGGTTAGTTGTATTAAAAACGGACGTAACTCAGTGCATTGCATTTTGTTAGTTTTATTAAAAACGGATATAACTCAGTGCATTTAAGTTTGCTTGTTTTATTAAAAACTGATACAACTCAGAGCATTGTATTTGGTTAGTTTTATTAAAAACTGATACAACTCACTGCATTGCATTTGGTTAGTTTTATTAAAAACTGATACAACTCAGTTCATTGCATTCTGTTAGCTTTATTAAAAACTGATATAACTCAGTGCATTGCATTTGGTTAGTTTTATTAAAAACGGATATAACTCAGTGCATTGCGTTTGGTTAGTTTTATTAAAAACTGATACAACTCACTGCATTGCATTTGGTTAGTTGTATTAAAAACGGACGTAACTCAGTGCATTGCATTTTGTTAGTTTTATTAAAAACGGATATAACTCAGTGCATTACACTTGGTTAGTTTTATTAAAAACGGATGTACCTCAGTCCATTGCATTTGGTTAGTTTTATTTAAAACTGATGCAACTCACTGCATTGCATTTTGTTAGTTTTATTAAAAACGGATATAACTCAGTGCATTGCATTTGGTTAGTTTTATTAAAAACTGATACAACTCACTGCATTGCATTTCGTTAGTTTTATTAAAAACGGATATAACTCAGTGCATTGCATTTTGTTAGTTTTATTAAAAACGGATATAACTCAGTGCATTACACTTGGTTAGTTTTATTAAAAACGGATGTACCTCAGTCCATTGCATTTGGTTAGTTTTATTTAAAACTGATACAACTCACTGCATTGCATTTTGTTAGTTTTATTAAAAACGGATGTAACTCAGTCCATTGCATTTGGTTAGTTTTATTAAAAACTGATACAACTCACTGCATTGCATTTCGTTAGTTTTATTAAAAACGGATTTAACTCAGTGCATTGCATTTTGTTAGTTTTATTAAAAACGGATATAACTCAGTGCATTACACTTGGTTAGTTTTATTAAAAACGGATGTACCTCAGTCCATTGCATTTGGTTAGTTTTATTTAAAACTGATACAACTCACTGCATTGCATTTTGTTAGTTTTATTAAAAACGGATATAACTCAGTGCATTGTATTATGTTAGTTTTGTTAAAAACGGATGTAACTCAGTGCATTTCATTTTGTTAGTTTTATTAAAAACGGATATAATTCAGTGCATAGCATTTGGTTAGTTTTATTAAAGACGGATGTAACTCAGTGCATTGCATTTGGTTAGTTTTATTAAAAACGGATACAACTCACTGCATTGCATTTGGTTAGTTTTATTAAAAACGGATGTAACTCAGTGCATTGCATTTGGTTAGTTTTATTTAAAACTGATACAACTCAGTGCATTGCATTCTGTTAGCTTTATTAAAAACTGATATAACTCAGTGCATTGCATTTGGTTAGTTTTATTAAAAACGGATATAACTCAGTGCATTGCGTTTGGTTAGTTTTATTAAAAACTGATACAACTCACTGCATTGCATTTGGTTAGTTGTATTAAAAACGGACGTAACTCAGTGCATTGCATTTTGTTAGTTTTATTAAAAACGGATATAACTCAGTGCATTTAAGTTTGTTTGTTTTATTAAAAACTGATACAACTCAGAGCATTGTATTTGGTTAGTTTTATTAAAAACTGATACAACTCACTGCATTGCATTTGGTTAGTTTTATTAAAAACTGATACAACTCAGTGCATTGCATTCTGTTAGCTTTATTAAAAACTGATATAACTCAGTGCATTGCATTTGGTTAGTTTTATTAAAAACGGATATAACTCAGTGCATTGCGTTTGGTTAGTTTTATTAAAAACTGATACAACTCACTGCATTGCATTTGGTTAGTTGTATTAAAAACGGACGTAACTCAGTGCATTGCATTTTGTTAGTTTTATTAAAAACGGATATAACTCAGTGCATTTAAGTTTGTTTGTTTTATTAAAAACTGATACAACTCAGAGCATTGTATTTGGTTAGTTTTATTAAAAACTGATACAACTCACTGCATTGCATTTGGTTAGTTTTATTAAAAACTGATATAACTCAGTGCATTGCATTTTGTTAGTTTTATTAAAAACTGATACAACTCAGTGCATTGCATTTGGTTAGTTTTATTAAAAACGGATATAACTCACTGCATTGCATTTGGTTAGTTTTATTAAAAATTTATATAACTCAGTGCATTGCATTTGGTTAGTTTTATTAAAAACGGATATAACTCAGTGCATTGCATTTGGTTAGTTTCATTAAAAACGGATATAACTCAGTGCATTGCATTTTGTTAGTTTTATTAAAAACGGATATAACTCAGTGCATTGCATTTGGTTAGCTTTTTTAAAGACGGATGTAACTCAGTCCATTGCATTTGGTTAGTTTTATTAAAAATGGATGTAACTCAGTGCATTGCATTTGGTTAGTTTTATTAAAAACTGATACAACTCAGTGCATTGCATTTGGTTAGTTTTATTAAAAACTGATATAACTCACTGCATTGCATTTGGTTAGTTTTATTAAAAATTGATATAACTCAGTGCATTGCATTTGGTTAGTTTTATTAAAAACTGATATAACTCAGTGCATTGCATTTTGTTTGTTTTATTAAAAACTGATACAACTCAGTGCATTGCATTTGGTTAGTTTTATTAAAAACGGATATAACTCACTGCATTGCATTTGGTTAGTTTTATTAAAAATTGATATAACTCAGTGCATTGCATTTGGTTAGTTTTATTAAAAACTGATATAACTCAGTGCATTGCATTTGGTTAGTTTTATTAAAAATTGATATAACTCAGTGCATTGCATTTGGTTAGTTTTATTAAAAACTGATATAACTCAGTGCATTGCATTTTGTTTGTTTTATTAAAAACTGATACAACTCAGTGCATTGCATTTGGTTAGTTTTATTAAAAATTGATATAACTCAGTGCATTGCATTTGGTTAGTTTTATTAAAAACGAATGTAACTCAGTGCATTGCATTTGGTTAGTTTTATTAAAAATTGATATAACTCAGTGCATTGCATTTGGTTAGTTTTATTAAAAACTGATATAACTCAGTGCATTGCATTTGGTTAGTTTTATTAAAAATTGATATAACTCAGTGCATTGCATTTGGTTAGTTTTATTAAAAACTGATATAACTCAGTGCATTGCATTTTGTTTGTTTTATTAAAAACTGATACAACTCAGTGCATTGCATTTGGTTAGTTTTATTAAAAATTGATATAACTCAGTGCATTGCATTTGGTTAGTTTTATTAAAAATTGATATAACTCAGTGCATTGCATTTGGTTAGTTTTATTAAAAACTGATATAACTCAGTGCATTGCATTTGGTTAGTTTTATTAAAAATTGATATAACTCAGTGCATTGCATTTGGTTAGTTTTATTAAAAACTGATATAACTCAGTGCATTGCATTTTGTTTGTTTTATTAAAAACTGATACAACTCAGTGCATTGCATTTGGTTAGTTTTATTAAAAATTGATATAACTCAGTGCATTGCATTTGGTTAGTTTTATTAAAAATTGATATAACTCAGTGCATTGCATTTGGTTAGTTTTATTAAAAACTGATATAACTCAGTGCATTGCATTTTGTTTGTTTTATTAAAAACTGATACAACTCAGTGCATTGCATTTGGTTAGTTTTATTAAAAATTGATATAACTCAGTGCATTGCATTTGGTTAGTTTTATTAAAAACGAATGTAACTCAGTGCATTGCATTTGGTTAGTTTTATTAAAAATTGATATAACTCAGTGCATTGCATTTGGTTAGTTTTATTAAAAACTGATATAACTCAGTGCATTGCATTTGGTTAGTTTTATTAAAAATTGATATAACTCAGTGCATTGCATTTGGTTAGTTTTATTAAAAACTGATATAACTCAGTGCATTGCATTTTGTTTGTTTTATTAAAAACTGATACAACTCAGTGCATTGCATTTGGTTAGTTTTATTAAAAATTGATATAACTCAGTGCATTGCATTTGGTTAGTTTTATTAAAAACGAATGTAACTCAGTGCATTGCATTTGGTTAGTTTTATTAAAAATTGATATAACTCAGTGCATTGCATTTGGTTAGTTTTATTAAAAACTGATATAACTCAGTGCATTGCATTTGGTTAGTTTTATTAAAAATTGATATAACTCAGTGCATTGCATTTGGTTAGTTTTATTAAAAACGAATGTAACTCAGTGCATTGCATTTGGTTAGTTTTATTAAAAATTGATATAACTCAGTGCATTGCATTTGGTTAGTTTTATTAAAAACTGATATAACTCAGTGCATTGCATTTGGTTAGTTTTATTAAAAATTGATATAACTCAGTGCATTGCATTTGGTTAGTTTTATTAAAAACTGATATAACTCAGTGCATTGCATTTTGTTTGTTTTATTAAAAACTGATACAACTCAGTGCATTGCATTTGGTTAGTTTTATTAAAAATTGATATAACTCAGTGCATTGCATTTGGTTAGTTTTATTAAAAACGAATGTAACTCAGTGCATTGCATTTGGTTAGTTTTATTAAAAATTGATATAACTCAGTGCATTGCATTTGGTTAGTTTTATTAAAAACTGATATAACTCAGTGCATTGCATTTGGTTAGTTTTATTAAAAATTGATATAACTCAGTGCATTGCATTTTGTTAGTTTTATTAAAAATTGATATAACTCAGTGCATTGCATTTGGTTAGTTTTATTAAAAACGGATATAACTCACTGCATTGCATTTGGTTAGTTTTATTAAAAATTGATATAACTCAGTGCATTGCATTTGGTTAGTTTTATTAAAAACTGATATAACTCAGTGCATTGCATTTGGTTAGTTTTATTAAAAATTGATATAACTCAGTGCATTGCATTTGGTTAGTTTTATTAAAAACGGATATAACTCACTGCATTGCATTTGGTTAGTTTTATTAAAAATTGATATAACTCAGTGCATTGCATTTGGTTAGTTTTATTAAAAACGAATGTAACTCAGTGCATTGCATTTGGTTAGTTTTATTAAAAATTGATATAACTCAGTGCATTGCATTTGGTTAGTTTTATTAAAAACTGATATAACTCAGTGCATTGCATTTGGTTAGTTTTATTAAAAATTGATATAACTCAGTGCATTGCATTTGGTTAGTTTTATTAAAAACTGATATAACTCAGTGCATTGCATTTTGTTTGTTTTATTAAAAACTGATACAACTCAGTGCATTGCATTTGGTTAGTTTTATTAAAAATTGATATAACTCAGTGCATTGCATTTGGTTAGTTTTATTAAAAACGAATGTAACTCAGTGCATTGCATTTGGTTAGTTTTATTAAAAATTGATATAACTCAGTGCATTGCATTTGGTTAGTTTTATTAAAAACTGATATAACTCAGTGCATTGCATTTGGTTAGTTTTATTAAAAATTGATATAACTCAGTGCATTGCATTTGGTTAGTTTTATTAAAAACGGATATAACTCACTGCATTGCATTTGGTTAGTTTTATTAAAAATTGATATAACTCAGTGCATTGCATTTGGTTAGTTTTATTAAAAACTGATATAACTCAGTGCATTGCATTTGGTTAGTTTTATTAAAAATTGATATAACTCAGTGCATTGCATTTGGTTAGTTTTATTAAAAACTGATATAACTCAGTGCATTGCATTTTGTTTGTTTTATTAAAAACTGATACAACTCAGTGCATTGCATTTGGTTAGTTTTATTAAAAATTGATATAACTCAGTGCATTGCATTTGGTTAGTTTTATTAAAAACGAATGTAACTCAGTGCATTGCATTTGGTTAGTTTTATTAAAAATTGATATAACTCAGTGCATTGCATTTGGTTAGTTTTATTAAAAACTGATATAACTCAGTGCATTGCATTTGGTTAGTTTTATTAAAAATTGATATAACTCAGTGCATTGCATTTGGTTAGTTTTATTAAAAACTGATATAACTCAGTGCATTGCATTTTGTTTGTTTTATTAAAAACTGATACAACTCAGTGCATTGCATTTGGTTAGTTTTATTAAAAATTGATATAACTCAGTGCATTGCATTTGGTTAGTTTTATTAAAAACGAATGTAACTCAGTGCATTGCATTTGGTTTGTTTTATTAAAAACTGATACAACTCAGTGCATTGCATTTGGTTAGTTTTATTAAAAATTGATATAACTCAGTGCATTGCATTTGGTTAGTTTTATTAAAAACGAATGTAACTCAGTGCATTGCATTTGGTTAGTTTTATTAAAAACTGATATAACTCAGTGCATTGCATTTTGTTTGTTTTATTAAAAACTGATACAACTCAGTGCATTGCATTTGGTTAGTTTTATTAAAAAGAGATATAACTCAGTGCATTGCATCTGGTTAGTTTTATTAAAAACTGATACAACTCAGTGCATTGCATTTGGTTAGTTTTATTAAAAACTGATATAACTCAGTGCATTGCATTTTGTTAGTTTAATTAAAAAGAGATATAACTCAGTGCATTGCATCTGGTTAGTTTTATTAAAAACTGATACAACTCAGTGCATTGCATTTGGTTAGTTTTATTAAAAACTGATATAACTCAGTGCATTGCATTTTGTTAGTTTAATTAAAAAGAGATATAACTCAGTGCATTGCATCTGGTTAGTTTTATTAAAAACTGATACAACTCAGTGCATTGCATTTGGTTAGTTTTATTAAAAATTGATATAACTCAGTGCATTGCATTTGGTTAGTTTTATTAAAAACTGATACAACTCAGTGCATTGCATTTTGTTTGTTTTATTAAAAACTGATACAACTCAGTGCATTGCATTTGGTTAGTTTTATTAAAAACTGATACAACTCAGTGCATTGTATTTGGTTAGTTTTATTAAAAACTGATACAACTCAGTGCATTGCATTTTGTTTGTTTTATTAAAAACTGATACAACTCAGTGCATTGCATTTGGTTAGTTTTATTAAAAACTGATACAACTCAGTGCATTGCATTTGGTTAGTTTTATTAAAAACTGATACAACTCAGTGCATTGCATTTTGTTTGTTTTATTAAAAACTGATACAACTCAGTGCATTGCATTTGGTTAGTTTTATTAAAAACTGATACAACTCAGTGCATTGCATTTGGTTAGTTTTATTAAAAACTGATACAACTCAGTGCATTGCATTTTGTTTGTTTTATTAAAAACTGATACAACTCAGTGCATTGCATTTGGTTAGTTTTATTAAAAATTGATATAACTCAGTGCATTGCATTTGGTTAGTTTTATTTAAAACTGATATAACTCAGTGCATTGCATTTTGTTAGTTTTATTAAAAACGGATATAACTCCGTGCATTGCATTTGGTTAGTTTTATTTAAAACTGATATAACTCAGTGCATTGCATTTTGTTAGTTTTATTAAAAACGGATATAACTCGGTGCATTGCATTTTGTTAGTTTTATTAAAAACTGATATAACTCAGTGCATTGCATTTGGTTAGTTTTATTAAAAACTGATACAACTCAGTGCATTGCATTTGGTTAGTTTTATTAAAAATTGATATAACTCAGTGCATTGCATTTGGTTAGTTTTATTAAAAACGGATATAACTCAGTGCATTGTATTATGTTAGTTTTGTTAAAAACGGATATAACTCAGTGCATTGCATTTGGTTAGTTTTATTAAAAACGGATATAACTCAGTGCATTGCATTTGGTTAGTTTTATTAAAAACTGATACAACTCACTGCATTGCATTTTGTTAGTTTTATTAAAAACGGATATAACTCAGTGCATTGTATTATGTTAGTTTTGTTAAAAACGGATATAACTCAGTGCATTGCATTTGGTTAGTTTTATTAAAAACGGATATAACTCGGTGCATTGCATTTTGTTAGTTTTATTAAAAACGGATGTAACTCAGTGCATTGCATTTGGTTAGTTTTATTAAAGACGGATGTAACTCAGTCCATTGTATTTGGTTAGTTTTATTAAAAACTGATACAACTCCCTGCATTGCATTTTGTTAGTTTTATTAAAAACGGATGTAACTCAGTGCATTGCATTTGGTTAGTTTTATTAAAAACTGATACAACTCAGTGCATTGCATTTGGTTAGTTTTATTTAAAACGGATGTAACTCAGTGCATTGCATTTGGTTAGTTTTATTAAAAACTGATACAACTAAGTGCATTGCATTTGGTTAGTTTTATTAAAAACGGATATAAATCAGTGCATTGTATTTGGTTAGTTTTATTAAAAACGGATATAACTCAGTGCATTGCATTTGGGTAGTTTTATTAAAAACTGATACAACTCAGTGCATTGTATTTGGTTAGTTTTATTTAAAACGGATGTAACTCAGTGCATTGCATCTGGTTAGTTTTATTAAAAACTGATACAACTCAGTGCATTGCATTTGGTTAGTTTTATTAAAAACTGATATAACTCAGTGCATTGCATCTGGTTAGTTTTATTAAAAACTGATACAACTAAGTGCATTGCATTTGGTTAGTTTTATTAAAAACGGATATAAATCAGTGCATTGTATTTGGTTAGTTTTATTAAAAACGGATATAACTCAGTGCATTGCATTTGGTTAGTTTTATTAAAAACTGATACAACTCAGTGCATTGCATTTTGTTAGTTTAATTAAAAAGAGATATAACTCAGTGCATTGCATTTGGTTAGTTTTATTAAAAACTGATACAACTCAGTGCATTGCATTTGGTTAGTTTTATTAAAAACTGATACAACTCAGTGCATTGCATTTGGTTAGTTTTATTAAAAACGGATGTAACTCAGTGCATTGCATTTGGTTAGTTTTATTAAAAACTGATACAACTCAGTGCATTGCATTTGGTTAGTTTTATTTAAAACGGATGTAACTCAGTGCATTGCATTTGGTTAGTTTTATTAAAAACTGATACAACTAAGTGCATTGCATTTGGTTAGTTTTATTAAAAACGGATATAAATCAGTGCATTGTATTTGGTTAGTTTTATTAAAAACGGATATAACTCAGTGCATTGCATTTGGTTAGTTTTATTTAAAACGGATGTAACTCAGTGCATTGCATCTGGTTAGTTTTATTAAAAACTGATACAACTCAGTGCATTGCATTTGGTTAGTTTTATTAAAAACTGATATAACTCAGTGCATTGCATTTTGTTAGTTTAATTAAAAAGAGATATAACTCAGTGCATTGCATCTGGTTAGTTTTATTAAAAACTGATACAACTAAGTGCATTGCATTTGGTTAGTTTTATTAAAAATTGATATAACTCAGTGCATTGCATTTGGTTAGTTTTATTAAAAACTGATACAACTCAGTGCATTGCATTTGGTTAGTTTTATTAAAAACTGATATAACTCAGTGCATTGCATTTTGTTAGTTTAATTAAAAACAGATATAACTCAGTGCATTGCATCTGGTTAGTTTTATTAAAAACTGATACAACTCAGTGCATTGCATTTGGTTAGTTTTATTAAAAACTGATATAACTCAGTGCATTGCATTTTGTTAGTTTAATTAAAAAGAGATATAACTCAGTGCATTGCATCTGGTTAGTTTTATTAAAAACTGATACAACTCAGTGCATTGCATTTGGTTAGTTTTATTAAAAACTGATATAACTCAGTGCATTGCATTTTGTTAGTTTAATTAAAAAGAGATATAACTCAGTGCATTGAATCTGGTTAGTTTTATTAAAAACTGATACAACTCAGTGCATTGCATTTGGTTAGTTTTATTAAAAATTGATATAACTCAGTGCATTGCATTTGGTTAGTTTTATTAAAAACTGATACAACTCAGTGCATTGCATTTTGTTTGTTTTATTAAAAACTGATACAACTCAGTGCATTGCATTTGGTTAGTTTTATTAAAAATTGATATAACTCAGTGCATTGCATCTGGTTAGTTTTATTAAAAACTGATACAACTCAGTGCATTGCATTTGGTTAGTTTTATTAAAAATTGATATAACTCAGTGCATTGCATTTTGTTAGTTTAATTAAAAAGAGATATAACTCAGTGCATTGCATTTTGTTTGTTTTATTAAAAACTGATACAACTCAGTGCATTGCATTTTGTTAGTTTAATTAAAAATTGATATAACTCAGTGCATTGCATTTGGTTAGTTTTATTAAAAACTGATACAACTCAGTGCATTGCATTTTGTTTGTTTTATTAAAAACTGATACAACTCAGTGCATTGCATTTGGTTAGTTTTATTAAAAATTGATATAACTCAGTGCATTGCATTTTGTTAGTTTAATTAAAAATTGATATAACTCAGTGCATTGCATTTGGTTAGTTTTATTAAAAACTGATACAACTCAGTGCATTGCATTTTGTTTGTTTTATTAAAAACTGATACAACTCAGTGCATTGCATTTGGTTAGTTTTATTAAAAATTGATATAACTCAGTGCATTGCATCTGGTTAGTTTTATTAAAAACTGATACAACTCAGTGCATTGCATTTGGTTAGTTTTATTAAAAACTGATATAACTCAGTGCATTGCATTTTGTTAGTTTAATTAAAAAGAGATATAACTCAGTGCATTGCATCTGGTTAGTTTTATTAAAAACTGATACAACTCAGTGCATTGCATTTGGTTAGTTTTATTAAAAATTGATACAACTCAGTGCATTGCATTTGGTTAGTTTTATTTAAAACGGATGTAACTCAGTGCATTGCATTTGGTTAGTTTTATTAAAAACTGATACAACTCAGTGCATTGCATTTTGTTTGTTTTATTAAAAACTGATACAACTCAGTGCATTGCATTTGGTTAGTTTTATTAAAAATTGATATAACTCAGTGCATTGCATTTTGTTAGTTTAATTAAAAATTGATATAACTCAGTGCATTGCATTTGGTTAGTTTTATTAAAAACTGATACAACTCAGTGCATTGCATTTTGTTTGTTTTATTAAAAACTGATACAACTCAGTGCATTGCATTTGGTTAGTTTTATTAAAAATTGATATAACTCAGTGCATTGCATCTGGTTAGTTTTATTAAAAACTGATACAACTCAGTGCATTGCATTTGGTTAGTTTTATTAAAAACTGATATAACTCAGTGCATTGCATTTTGTTAGTTTAATTAAAAAGAGATATAACTCAGTGCATTGCATCTGGTTAGTTTTATTAAAAACTGATACAACTCAGTGCATTGCATTTGGTTAGTTTTATTAAAAATTGATATAACTCAGTGCATTGCATTTGGTTAGTTTTATTAAAAACTGATACAACTCAGTGCATTGCATTTTGTTTGTTTTATTAAAAACTGATACAACTCAGTGCATTGCATTTGGTTAGTTTTATTAAAAACTGATACAACTCAGTGCATTGCATTTGGTTAGTTTTATTAAAAACTGATACAACTCAGTGCATTGCATTTTGTTTGTTTTATTAAAAACTGATACAACTCAGTGCATTGCATTTGGTTAGTTTTATTAAAAACTGATACAACTCAGTGCATTGCATTTGGTTAGTTTTATTAAAAATTGATATAACTCAGTGCATTGCATTTGGTTAGTTTTATTAAAAACTGATATAACTCAGTGCATTGCATTTTGTTTGTTTTATTAAAAACTGATACAACTCAGTGCATTGCATTTGGTTAGTTTTATTAAAAATTGATATAACTCAGTGCATTGCATTTGGTTAGTTTTATTAAAAATTGATATAACTCAGTGCATTGCATTTGGTTAGTTTTATTTAAAACTGATATAACTCAGTGCATTGCATTTTGTTAGTTTTATTAAAAACGGATATAACTCAGTGCATTGCATTTGGTTAGTTTTATTTAAAACTGATACAACTCAGTGCATTGCATTTGGTTAGTTTTATTAAAAACTGATACAACTCAGTGCATTGCATTTGGTTAGTTTTATTAAAAATTGATATAACTCAGTGCATTGCATTTGGTTAGTTTTATTAAAAATTGATATAACTCAGTGCATTGCATTTGGTTAGTTTTATTTAAAACTGATATAACTCAGTGCATTGCATTTTGTTAGTTTTATTAAAAACGGATATAACTCAGTGCATTGCATTTGGTTAGTTTTATTAAAAACTGATACAACTCAGTGCATTGCATTTGGTTAGTTTTATTAAAAACTGATATAACTCAGTGCATTGCATTTTGTTAGTTTAATTAAAAAGAGATAAAACTCAGTGCATTGCATCTGGTTAGTTTTATTAAAAACTGATACAACTCAGTGCATTGCATTTGGTTAGTTTTATTAAAAATTGATATAACTCAGTGCATTGCATTTGGTTAGTTTTATTAAAAACTGATACAACTCAGTGCATTGCATTTTGTTTGTTTTATTAAAAACTGATACAACTCAGTGCATTGCATTTGGTTAGTTTTATTAAAAACTGATACAACTCAGTGCATTGCATTTGGTTAGTTTTATTAAAAACTGATACAACTCAGTGCATTGCATTTTGTTTGTTTTATTAAAAACTGATACAACTCAGTGCATTGCATTTGGTTAGTTTTATTAAAAACTGATACAACTCAGTGCATTGCATTTGGTTAGTTTCATTAAAAACTGATACAACTCAGTGCATTGCATTTTGTTTGTTTTATTAAAAACTGATACAACTCAGTGCATTGCATTTGGTTAGTTTTATTAAAAACTGATACAACTCAGTGCATTGCATTTGGTTAGTTTTATTAAAAACTGCTACAACTCAGTGCATTGCATTTTGTTTGTTTTATTAAAAACTGATACAACTCAGTGCATTGCATTTTGTTTGTTTTATTAAAAACTGATACAACTCAGTGCATTGCATTTGGTTAGTTTTATTAAAAATTGATATAACTCAGTGCATTGCATTTGGTTAGTTTTATTAAAAATTGATATAACTCAGTGCATTGCATTTGGTTAGTTTTATTAAAAATTGATATAACTCAGTGCATTGCATTTGGTTAGTTTTATTAAAAACTGATACAACTCAGTGCATTGCATTTTGTTTGTTTTATTAAAAACTGATACAACTCAGTGCATTGCATTTGGTTAGTTTTATTAAAAACTGATACAACTCAGTGCATTGCATTTGGTTAGTTTTATTAAAAACTGATACAACTCAGTGCATTGCATTTTGTTTGTTTTATTAAAAACTGATACAACTCAGTGCATTGCATTTGGTTAGTTTTATTAAAAACTGATACAACTCAGTGCATTGCATTTGGTTAGTTTTATTAAAAACTGATATAACTCAGTGCATTGCATTTTGTTAGTTTAATTAAAAAGAGATATAACTCAGTGCATTGCATCTGGTTAGTTTTATTAAAAACTGATACAACTCAGTGCATTGCATTTGGTTAGTTTTATTAAAAATTGATATAACTCAGTGCATTGCATTTGGTTAGTTTTATTAAAAACTGATATAACTCAGTGCATTGCATTTTGTTTGTTTTATTAAAAACTGATACAACTCAGTGCATTGCATTTGGTTAGTTTTATTAAAAATTGATATAACTCAGTGCATTGCATTTGGTTAGTTTTATTAAAAATTGATATAACTCAGTGCATTGCATTTGGTTAGTTTTATTAAAAACTGATACAACTCAGTGCATTGCATTTGGTTAGTTTTATTAAAAACTGATACAACTCAGTGCATTGCATTTTGTTTGTTTTATTAAAAACTGATACAACTCAGTGCATTGTATTTGGTTAGTTTTATTTAAAACGGATGTAACTCAGTGCATTGCATCTGGTTAGTTTTATTAAAAACTGATACAACTCAGTGCATTGCATTTGGTTAGTTTTATTAAAAACTGATATAACTCAGTGCATTGCATTTTGTTAGTTTAATTAAAAAGAGATATAACTCAGTGCATTGCATCTGGTTAGTTTTATTAAAAACTGATACAACTAAGTGCATTGCATTTGGTTAGTTTTATTAAAAATTGATATAACTCAGTGCATTGCATTTGGTTAGTTTTATTAAAAACTGATACAACTCAGTGCATTGCATTTGGTTAGTTTTATTAAAAACTGATATAACTCAGTGCATTGCATTTTGTTAGTTTAATTAAAAAGAGATATAACTCAGTGCATTGCATCTGGTTAGTTTTATTAAAAACTGATACAACTCAGTGCATTGCATTTGGTTAGTTTTATTAAAAACTGATATAACTCAGTGCATTGCATTTTGTTAGTTTAATTAAAAAGAGATATAACTCAGTGCATTGCATCTGGTTAGTTTTATTAAAAACTGATACAACTCAGTGCATTGCATTTGGTTAGTTTTATTAAAAATTGATATAACTCAGTGCATTGCATTTGGTTAGTTTTATTAAAAACTGATACAACTCAGTGCATTGCATTTTGTTTGTTTTATTAAAAACTGATACAACTCAGTGCATTGTATTTGGTTAGTTTTATTTAAAACGGATGTAACTCAGTGCATTGCATCTGGTTAGTTTTATTAAAAACTGATACAACTCAGTGCATTGCATTTGGTTAGTTTTATTAAAAACTGATATAACTCAGTGCATTGCATTTTGTTAGTTTAATTAAAAAGAGATATAACTCAGTGCATTGCATCTGGTTAGTTTTATTAAAAACTGATACAACTCAGTGCATTGCATTTGGTTAGTTTTATTAAAAACTGATATAACTCAGTGCATTGCATTTTGTTAGTTTAAGTAAAGAGAGATATAACTCAGTGCATTGCATCTGGTTAGTTTTATTAAAAACTGATACAACTCAGTGCATTGCATTTGGTTAGTTTTATTAAAAATTGATATAACTCAGTGCATTGCATTTGGTTAGTTTTATTAAAAACTGATACAACTCAGTGCATTGCATTTTGTTTGTTTTATTAAAAACTGATACAACTCAGTGCATTGCATTTGGTTAGTTTTATTAAAAATTGATATAACTCAGTGCATTGCAATTGGTTAGTTTTATTAAAAACGAATGTAACTCAGTGCATTGCATTTGGTTAGTTTTATTAAAAACGGATATAACTCAGTGCATTGCATTTGGTTAGTTTTATTAAAAACTGATATAACTCAGTGCATTGCATTTGGTTAGTTTTATTAAAAACTGATACAACTCAGTGCATTGCATTTGGTTAGTTTTATTAAAAATTGATATAACTCAGTGCATTGCATTTGGTTAGTTTTATTTAAAACTGATATAACTCAGTGCATTGCATTTTGTTAGTTTTATTAAAAACGGATATAACTCGGTGCATTGCATTTTGTTAGTTTTATTAAAAACGGATGTAACTCAGTCCATTGCATTTGGTTAGTTTTATTAAAAACTGATATAACTCAGTGCATTGCATTTGGTTAGTTTTATTAAAAACTGATACAACTCAGTGCATTGCATTTGGTTAGTTTTATTAAAAATTGATATAACTCAGTGCATTGCATTTGGTTAGTTTTATTTAAAACTGATATAACTCAGTGCATTGCATTTTGTTAGTTTTATTAAAAACGGATATAACTCAGTGCATTGCATTTGGTTAGTTTTATTTAAAACTGATATAACTCAGTGCATTGCATTTTGTTAGTTTTATTAAAAACGGATATAACTCGGTGCATTGCATTTTGTTAGTTTTATTAAAAACTGATATAACTCAGTGCATTGCATTTGGTTAGTTTTATTAAAAACTGATACAACTCAGTGCATTGCATTTGGTTAGTTTTATTAAAAATTGATATAACTCAGTGCATTGCATTTGGTTAGTTTTATTTAAAACTGATATAACTCAGTGCATTGCATTTTGTTAGTTTTATTAAAAACGGATATAACTCGGTGCATTTAATTTTGTTAGTTTTATTAAAAACGGATGTAACTCAGTCCATTGCATTTGGTTAGTTTTATTAAAAACTGATACAACTCACTGCATTGCATTTTGTTAGTTTTATTTAAAACTGATATAACTCAGTGCATTGCATTTTGTTAGTTTTATTAAAAACGGATATAACTCAGTGCATTGCATTTGGTTAGTTTTATTTAAAACTGATATAACTCAGTGCATTGCATTTGGTTAGTTTTATTTAAAACTGATATAACTCAGTGCATTGCATTTTGTTAGTTTTATTAAAAACGGATATAACTCGGTGCATTTCATTTTGTTAGTTTTATTAAAAACGGATATAACTCAGTGCATTTAATTTTGTTAGTTTTATTAAAAACGGATGTAACTCAGTCCATTGCATTTGGTTAGTTTTATTAAAAACTGATACAACTCACTGCATTGCATTTTGTTAGTTTTATTAAAAATTGATATAACTCAGTGCATTGCATTTGGTTAGTTTTGTTAAACCTGATATAACTCAGTGCATTGCATTTTGTTCGTTTTATTAAAAACTGATACAACTCAGTGCATTGCATTTGGTTAGTTTTATTAAAAACGGATATAACTCAGTGCATTGCATTTTGTTAGTTTTATTAAAAACGGATATAACTCAGTGCATTGCATTTTGTTAGTTTTATTAAAAACGGATATAACTCAGTGCATTGCATTTGGTTAGTTTCATTAAAAACGGATATAACTCAGTGCATTGCATTTTGTTAGTTTTATTAAAAACGGATATAACTCAGTGCATTGCATTTTGTTAGTTTTATTAAAAACGGATATAACTCAGTGCATTGCATTTGGTTAGCTTTTTTAAAGACGGATGTAACTCAGTCCATTGCATTTGGTTAGTTTTATTAAAAACGGATGTAACTCAGTGCATTGCATTTGGTTAGTTTTATTAAAAACTGATACAGCTCAGTGCATTGCATTTGGTTAGTTTTATTAAAAACTGATATAACTCACTGCATTGCATTTGGTTAGTTTTATTAAAAATTGATATAACTCAGTGCATTGCATTTGGTAAGTTTTATTAAAAACTGATATAACTCAGTGCATTGCATTTTGTTTGTTTTATTAAAAACTGATACAACTCAGTGCATTGCATTTGGTTAGTTTTATTAAAAACGGATATAACTCACTGCATTGCATTTGGTTAGTTTTATTAAAAATTTATATAACTCAGTGCATTGCATTTGGTTAGTTTTTTTAAATACGGATGTAACTCAGTGCATTGCATTTGGTTAGTTTTATTAAAAACTGATATAACTCAGTGCATTGCATTTGGTTAGTTTTATTAAAAACTGATACAACTCAGTGCATTGCATTTGGTTAGTTTTATTAAAAACGGATATAACTCACTGCATTGCATTTGGTTAGTTTTATTAAAAATTTATATAACTCAGTGCATTGCATTTGGTTAGTTTTTTTAAATACGGATGTAACTCAGTGCATTGCATTTGGTTAGTTTTATTAAAAACTGATATAACTCAGTGCATTGCATTTGGTTAGTTTTACTAAAAACTGATACAACTCAGTGCATTGCATTTTGTTAGTTTTATTAAAAACGGATGTAACTCAGTGCATTGCATTTGGTTAGTTTTATTAAAAACTGATACAACTCAGTGCATTGCATTTGGTTATTTTATTAAAAACGGATATAACTCACTGCATTGCATTTGGTTAGTTTTATTAAAAATTGATATATTTCAGTGCTTTGCATTTGGTTAGTTTTATTAAAAACTGATATAACTCAGTGCATTGCATTTTGTTAGTTTTATTAAAAACGGATATAACTCAGTGCATTTAATTTTGTTAGTTTTATTAAAAACGGATGTAACTCAGTGCATTGCATTTGGTTAGTTTTATTAAAAACTGATACAACTCAGTGCATTGCATTTGGTTAGTTTTATTAAAAATTGATATAACTCAGTGCATTGCATTTGGTTAGTTTTATTTAAAACTGATATAACTCAGTGCATTGCATTTTGTTAGTTTTATTAAAAACGGATATAACTCAGTGCATTGCATTTGGTTAGTTTTATTTAAAACTGATATAACTCAGTGCATTGCATTTTGTTAGTTTTATTAAAAACGGATATAACTCGGTGCATTGCATTTTGTTAGTTTTATAAAAAACGGATATAACTCAGTGCATTGCATTTGGTTAGTTTTATTTAAAACTGATATAACTCAGTGCATTGCATTTTGTTAGTTTTATTAAAAACGGATATAACTCGGTGCATTGCATTTTGTTAGTTTTATTAAAAACGGATGTAACTCAGTGCATTTAATTTTGTTAGTTTTATTAAAAACGGATATAACTCAGTGCATTGCATTTGGTTAGTTTTATTTAAAACTGATATAACTCAGTGCATTGCATTTTGTTAGTTTTATTAAAAACGGATATAACTCGGTGCATTGCATTTTGTTAGTTTTATTAAAAACGGATATAACTCAGTGCATTGCATTTGGTTAGTTTTATTTAAAACTGATATAACTCAGTGCATTGCATTTTGTTAGTTTTATTAAAAACGGATATAACTCGGTGCATTGCATTTTGTTAGTTTTATTAAAAACGGATATAACTCAGTGCATTGCATTTGGTTAGTTTTATTTAAAACTGATATAACTCAGTGCATTGCATTTTGTTAGTTTTATTAAAAACGGATATAACTCAGTGCATTGCATTTTGTTAGTTTTATTAAAAACGGATATAACTCAGTGCATTGCATTTGGTTAGTTTTATTTAAAACTGATATAACTCAGTGCATTGCATTTTGTTAGTTTTATTAAAAACGGATATAACTCGGTGCATTGCATTTTGTTAGTTTTATTAAAAACGGATATAACTCAGTGCATTGCATTTGGTTAGTTTTATTTAAAACTGATATAACTCAGTGCATTGCATTTTGTTAGTTTTATTAAAAACGGATATAACTCGGTGCATTGCATTTTGTTAGTTTTATTAAAAACGGATATAACTCAGTGCATTGCATTTGGTTAGTTTTATTTAAAACTGATATAACTCAGTGCATTGCATTTTGTTAGTTTTATTAAAAACGGATATAACTCAGTGCATTGCATTTTGTTAGTTTTATTAAAAACGGATATAACTCAGTGCATTGCATTTGGTTAGTTTTATTTAAAACTGATATAACTCAGTGCATTGCATTTTGTTAGTTTTATTAAAAACGGATATAACTCGGTGCATTGCATTTTGTTAGTTTTATTAAAAACGGATATAACTCAGTGCATTGCATTTGGTTAGTTTTATTTAAAACTGATATAACTCAGTGCATTGCATTTTGTTAGTTTTATTAAAAACGGATATAACTCGGTGCATTGCATTTTGTTAGTTTTATTAAAAACGGATATAACTCGGTGCATTGCATTTTGTTAGTTTTATTAAAAACGGATATAACTCAGTGCATTGCATTTGGTTAGTTTTATTTAAAACTGATATAACTCAGTGCATTGCATTTTGTTAGTTTTATTAAAAACGGATATAACTCGGTGCATTGCATTTTGTTAGTTTTATTAAAAACGGATGTAACTCAGTCCATTGCATTTGGTTAGTTTTATTAAAAACTGATATAACTCAGTGCATTGCATTTGGTTAGTTTTATTAAAAACTGATACAACTCAGTGCATTGCATTTGGTTAGTTTTATTAAAAATTGATATAACTCAGTGCATTGCATTTGGTTAGTTTTATTTAAAACTGATATAACTCAGTGCATTGCATTTGGTTAGTTTTATTAAAAATTGATATAACTCAGTGCATTGCATTTGGTTAGTTTTATTTAAAACTGATATAACTCAGTGCATTGCATTTTGTTAGTTTTATTAAAAACGGATATAACTCAGTGCATTGCATTTGGTTAGTTTTATTAAAAACGGATGTAACTCAGTGCATTTAATTTTGTTAGTTTTATTAAAAACGGATGTAACTCAGTCCATTGCATTTGGTTAGTTTTATTAAAAACTGATACAACTCACTGCATTGCATTTTGTTAGTTTTATTAAAAACGGATATAACTCAGTGCATTGCATTTTGTTAGTTTTATTGAAAACGGATATAAGTCAGTGCATTGCATTTGGTTAGTTTTATTAAAGACGGATGTAACTCAGTGCATTTAATTTTGTTAGTTTTATTAAAAACGGATGTAACTCAGTCCATTGCATTTGGTTAGTTTTATTAAAAACTGATACAACTCACTGCATTGCATTTTGTTAGTTTTATTAAAAACGGATATAACTCAGTGCATTGCATTTTGTTAGTTTTATTAAAAACGGATATAACTCAGTGCATTGCATTTGGTTAGTTTTATTAAAGACGGATGTAACTCAGTGCATTTAATTTTGTTAGTTTTATTAAAAACGGATGTAACTCAGTCCATTGCATTTGGTTAGTTTTATTAAAAACTGATACAACTCCCTGCATTGCATTTTGTTAGTTTTATTAAAAATTGATATATTTCAGTGCTTTGCATTTGGTTAGTTTTATTAAAAACTGATATAACTCAGTGCATTGCATTTTGTTAGTTTTATTAAAAACGGATATAACTCAGTGCATTTAATTTTGTTAGTTTTATTAAAAACGGATGTAACTCAGTCCATTGCATTTGGTTAGTTTTATTAAAAACTGATACAACTCACTGCATTGCATTTTGTTAGTTTTATTAAAAACGGATATAACTCAGTGCATTGCATTTTGTTAGTTTTATTAAAAACGGATATAACTCAGTGCATTGCATTTGGTTAGTTTTATTAAAGACGGATGTAACTCAGTCCATTGTATTTGGTTAGTTTTATTAAAAACTGATACAACTCCCTGCATTGCATTTTGTTAGTTTTATTAAAAACGGATATAACTCAGTGCATTGCATTTTGTTAGTTTTATTAAAAACGGATATAACTCAGTGCATTGCATTTTGTTAGTTTTATTAAAAACGGATATAACTCAGTGCATTACACTTGGTTAGTTTTATTAAAAACGGATGTAACTCAGTCCATTGCATTTGGTTAGTTTTATTTAAAACTGATACAACTCACTGCATTGCATTTTGTTAGTTTTATTAAAAACGGATATAACTCAGTGCATTGTATTATGTTAGTTTTGTTAAAAACGGATGTAACTCAGTGCATTTCATTTTGTTAGTTTTATTAAAAACGGATATAACTCAGTGCATTGCATTTGGTTAGTTTCATTAAAAACGGATATAACTCAGTGCATTGCATTTTGTTAGTTTTATTAAAAACGGATATAACTCAGTGCATTGCATTTTGTTAGTTTTATTAAAAACGGATATAACTCAGTGCATTGCATTTGGTTAGCTTTTTTAAAGACGGATGTAACTCAGTCCATTGCATTTGGTTAGTTTTATTAAAAACGGATGTAACTCAGTGCATTGCATTTGGTTAGTTTTATTAAAAACTGATACAGCTCAGTGCATTGCATTTGGTTAGTTTTATTAAAAACTGATATAACTCACTGCATTGCGTTTGGTTAGTTTTATTAAAAATTGATATAACTCAGTGCATTGCATTTGGTAAGTTTTATTAAAAACTGATATAACTCAGTGCATTGCATTTTGTTTGTTTTATTAAAAACTGATACAACTCAGTGCATTGCATTTGGTTAGTTTTATTAAAAACGGATATAACTCACTGCATTGCATTTGGTTAGTTTTATTAAAAATTTATATAACTCAGTGCATTGCATTTGGTTAGTTTTTTTAAATACGGATGTAACTCAGTGCATTGCATTTGGTTAGTTTTATTAAAAACTGATATAACTCAGTGCATTGCATTTGGTTAGTTTTATTAAAAACTGATACAACTCAGTGCATTGCATTTGGTTAGTTTTATTAAAAACGGATATAACTCACTGCATTGCATTTGGTTAGTTTTATTAAAAATTTATATAACTCAGTGCATTGCATTTGGTTAGTTTTTTTAAATACGGATGTAACTCAGTGCATTGCATTTGGTTAGTTTTATTAAAAACTGATATAACTCAGTGCATTGCATTTGGTTAGTTTTACTAAAAACTGATACAACTCAGTGCATTGCATTTTGTTAGTTTTATTAAAAACGGATGTAACTCAGTGCATTGCATTTGGTTAGTTTTATTAAAAACTGATACAACTCAGTGCATTGCATTTGGTTATTTTATTAAAAACGGATATAACTCACTGCATTGCATTTGGTTAGTTTTATTAAAAATTGATATAACTCAGTGCATTGCATTTGGTTAGTTTTATTAAAAACGAATGTAACTCAGTGCATTGCATTTGGTTAGTTTTATTAAAAACGGATATAACTCAGTGCATTGCATTTGGTTAGTTTTATTAAAAACTGATATAACTCAGTGCATTGCATTTGGTTAGTTTTATTAAAAACTGATACAACTCAGTGCATTGCATTTGGTTATTTTATTAAAAACGGATATAACTCACTGCATTGCATTTGGTTAGTTTTATTAAAAATTGATATAACTCAGTGCATTGCATTTGGTTAGTTTTATTAAAAACGAATGTAACTCAGTGCATTGCATTTGGTTAGTTTTATTAAAAACGGATATAACTCAGTGCATTGCATTTGGTTAGTTTTATTAAAAACTGATATAACTCAGTGCATTGCATTTGGTTAGTTTTATTAAAAACTGATACAACTCAGTGCATTGCATTTGGTTATTTTATTAAAAACGGATATAACTCACTGCATTGCATTTGGTTAGTTTTATTAAAAATTGATATAACTCAGTGCATTGCATTTGGTTAGTTTTATTAAAAACGAATGTAACTCAGTGCATTGCATTTGGTTAGTTTTATTAAAAATTGATATAACTCAGTGCATTGCATTTGGTTAGTTTTATTTAAAACTGATATAACTCAGTGCATTGCATTTGGTTAGTTTTATTAAAAATTGATATATTTCAGTGCTTTGCATTTGGTTAGTTTTATTAAAAACTGATATAACTCAGTGCATTGCATTTTGTTAGTTTTATTAAAAACGGATATAACTCAGTGCATTTAATTTTGTTAATTTTATTAAAAACGGATACTACTCACTGCATTGCATTTGGTTAGTTTTATTAAAAACGGATGTAACTCAGTGCATTTAATTTTGTTAGTTTTATTAAAAACGGATGTAACTCAGTCCATTGCATTTGGTTAGTTTTATTAAAAACTGATACAACTCACTGCATTGCATTTTGTTAGTTTTATTAAAAACGGATATAACTCAGTGCATTGCATTTTGTTAGTTTTATTAAAAACGGATATAACTCAGTGCATTGCATTTGGTTAGTTTTATTAAAGACGGATGTAACTCAGTGCATTTAATTTTGTTAGTTTTATTAAAAACGGATGTAACTCAGTCCATTGCATTTGGTTAGTTTTATTAAAAACTGATACAACTCCCTGCATTGCATTTTGTTAGTTTTATTAAAAATTGATCTATTTCAGTGCTTTGCATTTGGTTAGTTTTATTAAAAACTGATATAACTCAGTGCATTGCATTTTGTTAGTTTTATTAAAAACGGATATAACTCAGTGCATTTAATTTTGTTAGTTTTATTAAAAACGGATGTAACTCAGTCCATTGCATTTGGTTAGTTTTATTAAAAACTGATACAACTCACTGCATTGCATTTTGTTAGTTTTATTAAAAACGGATATAACTCAGTGCATTGCATTTTGTTAGTTTTATTAAAAACGGATATAACTCAGTGCATTGCATTTGGTTAGTTTTATTAAAGACGGATGTAACTCAGTCCATTGTATTTGGTTAGTTTTATTAAAAACTGATACAACTCCCTGCATTGCATTTTGTTAGTTTTATTAAAAACGGATATAACTCAGTGCATTGCATTTTGTTAGTTTTATTAAAAACGGATATAACTCAGTGCATTGCATTTTGTTAGTTTTATTAAAAACGGATATAACTCAGTGCATTACACTTGGTTAGTTTTATTAAAAACGGATGTAACTCAGTCCATTGCATTTGGTTAGTTTTATTTAAAACTGATACAACTCACTGCATTGCATTTTGTTAGTTTTATTAAAAACGGATATAACTCAGTGCATTGTATTATGTTAGTTTTGTTAAAAACGGATGTAACTCAGTGCATTTCATTTTGTTAGTTTTATTAAAAACGGATATAACTCAGTGCATTGCATTTGGTTAGTTTCATTAAAAACGGATATAACTCAGTGCATTGCATTTTGTTAGTTTTATTAAAAACGGATATAACTCAGTGCATTGCATTTTGTTAGTTTTATTAAAAACGGATATAACTCAGTGCATTGCATTTGGTTAGCTTTTTTAAAGACGGATGTAACTCAGTCCATTGCATTTGGTTAGTTTTATTAAAAACGGATGTAACTCAGTGCATTGCATTTGGTTAGTTTTATTAAAAACTGATACAGCTCAGTGCATTGCATTTGGTTAGTTTTATTAAAAACTGATATAACTCACTGCATTGCATTTGGTTAGTTTTATTAAAAATTGATATAACTCAGTGCATTGCATTTGGTAAGTTTTATTAAAAACTGATATAACTCAGTGCATTGCATTTTGTTTGTTTTATTAAAAACTGATACAACTCAGTGCATTGCATTTGGTTAGTTTTATTAAAAACGGATATAACTCACTGCATTGCATTTGGTTAGTTTTATTAAAAATTTATATAACTCAGTGCATTGCATTTGGTTAGTTTTTTTAAATACGGATGTAACTCAGTGCATTGCATTTGGTTAGTTTTATTAAAAACTGATATAACTCAGTGCATTGCATTTGGTTAGTTTTATTAAAAACTGATACAACTCAGTGCATTGCATTTGGTTAGTTTTATTAAAAACGGATATAACTCACTGCATTGCATTTGGTTAGTTTTATTAAAAATTTATATAACTCAGTGCATTGCATTTGGTTAGTTTTTTTAAATACGGATGTAACTCAGTGCATTGCATTTGGTTAGTTTTATTAAAAACTGATATAACTCAGTGCATTGCATTTGGTTAGTTTTACTAAAAACTGATACAACTCAGTGCATTGCATTTTGTTAGTTTTATTAAAAACGGATGTAACTCAGTGCATTGCATTTGGTTAGTTTTATTAAAAACTGATACAACTCAGTGCATTGCATTTGGTTATTTTATTAAAAACGGATATAACTCACTGCATTGCATTTGGTTAGTTTTATTAAAAATTGATATAACTCAGTGCATTGCATTTGGTTAGTTTTATTAAAAACGAATGTAACTCAGTGCATTGCATTTGGTTAGTTTTATTAAAAACGGATATAACTCAGTGCATTGCATTTTGTTAGTTTTATTAAAAATTGATACAACTCAGTGCATTGCATTTGGTTAGTTTTATTAAAAACTGATATAACTCAGTGCATTGCATTTGGTTAGTTTTATTAAAAATTGATACAACTCAGTGCATTGTATTTGGTTAGTTTTATTAAAAACTGATACAACTCAGTGCATTGCATTTGGTTAGTTTTATTAAAAATTGATACAACTCAGTGCATTGTATTTGGTTAGTTTTATTAAAAACAGATACAACTCAGTGCATTGTATTTGGTTAGTTTTATTAAAAACTGATACAACTCAGTGCATTGCATTTGGTTAGTTTTATTAAAAATTGATACAACTCAGTGCATTGTATTTGGTTAGTTTTATTAAAAACTGATATAACTCAGTGCATTGCATTTGGTTAGTTTTATTAAAAATTGATACAACTCAGTGCATTGCATTTGGTTAGTTTTATTAAAAACTGATACAACTCAGTGCATTGTATTTGGTTAGTTTTATTAAAAACTGATATAACTCAGTGCATTGCATTTGGTTAGTTTTATTAAAAATTGATACAACTCAGTGCATTGCATTTGGTTAGTTTTATTAAAAACTGATACAACTCAGTGCATTGCATTTGGTTAGTTTTATTAAAAATTGATATAACTCAGTGCATTGCATTTGGTTAGTTTTATTAAAAATTGATATATTTCAGTGCTTTGCATTTGGTTAGTTTTATTAAAAACTGATATAACTCAGTGCATTGCATTTTGTTAGTTTTATTAAAAACGGATATAACTCAGTGCATTTAATTTTGTTAATTTTATTAAAAACGGATACTACTCACTGCATTGCATTTGGTTAGTTTTATTAAAAACGGATGTAACTCAGTGCATTTAATTTTGTTAGTTTTATTAAAAACGGATGTAACTCAGTCCATTGCATTTGGTTAGTTTTATTAAAAACTGATACAACTCACTGCATTGCATTTTGTTAGTTTTATTAAAAACGTGCATTGCATTTGGTTAGTTTTATTAAAGACGGATGTAACTCAGTGCATTTAATTTTGTTAGTTTTATTAAAAACGGATGTAACTCAGTCCATTGCATTTGGTTAGTTTTATTAAAAACTGATACAACTCCCTGCATTGCATTTTGTTAGTTTTATTAAAAACGGATATAACTCAGTGCATTTAATTTTGTTAGTTTTATTAAAAACGGATGTAACTCAGTCCATTGCATTTGGTTAGTTTTATTAAAAACTGATACAACTCACTGCATTGCATTTTGTTAGTTTTATTAAAACGGATATAACTCAGTGCATTGCATTTTGTTAGTTTTATTAAAACGGATATAACTCAGTGCATTGCATTTGGTTAGTTTTATTAAAGACGGATGTAACTCAGTCCATTGTATTTGGTTAGTTTTATTAAAAACTGATACAACTCCTGCATTGCATTTTGTTAGTTTTATTAAAAACGGATATAACTCAGTGCATTGCATTTTGTTAGTTTTATTAAAAACGGATATAACTCAGTGCATTGCATTTTGTTAGTTTTATTAAAAACGGATATAACTCAGTGCATTACACTTGGTTAGTTTTATTAAAAACGGATGTAACTCAGTCCATTGCATTTGGTTAGTTTTATTTAAAACTGATACAACTCACTGCATTGCATTTTGTTAGTTTTATTAAAAACGGATATAACTCAGTGCATTGTATTATGTTAGTTTTGTTAAAAACGGATGTAACTCAGTGCATTTCATTTTGTTAGTTTTATTAAAAACGGATATAACTCAGTGCATTGCATTTGGTTAGTTTCATTAAAAACGGATATAATAACTCAGTGCATTGCATTTTGTTAGTTTTATTAAAAACGGATATAACTCAGTGCATTTAATTTTGTTAGTTTTATTAAAAACGGATGTAACTCAGTCCCATTGCATTTGGTTAGTTTTTATTAAAAACTGATACAACTCACTGCATTGCATTTTGTTAGTTTTATTAAAAACGGATATAACTCAGTGCATTGCATTTTGTTAGTTTTATTAAAAACGGATATAACTCAGTGCATTGCATTTGGTTAGTTTTATTAAAAACGGATGTAACTCAGTCCATTGCATTTGGTTAGTTTTATTTAAACTGATACAACTCACTGCATTGCATTTTGTTAGTTTTATTAAAAACGGATATAACTCAGTGCATTGCATTTTGTTAGGTTTTATTAAAAACGGATATAACTCAGTGCATTGCATTTTGTTAGTTTTATTAAAAACGGATATAACTCAGTGCATTACACTTGGTTAGTTTTATTAAAAACGGATGTAACTCAGTCCATTGCATTTGGTTAGTTTTATTTAAAACTGATACAACTCACTGCATTGCATTTTGTTAGTTTTATTAAAAACGGATATAACTCAGTGCATTGTATTATGTTAGTTTTGTTAAAAACGGATGTAACTCAGTGCATTTCATTTTGTTAGTTTTATTAAAAACGATATAACTCAGTGCATTGCATTTGGTTAGTTTCATTTAAAAACGGATATAACTCAGTGCATTGCATTTTGTTAGTTTTATTAAAAACGGATATAACTCAGTGCATTGCATTTGGTTAGTTTTATTAAAAACGGATATAACTCAGTGCATTGCATTTGGTTAGCTTTTTTAAAGACGGATGTAACTCAGTCCATTGCATTTGGTTAGTTTTATTAAAAACGGATGTAACTCAGTGCATTGCATTTGGTTAGTTTTATTAAAAACTGATACAGCTCAGTGCATTGCATTTGGTTAGTTTTATTTAAAAACTGATATAACTCACTGCATTGCATTTGGTTAGTTTTATTAAAAATTGATATAACTCAGTGCATTGCATTTGGTAAGTTTTATTAAAAACTGATATAACTCAGTGCATTGCATTTTGTTTGTTTTATTAAAAACTGATACAACTCAGTGCATTGCATTTGGTTAGTTTTATTAAAAACGGATATAACTCACTGCATTGCATTTGGTTAGTTTTATTAAAAAATTTATATAACTCAGTGCATTGCATTTGGTTAGTTTTTTTAAATACGGATGTAACTCAGTGCATTGCATTTGGTTAGTTTTATTAAAAACTGATATAACTCAGTGCATTGCATTTGGTTAGTTTTATTAAAAACTGATACAACTCAGTGCATTGCATTTGGTTAGTTTTATTAAAAACGGATATAACTCACTGCATTGCATTTGGTTAGTTTTATTAAAAATTTATATAACTCAGTGCATTGCATTTGGTTAGTTTTTTTAAATACGGATGTAACTCAGTGCATTGCATTTGGTTAGTTTTATTAAAAACTGATATAACTCAGTGCATTGCATTGGTTAGTTTTACTAAAAACTGATACAACTCAGTGCATTGCATTTTGTTAGGTTTTATTAAAACGGATGTAACTCAGTGCATTGCATTTGGTTAGTTTATTAAAAACTGATACAACTCAGTGCATTGCATTTGGTTTATTTTTATTAAAACGGATATAACTCACTGCATTGCATTTGGTTAGTTTTATTAAAAATTGATATAACTCAGTGCATTGCATTTTGGTTAGTTTTATTAAAAACGAATGTAACTCAGTGCATTGCATTTGGTTAGTTTTATTAAAAACGGATATAACTCAGTGCATTGCATTTGTTAGTTTTATTAAAAACTGATATAACT